>OX388200.1:17345913-18577579 GCA_947578815.1 Epinotia ramella | reverse complement strand
TTGACGAATAACCCACCCATTCTAAGTCCACTGCCATCACCTTCATAATCTTGAAAAAAAACTGTCAATGATTATTCATTTATTTATATTAAACAGCCAATGAGACGCTACACATCCCTGTCTAACACCCTTTTCGATGCTAATCCCATCAGAGTATGACCCGTTTATTCTCACAGCACAAGCACTGGAATCCTCATAGAAGGATTTCAGCGCCTGAATGAGGCGGTTGCCCACTCCATACATTGACAGTAACGACCAAAGTTAATTCCTCAGCACCCTATCATAAGCCTTTTCCAAGTCCACAAAAGCGCAATAGACCCTTTGACCTCTGGTCAAATACTTTTCGGCTATGCCTCGTAAGGAAAAGACTTAATCTGTACACCCCATGCCCTTTCGAAACCCCGCTTGTGCATCCCATACTTTCTGATTGATTTCTTTCATTACTCTTTCAATCAACACCTTTGCATACAATTTGCATACGATACTGATTAAGCTAATGTCTCTGTAGCTTTTGCAGTCAAGTTGTGAACCCGTTCATTTGTAAAGGGGAACAATGACAGCCTTACACCAGTCTCTTGGTACTCGGCCGGTACCGGCTTGGTACAAGTTGAAAAGGCGGTACAACTGACTTGCTACGACGCCCTGCCCGGCCACCAGCATCTCGGCCAGAACTCCGTCGTATCCTGCAGCCTTGCCTGATATCATTCCTCACAATGCTTTCAAATTTTCATCCATGCTAATAGAACTTTCATCTTCTAACACACCTTCATTCAAAATGGAGGTTGGCATATTTCCTTCCTCTTTGTCAAATATACTTTCAAAATATTCTCTCTATCTTTCCAATATACATTCCTTCTCATGCACCAAACTTCCATCTTTGTCTTTTATTGAGTTTAGCTCAGAGCTCTGATTCTTACCTCTGGCCAAACGAACGGATTTCTAGAAAAACTTTACATTTGCCTGGTACAGTCAGCATCATATAGTTAGTAGCAGCCAAAGTAGCCAAATATATCGGAACACGTTTTTATTACTATAGGAGTAAGGAAGTGTTACGATTTATTTGGCTACTTTGGGTGCTACTAACTATGTGATGCTGACTGTAATCCCGAGACAGCTTATCCATTTCATCTTCCAACTCATCTTTCTTTCTTTTTACTAATTCTTTCACCCATACTTTCATTCTTCTATAATCGATCTTCGCCTCATTCACCCTGTCAATGGAGGCTTTATTGGTCCTTTGATTAAGTAGCTTTTACGGCTAACCAATCCAGCCACAACTTCTTCTGACTGACCGCTTCTTACGCTTCCTTATCTAACCAGCACGGCTATCATGCGACGGCGCGCGAGCTCTCTCGATTTTTCTCGCACTATTCGTCTCTTACTTATTTGAACACTTAGAACAAGAGATATAGTGCGAGAAAAATCGAGAGTATGTCGCGGCCGTCGCATGATAGACGTGCTGGTTAGATAAGGAAGCGTAAGAAGCGGTCAGTCAGAAGTGCAGACATTATTTTCTTTTCTTCCTTTACATCTCTTACTTACTCCACATACTTCACTTGCCACATGCACTACTTGATTTTTTAAGTTATCCCACAGGACATCAATATCACCAGAATCATCCATTCCTTCCTATTCGTTTTCATATTTTAAAACAACAATTATAATTTGAAAATGTTTTCTAGGTACAAATTTGCCTGAAATTATCGTTTGCATGATAAGAGCACCGAAAGTTTTACATCTAAAAGGACCGATCACACCGGAGTTCAGTTTTGCTTCAGTGTGCTCGATCCTTACAACTGCATGTTTATAGCTACGCGCCCATGTAAGCCGGCACTTCCAGTCTCCAGCTTTATTTATTTATAATGGCGAAAGACTGACATAGTTAAATCTTTCAAAACTGAATCGTATAATATGTAGTCTACCCCGGTCTTCCGAATTAAAATCGCATTACTAGTATGTATTGTATACTTCACTCAATAACGAATTCAATCAGAATGAATGGATGACAATAGTCAATAACATTAATCACCCTTTAAAATCACTTCAATAAAATGTAACGAGACATCATTTATTTAATGTATTACGCTACTTTATTAAAATTCTCCTAAGAAAAAACATCTCTTCAGTAGATAGTTGACAATCTATTTCGATATTGCACGACATGCAAACAAATCGTCGACCGTAGGTTCAATAGGCTATTCTACATTATTTTTTGTACATTTTAAAATGTTCATATCAATTTCATAGTCAACTAATATTTTTATTTCCAGAAAATAATATCACTATGCAAAAAAAACTTTTGAAAATTTCAACGATATAAAATCGGTCCAAAAAGGCAGTCGCCATTATCGTGACATCATAGAGCAGAATGTCCTTTGTACATAGAAACGTCAAATGTGCATGTACTTTACAACGAAACCTTGTTGCTATACTGACGGGGTTATTTTTTTATAATAGGCTATTTTAGAAAATAGAAGTGGCTATTCTTAATTTGTGAATGACGTCCCATACCTGATGATTATTTTGTAGTCTCGTACATCAATTTGCCTATGTGTTGAATTGAAGACAGTGTCGCCCCTTACACCAACATGCATATGTATTGCACTGAAGACAGTGTCCACCCTTACATCAATTTGCCTATGTGTTGCACTGAAGACAGTGTCGACCCTTACATCAATTTGCCTATGTGTTGCACTGAAGACAGTGTCGACCCTTACATCAATTTGCCTATGTGCTGCACTGAAGACAGTGTCATCCCTTACATCAATTTGCCTCTGCATTGCTAAAACAAATTGGAGATTGTAGTTCCTTGCCTTAATGAAATTTATTTCGCGAAGATACTTTCAACATTTTTAGTCTGTTTATTACAACATTTCTCAGTTATTACAAAACATCGGTGTTGCTATGGATCTAACACACATCTGTGATGTAAGGGACATTTTATATGCAGCAAACAAAAGAGCGGAAAGTTCTGAACAAAACTGCTTACCAATACTTAACTCATTTGTCCCTTTCCTTAATTGAACCTACGGTGGACGAAATGTTGCCTAGAGTTGGTATACACAAATTCTATTACGGTTCACCAGGCGCTCCCAATCAGTTAAAAACTCGGACACAAAGGATGTTTTATCGACAATGATTATCGACTCAGAATGGAATGCAGGGATTTTGAATGATGATTCAAAAAACATCATTCAAAATCCCTTAAAAACGTAAACTATTGTAAAAATAGGTATATAATAGATAATCATAAAATTAAAGTGGCAATCATATAAGTTTAATCGCATGCGTGTTATATAAACTACATTTAGCACTGGTCAATGTTTTATTTTACAATTTTACATACAATTCCGTACAAACATATACACCGTGTTTTTTTTATTCGGTTAACTTTAATGATTGGTTAAATAAAGTGCAATGTCGCGTCGTTAATATAATAGTTGCCAATCTTTGGTTCCATTAGTCACAAGTTTGTACGAAATAGGCAACCTTCTTCTAAAACATTAACGAATGCTTAGTACTTGACCACATTGAACTGTTAATAAATAGAATTCTAATGTGTCCAAAACAATGGAATCAGAAAAAAAACACGGAGTACTTTTTTAGTGAAAAAAGTGTAAGGCATCGACGTGCAGGTGGAGTCTTACATAAGCTATACTATCGACAAAGGATAATTAGACAAACTGACAACACATTAATCTACAGCGAAAAGGTAAAAAAGTGGGCATTACTACAAGTAGGTTATACATTACTTAAAATAAACAAGCATTTTGCACACATGCGTCGGTGGATGTGCTAAAACGTATTTGTTGCGAATTATGAAAAGACATAATCATACTTTGTTTAAGGCAGGAATATATACCATAACGCATACACACATTAAATAAATGATTAAATTCATTAATCACGTATGTGTTCAAAAACCGCGGAATAATTATAGTCTATTCTTCCTTAGTACCTATTGCTTTAAGAATCCATATGAATAGTCTATCTGTCTGTCTGTTACCTCTTCATGCTTAAACCACGGAACCGACTTGGATGAAATTTGGTATAGAGATAGTTTGAGTCCCTGAAAAGGACATAGGATAGTTTTTATCCCGGAAATCATCCCCTGAAGGAGTGAAATGGGGCGCGGGTACAAAATATATACTGAATTTATTTCGTTAACATATTTCACGTATTCACACAATATGAACGTAAAAATCTATTTCTAGTATTGTTTTGGTAATAAGTGATGTACCTGCCTATCTCGCAATTTGAGCAAACGTCCGTGTAGTTTACTAAAATATAAACAAACCTAAGCAATAGTCAGTTCTGGTTTTTGGTTTTGTTATGGTCCTAACAAATAGCGCAAACACCGTGCGTAGCTTGTATTCCAGTTACGAAGAAGAAAAAGTACATACTAGTCGATACGAAAACACACTTCTGATAGTAGGTATTAATACGTAAACCCAACACTACAAAGTATTAATGCTCTCAATACTAGTGAAGTCGAGCAAAAGTCATATTGTAATGGCCTTTGCGCTTGATTGTACCTAAACCTTATCATAAAAAGTAATTAGTCTTATTTTACAAGACTAAATAAAAAAACATTCTAATCCATAAATTCTTTCTAGAGAATATAGACCTTGAGTGGCTTCATTCTAATGAAGTAGGAATGTTTATAAGTGAGGTAATACTTAACAGGTTCGTAGTAAGGATGCCAAAACGAGAAGACACCTTGACCTGTGTAAGTGACAGATTTTTTTTTTTTCAATTATCTACTAAGACGTTATGACGTTTTCTATAATTGTAAACGCATGCAGATTAATACAGCGATAAATATTAAAGATAGCACAGGGTCCAATATGTCTCTGCTATGAACAGATTGCAAATAACGATATAACGAAGCTGCAATAAACGAACGCACAATACATAGCATCGTTGATAGTTTGATACAGATAGCGGTCAAATTAGCGTGCTCTCGATTGCTCGCTATCCTAAAATGGCATCACGATTGCGTCACCGGGCAACTACGGCTATCCGCTCGCAACACCCTGTGTATACCTACATCTGTATTATAATTTACTAGCTGCCCGCAACTCCGTCCGCGTGGAACTCGATTATATGTATTGTAGCGCCACATTCACCCCCCATTTCAGCCCGCTTGCGGATCATTTCCGGGATAAACACTATCCTAATATGTCCTTCCCCGGGACTCAAATTATCTCTGTACCAAATTTCATCTACATCGGTTCTTACAAACTTAGCACCCCTATTTAACTCGCTTAGGGGTGGTTTTTGCACAACCCTAAAATTACTTTTCTTGTATTGTAATGAGGAGTGTCCGTACACAAAGTTTCAAGACTATCACTAAAAATTTGACTTCAACCCCCTTTTTACCCCCTTGAGGGTGGAATTTTCAAAAATCCCTTCTTGGTAGGTATATAAACTACTTATTGTGAAAAAAACATCTTTCTAGGTACAACGGTTTCGGCTGGGCGTTAATTATAAGTCAGTCAGTCAGGACTTTTACGTTTATATAATTGAATAGGTGTAATTTACGAGCAGGCAGTATTAAACTTAGATTCGTACATAATCCAGGGATACAGATTTTATTTGATTATATTTCAGATCACCGTGCAAGGTCTAACCCTCGTACCTACCTAAAACTATTTAAATATACCTTCTACACCAAAGAAGTGTACCTTCATAGGTACATTTCTATACATTGGGTCATTGGTACTTGTAGGTCATCCTAAACACCGATTGTAAAACACGGCGGTTATTATTGACAAGGAAATGGGTAATCAAGCTGTGTAGAAACGCAGTGCTAAGGGGCATATAGGTACCATCTTAAACAAACAAATAAAACGAGTGTCGATAACTATATTCATTAACGCAGAATTGTACAGATGTCCCCATAAAATATAAATCGTAGCATCTGGATATTGTTGAAAAAAGCGCTACTAAAAATACACCTAATTAAATATATTTTATAAACCTACTTAATCTAAACTTAATGCTACTGGGTTTCTTCAAACATAGTTTTGTACAATAATACATGATAAAAAGGCATTTCGTTAACACTATAACATGTCAAGATTAAATTATCAATTTATCAGTAGTCGCAGCGTAGGCCAGTCATATCGAACATTAAGAGGCCGTAGTCGAAATTTGGCTAACTTTTTGTCATGATATTACAAGAAATAACCATATTTCTACGAGTTTTAATGCAGAATATGAAAGATCATTTCAATTCGAGATGTAAACATGTACAACTTTTCAAATTCTTTAATTGAATTTCGAATAATCCATCTTTTCCCAACACCTGTTTTACTAATTTTAGCGCGCAGAGTCTTAAACATTGGAATTTTTTACAATCTTACTGGCATCAAACTGGTATGAAAAAATTACATGTTATTTCAATGATATTCTTCTGCTGTATGGATGTCTCACTTTTTACCATTTTAATATAAACTTATGGAGTAAAAAAATGCTGAATTCCGGCAAATTTCGGAAGAAATCCACGATAACTAGCCGAGGTTTCTGGCTACAAAAAGACTTTTTTTTTCAAACTAAAAATAAGAAAAGTAATTTCAATTCAAGGACAATTTTTTAAAAATAAAATATATATACCAACTCATAGTAAACTTTCGTAAAAATAGCACTGGAAGTTAACCTAAAATTAGCAATAAATTAGGCCGCACGAGCCCCGCGTCGTCACACCGCTCTGAGAGCTTACGGAGAGTGGACGTATCGCTCGCCGCAACGGTGCTACTAAAAGGTCATTCACTTCCGAGAGTTCCGAGTAGTAGTGAAAATAGAGTGATCGCCAAATCTTGATCCGACGGTAAGTGAATTTGGATAAAGCTATCTTATAATAATTATGAGTTACCTTGACTAGTGGGAGTTTCAGTTTATTAACGTTTTGATATCAATTTGATTATCATGTATTTTTTATACATAAGTTTATAGACCTATGTTGTCTAGTAATAAGTATTATTATCAAGCGTTTTTCAAAGACGAAGATGGGTTGTTATTTAAATATGATGTTCTGTGTGTGTTAGTTTTGGTGGCTATTATGCCATAGTCGCGTGAGCGTGACGTAAGCACCAAAGTCAAGGTCCCTTTGATAGATAGCGACACCAATTTATTATAAATTATATAAGTTTAGTTTATAAACCTATGTTGTGTTTGTACTTCGTAATATATTTTATCACCAAATTAACCTGTTTTATTTTCATCTATCTAAAATATCAATACTGAGTGTTTGGTGTGACTCGACTCTAGCGTGCGTTTGCCTAGTATTTATAAAACATACAACGCTTCGAACTAAATTATACCTGGTTCCTTTTTAATACCACAATACTATACCTAAAATATTTCCTTGTAAGTATAATAGTTGCTAAACTACACTAGGTTGGTAGGTGCTTAGTTACAAGCCTATTCGGCTCCTTTTGATATCGTGGCACTGGCGGCTCGCTGTCTTCGTACCTACGAGGCGGCTTCCTTTGAATTACGGCACGTGCCGCGCGGCGGCATTCGGTAAGTAGCATCGAGTAGACCAGTGGCGCTACCACGAAAACCGAATCTCGAAGTTCGCATATCTCCATCTCTGACGCTCACTACACGAGCGTGATAAGTGCTATAGAGATGGCGAAATTCGTAATTCCATGTTCGTGGTTATAGCTCAGGAGGGCTATATTCTTTATAATTAAGTAGGTATATAAAATTAATCGTTCAGATACATATGGTAAAAAACACTACTCATTATATGTAAATAATAAACCTCATTTACCTAACGCAAAACTAAGAGACCTTTACTATAATTATCACCCATTCGCAAAATAATACTTTGCCCCATTAAGAATTTTTAATTTATAATTTGTCGCGTGTGAGATTTTAAGCGCAATCAAACTTAACAGTTGTTTTTACATTTCGTTGTGATTTAAATGAATACACTACGAGCGAACACGGGAACGGCGCGGCCCCATTGAATCAGTGTCCATCAGTCCCGAAGGCTATGTGTGCCTGCGATGGATCAATACTGTTCAGTCCAACTACTCGTGCGCCGTTCACGCCGCTCTTTATTCAACGCGCAAACAAACTTCTACCTTGTTCTGTTTGCTACAAAGCTTATAATCGATTGTAGTTCATGCAGACTCGTGCCAACCATGTCCTTGAGAGCTCGGTTACTGTGTAAAAATCGTATCTGCGCACTTTTTTAAATCGTTACCGGCCTCTTAAAATCGCAAGCTAACGGCTATAGTATCCGCAAAACCAAGTGGCGAGTCAGGTAATTAAAGTCAGTACTATTATTGCACGGCCCGCTCCATAAGGCAGTGCAGGTACGACAGAGATAGCATGATCCAATGATTTATGACCTGACTCGCCACTTGGTTTTGCGGATATTATAGTTGCCAGTTTTAACCGACTTCAAAAAAAGGAGGTTCTCAATTCGGTTGTATTTTTATTTTTTATTTTTCAATGTTTGTTACCTCAGACCTCCGTCATTGATGAGCCGATTAGTAAAATTCTTTTTTTACCTCCGTCATTGATGAGCCGATTAGTAAAATTCTTTTTTTTTGTTTGTAAGTATATGCTTCCAGGTGGGTCCCATTTTGTTCAAAAATTCAGTTGGATGATGGGATCCATGAGGAATTGAGGGAACTCCTCAATCATATTAGGCACGCGTGTAATGATTTTGGTATTTTCTATTATAACTCGTGTATTTACACCCGGAAATCATAAATTTGGTGGAGTGGATTTGATGATGAAGACCACTGATGACTTATGGAATTCCTCAGTTATGTACTTAAAGACACAGGCACTTACAGATTCTGATAAGATTCCGTTGAAATAGCAACTAGTGAAGTGCCAAAGGTGATCCTTGTGGAATCGACGGAAGTCCTCAAATATTATCGGGCCATATACCGCGATTGGGTTTTTTTCTCTAATAATCAACGCATTTGCGCTCGATCGGATCAGTTGATGTGGTAAATTGGAAAATAAATGTGGAAATGTTCTCGTGGCTTGGCGGAGTACTTACTAAATTGAAGTCGGTTAAAACTTTGTTTTTAAAGTAAGTTATTTAATATGTTGTTAGGACCGGTACCAGTACCGTATATCCAAGTTTTCAGCTCCGAAAGACCTGTGCACTCGAAAAACCACGAAATTATCGCACTTTTATTTTGGTATTGTCAATATAAAGTCCTAAACTACGCGGCTTTTAGGGTTCCGTAGTCAAAAAGGAACCCTTATAGTTTCGCCATGTCCTTCTGGCCGTCCGTTCGTCCGTCCGTCCGTCTGTCCATAACCATTACTACTAGATGACTGTATTTCGGCATAGGTATATAAAACAATCACGCCGACAAAATAGAAGAATAAAATCTTGAAAAAAAATTTTTTTGAGGTAGGTAACCTACACTTGAAGTGGGGATGTAATTTTTTTTGTATCGTTAAACCCATAGTGTGGGGTATCGTTGGGATAGCTTGTTCAAAAATATTATGGGTTTCTTATAACGTTTGCGAGATATTGCGCTTTTAAGCCCAAATTTTTGTTCGAGTCATGTGTCAATTTCAGACCAGAACCATTTCTGTAGCTTCAATACTTACCGAGACACAGCGCTCCAAAAATTTGTTGTTAGGAGGAAACACCACTGATAATTTTTCCATACAAACGTCCTCGATTGTTTCCTCAAAGTTTTTAGATCGTAGATTAATGATTTTTTGAAATAAGATCAATATCATCAATACGAGGGGTGATCCAAAAGTAATGATAATCAGCATGATTTGGTCCCGTGATGATAATTTGTGATTGTCATTCCTATTGTGCAATTATTCAATAATACACTAAAAACTTTAAAAAAAGATTTCATTCATTTGTTTTTTTTAATAGCTAAATAAATATGATGGTATGGAATATATGCTGCCGTCAGTAAAATCGGAGGATATTTTGTTACATGTTTGGGGCGGTGTTGGCAAAATTCTGGTGTGGTAATAATAATAAAAATAAATACAATTTAAAGTTTATTTATTTTGATGCTACGAAATTAATAAATTAAACTCATGTCATCGTTTTTTTTAAGCACAGCTCACGTAACAAAGTTCAAGGTAGGGTTTTCTGGCCATCAATATATAGTTTTTATTTTTTTAAACAGGGTGAACCTATGTTACAAATATATGAATATAAATACGAAGGGAGAGTGATACATCATAATTCTATAGCAATTAAGTGGGGCCGTCTCACAAAAAACAAAAAAAAAAAAAGTACCAATTGTATGAGTTTTTTTCTTGGCTGAGCTTGCCGAGTACCAGGACTGTTTTTCAGGCTTGTGAATTCTATAAAACTAGTTACCTACAGTATAATCTAGACCAACTCTTTTACTATTACTTCTTATTCTTAGATATTGAAAACTCGTCAATAAAATCGGTGGATATGCGTCGATGTAAAAACTAGTCTTCATTTCGTCTATCCAGTTTTTTTTTTATATGTAGCAAAATTAAAACATTTTTAATATATTATATAGGTAAGTAAACTAATAAAGAGTGTATTTAATAATTAAAAATGATATATAACGGATAACTTCTGGATTTTATGCCGATTATCATTACTTTTGGATCACCCCTCGTATGTGTCAGTATGTTTTGACTTTTTTGATATTCAATTTTTAAAAATGATTTCAAAGATTTCCTTCAAAGAAAGCTTAAAACGGCCCAATTACATAGTCCGCAAACGTACGCCTATTACCCAAATCTGTTAACAATAAGCGTAAAAATCAAAACAGCCCGACATTAAGCATTTCTTTCTTATTCATTTCCCAAAATTTTGTTACGATTCATACAGTTTCGGAGGAGGAAACAGTCGAGAACGAAACCTCGATTCTTGTGATTTTTTACTTTTGATATGGGAACCAGGTCAACAGTGTTCGATGGTCAAACGCAATGTCTGACGAATATAGGTTGGAGTGCGGAGTGAGAGAGAGTCAGTGTGTGGGATCAGGAAAATGCTGAAAATATGTGAAGCGTATGCAACAGACCACGGCCTCAAATATAATGCACAGAAGAGCCAGTACATGGTTTTTGAGACCGATCGCAAAAAAACAACTGATCTTCCAGCTGTATACCTTAATGGTAATTTTTTTGGAAAGAGTAGATACTTTTAAATATCTGGGGCATATTGTTGCGGTCGATCTCAAGCACGATCTGGACTTGGAGAGAGAGCGAAGGGCCCTATCGGTCCGGGCGAATATGATCGCTCGCAGGTTTGCAGGATGCTCCATAGAGGTGAAAGCAACGTTATTCAAGGCTTTCTGCACTTCCCTCTATACCTGCAGCCTGTGGGCGCAGTATACGCAACGGGCATATGGGGCCCTTCGTGTTCAATATAACAACGCGTTCCGGGTGCTGATGGGACTGCCCCGTTTCTGTAGCGCGTCGGGTATGTTTGCTGCGGCGCGAGTGGATTGCTTTTACACAGTAATGCGCGGGCGCGCCGCATCCCTGATGCGTCGGGTGTGGGGCAGACCCAACACCATCCTAAAGATGATGCCGAGAGGGCAGATTGTCCCTATATGTTACACTGTGGAAGATTGCATGCTCCCACTAGTGTTATCAAATGGTAACCTCCTTAGTAAATTAACACTTAGTTTTTAAGTTATTCATAATACTAACAAATATGTGTTTATTGTTACATGACATAAGATTTTTTTTATTTTTATTTACTTAGTACTTTTAGTCGGAGCTGCAGTTGTCCTTATCACACTGATTTTTGGGGCGGTAACGATCTGGTAAATTCGTACACAGACCAAAAAGTGATAGGCAACGGTCGACACTAAAGGTCGATATCCCAGTGGTGTGAAAAGTTATCGATAAATCTAAAGCCATCGAGATCTTCTTTTTATATAATGGACTTTTAGGACAAATATAGAAAGGGAAATTCACTTGGTCGAAATATTTTTTATTATTGATAGTAAGTGAAAATAAAGTTTTATTTAGAATATGATAATACCGTAAAAAACCCTTACACATAGTTCACCTGCTGAGCAAATACCCAACAAGGGCAATGCTTAGTTAATAAATATGTATTAAACTGTGAATTAACCCGTTAAAATTGTAAGATACAACTTGGCGAATTTTGCTATATGATCCCAAACCGATGTACTTATTCGTAACTTGAAATTGGATATTTCACAGTTTACATTAAGGGGTATTCATATACAATACAATACAAATACTCTGTATTGCACACCTCAAAACATGAACCAAATACAGGACAAAAAAACTTAAAAATATAGGTTAACAACAGGCGGCCTTAATATACGTAGGTACAGTCAGCATCGAATAGTTAGTGGCAGCTAGAGTAGCCAAATATATCGAAACACACCCTTATTCTTACAGTAATAAAGCCGTGTACCGAAATATTTGGCTACTTTAGCTGCTACAACTATATGATGCTGACTGTACATAAATAAGGACATAAACATCGGAACAGCCGTTAGCTTGCGGTTTTCGCGATTTGCCTGGTCAAATATGACTGTCCTAGTGATTCCCTTGACGATGCGTAAAATTAGAACTTGACCAAATACTTATCATCGATTTTATGAACACATAATTCGGTCAGAACTGCGAGGCCGCAATCGTGTCGGTTGGTAACCCGTCTTGCCATAGAAAAAAGAATACCCGCTTACGAATACTTAATGTTAGTTAGGAATACATATACCAGTAATTCACTTAATGGTCGGGTTTGGAACTCTTATGTAATACCTAATCAACTAAACATCAGAGCCCGTAATTTTCATGCCGATGACATCAATTTGACGTCACGCTGCATATAGGATGATCCCAAATAGTTTTATTGTAATTATTAACCATTAGTCGTCAAACATTTTAATCATGTACAAATTACTTCAAAAGTAATTAATAGGTACCTACTGGATACGTGAAACGTAAATTAAACTATTTTTTTTGTTTTTATACATACATTTTATTAAACGGTATTGTTACCACATTTCAATAATTACGTAGAAAACAGAATTCCTTCAAGTAGGTATACCAATTAATTATTCCACTTGTGAAAAGATTACTTTTGAAGTAATTTGTACATGATTAAAGTGATTGACGAATAATGATTAATAATTACAATAAAACTATTAGGGATCATCTTATATGCAGCGTGACGTCAAATTGATGTCATTGGCATGAAAATTACGGGCTCTGCTAATCATTATTATTACTTTTTCTTACAGCAAGTCTCATTAAGTGTGATATGATTTAGAGCCATGCATCAGTCATAAATGTAGGTTTAATATATCTACCTCCTTCAATCCTTCAGCGTAAGCATTACCTAATAGACTAAGTTACTTTAGATTTTTAATATTTCTAAGTGTAATAAAGCATTTGATTTGTCCAAAACATGCCAAAATGCCTTCTTATTGTGAAAATTAAATGAATATTTAGGGACGAATATGAAGCATGCTATAATACCGTTTTGCATACGTTGCTGTGGCATCGTCTACGTGTCAAGTATAACACAATGCAAGCCGTCTTGCTTCAATCAACAAAAAAAGGGACTCACCCCACACCAAAATTGACCTTGTGAAAATTTCTTGGCAAGCTCGTGCTACGAAACCTATGTAATTGTCATAAGAGGAAAAAAATATTGTAGAGATAGCATTAAAAAAACCAAACACATCAAAAAAGACATGATTATGTCTAAACGTAAAGTATCCCGCAACGAATGAATCGCTTCCATTTTCATCTATTTATAAAGAAATCAAAATGAAATACAGAAGTACTTAAAACAGATTTCTATGCGGATGAAAAACAAATCAGGTAGTTGACATTTGTAATATAATTACAATATCAAATAAGTGACGTGTAATATAATTACAATATCAAGTGAGTGAAGTGAGTGTTAATGAATATCAAAGAATTACGAAAATATCATGTGAAATCAACAAACGGGGTGAGCCGCATGAGGATTGATTTTAAGAAAAAAAAAATATGATAATCTTTGTGATGCCAGAAGAGCAAAAACCACCATGTTTTTAGGGTTCCGTACCCAAAGAGTAAAAACTGGACTCTATTACTAGACTTCGCTGTCTGTCCGTCCGTCTGTCTGTCTGTCACCAGACTGTATCTCAAGAACCGCGATAGACAGTTGCAATTTTCACAAACTATGTATTTATGTTGCCGCTATAACAAGAAATACTAAAAATATAGATAATGGTTCGAGTTCGACTCGCACTTGGCCGGTTTTTTTTGCACTTCTGTGATCACTGTCGGATCTGAAGTAAAAATTGGGTCAATTTCATATGTGCGCATATTAACCTCTAACTATACATTTTATTAGGGTAATCATTTTGCTTTCCATATTGTGTAACAAATTTAACTGGATCAATTAGAAACAAAATCGTGACCATATTTCTTTTACGTTTTCTTCCCTTTTTGCGACTTTCAACTGCACACTGTGTCAGCCCTGTTGCGCATTGAGGATTAATTTTTTCTTTAAATAAAGTCAAAGCTCTTTTGATGCCATACCATAACTATCATTGTCCTAGAATAATATAATCTACCAAAATAGGAGTAAAACTTTACTATTTCGAAAAATGATAGTTTTCCATACCAGCAGTTACATTTTGACAGATTACCCATAGAAAATGTGTCAAAATGTAACTGCTGATAAGGAAGACTATCCGTGGATTGATTATTGGGAATGGCCGTTAGTAATGTAGTCGCACGGATAGAATTTTAATATCTGAAATGGATTAATCACAACCCACTTTATGTAAGCTCGTTCTGGATTTTATTATTAATCAATATTCGTCGTTAGTTTAGTTAATTTTTCGCTTACTCAAATTCATACATACGTGACAAATACAAAGTTTAGTTAATAGATCAAGTGGGGTATCATATGAAAGGGCTTGAGTTGCACTTTCTAAAAACCAAGTGAAAAGTTCGAAATGATTACATATGATTAAGAGTAACATGAATAATACAGGAAAAATAAAACAATATCTCTATCTGGCCATTTTTATTTATTTATCAGATATGATTTCATAACTAAGTTTGTAATTACCTATATATAATATCTGAAATGGATTAATCACAACCCACTTTATGTAAGCTCGTTCTGGATTTTATTATTAATCAATATTCGTCGTTAGTTTAGTTAATTTTTCGCTTACTCAAATTCATACCGCTCAAGTTATTAAAACAGTATGTCCATCATCAGTCGCTAAGTTTTTTTTTATTCGATCGTTTTATAATTCCCCGTTATTAATACCTCGAGTTCTGAGTCACATAGAATCACAAACTTGGTGTCTTACGGCCGTATTCATAAACGTCCTACAACGTACACGTCCTCCTACAATGGGACCCGGAAAGTAAGCAAGAGTCGTTACAATGGAAATTTAAGGATGAGCAGCCGCCTCGGAAATTCAAAGTCTGTCCATCGGCAGGTAAACTTATGGCTACAATCTTTTGGGACACAGAAGAGATTTTGCTCATAGATTATTTACCGAAGAAAACTACAATGAATGCTGATTATTACTCAAACTTACTATATCAACTAAGAGAGACAATAAAAGAAAAACGGCGAGGTAAACTAAGCAAAGGAATTCTGATTTTGCACGATAACGCACCAGTGCATACCGCCCGCACAACGAAGGTAGCAATTAAAGACAATGGCTTCGAAACCATTGACCGCGCCCCCCTTATAGTCCAGATCTAGCCCCCTGTGACTATTTTCTGTTTAGACTTCTCAAGAAAGACCTCAGGGGACGAAGGTTTATGATCGATGACGAAATGAAGGCTGCGGTTACTGACTTTTTTGACGACAAATCGAAAGAATTTTTTTTAATGGCTTAAATTCAATATTTGAAAATGTAATAAGTGTATTTTATTAGCAGCGGACTATGTAGAAAAATAAATAATAATTAGCCACGACAGTCTTTTGTTTCATTGTTAGGTAGATTACTTTTCAGCCGCCCCTCGTATGATGTTTATAGATGTACGTATACATACAGGGGAACGAAATAATGGGCATTCATTGTGGCGCCGCTGGGGAGCATACTCTGTAGCGGCGCCACTCAAAACTCATAGATAGAAATGATATTAAATATTATTTTCTTATGGAAATTGATGTACGAATGCTGTTTATTGTGTACGTATTCAAAATAATCATTATTACTTACTTAGAGATTTTATATGATTTAATTGATTCCGCGTAGGAGCTGTTATGTATAAGAGAGGCGCGCGGGTGAAAATAGAATAACAAACGAATATAAATCCATACCAGCCAGCATTATTTTTGTATATATTTGTGACCAAGGAGGTTACTTTTCAGCCGCCCCTCGTACATATTACGGTTCTAGAGATATACCGATTGTTATGGGCGGGCAAAAAAACCACATAAAATTACATGAGAGCACTGTTTAATTTTTTATTTATTTTTGTAAATGTATGACAAGCAGCAATAGAAAAACAACTTCTGTGAAAATTTGAATAGTCTAGCTATTTCTGATACGCAGACAGCCGGATGGACAGCGGAAGTTTAGTAACAGGGTTCCGTTTGATATCCTTTGGGAACTCGACTCTAAAAAATATCTAGTAGAATTCCTTGACCCCAAATATGTATATTTAGACACTAAGTTTGTGAATCTACGTTATTTAGAACTCGAGATATTAATGATACGCGTAATTCAATATTGCAGCCATAAAATTAAAGATGGCCGACGGAGGAGTTGGTTTCTATCAAAAACTTAAAGCTATGGACCTAACTTGTTAGGTCCATAGCTTTAAGTTTTTGTGGTACTTGTACCACAAAAAAAATTGGTGCTTTTTTCCAGTGTCAACATTTTACTAAATAAATTTTCAGATTTACATTTTTCCTCCTTTGCGATTTTTTAAGTGTCAAAGTTAAGCATTTTCCGAAATTGACAATTTACACAATTCAAGGGGCACTCCCCTTGAATTGTGCATAGTGTGTCATTAGAAAAAACAATATTTGTAAAAAAAGTTAGGTAATGAAATGTGCAACACAGTTGGCGGTTGGTTTGAATTATGAATATTTCAGGACATTTTGGTTCTCATTGGTTCTAATGGCTATTTATCACACACATTTATTACCCTATTAAATAAATTTACAATCATTTCAACCTATTCAAAATAAAAAGTTGGAGTCTACTATGTATAAGTATGAAATTGCCCAATTGTTTACTTCAGATCGATACTGCTCAAGTTTATACAGTAAAATGACGTTGTTTAAGTACTTCGGGCACCACAAAGATAATTTATTAGGGTTCCGTACCAAAATTGTAAAAGAGGAACCCGTATGGTGCGAGGCGACTCTGTCCGTCTGTCCGTCTTTCACAACGTTAAATATCGCAGGAACTACTTATATGCTATCAATTTGAAATTTGTAAAGGTTAACACACGTGTATGGAAAATGAAAAATTAAAATAATATTTTTTATTCTTTTTTTTCTAAGAAAATTACAAATATGAGGGGTGTGACAAATACAAAGTTTAGTTAATAGATCAAGTGGGGTATCATATGAAAGGGCTTGAGTTGCACTTTCTAAAAACCAAGTGAAAAGTTCGAAATGATTACATATGATTAAGAGTAACATGAATAATACAGGAAAAATAAAACAATATCTCTATCTGGCCATTTTTATTTATTTATCAGATATGATTTCATAACTAAGTTTGTAATAACCTACTTACTTTTGTATGTCAATTTATATGTTCATTCGTCATTCCTATGAGATCATTGTTAAAGTCCCTTCTTTCAAATAAAAAAATAACCATCGAAATCGTTACACGTGATAAAAAATATCACTGAAAAACAATGTTTCGTACCAAAATACAGATGGCGCTGTACAATGCTAAGTTGTACTAAGAGCAGTTACGATTCTTCAAGAATGAATGGGGTCGTGCGTGATCATGATGTGACGGGAACGGTGTATGAAAGTTTGTAGGGAACCCTCTGTGCGCCAGTCTGAATCGCAATTGACCGGTTTTTTTTTTAAATTAAAATCCATACTCATGCGGCACGCTTTAAAATTCAAATTTGTTGATTCTATATGTGGTAATATTATTAGTTGTGTTAGTAGTCATTTGCGAACAGTCGCACAATACACCTTCTTTTTGTTGACATCTGATATATCTATTCAAGCTCGGGTTAAATTAAATACGCATTTTTATTACTTATCACACTATTTTGATAATATTCAACAGTTAATTTTCAAAAGGTGGGTAAATAATCCTTATAGCAATTTACATACTTCAGAGAAAGTCGTACTCAACGTATTAACTTAATTCATATAAAGTTATGTAATGAAGTGTGATATGATAAACTATGTGATTATTTAACGCATAGTTCAGAGCAGTCTCGCAACTGACGTTCCAACGTTTTAATTTTTTTGTTAGATTCTTTTAAGAAACATATACATACAGACATTTATTTCACATTTTGAAAAACTGACTGTTTCTACATGAATGTATGCACCCGGATATTTGCAGAAGTTATCGGAAATCAACAAAAACACGGTGTATAAGAAAAAACTATCTATTCTAGGTAGGTACATCAAAGTATTAATTCAGTCCCATGTAACTGCCAAGACTTCTGTGTTAGAAATCGAATAAAGTGAATAAGTACGTACTTGGATCCGAGTGATCTACATTTCCTGTGCGTGGGAATGAACTTGGAGTGCGTGTAGTTGCCGTGCAGGCGGAGCGAGCCGGAGCCGAGGCGGTGCGAAGGCGAGAGCGAGAAGGCGGGGGGCGCCGCGCCGCTCTCCTTCACAGACTCCTTCGAGCCGGCGCAGCTGCCAATAGGCGACGGAGGCTCCAGCTTCATAGACAATCTGAAAAAACACTTGCTCAGCATGTCGGCAAATCGCGTGTGGCTCCTCTAGAGGTACAGGCTAGTTTACTATCAGAATTTACGCTTGTCTGCTACTGGCATAGTATAATAAAAAAAAGTGGCCTATATCCTGTCTGAATAAAAGTGGCCCGTAGACAATGGCCAAGTGTTATCTCAAGATGAAATAAGTATAATATGATATTATTTCGTTTTTTCTGTACAGGTTTAGGTGTTGAAGAGCATGTCCAATGTACATGTTGAAAAAAACTTACTTGTACTGATCGTCTTCCAGAAATTTCTGAAGCTCCTCTATATATCGAACGCTGTTAAGATACGTAGCAACATGTGGCAAAGGCATTATATCATATTCCGACGTTTGGTACTTTTCTATTGTCTTTAGAACCACCGCCATTTTGGCAGTCCGGTGCGGCGAACGAGCCGGGTGGGCAATATTGATGTATGTTAGATCCGTTAAAAATATACCTGTAACGAAAGATGCTAAATAACCAACCAACTACTAAATAAATAAAACTGAATTCTATCCAGAATCTGATGCATTCTAAATGGATGCATGAGTCATTTAGAAAAAACCCAAAATTGCTATGTAAAATTTGAGAAGGTATCAAAAAACATATATGTTTTATGGATTTATCACAAGTTTAATGAAGAGGTAAAGTTCGTGTGCAGGGTGTGACCTCTGAAACAATTTAAAGAATTGGTCTTCCAGCAAAACAATGGAATTTTTGGTACCATATAAAATATTAGTTTTTTTTTTAAGTGATTTAAGATCTGAAGGGATGAGTACATGTGAAAGAGCTGCAAGAATTGTATGAGCCCTTAATTTCATTCGTTGAAATAAATACAATCCCATAAAAAACATTCCATGTAAAAAAGAGGCCAAGTCTCGAAACTCTTCCACCGTAAAAAGTTGTGAGATATTTCATAGAGCCAAGTCTCAGGCATTCTTATTATTCTTTATTTGCTTGCTAAATAAAATTTTGTGACTTGTCAATCACACAACTTTACTGCATTTATGGAGTTTTGCATACCTAAAACTATGTAGTATTGTGTGACTGCCAGTAATGTCTCATTCACTGCAAATGTAACTTTGTAATCTTATATATTTATATAGGATTACAACGTTATTTATGCAGTTGGTGTATCTAGAAAAGCGGATCGAAACTGCAAAATATTTTAAGTTTCCCATGATTTATACACTAAACACTAATTGTATTCTAAATTTGAAGCTTCTATGTCTGCTAAAAGTGCCTTAGACTTTTGATGATCGGTGAGTCAGTCAGTCAGTGAGTGACAAAATTAAGAAACTTTGACTAGATATAATTCTTAAACTACTGGTTTAAATTGAATGAAATTTGAAATATATCGTGTTTATACAATGCGTGCTTTGTTACTGAAAATTCAGGCTTCTAGTTTTATCCACAACGAAGTTATAGGGGGGTCGAAAATGGCCTGAACTGCTTCGAGAAAATGATGGTACGGCCGTGCCGCTGTTTTGTTCGACTTGGCGAGGGCACGGATTACATCATAAATGCAACTTGGATTCTTACCCATAAAAGGTATGCAGGGTAGAGATATGCTCTTCAAATACTCCCTCAGAGCTGTCCAATTATCTTCTTCTCCAAACAGTTCCGCTAGTTTATCAAATAGTTGTTTATCCTTTTTTGATAAGCATGCCCATGTTTTTGTCAATCTGTTCAATATAAAAATGGTATAATTATAAATTTTTACAAAAACTCTTAGTCATCATTATGGTAACAGAGGCGTCTCGAGCCCATGGAGCGCCCGTGTGCAAACATTACTCTAGCGCCTCCTAGTAAGCGCGCGGTCAAAATGGAATGGTTACAAAGTACGGCTCGGCGCCCCTAGGACCGCTGCGCCCGTGTGCAAACATTACTCTAGCGCCCCCTAGTAAGCGCGCGGTCAAAATGGAATGGTTACAAAGTACGGCTCGGCGCCCCTAGGACCGCTGCGCCCGTGTGCAACGCACACCCTGCACCATAGGTAAAGACGCCTCTGTATGGTAAAAGCAATGAGTTCATTTACTGCACTATATAATAATCAATCAAATTTATAAACGTAAATATAGTTGAACCATATTGAAGCTCGCTACTTCTACCTATGCTATGCACTTAACACAAACTAGACAAGGACTTTTTTTTCTTGAGACCAATGATGGTACTGATAGTTATTGAACTAGTAGGGAACATCTTCATTGATTCATAAAATCAACGCAATATATAATTTTGTAACATTAACACTTTCGCAACCAGACAAAAAATGGAACAATGCACCAGAAACCGACAGAATTCGCTAGGCGTGTAAGTTCATACTACTGCCCGCCTAGCGAGCTCAGCCGGCATCTGAGCAAAGATTACGAGTGCCCGCTAGGCGGGTTCATGGTTGCGAACGTGTTAAGCTTTAAAGCGATAAGACCGCCTGTTGTTACCATTATTTATTAAGCAAATTCTTTGTAAGATGTTTCTCTCGTGTCATGGTGCAATAAAGAGTATTTATTATTATTATCTCTTTATTTATATTTCGTCTTAAGCTAGGTTTTTACAATAATTATATAAAAAGTAAAATATAAAACTGTACATACAAAACATAAAATCATTATAAAAACCTAACCTAGGGTACCGCTGGCAGCGAGGCGGGGCCTAAGCTGCCGGTGGTCAGGGCGACAGAGACAGGAACCTCCTGACTATCCGCGCAGTATCCAGGAGTACGCCTTCTGTATCTGACCCTTGATCCAGCCATCTAGCGAGAGTCTCTTGAGGTGGTGGTCGAGACTCTTCGCTATTAAACCGTTCGCCGAAACGAAACGACTATCGGGACGATGATCGTCGAATCAACATCCCACATGGCGGTTACCTCGTGAGCCAGGTCTAGGTACTTGCTGGCTTTGTCCTTCTCGGCCTTCAAGAGGTTCTCGTCATGGGGGATGGTGATTTCGACGAGCACTGCCTGGCGTTTCGATCGATCTGGCCTATTGGCAAGAATAGTCCTGTTCGTGATGACAGATCGATCCCAATAGAGCGTGGCACGACCACTTTCGAGAACTGGCGCAGGTGTGTACTTATAGTAAGGCACTTCAGAGACCACAAGACCGTATAGCAGAGCAAGTTGCTGGTGAATAATTCTGGCTACAAGGTATTATTATTATTATAAAACAAAGCCTGTAACTACCAACTTACCTGTAGATACTTGCACTATTTAATGCGGATACAACAGCAAAAAGAGAATGCAAATTATTAAGTTCATGTAACTTTTTTCCCACTTTAATAAAATGTGCCAGTGTCTCAGCTCTTGCTTTGGGCGACTGTCCATTCAAAACTTCTTGTACTGTCCAAAAGCTTACCTAAAGACAAAAAGACAAGTCATGTATAACGATTCATAAATAACTGGATAAAACATTTGTTTTTTTTCTTTTGATTTTAGCAAAGATGGTGGTGGGTGCATGGTAAGGATTTGTTCCAAAAATATTATGTATTTGTACTTTTAATCGGAGCCCAACACCAGAATAATTGGATTGACCCAAGTGATACAAATGGAGAAAGTATATCAAAATATTATAAATTTCATACCCTATTAAACCGTTTAGTAAATGTGACCACATTTGGAGCCACAGTCTGCTTATTCGCCTTATTCCAACAGCAAGTAGTTAGTTCATTTGGTTGTATGGCTTTGAAACATGGGAGGTCAAGTAATGTCAGTTGATTTGCAATATCTTCCGGACTCAGTCTTAATGCAGAACAGACTATTTCATCCCAGGATTGGTTGATACTCGATGCTGCCGGCAAACTGCTGGTTTTGTACTGGTAAACTGGATCTAGTTGCCTGTTGCTGCTGCCATCGCCAAGCCTTAGGAAACATATAATATTTGTTATGAACAAGAGTTAATCATACATAAAACAAAGTCACTTTCCGCTGTCTATCCCTATGTATGCTTAGATCTTTAAAACTACGCAACGGATTTTGATGCGGTTTTTTTGAATAGATAGAGTGATTCAAGATGAAGGTTAATATGTATAATATAGTATATAATATAGTATAGGGCGGGTCGCTAGTGTTTAATACAATTTGTGTCATTCTTGGATTTAATAAAAATCTGCAGATACTATCCCACTATATAATATTACAAGTGTGCAAGTTTGGATGTTTGATACTGTGTAATGAAATTTGGCAAACAGGTAGTTCATAATCATAACCTGGATAAAAATATATAATATATAATACTTTTTATCCCAAATAACTTCCCCCAAAAGACTTCAAATATTAAATCTGCAAAGGTTATAATTACAATTACAATGGTATCACTAGTGAATGGATGAACAGTGAAGTGTAAAACTTACTCTTATGTCAGCAGATTATTTTTTGGACTTTCAAGAGCAAGAGGGACCACTCTTGTTTATCGTGTCTGTAGGGCTCATAAACATTACACTTACCCATAGTTATAATAGCATGCACAGTCATCTTTTGTTTTTTGGCTGTTCAATGGAATGTGGATTGTTTTCTTATCATTTTGTCTACATGATGTCTTTTCGTCTAGAGGCCAGTTCTCTTCATCTTCATGCTGAAAACCATTTAACACAATACAATAAAATTATATTCAGCCAGAATAATAAACAAAGATAGTAATTGTTGTTACCTCCACTATACTCAACACTGAAAGACTGTCGCTAAGAATATCCCGTGGCATTTTTGTTTATCCTACTGTGCATACTCCGACGCGACCGATATCGGCTGCAACAAAACAATTGAATGAGCAAAACAGATTTTCAGAGGAAACAACTATCACCAACACAAACATATTAAGAAACAAACAAGCTGTTACTCTCATTACTAGATGTACGTTTGATTTCACTTACTACTTTACTTACACAATGTGATTATGGTCAGTATAATAGGTACCTAGCTTAATTAAGTTGATAATGAATTAACTCCTCGGAGTAAACGATGGACGTCCACTTATGGATGGCTATAACTTGCCAAAATATCTAGGTACTCAGTTCCTGAAATGAAATGTATCAACAAAAAGGAAAATTATTGTTAACTTACCAAGTACCTCGTCTATATCATGGTATGATAATATAAATTATACCACTCAACCACTGTCACACAAAAAAAAACATTAAATAAGTATCCATCCAACACCATAATGTCTGTCGGTCTAAAAATAAAACGAAACGAAATAAAAAAAGGGTGACTGAAAATAGACAAGGACAGCTAGACGTGGGTAGCCAACCAAAAAAAAACACAAACATAGCATAAATAAAGGGATATACGCATGTTCCAATCTGCCCAGCCGGGCTAGCACACTAGTCGGCCATATATTTATATTCGGACGTATAACTTTACGATTGTGCCCATTTTTACGTTATTTAGCTAACATGATAATCTCGCAACATATATTTATGCCATAGCGTAAAATATGTGTAGCAAAAATTAGTTTAGTGTTGCCAATATGTACAACCGAATTTCTAACAATTATTACATTCATTTCATTCGTTCAATAGTAGTCTATGGTTAGAGACCCAATATTTACTACTTAATTAAAGCGTAATGATAAGCAGTGCACTGCTACTAAATACTTGTACTCTTGAATTAAGTTCTGTTATAATCGTATGTGTCGAAATTCCGGCTCCGGCCACTCGAAAGGGTTGGAGGCATCGCGTATTTGACGCCGGTGCAAATTCCTTGCCTGTTTGCCGGCCTGCCAAGATATTAGGTAACTGATGTAAGGTGATGCCGTCCTGAAATCAATGTAGTAGTTGGTCAGGTTTCTTGAAGATGCGCATATTATAGGTATATGTATGTATTCGTAGGCCTTAAATAAAAGTAAATTACCTTGTAAGTTCCGGTGCGAAACAGTCAGGTCCAACATTCGTAAGCACGGGTCGTGTTAATATGCGATATCGAAATCCAATGGTCAAGCGAAAAGTCGTAGAAAAGAAATCAATCCAAACAGCAAACGAATAATAATAAGTTTTAAGTTTAGAAACTGAAACCGTGTGTGTTGTGACAGAAATTTGACAAATATCCTGCGTCCAATTGTATCGTTTTCATAGTGTTGAAATTTATCTGCCGGTCTAGTACACTAGCACTTTGACAGCTTCTATCGTCATGTTTTACGTCCAAGACAGACGTAAAAATTGTTAACGTCATGGGCTAATATGGTAGACCGTCAGTTACGTAAAATGTAACCATTCATACGTCTTGCACATAAAACGAAAATTTAAACGTCAAGTGCTAATATGCTCTTGATTTAGACATATACAATTGCCGGTATAAACTGATGACGGGCGTATTTCGCTTGATCATTGGACTTCGATATTACCGCATTTCACGACGACCCTCGCTTACGTATATTGAACAAGGTTTCGCACCGGGACTTACAAGGTGATTTACTATTATTTATCATCATCGTCACAGGCCTTTACGTCTATTACAGACGATTTAAGCATTGCTGTGTAGACATCGTTTTTGGTGACTGTGAAGACCGATATGAGACCGGCGTTACAATAAATGCAGAGAAAATGTAAGTTTTTGATGAGTCCATTTATCATAATATTTGTAACTTACAAATATTATGATAAATTGACTCATCAAAAACTTACATTTGCTCAGCCGGTCTAGTACACTAGCACTTTGACAGCTTATATCGTCATGTTTTACGTCCAAGACAGACGTAAAAATTGTTAACGTCATGGGCTAATATGGTAGACCGTCAGTTACGTAAAATGTAACCATTTATACGTCTTGCACATAAAACGAAAATTTAAACGTCAAGTGCTAATATGCTCTTGATTTAGACATATAAAATTGCCGGTATAAACCGATGACGGGCGTAAATTTATGTAGGTCGCTCGAGACCCCCGGTAAAATTTAACACTATGAAAACATCTTCTGTCACAAGTTCACAATACATACGGTTCAGTCAAAACTAAATTCCTTTGCTGTTTTGTCTATCTACATGCTCGGATTGATTTAGTTTTTTACGACATTTCGCTTGATCATTGGACTTCGATATTACCGCAAATCACGACGACCCTCGCTTACGTATATTGAACAAGGTTTCGCACCGGGACATAAAATAAATAAATAAATAAATATAAGGGGACACAATCTTACACAAATCGACCTAGTCCCATAGTAAGCTCAGTAAGGCTTGTGTTATGGGTACTAGACGACGATATATTTAATAGATAGAAATACTTAAATACATGAAGAAACATCCATGACTCAGAAACAAATATTCATGCTCATCACACAAATATTTGCCCTTACCGGGATTCGAACCCAGAACCTTCAGCTTCGTAGGCAGTGTCACTACCCACTAGGCTACCCGGTCGTCAAAACAAGGTGATTTACTATTATTTATCATCATCGTCATAGGCCTTTACGTCTATTACAGACGATTTAAGCATTGCTGTGTAGACATCGTTTTTGGTGACTGTGAAGACCGATACGAGACCGGCATTACAATATTATGATAAATGGACTCATCAAAAACTTACATTTGCTCTGCATTCATCAGTATTCAGTCAAAACTCGCGCAAGGAGAAAAGTAAATAGATAAACTAGCTTTCACAATAATCTAGAGACACAGCTATAAGACGGAAAGAGACAGAAAACACAGGCTTTTATCCATAGACTATAATTGAACGAATGAAATGAATGTAATACTTGGTAGAATTACAGTTGTACACATTGGCCACACCATAGTTTTTTGGGTACATATATTTTATGCTAGGGCATAAATATACATCACGTCATTACTGTGGTAGCTAAGTAACGTAAAAATTGACACATACATAAGGTTATACGGTGGAACGTAAATATATGGCCGATTAGTGTACTAGACGGGCTGCATCCATCAGTATTCAGTCAAAACTCGCGCAAGGAGAAAAGTAAATAGATACACTAGCTTTCACAATAATCTAGAGACACAGCTATAAGACGGAAAGAGACAGAAAACACAGGCTTTTATCCATAGACTATAATTGAACGAATGAAATGAATGTAATACTTGGTAGAATTACAGTTTTACACATTGGCAACACCATAGTTTTTTGGGTACATATATTTTATGCTAGGGCATAAATATACGTCACGTCATTAGTGTGGTAGCTAAGTAACGTAAAAATTGACACATACATAAGGTTATACGGCGGAACGTAAATATATGGCCGATTAGTGTACTAGACGGGCTGGGGTCCTAGAGTGACCTACATAAAATTTCGTCCGTCAACAGTTCATATCGTCACGTTTTATGTGCCAAAATCAAGAGCATGTTAGCATTTGACGTAAAAAAATAGTTTTATGTGCAAGACATATAAGTGGTCACATTTTACGTAGATGACGGTATCCCATGTTAGCTCATGACGGTAAAATTTTATAGGTCGGTTGTGGACATAAAACATGTGCATAAAAGTCGTCATTTCGCTAGTGTGCTAAGGCCGCAGCCGGGCTAGTACACTAGCACTTTGACAGCTTCTATCGTCATGTTTTACGTCCAAGACAGACGTAAAAATTTTTAACGTCATGGGCTAATATGGTAGACCGTCAGCTACGTAAAATGTAACCATTCATACGTCTTGCACATAAAACGAAAATTTAAACGTCAAGTGCTAATATGCTCTTGATTTAGACATATAAAATTGCCGGTATAAACCGATGACGGGCGTAAATTTATGTAGGTCGCTCGAGACCCCCGGTAAGATTGAACACTATGAAAACATCTTCTGGCACAAGTTCACAATACATACGGTCCAGCCGGGCTAGTACACTAGCACTTTGACAGCTTCTATCGTCATGTTTTACGTCCAAGACAGACGTAAAAAAATGTAACGTCATGGGCTAATATGGTAGACCGTCAGCTACGTAAAATGTAACCATTCATACGTCTTGCACATAAAACGAAAATTTAAACGTCAAGTGCTAATATGCTCTTGATTAAGACATATAAAATTGCCGGTATAAACCGATGACGGGCGTAAATTTATGTAGGTCGCTCGAGACCCCCGGTAAAATTTAACACTATGAAAACATCTTCTGTAACAAGTTCACAATACATACGGCTCAGTTTCAAAACTAAGTTTGTTTGTTGTTTTACTATCTACATGCTCGGATTGATTTAGTTTTTTACGACATTTCGCTTGATCATTGGACTTCGATATTACCGCAATATCACGACGACCCTCGCTTACGTATATTGGACAAGGTTTCCCACCGGGACTTACAAGGTGATTTACTATTATTTCATATAGTAGTCATATGCCTTTACGTCTATTACAGACGATTTAAGCATTGCTGTGTAGACATCGTTTTTGGTGACTGTGAAGACCGATACGAGACCGGCATTACAATATTATGATAAATGGACTCATCAAAAACTTACATTTGCTCTGCATTCATCAGTATTCAGTCAAAACTCGCGCAAGGAGAAAAGTAAATAGATACACTAGCTTTCACAATAATCTAGAGACACAGCTATAAGACGGAAAGAGACAGAAAACACAGGCTTTTATCCATAGACTATAATTGAACGAATGAAATGAATGTAATACTTGGTAGAATTAGTGTACACATTGGCAACACCATAGTTTTTTGGGTACATATATTTTATGCTAGGGCATAAATATACGTCAAGTCATTAGTCTGGGTAGCTATGTAACGTAAAAATTGACACATACATAAGTTTATACGGCGGAACGTAAATATATGGCCGATTAGTGTACTAGACGGGCTGTTTCAAAACTAAATTCGTTTCCTGTTTTGTCTATCTACATGCTCGGATTGATTTAGTTTTTTACGACATTTCGCTTGATCATTGGACTTCGATATTACCGCATATCACGACGACCCTCGCTTACGTATATTGGACAAGGTTTCGCACCGGGACTTAGAAGGTGATTTACTATTATTTATCATCATCGTCTGTGAAGACCGATACGAGACCGGCATTACAAATATTATGATAAATGGACTCATCAAAAACTTACATTTGCTCTGCATTCATCAGTATTCAGTCCAAACTCGCGCAAGGAGAAAAGTAAATAGATACACTAGCTTTCACAATAATCTAGAGACACAGCTATAATACGAAAAGAGACAGAAAACACAGGCTTTTATCCATAGACTATAATTGAACGAATGAAATGAATGTAATACTTGGTAGGATTACAGTTTTACACATTGGCAACACCATAGTTTTTTGGGTACATATATTTTATGCTAGGGCATAAATATACGTCACGAGATTAGTGTGGTAGCTACGTAACGTAAAAATTGACACATACATAAGGTTATACGGCGGAACGTAAATATATGGCCGATTAGTGTACTAGACGGGCAGGGGCTAGTACGCTAAGTTTAAATCGGACATAAAGCATTCGTCCCATTCTGGCCAATATGCGAGTGCAAGAGGGACAAATGCTTTATGTCGGACATAAAACCTAGTGTGCTAAGGGGGCTGAAGTAAGAAAAATAACTGTAACAAGAATAGCTATTTATCACAACAACCGACAGAGGCGCAGCCATTGCTCCACGGCTATCACGAGACGGCGCTCGAGCTCTCTCGATTTTTCTCGCACTATCCATCTCTCTCTTATTAGAACACTTGGAACAAGAGGTATAGTTCGAGAAAAATCGAGAGTATGTCGCGGCCATCTCATGATAGACGTGCTGCACGGCTATCATGAGACAGCCCGCGAGGTCTCTATCTAATTAGAACACTTAGAACAAGAGGTATAGTGCGAGAAAAATCGAGAGTATGTCGCGGCCGTCTCATGATAGACGTGCTGTTGGAAGCACGGCGGACAGCCGAATCAAGGTCATTCCATACTAGATTTTCTGTGTCCTGCCGATTTCGCTCTTGTAGCATCTCCCAAAAAGAATATAACCACTGCATCTCCTATAGTATAGGTGGTAATGACAAATTGCTAAAATTTTTACATGTGTAAACATCCCTTTTAAAACTTGTCTGTGATCAGACCACACAGTCTGTGGCCAATGATGCATGTAAAAAAATCAACTAAGCGTAGAGACTTCCGTTTATAGTGATCGTTTTACTTCTCTTAATTATATCTTCTAAATTAGAACGGTTAAATGGATAAACAAAAACCCAAATTAGAAGGTAAATAAAAAAAACTACATTACGATATCTTAAAACAAGGTCGATTACCATTACTCATTTATGGTTTTGTGAATGGTGGTGTTCAATGTAAACTGTTATGGCGTTTGTTCTGCGATACACAACGCATATTCACATCTGTACCTTATCCAAGAAGAAAAATTTACTGAAACATAATAAAATTTGCTTAAAATTCTATTAGTGAACGTAAAATATGTTTTTAACTTAGTGAGGACACCTCTAACTGTTAAAGCGTACGTTTTTTAGGTTATGTTTCCATCTTTTATAGGTATTTTAGGTGGGTTTTAGTGAGCACGAAGATCAATTGCGTGTTTTTCTCGACAAACGTATCCCTAAAAGTGATGTCTGAATGAATTTCTCACGATTTCTAGATATTCAGTCATGGTGGGAAGTGCCCAGTATCGCGTACTTTTGTTCCTTATTCAGGACTGCGTTCAATCTTCTGGATTTTGACATTGAAGTGAGTATTGCTCGTTTTGTTGTGATTTATTCTTCTTTTCGTCAATATGTATGATCGCAATAACACGATATGTGTATTTAAAGGAACTAGAAGAAGCTCTTCTAACAGATGGAACGGAAGAGTCTGCTAGTTCCCTCCTCACCGAGCTGATCGTGCGTCTTCTAAATGGATGTCTGGGCAACAATGACATCTCTGCTTTCAACTATCAGGTATTTACTGCTGCAATCTGTAGTATAGATCCGTTTGTGACTAATGTCATATGTTATTGTTTACTTGTTTCAGATGTATTTGAGACGCCTATTTAGAAGGAAATGTCAAGAAACAGGAAGATACAATCCATTCAATACTGACATTGATTTCCAGTTCTTGCCCCTCCGCACTAAAGTTGAGATCCTATATGCTTTGTGTGACTTTCGTTTGGATGCTGAAGATGTTTTTGAACTGTTCAAAAACCTTGAAGCTGAGAGTCTCCGAGTGGAGCCTCTAGGGTGAGTACTTTGAACCTGCCCTTTACTTTTATGCTATTGTGCACTGATGTTACCACTTAATGACATTGTAAATTTTTAGGTATGACAACAATGACTCAGCCTACTGGTACTTTTATGGCACAAGATTATATAGAGAGGACACAATAAAAAAGCATAAAGGTAAAAATAAGAAGAAAAAAGGAAAGCAAAGCAAGAAGCGTGGTTGGTTCTACGGGGATGACTGGTTGGATGATGAGGAAACTGAGCGGGTGTGGCAAGTGGTGTGCTTCACTGAGGAAGACTGGACCCACTTGACAGAGAAGTTTAGCCGAGCCACCAGCAAGGTGGAGAAGGAACTGTACAGATCTCTGTCACAAAACTTCCTACCTGAAATACCACGACTGTTCCAAGAGAAGGAGCGCTTGCAACGGAAAAGGTAAAACTTGTCAATTTCTTCACATTTTAGTTATTGAAGACATTACTAAAACATCATAACTGACTAGACTGAGCTGTTGGGTTACTTAGCTTCTGTTGTTTGGGTTGACCTGCTAAGTAGGTCATGGTACATTTGTAATTTTTTCCAAATTCATTGGAGCATCTACAAGTTCAAATAGAATTCATAACATAACCTATAAAGTTCCATCTCTCACATGCATATACCAACAAACTCGAATTACATTACATTTTCTAAGTATCTCATTGCCTTAACAACTAACAATGAATTGAAGAACACTACAGACAAAAACATATTTTCAATTTGACCTGTGCCTTATTTTATTCAATTAGTTTATTGAGTTTAAGGAGCCTTAGGAACTCAGGCCAGCAAATCCCACTGGCGTACCTATTTCATCACAATTGATTGACTACCATTATCTTCTGCTGTGGAAAAAAGGCTAAACTAGCTAGAGCTACTGCAACTAGGACCAGATGTGACTATGGATTTGTATGCCGCCGTGCCACTGGCAACCATTGAGTTTACGCTTGTAGAGTTATCTCGCTGACTAGTTGGTGATAGTACTCAATAGCATGTTCCATTTTTTCATAATGTTAGTGTCTTCATTAACACTGCTCAGCAACTCAATTAATGAGCCACATGTTTACTTATAATGTGTTCTCCTGCAAGGCATAATTTGCTGAAATATGTAAATATTAGCAATTGCGATTTTTTTTTATCTACTTGGTACTCAATGGGATAGAGCACTATATAGGTACAGTCTGCTTAAAAAAAAGCAGCTGGCTTTGGGGCCGATTTTTTACTGTCGACCGCTCGAAAGTAAATATATTTTTGTCAGGTTTTGAGTGAAATATTAGAAACGCTCAAAAATAAAAATATTTTTGTCAGGTTTCAACTGAAAGATTTGAGCACTCAAAAGTAAAAATATTTTTGTCAGGTTTCAAGTGAAAGGTTTTATCGCTCGAAAGTAAAAATAGGCCCCCTTAACCTTTGTTTTTAAATGTACAACATTTGCACAGTTACATACTTGTTTGTAAAACGTTGTAGGTCTAATTTCTGGGAAAATTGTTTTTTCAATCATCATAACGTCAAGCAAATATCGGTTTCCCACATAGTTTAACTCAACGAGCAAGCGCAAAAAAAATCGTATGTCTGGCGTCTGTCAGACTGTTCTCATCTACAGGTCGCATTCTCATCAACAGGGATTCTTGTGACATGTTTGCGAGCAGCTTCAATAATTCTATAGAATTTATCTGTAGATTCAGTTTTCATAAATTTATAGTTCATTCAAAAAATACAGGCTCGCGAGTTGTACTGCTCACCGTGCCACTGGTTAAAATGATATGGTATAATTAATAGAGCATATAAAATTCCTTCTGCAGGCCCACACTGATATGGGAATTTTTAATTTCAATTTCTATCAAGCGAAAAGTGAATCTTAAGTAGGTACGTATTTTCACTAGTTAAGTTCCGAACTAGGCACAAAGAAAATTCCGCTAATCAGCCTAAGGGCTATTCACCACAAATACAACCCGGCTGCGCAAATTTTTGATTCACTAATACTAGTGGCTCTGTGTAAATAATATAAATCTCACGAGTCGAATCTTTTTTTTTTTTCCAACTGTTGGAAAAAAATAATCATATAAGCCGAACTTCCTCACTAAATTTCACGAGAATCTGTTGAGCAATGGAAATGCAACCAGTAGAGAAGAACATCCAGACTTGCGGACAGACATACGAAAGTATATTTGACCAAGCTAAAATGGAGAACATTTCATGTAGAATTTTATTTTCTATCTCATGCGCACCCGGCGCACACGCTGTGGTTGCTCTAACAGTAGGATTATCTTATTTGCTGTGACGTACAGATGGCGCTATGCATGTGCCTTGATAAGCTTGAAACGTTTATTAAATTATGGGAATCTAAGATTGTTATTCCATTTCTTTTCATGTTCAATTAGTGTCAGAATCAGTGTTAGCGCTAATGTTAATAAAATAATGCTGCCATGCGAAATTTAACAAAATAGTGATGCTAGTTTTTTATATATATTAAATACCGTGCTGCTATGCCCGTGGCTTTGCTCGAGTGCCCTCGAGTAACTCGATAATAAATAAAGTTTCAACTTTAAGGTCCATGATTCTAAATTAAAGTGAAAGTTTTTTTGAATATGAAAAGTAGTTTCGTTCATTACTCACAAACATGCAAACATAATCTCCTTGTAATATTTCCATTATTAGAGTTGATGTGTGTTACGCAGCTTACTCAGAAATGAGGATAATGTTTTTCAAGTGTATGTATGTTGGTATCTTCATTTATCTGCAGCCTAAACAACTATATTATTTAAAAATATGTTTTGATTGGGTGGTTATTGTTGTGTACAATCTTTATGCATATTGATTTATCGCCCCAGCCAACCTGAGTTAATGACGTTTATCACTGTGGATAAAGCATTTGTCATGTTCGTTTAGTTTAGCGTAGAAACTTAAAATTATTTTGAGGCTGGCTGACATGATCATGATAGTTATATTATATATGTATAGATTAAACTTAGAAAGTAACCAGTTAAGCGAGAGAGTTTTACGCAATTACAATTCTATCTTTGCGTTGCATCACCCGTGGAAAAGCACCCTTAGGTTTATCGAAATAAATATTATGTCACTATAACGTGTGCCAATGAAGTATAATACTAACCCGTGTAAATATTTAAGGTTGCTTGAACTAGCGCCACGACGTACGTCGAGTCGTGTGCTCCAAAAAATCAAACAGAAGGAGGAAGAGGGAAAGCAAAGCGCGCAAGACGAAGAGGAAAGCAAGGAAACTCCGGATGTGGCACGAGAAAACAGGGCCAAACGACGGAACTTACTGAGGTACTGTACTATTCGATTGCATATCCTCATTATGTGCCTGGTATGGTTATGATATTTAAAAATTCTCAAATTATTACAGAACTAAGTCAGATACATCAGATTCGGACAGTTCTGAAAGTGAAAAAGATAAGATGCCACAAAAAGTGTCGAAACGAACTAAAAGTCACGAAAAGCGGTCAAAAAATTCGTCTGCCACACACAAAGGCGAACCACCACCAGAGCCACCCGTAAAAACCGGCCGGAAGACCAATAACTCACTGGCCTGTGCTACGGGGCAGATCCTCATACCAGAAAATGACGAACCAATTAACAGCACTAGGAAGAAACTTAAGACATCACAAATGTAATTACAGTTTTTGATTAGTTGATAACAAGTGTGTATTGTCTGCTAAAGGTGGCTTATAATTATATTAATTCCTTATTTGTTTTAGATTTACGCAGACAGAGGAAGACATTCAAACCGACATGTACAAGGTACTTGAACAGCTTACTGCCCATGATGACGCGTGGCCGTTCATGGATCCCGTGGAGGAAGAATATGCTCCGAACTACTACGCCGTGATAAGACGGCCCATGGACTTACGCAAAATGGAGGAACGGCTTGACACTGGTTATTATACGGATTTCTCCATGTTCAAAGCCGATTTTAAGCTCATTGTCAACAACTGTCGGCTATACAATGGTCAAGACAATGGTAATATGAAGATTTTTGTTCACTAGCTGAATCAAATGGGTTGCGAATCAGTTGAGACTTTTGCAAATAAATTAACGTAAACCTATTGTTGCGCGTAGCAAGTATTCGCGTGCTCATTAACGTAAACCTATTGTTGCGCGCAGCAAGTATTCGTGTGCTCATTTGACTGGCGTTCACTGCTTAGAATACCGTGGTTTATATATAAATAACATGTAATTGGTTTTCCTTATTTTCAGAATACACAATGATGGTAGATAGTCTACAGGCAGCTTTTGACAGATTGACTGAAAAATATATGCATCGTCTATCATCTTCTGATGAAGAAATAGCTGTTGAGTACCAATTACCTACTCCGTCTAGAAAACATAAGCTTAAATCCAGTGAATCTCCAACTCGAAATAAAAGGAAGAAACGGAAATCTCACTCTGATACAGGTACATATATTTATTTGAAATTGAATTGGTATTCCATGAGTATGTCATTTACTTAATGATTTTCTTGTAATAATTGACTTCCTAGCAATTTTTGGTCCTACAATATTTCGTGACTGCTTATAAATTCACAGCATTTTCTCAAACTTTAGGCATTTTGATAAGGTCGCTGCCACACCGTTCAGACGCGTTACGTATATACCTCGACACATTTAAAAAGAGCTCCGGGTGCCATATAAAATGTATGGCCGCCGAGCTCATTTTACGTGGGTTGACTTGTACCTCATATGAATTGTGTTAGAGTAGGCCCACGATAACTCTGCATAAGATATTACGTGGCAACCCAGAAAAATAATGCTGGGGCCACATTTTGTTAATGTCATTGAGTTGTGAGTTCGTAAAATTTTATTCGAAGTTTTTAGCGAATCCTGCTTTCGAAATGGGTAAAACTATTAAAAGTGGAGTTAGAGAACTTATATTCAAGACGATTACTAATTTCCAACAAGTGAAAGAAGAAATGGAGTCCGTCCGTGAGCAAAAAGAGCAATGTTTACACGAAATTCTAACCTCTACGAGTGAGTCCGTAATAGTCCCTTCTATATTCTTGATATTTTATAACGGTTATCCGTTTCTTTTTAATATTAAAAATATGGTAGTCATTTCAACAAAACTTCACCTATTTTTCAATTGGCGGTAATGGGGTAATGTGATTGACTCAATAAAATACAAATAACGCCGAACAGCACGGTAGATAAGCAGAAGACTGACAAAATATTTTGAATGAAAAGCATCATGAAATGAAAAGGATCAAAACGAGTTGTTCCACTATAAATCAGTATTGCCATAAATAAACTTTTGATTTCTGCAGTTGTCAATTCATTGCAGAGTTATCGTGGGCCTACTATAACATGATAAGCTAATATATACATGTATATTTGGTTTATTGCAGGTGATCCTAAATCAAGCTCATCTGATCAACCATTAGAAACTGTCAAACAAAATGCAAAAGAAGAAGGAGAAGATGATGATGAATCACCTGAATCAGAAGCAAAGAAGTTAAAGGAATCACAAAAATTAAAGCAAAATAAAGAGAAGAAAAAACGCAAAGGACATCACAGACATGGTAAACATTCCAAAAATCACAAAAAGGGTTCCCGCAAATCTGAACATGATGAGGACAAGGCGTCTAAAAGTAAACACAGTAAGAAGCAGAAACATGGTAAAAATAAAAATAAAGAGGGCAAAAAGTCTAAGAAAAAGAAAAGCAAGCACCATGAAGCAGAACCTGTCGAAGTGTTGAAAAGAAGTGAATCTCAAGATTCATTGGAGAGTTCAAACAGAAGTCGAAGCGCAAGCCCCTTGCCCTCCATCCACACACCGACACCTTCGCCGTCCGAGGGCGACAACCATGAGCCCTCTGACCAGCTCACCGACCCCGACTTCGTCAAGGACAAGTACGACAAAATCAAGGAGCGCAGACGACATGCCGCTAAAGATGCGTGGGAATCACTTTTCGACTATAGTCAGAAAACAGTTGATAAACAAAAGCAAAACCTCATCATCCCTGAGAAAGAAAAGAACCAGAAATTAAGGGAAACCATTGAAAAACTTAAGGCGAAAAATGAAAAGTACAAGGACAGCTCTCTGTTTAATAGTTTATTTTCTACCAACAGTAATTCAGACAAAAATGCTACTAGCAAAGAACGCGATAATTTAGAGATCTCTGACGACGATCAAAATGACAATCAGAAAAGCAAGGGGGGAATAAAAAAAGGACAAAAGAAAAATACCGCGAAAAACGAATCTGCTTCTGAAGCTTTGAAGCAAGCTGTCAAAGATATCAGCAAGTGGCTTGATGACGCGCCTAAAGGATCTGTGCAAAGCTCACCATGTGATAGCCCTGCCCATACTATATCTACGGAAGAACATGATAATAGTCGCCAAGATGACGAGTTTGGACAAGGAGAGAAAACCGTAACTCTCAGAAAAGACTTATCCCGCAAGCGGCTGTCCTCACGTGAACCAAAATTAATTAAAAGAAGGGAAATTCAGAGAACAATAGATAGATTACAACCAGGTAAGAGCAAGGGCAACCTGCTGACTAACTTGGCCAGTAAAAGTGTTGAGAAAGTAGAGGAAGTCACCCCTCTCGGTCCTAGTAAAACTCGTGAAACCAACAAGAATGAGGAATCTAGCCCTAAACTGAGTCTTGGTTCTGTATTGCCGACTGTGGAATTTTCTCTTGGTAAAGACCACAATTTCAGTAAAAGTGAGGATAATAAACCTGATAACCACAAGACTCCTAAATCCCCAAGATGTGAAAAAGACGACAAAGCAGAGGACGCAACACAGATAAATAAAGCCGAAGATGTCTCAGTTCAAACTAATACAAAAGATGCAGAAGTTGAAACTGATCCACTTGTAATACCTAAACCAAGTCAAGAAAAGGCTACACCAAATCTCAGTGCTTGGTTCAAAGCCTTCGGAACTCCTAAAAACACGACATCTACAGCTGCTGCTCCAAAAAAGAAAACTGAAGAAACTGAGCGTGATGATAAAGTAGATAATATGAATACTGACAGTAAAATATCCAGTCCTAAGAACACAATTAAATATGATTCTCCGATCGACCCTGAAACTCCAAACCCTGACGGAGGGGACAGCCCAATCCCCAACGTCAGTGCGACACCCAGGCAGCGTAGAACCAGCACAGGCAGCTCCGTGTCAGAAAGATCCTCTTTCAGCCAAGATCTAGACTCACCAAGACACCAAATGTCGCATAATTCACCTTTACTTAGATCTCCTGCATCACCTCGGACAGATGATTTCCAGAAGATATCATATCCTATTATCAATGGTACTGTGAGGGCTGGATTTTATCAAGACACGACGTCTATAAAAAGCAGCCCGGAAAAAAGTTGCAGTCCACGAGAGGCACCGCAATCGCCATACTCTCCTTACTCGCAACATGTGTATGCATCGAACAGTGGCTTGGGATCTTCTACTCCCAACTACTTCCTTGATCACAACAAGAGCCCGCTTCCGACATATACGCAGAATCCGCCGCCTTATTATGACACTGCGAAAGCTCCAGTTGTAAGTAAACCGGCGCGCATACACGATGACTACACAGCGTTGGGTCCAGATAACTTCCAACAGAATACATACAGTGGACCATTCTCCCCTCCACACTCGCCGTATCCTCCAACGCAGCCAACTAACTATTCGCAGCCTCAACTATCGCCTAAGCCATCTGGATCTAATTCCACTCTAGTGAACCCAACGCAGGCTTTATCAGACCATAAACCCTCGCTGTTTCCTGTTAAGAAACGGATGTACAATGAACCAGAACTATCACTTAAACCCACAACTGAACCAAAAGATATGAATTCACCACCAATTAAAAATGAGTATCAAAAAAAATCATCTACTGCACTACCTTCTGCCTCAGTTGATAAAATAGCAGCAGTGCTCAGTGAAAAATCTGAATTGGCTAGTCAAAATAGCTTGCGCGAAAAGAATGCGGCTGATTTTGCCGAACGACATGTGGCTGAAAACAAGGATACTACTTCGTTTATTAACAATGAACATTCAGTAGATAACAAGAAAAAATTGATCAATATAGACTTGAACAAGCCAATAGGTATTAATAAAAACGATAACATTGATATGGTTAATATGGGTTATAATATGAATCCAGAGGACAAGAAAAATCTTGGTGAACCTATTGAAATTGACTTTGCTCTGAGCAAGGATGTCTCGAAACCGGCTGTAAATGTGCAACCTAAAACCTATGATGTGGATAAAATTGCAATGAGTCTGGGCTTGAACCAACAGTTCCAAAAATCTTTGTCGAAAAGTATTACCCAGCTGCCTCCCACTAATATGATTCCAGCCCACTCCCATTCCGAAATAAATATCAATCATAATATTGCCCATTCCCATCACAATCAGTATGACGGCATTTCAGGTAGTCAGCCTGTCAGTAACTTTTCACTGAATGATATTGAACTCGCTAATAAAAAACTGTATGCTTGTAATAACGCGTCGCCCACCACTGCGGCTATCGATTATGGTAACTGGAAGCTGACTAATCAAGTACGGAAACAAGATGTTATGCCCTCGGATTACTCTACGAACTACAGTGCTAGTAATGCAGATAAATTGAAAAATAATTTGAGTGCGTCCAATTCTTCTCCGGCCAGCTATAATAAAAATGCGCAACATCAGCAGTACCACAACTATAGCGTGCCCAGAACCACTCTCCAGAGGACTCAGGACTTACATCAGAATCTTCCGGCGGAACTCAGAATACCGAACCCTCGTGGTCTTCTTAAAAATGATCACATAAATAGTGTATCTGCAATTAATGATAGTGATATGATTGCCAAGAACGATTCGATTGGAAAAACACAAAAAGCTGACAAAACAATGCAAAATCCACCTATTGCCAGCTCTATGACGTATAAAACTCCTTATAATACTCATTCGTCGCTACCTCTTGAAAGTCTGCGTAATCTGCCTAATATCCCTCAAATGCTTGAGCGGTACACTAACGAGGAACGATATCTATCCAGTTTTGCCGCAACCAACCCATCGCTGTATATGTTTAACAAAAGCATGTCTTCGGATTCTCCGCCAGTAAGCACATCCGTCAGCATATACTCACAACCTTCTATATCAATGAGCAAAGATTCCAGTATTTACAAAACACCGACCACAAGCTTGTCGGCACAAGCCGAATCTAAGAGTAGAACTAAACGCAAGCGAACTGAAAGCAAACCAGCGCAGATTGTAAGTCAGAGTTACCACACTCCTTGCTCTCCTGATGTTTTGTCATCTGTGAAAACCAGTATGGTTCCTGGAAGCGCATTCAATTTCGGAACCACGCCCAGTATGGCCTTGGGCGGCAGTTTATATGGAGATGGTACTGGTTTTTCAATCGAAGAATTCAGAAATAGTACGAATCAATTAATGGCAGCAAATTATATGGCGGCAGTGGCACATCAACAACGGAATAACGCGGAAGCGAGTGCCGAAAAACTAGCAAAGCCTGCCCATCAGAACTCGACTCACAACAGTGGATCGTTCCCTTTTATTGGGCACGGGCAAGTCCGCGGCGGGTACGGGTTCGTGGGCTCGGAGAGCTCCGCGCCGCTGTACCAGCAGTACTTCCAGCGGCACCAGGAGGAGCTGCTGCGGCAGTCGGGCGTGTCCCAGATCATGGGGCTGTACCCGGCCGGCTACCCCGCCGCGCTCGGCGTGCGCCAGCCCTACGACACCATCAACCGGCCCTCCTGGCTCTAGGCGGTCTCCCTCGCATCGAACAAACCGACGCCGACGTCATGTGCATCTATAGTCGTTCGGTTTGAGTTGTGTCCATAAACTTAAAGGAACAATGCATTTGTTGACTGAAACCGCAAAACACCAAAATTACCATATTGTAAAAAGTCGTTACAGCTACCTACAAAGTTCATATTCATTTATTAATTGTATAGTCATGTAGGTACAATAATGCTGGTTTTTGGTTACATTTCAAGAAAGTCTGTACATGACGCCCTGTCAGGGCACACAATAGCACTTATATACTAACTTAACTAATAATGGTATTTTAATTCCAGTTATACAATGCGGGTAGGTACAAAGTTTAAGTATTTATTCATCTTTGTCATCAAGGAATTCATTTAACGAGTAGTAGCTCTTCTTTATCAAGAATGCCTTTAGGCGGTTGTTGAAGATGTTTCTAGAACTTAGGCATTTTATCTCGTCGCTAATTTGATTAAATATCTTTATACACATCACGTTAGGGCTATTACTATGCAGTGTTAGTTTCGATAATACGGCGCGTGCTAGTTTATTTTTATACCTGAGGCTCTAGTATAAGTTTTACTGATACAAAACTTTACGATCACGTTTGCGTATTACCCTCAATTTGTATGGGATTTGACAGCTAAACGCAAACGCGGTCGTAACGTTTTGTTTCGGTAAAACCTATACTAGAGCCTCTGGTCTCGTATCGTCGCGGTTGGTCGGCGAGTCTAGTGAACAACTGACGGTAATTTCTTACAAATCAATTGAATATCGACTCTATGTCCCTAAGTAATAGGTTACGAGTGCACTAATAGGAAAATGGCGGTCCAGGTGCCTTTGTACTTGTTCCGATTTTCAGTGCTCAGGTAAACGTCAGAAACGTCACATATCTATTAAAGCAATTTAAACTTTTGGCAAAGGCTCTAGGGTTGAAAATCCAGTAAAATGTTCATGCATGCAGTTTTTATCTACGAAGTGTGCTTATCTTTTATGACGGACCATAATGAGGTAGCAAACCCGCACAATGACTACAATGAGACAATGGATTGGACACAACTCAAACCGAACGACTATACCTACCGTAACAACCTGGAATATACTATTATAAATGTGACAATTGTTATAGAATTCAATTAGTATTGATTTAATAATTTATGTTGTTTTTAGAGCCGATAGCATTTCGTGAAAATAATTTATAATTCATTCACATTATTTACAATATCAAATGTAGAATGAACCCTTCATGACAATTTTTATGTGTGAATTATTTTTACTTTAGTGACATAATAATCATCGACTAACAGTTAATTCTGGTTAACAAGTATTGAAATGAAAAAATGAAATGAAATGAAATGAAATTTATTGTTTTAGTTTATATTATGACGAGCTATAGTGATTGGTAATTTTAAGGATATAACTTTTATTATTCCGTAATATGTGTCCACTTAGTCATACATACATAAAAATATATGAACAAAAAAATGTTAAAGTCTACGATTTACCAGTATAAATGTTAGTTAAATACATAGTTTCTTTGTAAGCATATTTATTTAGTTCGTTTAGCACTGTGTACTTTGAGCACTAGTGCTCACATTGTGTTGAGATTACCGTTGCCGACCGAGGTTCGCGGAATGTATCCACGTAGTATTGACGTGGCGCGACGCTTTAGCTCGTTGCCGACCGAGGTTCGCGGAATGTATCCACGTAGTATTGACGTGGCGCGACGCTTTAGCTCGTTGCCGACCGAGGTTCGCGGAATGTATCCACGTAGTATTGACGTGGCGCGACGCTTTAGCTCGTTGCCGACCGAGGTTCGCGGAATGTATCCACGTAGTATTGACGTGGCGCGACGCTTTAGCTCGTTGCCGACCGAGGTTCGCGGAATGTATCCACGTAGTATTGACGTGGCGCGACGCTTTAGCTCGTTGCCGACCGAGGTTCGCGGAATGTATCCATGTAGTATTGACGTGGCGCGACGCTTTAGCTCGTTGCCGACCGAGGTTCGCCGAATGTATCCATGTAGTATTGACGTGGCGCAACGCTTTAGCTCTTAGCTTTAATTTACAGGTCACATGAAAACTCTTGTTATTATAATAATTTAAATTTTACGTTACTCTACTTACGTAGGTTGTTGTGTAAATATATCTCTATATTCTTTTGTTTACTACATATTAATGTTTTAATAGCATTTTACTATACATCTACTTTTGTTAGCTAAGATTAAACTTTAATTTAATTATAAAATTCATGGACGTAGTTTAAGGAACTCATTTAGTAGATTAAGGTATATATTACAAATCTTGTGTAAAAATGAAATAAACTTTTACAAAAACATGCCATTTACTTTTCATTTATCATATTTCATTTGGTTTTTTTTTTCACCGCTCGTGGTGAATACAAAGACAAAGTCTCCCCCTGGCCAGAAAGGCTAAACAAAAACGAGTTATACCTACTCCTAAACTACACATGATAAATCCGTTGTGCTTGGGCTAATTTCATCTTTGGTACAAGCTTCCTACTTTTCCATAAACCGTCATGTAGACTATTCTATCGAGCCCAAACTCAACGGGGTTACTTAGGTTAAAGCCTGAATTCTCGTGGCCACCTGTCTCCATTGTTAGTAGAAGTTTATTCTATAAAAGGGGGAATGTCGCGCAAATGGAAAGCCAGTTTATGAAAGTTTGTTACATAAGTTTCTTAAAATATCACGCCGTTAGCCTGCGAATGTTTTGTATTGAAGCCGAACCACCTTAAGTACTGAATTCCCACGGCCACCTGTCTCTTCTAACGAACCCAAACTCGACTGGGTTACGTCGGTTAAGTACTGAATTCACACGGCCACCTGTCTCTTCTAACGAGCCCAAACTCGACTGGGTTACGTCGGTTAAGTACTGAATTCCCACGGCCACCTGTCTCTTCTAACGAGCCCAAACTCGACTGGGTTACGTCGGTTAAGTACTGAATTCCCACGGCCACCTGTATCTTCTAACGAGCCCAAACTCGACTGGGTTACGTCGGTTAAGTACTGAATTCCCACGGCCACCTGTCTCTTCTGACGAGCCCAAACTCGACTGGGTTACGTCGGTTAAGTACTGAATTCCCACGGCCACCTGTCTCTTCTAACGAGCCCAAACTCGACTGGGTTACGTCGGTTAAGTACTGAATTCCCACGGCCACCTGTATCTTCTAACGAGCCCAAACTCGACTGGGTTACGTCGGTTAAGTACTGAATTCCCACGGCCACCTGTATCTTCTAACGAGCCCAAACTCGACTGGGTTACGTCGGTTAAGTACTGAATTCCCACGGCCACCTGTCTCTTCTAACGAGCCCAAACTCGACTGGGTTACGTCGGTTAAGTACTGAATTCCCACGGCCACCTGTCTCTTCTAACGAGCCCAAACTCGACTGGGTTACGTCGGTTAAGTACTGAATTCCCACGGCCACCTGTCTCTTCTAACGAGCCCAAACTCGACTGGGTTACGTCGGTTAAGTACTGAATTCCCACGGCCACCTGTCTCTTCTAACGAGCCCAAACTCGACTGGGTTACGTCGGTTAAGTACTGAATTCCCACGGCCACCTGTCTCTTCTAACGAGCCCAAACTCGACTGGGTTACGTCGGTTAAGTACTGAATTCCCACGGCCACCTGTCTCTTCTAACGAGCCCAAACTCGACTGGGTTACGTCGGTTAAGTACTGAATTCCCATGGCCACCTTGCACATCTTCTATCTCCATCATCAGTTCAGCTCGATGGTAGCATAATATTGAATTGTCATCCGAACTATTATTTACACCCAAAATTTCAGCTTCATCGGTGTAGGTTAACTGGTTCAAAATGCAGTTCCAAGATTTGTCCCACACTAACAAACGAACAGGTCAGTTAAATAAAAGCTTGCAAAACAGTCGGCGATAAAAGCTTGTACTAGAATTTACAGAAACTATAAGTACCATTTGAAATCGAAGATTTGGATTTTTCTGCTAGCACTCATCTTATGTATATAAGATAACTGTGTACAGAACTAAAATAAATTTTGACCAATCACGAGGCTCAATTTCCAGAAGACATCAACGCGCAAAAATAAAAAAAAGCGGTTGGCTGCATTTGTTTCAGCAGGGCGATTTTCAATAGGTACCAAGATTAATAAATTATTATTTCTGTTAACTCGTAGATATAATTAGCTTTTTAACTCTCGTACCTTAATTAGGCCACCAGCAAGCTTCGTGGCCTAAACGTGGTACTCGACTGAAAAAGCATACATTATATAACGATTGCATAAACTACTTATTTAAGAACTATAATGTTATAGGAAAATAGTGGTACCTACTTAAAAGCCCGGTGGAAGAAGTGTCTTGATGAATTTTTGGTGAAGTGATTTTTATTCGTTCCGATTTACATACATTTTTAACCGACTTGAAAAAAAAGGAGGAGGTTCTCAATTCGGTTGTATTTTTTTTTTCAATGTTTTTTACCGCAGAACTCCGTCATTGATGAGCCGATTCGAATTTTTTTTTTGTTTGTAGTAAGTATATGCATCCAGGTGGGTCCCATTTTTTTTTTATTTAGTTGGATGATGGGATCCATGAGGAATTGAGAGAACTCCTCAATTATATTAGGCACGCGTGTAGTGATTTTGGTATTTTCTATTATATCTCCTGTATTTACATCCGGAAATCATAAATTGGTGGAGGGGAACTGATGATGAAGACCACAGATGACTTATGGAATTCCTGAATTATGTACGATTCTGATAAGATTCCGTTGAAATAGCAGCTAATGAAGTACCAAAGGTGATCCTTGTGGAATCGACGGAAGTCCTCAAATATTATCGGGCCACATACAGCGATTGGGTTTTTTTCTCTAATAATCAACGCATTTGCTCTTGGAAATCAGTTCATGTGGTAAATTGGAAAATAAATGTGGAAATGTTCTCGTGGCTTAGCGGAGTACTAAATTTAAGTCGATTAAAACTTTGTTTTTAAAGTAAATTATTGTTTATCTAGCGTGTAGTGACACGCGTGCCTAATATAATTGAGGAGTTCTCTCAATTCCTCATGGATCCCATCATCCAACAAAATTAAAAAAAAAATGGGACCCACCTGGATGCATATACTTACAAACAAAAAAAAAAATTTCGAATAGGCTCATCAATGACAGTTCTGAGGTAACAAACATTAAAAAAAAATATATATATATACAACCGAATTGAGAACCTCCTTTTTTGAAGTCGGTTAAAAAATAGAGACAAAGACGGACCTCGCTGGCGGTTGCCGAAACGGTTCATACTAATTGTCATAGAAGTATGACGCCATAGTTTTCTATTTGTATTCCTTAGTATCTCTTATTAGCAGGGGTCGGATTTTTCATCGCATGGTGAGATGAAAGAAAACTGTGGAGTCGATATTAAAGCTAAATTTTTATTCATATTCATACTCATACTCATCAATTTTCTTAGTCCCGTAATACTTTTGTCCCTTGTGCAGGTTGACAGATCGAAAATGTTAATCGAAAATTAATCTTACTGAATGTAATTAAAATTATTTGTGTAGTATGATTTGGGAAGTGTAAGCCTTTTGCTTGGTAAAGGGTTACATTTACCCTGTAACTATATCAAATTAGTTAATCTTTTGTTTGGTTCAGACTACTTTGTTGCGGTAAACGTACTAGCAGCAAAAGGCTTACACTTCCCAAATCATACTACACAAATAATTTTAGTATTCAGACATCATTCTGTAAAATACGTTTTTAATTATAAATTAATTATGAATTATTATTTTCATTTTTAATTGTAATACCTATCTAAGAAACATGATTAAATGATTGATAGTGGTTTAAATGATTCATAGTTAATAATTACAAATATTACAATTTACAATAAGACAAAGTAATTGGACCGGTCCTGCACCACCCACATCCAGCAGACTCCCGCAACCTTTACCAGGATATCAGTCTACCTCAGTCATTGTGGCACTCTTTGGGGAGGCCTATGTCCAGCAGTGGATGTCTTTTTCAGACATCAATTTTACCAGTCATTGGCAACAATAAGAGACCTGTTAATGGTAGAACTCATCTTGTTCATTCAAATAAATTCAGTAGCAACAGTACTTCCAGATAAATTTGAAAACAAATAAAAGCCTGTACCAGTTGAAAAGGTAATTAAGCTGATTAATCTAAAAGCACAACCAATAAATCATAAATTATTTATATTATGATATTAAAGATCAGACATTGTTAATGATGTAGCATTTTCGGTGCAGCATAGTGTTGTAAACAGAATTAGGGTTAACAATCTTAATCGTAATAACGAATAAAATTTGCATTAATAATGTTTGGTTTAAAGAAACTCTTTTTTTTTATTCATACCTGTTATGTCAATTCCTTCAACACAACCATGCTGCACTGAAAATGCTACAAAATTTACAGTTGTGATACATTTGGCAACACAATTATAAATTAAGTAAAGAAAAATTTCATTAAGTTATAATATCTTTAATAAACCTTGATAGAAAGCAAGCATAATTTGTTATAATACATTCAAGAATTTGTCTCATTTCTAATGTTATGTTACACTGTAACACATGTAGTGGTCGTCACCAGTATTAACTTTGAGCTCCGTATTTATTTCATTTATTACCTTGTACGTTGCTAACGATTTGTAATAAATTAATGACATACTTAAAAGACCTTAATTACAAAAAAGTATAGCCACAGTACAAAACATGTTAAGATCTAATTTCGCCCTGTTCCTTCCTCTGTTGAACCATTTCCCTGATGTTGTCTTCACTTTCTTTCAAATTCTTTTCCAGGTACTGTTTGTTACTCTCCAATTCTTTTGTGCGAGTTTTAACATGTGCTTCTCTATTTTTCAAGTTCGCTTTAACTTCTTCAAAATCAGTAAGTAAGAACATTCGGCCCACGGACTCATAGGTCTTCGTATCGGGAGGCATGGTAGTAATTTCACGTTGAGTTATGTCTACGTGCTGCAAGATGCGGTTCAAAACACTTATTTGAGAGTCAATCACCTGTATTTTCTTGCTGGTTTCAACCATTTTGACTTGTAATTCTACAAACGCTTTTTTTAGCTCTAGATCTACTGGTTTAGACATAGCGAAGTTCTGCTTTAAGTAAATTTTTGTACCGTATAGGTTATAATGACTTCGAGTGACTCAATCAAATCAAAGCTGAGAGCCGTGAGCAACGAGAGCTCGTTCTCGTTCTCGTGCGTTTAGGTTTACAATAGCCATAGACAATAAAAGTGGCCCATTCACGGTTGGGCGTATCTACGGTCAGCAAAGCTCACATAGAGAGAGACCGGGATATTAATTCGTAGATTGTTCATATTCCTATCTCGTTTTATCTTGTAGGTTGTATTGCCTCACGCTGGATCGTTTGGATGCGGCTGTAGTCAATGGATTATTTTTAATGGATTGATTGAAATTATCATCACTCATCAGTTTTGCCCCATTGCACTGCGCGGTGGAATGCGTGACCAAGTTATAAGATAGTGCAAGTGTGAGAAAACTAAGGTCTTTTTTTTTTCGATCATGTTCTATCTCAAGCCGCCTTGAGTTATCAAACACGTTAGTGTAGGCGCGCACGAGCAACTTTTTCGCCAGCAACAGTACATCACTCTTTTTCTCACTTCCAGGGTGCGAAAAAGACAGATATACTGTCGCCGGCGACAAAGTTGCTCGTGCGCGCATAACCTTAATCCGTCAAGCCGCGTCAAGGGTATGCGCGTAACATGTTTTTCGATCAGAAAAGGGGCGTGGCCAAAAGGTTTTTTGTTTATTTACAACTGCCCACCCATTGCGACTTTGGAGTGAACAATGTATAGTTTGTCATAACATTTCACTTTTTTTTTGATAGGTCTGGCTCTGGATAGGAAACTTTCCCCGCGTTCGTCTGCGGGGGAGGAGGCCTATTATTTCATGTTTTGACTTTTGAAAATTTTGAGTTTGAGTGAAGAACAAATAGGGCATTATTTAATGTATCATTATTTGGAGTGGAATAAAGAGAAGACGCTGTATTTTATTCAATTATCAAAGTTGACGAATTGTACTGGGATGACAGCTCACAAAAGAAAAATAAAATGTCATGACAAACAATACATTGTTCACTCCAAAGTCGCAATGGACAGTTGTACAGTCGAGGTCAAAGATATGTTTACACTTTTGTACCTATTACAAGGCAATAAGGTCCAAAAGTCCCGTCTCTTTCTTATTAGAACACTTAGAACAAGAGGTGCGAGAAAAATCAAGAGTATGTCGCGGCCGTCCCATGATAGACATGCTCAAAGAGAATATAACCACTACGTCTACGGACATGCTGACGGAGATATAGCGCGCACCAAAGAGTACTATATATATATACTGAGAATAGAGACATCAGTCGCCAGTACTGACTAGCGACATCTAGTGGGATACGATAGGACTACACCGTATGTACCTATACATATTTATGCGGTACTTATTGTACATATGTATATGCTCCTGTATACGTATAGCTATACAGCTATGTACAATTGAAGAATGTTTTCTATTTATTATTATCATAAATATGTATAGGTATATACATATTTATGCGGTACTTATTGTACATATGTATATGCTCCTGTATACGTATAGCTATACAGCTATGTACAATTGAAGAATGTTTTGGTTTTTAATGACAGAACGGATTAATTCAGATGAAAATTAAACCTAAGGTTTAATTTTCATCTAAATGAACCCAATCTCATCAGATAACTTTGAGGTATAGAGTTTTAGTGTAGGAGTAGGTAGTAAATAAAAGTAAATTGCGAGTTAATTTCGTCTATTTATTTTGTTATACTTAATATTCTAATGTTAAACACGTAAGAACGTCTATGCAAGAGACATTGTTTACGATCTTTACGGTTATAATCTTACGGTTACTGGTTACATTAAATTTCGGGACACAACATTTCTCAGACATCTTGAGAAGTCCGCTGGATGCAGGTGGCGCCGGACCGGTCACTTTCGCACTCTTTGTCCAGCACTGCACGTCTTTTCGGCTGATGTGATAATATCTTGCAAATATCAACTTCACATTCACGAACTCAACAAGATTTGAAGGAAAATTTCAATATACCGAACATGTGTAAAAATAAAAGACTTACGTTCCATTCCATTCAGTCGAGCAAAAGTATTACGTTCAAATTGCATTAAAGTAAAATATGATAAGAAAATCAAACATATTTAATATATTTTCTTTATCTTGGATTTATTTCATATGTTCATATGTCTTATAACAATTTTATTATGTGTTTCAATAAGTTGGCATCAAACATCTTTTAAAATATTCAGCATGAAATGGAATGTAGGTCGGTAATATACCATTGTAAAAAAAAAACTAGTGTTGCCTTAGCAGACTGACCTCATAGTTTTAAAGAAACAACTGAAACATTAATTTATAACGGAGAATAATTTTAAATTTATTATAAATTAATAATAGTAAACTATGAAATGAACTGAAGCTTAAATAGTCTAATTGTTAACAATTATCGATAGTGACGCCATCTAACGGAATCGAACGGGAAATTTAGCAACGCTTTTATCGCCCATACAAGACGCGTTGTATGAAACTGATAATACCCTGGCGCGCACGGCTATCACACGGAGTGGCCGGGGCGGGGCGAGAGGCGTGGCCTGCGCGCCGCAGGGCGCGTTATCGGGTTTGCACCGCACGTAAGGTGTGGTGCCGGTCGCGCGCCCGGCGGCGTGTTTTTATGTTAGTTTTAAGGTAGTTTGTAGTTTTGTAAATAGTTTTCGGAAAGAGAATATAACCACTACGTTCTAAGAGACGCGACTTCGAACTAAGTTTTGGATGACAGTGACATTGTCATTTGATTTTGACATGAAAACTGAATTGAATTTAGCTATTTTGCCATACATACCACATTAAAAAATCCAATACGGAAGTAAGTCGTACCAACATAATGGCACGAAAGGGATTAGGGATATAGTTTAACATTATATTCCTTTGTCATACACACAGCATGGCTTAAATGAGATTGCGTTATGATTATTTACGTGATACATATGGCAACATACCTGAAATCGGGCAGATTTACCCGACTGTAAGCCTTAATTCGATCACCAGAAGGCGCCAATTCCCTTGTCGCTTCGCTGGTGCTGCTCGGTTGGCAACACTGGTTCCTTGTCAGTCACTGCGTTATAAATTTTGTTTACGATAACACGGCACTTTATTTCATCCTAGAAGTTTTTAGTTAAAAAGTGTTTTAAAAGCCACAAAATTTATAAATATAACTGTAGCTAAAAGTGTACGAGTATATTTTAGTGCTTCGTAGTGTTTTTAACGAAGATGACTTCCGAAACTGGCTCGGGACCGGAGGTCGAAATACCGTTCGTGTCTCAGCCAACAGAAAAGCGACCTCCGTTAATTCTTTCGGTTGATGATTCTTCGTCGTCTTGCTCCTCGGAGGACGAGACGGAGTCACCACCTAATAAACGACCTAGACATTCTCGCGGAGAGATGTCGCAGTCGTTCGACCCACGCGTAGACTCGTTAGTAAGTCAAATAAGTTACCTTACCAATTACATAGTGCAGATGCATCAGCAACCAAACACAGGTGAAGTCGATTACCGCCACGAACGACCGTCTGCAAGTCTCGAGGCTAACACAGAGTCGGAACAGTTTCTAACCCCACCGGCGACTCGCAAAACCTTCGTCATCGATGTTGGTGAATTTCCAAACAGAGGCTAAGGGTAATCAAATTGTCGCGGAGGCAGATATTAACCGTCTAAAGCAATTAGACAAGCTACACAAGTTCAATTCTCCTGCTTGGCAGACTATAAGGTACAAAAACCTCTTAACGTCAGTTTCAGCTACTCCGGGTTTTGTAGAATTAAAGATAAATGAAGAGCTAACACACCTAAATAGAGGGAAGGATTACCTAGCTCCCACTGAACATCTGTTAGCTGGCTTATGCAATACAGTATTGCAACAGAAGGAGATTTTGAGGAGTGGGTTGCAGAATTTAGTAGACTGGGCCTCGTCGAATGAAAAGGACTTGAATGCAAACACCCTCTTTGATAAAGTTTCCACATTGTTTGGACCGGAGTCAGAGGTCAACAAGAAATCAGAGCTTATAATGCAAATTCTATGTGGCAAACGCACGGAGTGCATTGAGGTAAGACGTCATAGACTTCTCAATGAAGTAACAAACTCAAATTTGAAAGCGAGCCTAACAAATATTCCTCCAAGCAATTAATTCTTGTTTAGTAGAGAAGCTCTGCTGCCTTTAATGCAATCCCTGGGAGGCACACAGGTCTGGCTCAATACACCCACATATGTGAAAGAAAAATAAAAGAGAGCAATAGCTGGCTCAAGCACATACAGAGGTCGTGAGGGTTCAAGCAGACACCAGGATGATATCAAAAGAAATTTAAGAACTCAGTTCAAACGCAATCAGGATCATACCTACCATAAATTTGACAAGAAACACAAACATGAGAAGAAAAGATTCAATAAACAAAATAATAAGACATTTCGTCCCAACACAAGTCAAAACAAATGACTATTCCAAGAAAGCACAGCAGTTTCAGGGGGGCTGCCTTCAGTTATTTCAGAAAGAATGGAGGCATTCAAAAGCCAATCATTTTTTGTTAAAAACAATAACTGGCCATCGGATCCCTTTCAACAGCAAGCCACCCCTATTTTACCCAACCTTTTCTATACAAACAATGTATGCCACCAAAGTAACACCGGAAATGTCGAAACAAATAACAAAGCTAAAGGAACAGAAAGTCCTCGAAAAACCATTGCCAAAGAGCCCCGGCCACTTTTCAAAAATGTTTTTAGTAAAAAAATCAGACGGTGGGACTCGACCTATATTCGACCTCAGGCACCTGAACTCATATGTAAAGACAAAACAATTCAAACTAATCTCCCAGACAACCATTACAGAATTTCTGCAAAGACAGGACTGGATGATAAAAATAGATTTATCCCAAGCATACTTCCACATTCCAATCTCGGAGGGTCACAGAAGATTCTTACGAATAATTTACAATGGAGAAATACTACAACTAACCTCACTCCCTTTTGGACTATCGTCTGCCCCACAAACCTTCGCAGCTGTCACCAATTGGACCGCGGAGGTCCTACGGGCTCAAGGTTTCAGAATCCTGGTTTACTTAGACGACTACCTTTTGGTGAACCAGGATCGTTCCACATTAAAGACCCAGGCTGCGGAAGCCGTGCGGTTCTTGGAACACCTGGGTTGGCATCTCAATTATACCAAGTCAATCTTGGAGCCGACGCAATCCCTAATATACCTAGGACTGGCATGGAACACACAAGTAGATACGATGAAATTACCGCGAGAGAAAATTCAAAAAATTCAGAGATGTCTTGGAACTATTCAAAAAAGGCGTCGAGTTTTCCTAAGACAAATGCAGCAACTCTTGGGTCACCTAAATTTTGCGAATTTAGTAATTCATCAAGGACAGCTACACTGTCGAAGACTGCAGATGTTTGTGCGACGGTTCAAAGTAAATCAACCAAGAGTAAAGAGAACCATTCCACCAGTAGCTCTCGGCGAGATTCAATGGTGGCAGTTGGCTTTAGTAGAAAACAACTCTACTCCAATACACAAGAAAGCAGTGACTCATTTTCTCACCACAGACGCAGCGGATGTCGGTTGGGGGGCCCAGATAAATGGAAAAAATCTAGCCGGAACATGGCTACCTTATCAGAGACCGTGGCACTCAAACATGAAAGAGATGTATGCTGTGTATGCAGCAATACACAATCAACAGGACAGACTACATGGAGCGCACATTCTTGTACAGGCCGACAATCGGACCCTAGTAGCCTATATAAGGAGAGAAGGAGGGACCAGGTCACTCCAACTTTTAAAGATGACATGCAAACTCCTGCGCTTAACCAACCAACTAAAAGTAGTTCTGTCTGCTTGCTATCTCCCCGGGAGATTCAACAACATAGCGGATCGGTTGTCACGGAGACGCCCGCTTCCAGAGTGGCACCTGCTCCCCGACGCTACGGAAACCTTATTCAAAAAATGGGGAAAACCAGAAATAGACCTATTCGCCTCCTTCGAGACGGCGGTAGTATCAGATTACGTAAGCTTGGATTCAAGAGATGGTTCAGCAAAGTTTTGCAACGCTTTCAGTCGACCATGGCATTACCATCTAGCATGGGTATTCCCTCCACCAAATCTGATACCACAGGTACTATGCCACCTGAACAATGCGACAGGCAAATTCATTCTGATAGCTCCAACTTGGAACCTATGTTTCTGGAAACCGGACCTTCAGACAAGAGCGTTGGAGAAGCCACTCCCAATATACAACCTACGGAGGGTTCTAATCGATCAGACCACAGGACACAATCCACCTCAAGTGACACAACTGGAATTACAGGCATGGCTGGTTGGGGGTGGAGTGACACCTTAACTACCTGGAGAGATGAAGAAAAAGAACTTCTACAAAGTAGTTGGAGAGCCTCAACTCTGGCTAGTTATGCCCCAGCCATACGAAGGTGGATGTCTTGGTGTACCAGAAATAACACTGACACCAAAAATCCTAGAGGACAAGATATAGCAAAATTTTTAGCTTATTTGTACTTAGAACACAGATTTGCATATAATACAATATTACTACACAAATCAGCCATAACTACATACTGTGGTAATGCAACTCAGATGACCAATAACTTCCTGATAAAACAAATATTGAAAGCTATTTCAATTGCAAAACCTATACCACAAAAACCACCTATTTGGGACACAAAATTAGTTTATGATTGGCTGATATCTACACCCATAAAGAACACCTTATTTGACACAGCCAGAAGGACTTCAATGATTCTATTATTGGCATCGGGACGTAGAATACATGACCTAACTTTATTACACATAGAGCCAGATAGCTTTATACAATCTGAGACAAGTGTGACATTATGGCCATCTTTTGGCTCAAAAACTGACAATTCAAGATATAGACAGTCGGGCTGGTGCTTATTAGCACACCCAATTAAAGAGATCTGCCCTGTAGAACATATAAAGAATCTCATTACCATGTCAGAGTCTAGAAGGCAAGAAGCAAATGACATAGAACCACTATTTATTACTACCTCAGGGGTAATAAAGGCCGCCACCCGAACAATCATAAGTGGATGGATAAGGTCAATTCTCAAGGAATTAAATATTGAAGCTTCACCAGGCAGCATCAGATCAGCTGTAGCTTCGAAAGGCTGGCTAGAAAATAGATCCATTGATAACATCTTAGAAAGAGGAAATTGGAGATGTTTTCAGACTTTCAAAAATCATTATTATCGGTCTGTTGAAAGACAAGCAGATGTGCAAAGTACAGATCTGTTGCACAATAATTTCACAAGTGTTTAATTTTATCTGTTCAATGAGAGTGTAATGAATGATTACTTTCTATTATTATTTTCATAGTGTAAACACTATTTTATAAATAGACAAAAATATGTCTGTATTGTTATATGATTGATCTCATCCAATATTTAGATCTTTTCTAGTTATAAAGTACCTATTAGACTTAAATAGAGATATATTTTGTGAACTCTTTATCTCAGATTAAAGTAGTTCAAAATAATTATGGTACTTTATTATTTACTAACTTATCTTATATTCACACAGCGTTATAATGGCACCTCGATCACCAGCAGATAACAAACACGTCTTCTCATTTAAGCCATGCTGTGTGTATGACAAAGGAATATAATGAAGATGTTTTGCATTACAACAAAACATATATTATATTCTGAAGTCATACACACAGCATGGCAGCAAGGCTCTTGCTGGCGAAGAAAGTGACTGACAAGGAACCAGTGTTGCCAACCGAGCAGCACCAGCGAAGCGACAAGGGAATTGGCGCCTTCTGGTGATCGAATTAAGGCTTACAGTCGGGTAAATCTGCCCGATTTCAGGTATGTTGCCATATGTATCACGTAAATAATCATAACGCAATCTCATTTAAGCCATGCTGTGTGTATGACTTCAGAATATAATATATGTTTTGTTGTAATGCAAAACATCTTCATTATGGATGTCGATTAGTATGCAAAGTTATTGATAGGTATCGACAAATTATGATGGTCAGAGGGGCTAGTACGCTAAGTTTTATGTCGGACATAAAGCATTCGTCCCATTCTGGCCAATATGCGAGTGCAAGAGGGACAAATGCTTTATGTCGGACACAAAACCTAGTGTGCTAGGGGGGCAGGTCCACTGCATGAAGAGCAAATTATTGCACTATATCGACACTAACAAAATAATAAAAGGATACTAAATGTTTTATGTCACTTTATTTCACACCCATTTAGAAATTATAAAAAATATTTAGGAGTAGGTAGGTATATTTAATTTTACAAAATTTCACCACTTTGTCCATACTATCTCTTTTTCGCTCGCAAGCAGCCCCAAGGGATTACACAGATAGAAAACTTGTCACTTGTTCTGACACTTGTCAGATTTGATCTGAATGTGAGCAAATGGATGTCATTCTTATTTTTGTTCCTAGTTGCGTGACACTGGACGCTACAAGGGCCGATATCGGCCGGACTACCTACATGCAGGCCGACACACGATTCGGCCCGTGTGGATACGTGTCGTAAGCACGGCGACCAACCAAATCAAGGTCACTCCATACTAGATTTTCTGTTACCTTGCTTCGCCGTCCGCCGATATCGGCCCGTGTAGCGTCTCATCAGAGTTCGCATGCCGCGGCGGAATACGAGTAGCACGTCTATCATGAGACGGCCGCGATATACTTCCGATTTTTCTCGCACTATACCTCTCTTTCTATGTGCTCTAATAAGAGAGACTGATAGTGCGAGAAAAATCGAGAGAGCTCGTGCGCCGTCTCGTGATAGCCGTATAGGCCTCGCCCGATTTCGATCCCTGTTGGACAGTTGCAGGATACACGGTGTCCGCCAAACCAAGGTCACCCCATACTTGATTCCTTTTTGCTCTCCGCGCTCGCTGGTCTGAACGCGCCTTATGGTAAGTTGGTGCGACAAATTGCACCGTTTAGTACTCATGTCCGTCCGAGGGCCGTTCGATGGTACCATAGACAAAATTCGACAACACCTTCCTTTCTCTTTCGCGTCTCTATTGACTCTTTCGAGTGTCTTGCTTGAGTTGAATGAAATGAATTGAATGTGACATGGCGTCGACCAAGATATATCACGGATAATTCTTGTTTTAATGACAGTGGCCTCTTTTAGTATTTTATTACTGAGGCCGTAATAAATCGTACATTTGCATTGATGGTAATGCATGCAAGGAAACCGCAGCGAATAAGCGATGGGTATGATTTAGTATTTGATGATTCGGTTTTGCAGTCTGTAGATGGCGGTCGCCGATTGATAGTTTTCCTTTAATTACGACGGAGAGATTAAAATTATCTTTTTGTTTTCAGGTACTTTGAGAAGCACCAAGCCCATCCGTATCAGGTAACCATAGTTTGTGATAATATCAACTGTAACATTAATTGTTTCTGACGATAGCACCGTACATGCTAACTCTACCTCGAATTTGTACTTCTGTACGTAATATCTCCTCCCGACAACATTTTTCCTGTTTGACCCTAAACAACGTTTAAATAAGATCAAGTTATTGCCCTAAAGTACCTTTTACAACAACATGTTGCTTGGTTATAAGATAGGGGACTGGTAGTAATATGAGTACGAAATATGATTTCCGACAATCGCACGTTTAATCGAGTCCGTGAGTGATTTTGACTTTGGCTCGTCTGGTAGTCTGTCTTATCACATTTAACATAATATTGTGTTCAACTGCAAACAATAAAGTCTTGAATGTCAGTGTTTATGTCGATGACTTTAAGTTCCCAAAAATATGCAGTTGAAAAATATTATTTATCTCAGGATTAATGTAGGTTTTGTTCAGTAAAACGTTCAAACTCTTAAATGCCTGAGAGATAATGTGTAAAATAATAAGATGATAACCTTCTTTGTACAGAAATACACTACGAAAAGTGATAGAAGGGCAAACGAGTATGTACCTTCTGACAACCGATATACACCACTCCGATCCCCAAATGGCAATGTGTCAGTACATGGACATGGCGCCCACGCGGGGCACGCCGGGCATGGGCACCACCACTACAGCCATGTTGTTGATGACAGAGGATATGCAACATCTAGAAATACCTACATTCAGAAAGGTTCTGAGAAGGAGAGAGACAGAGACTATAAATCCTCTAGAAATAAGTACACAGGTAAGATCTTGCAATTACTTCAGCGTAGGTGGTCTAATGGTGTCCTAATCCTTAACCTCTCAAATTCCTGTAATTTGTGTTTGATAAATATAAATTGAGATTTTTTATCATCATTATATTCTGTTTAGTTTGTTATTATAGTAATTAGTAACTTCATTACTCTAAATTTTATTGTCAATTAAATGTATATTTCGGCAACTGCGAATAAAATAAAGTAGTACCTAGATACTGGTTAAAACTAACTTACAAGATTTAAATATTAACTAATTGTCTATTGAGAGATAACTCGTAACTTTCTATATTGTTTTCTATGTAACTTAGTAATAAAATCAAAGATAAATTTAGTGTTTAATTAACATATGCATAAAAATACATTTTAAGTTAGTGTAATTTTGGTTAGTCCTGTGTATCAACTAGTAGCAATATGTGTTGTTCATGTTGTGTATGCCCCATGTACACTACATGAAGTACATACTAACAATAGTGCTTCAGACTCTGATTATTATTTATTTTATGAAATTTCCTGCTATTTTGTTTTGTAATTTTTGGTATGCATTGTCTTTAGCACTTAATTAGTACATGGTCTTAATCAGTTATTCTTGCTATGCAGTTCAAATGTCAGGCCTGAAGTACAATAGTTAATTTGTACAATCATGTATGTAAGTACTTAAGAGTTTAAAAAAAAGTTGCCATCAAGCAAGTTAAACATGAGTAACATTACTGAAATATCGAGTCTAGAAGCTGTAGCGAATGAATGATATATTACATTTTGATTCAATGCTTGTCGTGTCTTTTACTGTAATAATTTACTTTAAAACCTTAAATCATTACCCAAATAGCTTCAAAACTGCCTAAAATTTGAAGACTGCCCTCAATTTCTCCAGGATTCCATGGGACCACCTAGGAAGGAAAATTTATTTTTGTTTGAATGGTCAAACAAAAATAAATTTTCCAAATTGCTAGAATTTTTCAAAATAATTAAAGATTCAGACTAATTGAAAACCTTGTTGGTTGGTATAGTTGGTTAAAAATAGGAAGCATTGCAAATTACATGAATGCCCTCTGTTGTCTAAAATAAATAATTGCAAGAAGCTTGATACTGATATCTTTTTTTAAACCATTCCAGATAGTGTCAGATCCCCAAAGGAGAAACGCGAGAGAATCAAAGAAAGTGAACGAGAGAGAAGTAATCACGAGCGAAGTGAATCAGAGAAAAAGAACAGGACTAGTGGCATAAACATTAGTGTTAATAGAAGTAGTAAATATGATAAAAGAAGTGCACCTTCAGGGAGTGTGCCTTCTGGCAGTGAATGGTCTGAGCATATTAGTTCTTCAGGAAAGAAGTATTATTATAACTGTATCAGTGAAGTGTCCCAGTGGGAGAAGCCGAGGGAGTGGGATACGAGGAGGACATCATCCAAAGATTCTACATATTCATCCAGAAGCAGTAAGTTTATCATCATATACTTTACTGTTTTTCCTTTCAAGAATCTTCTACATGGTTGGTAATGTCTGATTGTGCACACAACATAATACCGACCGTGCCTATGACCTTTTTTTGAGAGAGTTGGGCTGTAATTACAAGCATCCTACAAATAGCATTTTACCTTAGGAGAAAATTATAAATAGATACGGATGTACATCCACAGCAGTATAGTGCCTAAGTGGTGTCAATAGCATTGTATGGCTTGCATGGCCTTGTATCAATAACTGAAGTAATTATTGTTATAAATTATAATTCAAAGTCAAAGTAATAGTTTATATAAATTATTATCCATCTAAGTCAATTACTTGCCTTTTACCTAAAATTTCCATGAAACTATAGGAGATCCAATTACAAGCCCAGCGGTCCCATGCCAACAATGCAAAGTTATTTGTTTTTGCAAATGGCACACTTGTCTGAGGTAAATTAGGAATTAAAAACAAATCAAAAGTCCCAGACATAGAAAGAATTTAAAATTTCCATATAATCAATGTGTTTCTGTAGCTGTTGGTTCTCCAAATAAGTAAATAAATAAATAAATTTGAACCACCATTCCTAATTATTCAATGATTAAATTATTCTTCTAAGAAAATTGTCTCTTTTCAATCTTCTTCCGTATCCTTTGTCTCTTCTCGATCAGTCTTTGCATATTGTTTACCTCTTCAATCTCCTGTATAATATGTATACCATTTGAAAAAAAATCCTATTAGCTCAAGCTCAAGCTCTCTAATATCTATACATAAAACTTTTCTTTGAAATATTATCGGTATGCCTAATGCCTTGGAGAACCTAAAACAATTCAAAATTATAACATATGTAAGGGCAAATGTACTAACTCTCTAGTAATTACGAAAGTAGTTCAAGCCTTTTTAGTTATAGATCAATTGTGATAGTTTTCTGATGTAAGAAATTAGAAAATACAGAAAGCGTTTTTCCCCAACCAAATATCAAACAACTGGTAAAGGGCGTGGGAGTCCGCTGAGTGCGGGTGGCGCAGGACCGGTCACTTTGGCACTCTTTGGGGGTGGCCTATGTGATGAATATAAAACAAAAACTGGAGGTATTTCACTTTCCGTCAGTTTGCAATGAACTCTGAAACGCATAGCTTTATTCAAAACGTAGCTCTTGTAAGCAGTAGCAATGTTAATTGATTGTTGAACAAAATGCGATGACCTGATGTGGTAGGTACCCAGCTCAGATTCCATACCCTCATCTACCTAGCTAGCATGATCGCGCTGCAAGTAAAGTCCTTTATCTAGGATATTAAGGCGCCGTAGGTTCGGCGAAGTTAAGCGAACAGAGTTTATGAAACAATATAATGCGTCTGTTTATAATAATATGGCTTCAAAAAAATACGTATAGTGATCTTGAGGCTTTTCTGCAGCGAGATCAGTGATTCGAAACATGATTAAGCAATTTCCGCTCGATAGAAAAAAATCACGAACATAGGTCTAAAATACACTTCTAATATTCGTAACAAATTATGCACAAAAGCTAAAAATATTAAAATTGCTTTTAAAATCGGCAATATCATGTTTGAGAGAACTCAGTGATTACTTTTGTTATTTATTTAAACGGGCAAAAAAATAAAATTAAAAAACATGATATAGCTACTGATATAGAAGCGCGGATTCCGAGCACGCACTTCCATCTCGCTCACGCTTATGCTCAGTGAGAGGGAGAGAAGACAATGAACCTACGGTGCCTTAAAGGAAAATGTTGTACTAGTTTAACTTATTTAGATCGTTAAGTACTTTTCAAACATAACAATACTACTTATTGGCGTTTCAAATTGGTTTTCCTTGAAATCGCACGACGATTAACGCACTATTTTTCTAATCTCATATGGAATAGGGTATATAGGCTGTGGACGATTTGCGCGCGCTCGTTATAAAATCGGTTATTAATCTTGGATGAGACCACCGAGATTGAAAGTCGAAATCCGACCTAAATTTCAAGACATCTAGATTATTTATCTTTATTTGATAACTTCTATTGTCATAATAGAATTGATGAATTGGAATATGTATTTAGTATGGAATGGAAAATCAAAATAAATTAAGTCTTAATCTTGATTAGCCATGTCGACAGCAGCGCTCAGTGTAGTGTAGACATGCCTCGCCCTAGCGTGCACGCTCAGTGTATAGGTGCCTCGGCGAGCCACTCCTCGCCCTAGCGTGCACGCTCAGTGTATAAGTGCCTCGGCGAGCCACTCCTCGCCCTAGCGTGCACGCTCAGTGTAGATGTGCCTCGGCGAGCCACTCCTCGCCCTAGCGTGCGCGCTCAGTGTAGAGGTGCCTCGGCGAGCCACGCCTCGCCCTAGCGTGCGCGCTCAGTGTAGAGGTGCCTCGGCGAGCCACTCCTCGCCCTAGCGTGCGCGCTCAGTGTAGAGATGCCTCGACGAGCCACTCCTCGCCCTAGCGTGCGCGCTCAGTGTAGATGTGCCTCGGCGAGCCACTCCTCGCCCTAGCGTGCGCGCCCAGTGTAGATGTGCCTCGGCGAGCCACTCCTCGCCCTAGCGTGCGCGCTCAGTGTAGATGTGCCTCGGCGAGCCACTCCTCGCCCTAGCGTGCGCGCTCAGTGTAGAGGTGCCTCGGCGAGCCACGCCTCGCCCTAGCGTGCGCGCTCAGTGTAGATGTGCCTAGGCGAGCCACGCCTCGCCCTAGCGTGCGCGCTCAGTGTAGATGTGCCTAGGCGAGCCACGCCTCGCCCTAGCGTGCGCGCTCAGTGTAGATGTGCCTCGGCGAGCCACTCCTCGCCCTAGCGTGCGCGCCCAGTGTAGATGTGCCTCGGCGAGTCACTCCTCGCCCTAGCGTGCGCGCTCAGTGTAGATGTGCCTCAGCGAGCCACTCCTCGCCCTAGCGTGCGCGCCCAGTGTAGATGTGCCCCGGCGAGCCACTCCTCGCCATAGCGTGCGCGCTCAGTGTAGATGTGCCTCGGCGAGCCACTCCTCGCCCTAGCGTGCGCGCTCAGTGTAGAGGTGCCTCGGCGAGCCACGCTCCGCCCTAGCGTGCGCGCTTAGTGTAGAGGTGCCTCGGCGAGCCACTCCTCGCCCTAGCGTGCGCGCTCAGTGTAGAGGTGCCTCGGCGAGCCACTCTTCGCCCTAGCGTGCGCGCTCAGTGTAGATGTGCCTAGGCGAGCCACGCCTCGCCCTAGCGTGCGCGCTCAGTGTAGATGTGCCTCGGCGAGCCACGCATCGCCCTAGCGTGCGCGCTCAGTGTATAGGTGCCTCGGCGAGCTACGCGCTATGTGTCTACACGGCTTTTGAGTGTAAATTTAACCGATTCGTTGCCGATGTGCAAATATTCCATATAAGTAGTTAGGACGTGATATCGCGTCAACGGCAACAAATGTGTTAGTTGGGTATCTACTAGAATAGTACATTGTTTAACGAGGGGCGTAAGTGGAATATTGCGAACAAGAGTCTATCAGAAGCCCGACGCCGAAGGCGGAGGGCTTTTGATGACTCGAGTTTGCAATATTCTTACGCCCGTGTTATACACAATGTTTTTCATCACATTTGCGAGGAAACAAATACATTTTAGATGAAATGAATACAAATCGTTATAAAAACTGCAACATGTCAGTCGTCCATTTTGTTGAATTTGACGTGAGGCGCGTATGGCAAAGACCCTTCGGTATACAGCCACGATTTGAAAACACTTAAAAACATTTTACATAGACACTAAATAACTACATATTAAATCTGTAAATAATTCAGTTAAACATGTTTAAGTAGTTTTTAAGTTTAAATTTATTTATAAATACGTTTTCAGACATCGTATTTGATATAAAACCTCTTTGCTTTGTAACTGCCGCATGAGTGACAGATACAAATTAAGAAAAAAACCATTACGCCCGTGGGCGTAACACAGGGTATTACAGCTCTGTATGTCTGCGCATTATGGAGCCCTTTTCGAGCAAGTGTGATGAAAATGTATTTTTAGGAATTCACGTGTAAAAAAACCCTAGGGAAGTCTCGGATTTATGAATACCTCTTCATGGAAATTTGTCCAAGAATAGAATCCATTGAAACTGATATTACAATTTCAAAACGGATCCATTCAAGATACATGTAAAACACATTCTGATACCTAGACGACTGCTCTGCACTTCATATCTCCGTAACGTAACATCGTGTAATATGGTGTAATTGAAATTTAAATAAAATAATACGAATTAATAACAGATATTAAGAACAAATATATTCCAGCACTTAGTTTAGTTATAAGGTCTATAATGTATATACAAATTTATGATGCTGACTGTAGGTTTAAATATGGAGAAAATGTGATATTGCAGTGATATGTTGCTAGCCCATCGTCCACAACACACTCGAACCTTATTTCCATATTACCTGTGGTAAGAAAGGGTGTGGTGCTATTCTAATCCGACACTGAATGGGAACTCGTAACACATTTCAATTACAGTAAATTCACCACAGGCTATATCGACGGTCGCGGACTTTAATAGGGGTGTAGACACTAAATAAAATAAATAAAAATAAAATAAATAAATATTTGGGGACAATCTTACACAAATCCACCTAGTCCCAACCTAAGCAAAGCTTGTACTATGGGTACTAGACGACGATAAACGTACTTATATAGATAAAATAATCAATACTGTCATATTTTCTCGAAAAAGGATTAAAAATGTAGTCAAATGGAGAAAAAATCAACGGAAGACGGAAGTTATGTGTCCAAAGTTTTAAGAAGGGGTATGTTCGGTCCCTTTTTCACAATACGCAACTTTATATGAAACGATGACGCTGGAAGATTGTGACGTCACTAATAGACGGCAACGTGCCGCTGCCGCGCTTATCGTGTTCGGCGCCGCCGTCGACGCGGCCCACCGGCAGCATCCCGTAGCGTGACGTCACACACTGTTTGCATTTCCTCTCTCTAACAAGCAATATTAAAATGGTGGTAGCTTCGTAATTTTTCGAGATATCTGAATGGGATTTTCGTCAGGCATATTTTTTTGCCTTCTTTCTTTTGGAGTAATAATAGTTTTCGAGTCTACAGCCGTATTGTTTAGCCATTTGGAGCTTACTTTATAACGGACACTTCAAAGGTTAACTATTAAAAAAAATTGTTGACACCTAAATGGCTTAACAATTAAAGTCCTTGACTGTACAGTTGGATCATGATATCATCGATGTGCTAACCTTTAGTTAGAACTTAGGTATGTACGGTAGTTGTCTGAGAATAACCAGTAATAGCCCTGTGGGTTACGGAAAGGCAACGTTGGTCACGCGAAGGCATTATTTTTGACTTATATATATTATGTACTCTACTCTTATATAAATGTACATACTCTGTCTGTGTCTATACTAATATTATAAAAAGGAAAAGTCTGTGATTGTAGCTTTTCTAAGTTTGTAGACTAGGTGCCCAATGTCCACTCCCTTTCTTACCCTTCTTTCAATAGGTAATGCTGAGGCAATATTATCCAGTTGTATTGTACGAGTCCTATAATGCCCCCTGTTCTATGGTCTAGTAAGTCTAGGTGTCCCAATGTCCACTTTTATCCCTGTCTTACACTACCCCTTATTCAATAGGAAAAGGTGTGACAATGTTATCCAGTTGCATTTCACTAGGAAATGTTTTATCAAAAGTAATGTTTGATAATAGGGTAGTTACCTCGTGTAAAAAATGATCGCGTAGTGTTGGTATATGGATAGTGAATCATTAAATTATTGCAAAAAATTGTCGTCATCATCATCATATCAGCCGAAAGACGTCCACTGCTGGACATAGGCCTCCCCAAAGAGTGCCACAATGACCGGTCCTGCGCCACCCGCATCCAGCGGACTCCCGCGACCTTTACAAGGTCATCAGGCCACCTTGTGGGGGGCCTACCCACGCTGCGCCTTCCGGTACATGGTCGCTACTCGAGAACCTTTCCGCACCAACGACCATCGGTTCTACGTGCAATGTGCCCCGCCCACTGCCACTTAAGTTTAGCGATTCCGAGGGCTATATCGGTTACCTTGGTTCTGCTGCGGATAGCCTCATTTCTGATGCGAAATATAATCATAAAATGATATGGAACCATTGATTTAGTATATAGAACTAGATACACAATCAGCCGAAAAAAAAATGGCCGTCCAAAAGAACCGGCCGATCGCATTTGCCGGCTCTTTCGCCTGTCTGGTTTCAACCGTGAGACTTGTTGGTTGTCAGTTATGTCTAAATGTGCAGTCAAAAACTGCGTAAATACCAACATTAAACAAGAAAAAAAGATGGGATTTATTTGTTTAAGTAAACTCTTTTCATAACGTAACGAAATTTGTGTAAACTCATTGTAATTTAATAGTTTCAAACATGTTTTAAATAATTAATTTTGTTAGATCAAATGACAAAGTCACGGAACATAAATCTAAGGAGTCGGTATTAGATACTTTTTTTACCTACATAATTTAGGTTTTCATTTTAAGATTTCCAAGAAATCCTCAGCGACTTTCAAAATATATATAATTCTAGAGACCCGTAGTGGCGTCGAAATGCCGCTTAGAATACGGAGATTCCGCCTCCATTTTGCCTTATGTAGGAACTCTAAAAACATGTAAAAAAAAGGTGTCTTAAAAATCGTCAGTTCCTTTCCATTATCACATTATGCCCGACCAAAACAAAGCCTGATAGTAGACTGCTAGCTGAGTCACCGTGAAAACGTGGATGCGGCACATACCGGCCCAATTTATAAATAAATATGCCTTTAAATACGTCGAAAAAAATGTATTTTTACATGCTTTATTTTAACCCTCTAAACATGTGATGCTCCCTGGCAGAATCACCTAAGTGCTCAGGAATTTAGATATATTAGAAAAATATACATAGGTACATTAAATTAATAAAATTCTATAACTATTATATCAATCCGTGACAACGTGGATGCGGCACATACCGGCCCAATTTATAAATAAATATGCCTTTAAATAAGTCGAAAAAAATGTATTTTTACATGCTTTATTTTAACCCTCTAAACATGTGATGCTCCCTGGCAGAATCACCTAAGTGCTCAGGAATTTAGATATATTAGAAAAATATACATAGATACATTAAATTAATAAAATTCTATAATCATTATATCAATAGAACCGCCGCTGTAAATCTTGTCGCAATGTGGTTCTGCTGGGCAGCTCTTATCAGCAGAACTACCATGATATTTTTATAACTGCACACTGTATGAGCACATAATATATGACATATGCTGGCCAAGAGCAAACCGATTCGCAATTATAAAAAAAACTATATTTACCTAGCTTACACAGTCCCTCCTTTTATTATTATTACGAAGTTAGGACACCATTGAACTTGTTTATATCGTAGCTCGTTACAAACTTTCGCCCCCTTAGACGATGATTCCCGGAATAAAAAGTACTACCTATATAATATTTATCCATACATTTGAAACTATTTATTCCCCACTTGTAAAATAAAGAAACCTGATTTATTTGTGCATTGGTATTTCTGTTTAAATAAATAAAATATTATTCAAATAATTTTATAACGCGACTCCAGTCATTTGCTAAACGCTAACTAAATTTTTGACGTGAGCAGTCAAGTCACAATATGATATGTCTCAATAAACTAAAAAGTATTTAATCTTTTGGTGTTGGTTGGCTAATATGGTGCTTAAAGTCTAAAACACGAGTTCTTTTTTTATGAAACATATATCTTGATGCAGGTTATAAGTTAACGCTATTAGCAACTACTGAAATGTAGCTAGAGTTGTCATTCTGGGGCATATTTGTTTGTCATTGTGCATCTAGTTCTATAATATAGAACATTCCATACATTGATTTAGTATATTATACTAAATCAATGTATGGAACATAAAAATATGGAATATGTTTTTTTTTTCAATTCCTCAAGAGTTAATTTAAAACTAACAATAGGACCCTTGCGGGTTGATAAAAAAAAGATTGTAAGTTAACTATCTACCCAAACGCACACGCAGTATTTCACGACCAAAACAGCAATTTACCTTGTTGTCCATACAACGATTAGTACAAATAGAAAACCGTGACGTCATACTTCTATGTCAATTACCTAGTAGGTATGAACCGTTTCGGCTGCTGCTGATGAGGTCCGTATATGTCTCTATTTTTAATGTATTTGTGTACTGTAATTGTAGTTGCTCCCATACAAACATTTGTTCCCCTCCAAAAACTGGTACGAATGGTATAGTAGAATCTTAGGAATGCATGCCTATTATGCAATGGTTGCTAAAAGAAAGAAATAGCCCACTCTATAGCCATCAGCGTCTGAGGGATTATATTTTTATTACTAAACTGGGGATCAAACAATTTAATGTGACGCATTGCCGCGCAGCAATGGCAATATAATATTCGGCATTGTCTAATAATTCATAATATTCTAATAACTTTGAATGCCCTGGTAACGTTGAACTACCTTTAAAGTAACATTAAATAATATAATACTACCGATACGGCGGCAAGCACAAGAATATTGGAACGCGTTTCGCCCTCGTTGTCGCCCCCCACGAAAATCCTTTTTATTGAAACAGGATAACGTACGGTTAGCATTTACAATAGGTGTGTATTATGGAAAAAGTATTATATACTCGTATGTTAATCCAGGTTATACACTATATGTACCTAGTCCGGTCCATAAGTTCTGTCACAAATGTTTTGCCGCATAGTAAATAATACCAAGAATGTTTTTATTTAAGGGGGGCTCCCGTCAAAAATTGAAATTTAGTAGTTTTCAATTCGACACTCGTTTTCGGTTTATTGAAGCTAACTTTGCAGGTGCCGATATGGGAAAGTTTGATTCCTGTTTAACATTTTTGATTTTGAATAACTTGAAAAATGTTAATACAGAATTAATTATCCATTTTTAAAGAAAGGTCTGTAAAAATACAAAACCCGACACTTCATCCTCATTAAAACTTTTATACACCCGAAACTCATACCTACTCATACATACTGAACTTACCTATAATTATGATATGCGTTTTTATAATCTTACAGTTTTTTGGCCTAAAATTGATCAACTTTGATGCCAAATATCTCGAAAACAATGAACTTTGAAGTAAATATGGGAAACTATAATGCTTAAAGCCGTTGTTGTTAAGCTACAAAAAACATTAGAAAACTAAGGGATTCAGATCGAAGGTCATTGGCGTATGGGAGCCCCTTAATGCTATATATGGTTTGATAGCTCATTAAATATTGATAAATTAGAACGATTATTTTATTTAAATGCTTAAAGCCATATTACACAAATGCTAGTTTCTTCAGAGATTTTGCACTTTTTTTTGTCAATCAAAAACACTGACGTGATTCAATTTATCTTTTTTCCATGTTTCTTAAAACCTTTCAAACTTACGTGAGATTTTGGTCAGAACCCTCCCTGAACCCTCCCTGTTACTCGTACATCCATTTTGAAGCATAAGATAGGTAAGTCTGGGTAAAACTAATTTTCATATTCACATTTTACGTAGTGTACTAAATACTTGTTGCCGACAAGATCAAATTTACGCGTTTTTCTGAAAACGTAAAAAGTACGTAAAGTTCTCGATTGTAGCAGTTAGAATTAACAGCTAACAGAAATTCAAATGCTAGTGGCTAAGCATGGTCTAAAATCGAGGTTTCAGAATAAATACAAAAAACCTTGCTGGTCATCTGGACATTTAATAAAAAACCTGTTTTTTATTAAATTTGTTGTAAGTCGTATTTTTGTCAGTTGCGGCGTGTTTTGGGTTCACGATTGTCTCAAGTTACAGTAAGGTTTTTTGGTCATATTGCGATAAATGTTCAAAATGTATTGTATTGCAATTTGATTCGTATAAAATAAGCTTTTTAATCATGTATAACTAATAAGAAAAAGTTTATTGCTGAGTTGTATCTATCAAAAACCTTGTGCCAGAACTTAAGGGCCGACTAGGTATACCAAAATTCATATTAATCCCTTTAGCCGTTTTGACTTTAGCATTTATAGTAGGATTTGAAATAAATCCAGGGACACGACTCTCTTGACAGAACTCGGTCTGTTCGGAGATGAGACCACAATCCGTACTAGGTTTCACATTTTCGTAGGTTGTCACTAAAATGAACTCGGGAAATGTCAAATGGATTTATTTTGGTAGTAATTTAGTCCAGCAAAATTAAATATGTCATCACTGTTTGGTAGTAAGTGTTATAACGTCACAACTTAACTTGCTCGCATTATAGTAGCTGTCATATTTTGTGTAAACAAACGGACCGTCTCAAGGAAAATTAATTAATTTGTGTATTGTGCCGCGCTAAATCATTTGAATACAGTAAAATTTAGGTTTTGTATAGTTTACTGTAGAAAATAAGCAAATTTCTTGTGCGATTGAAGGTTGTACGGTCCCATACGGGAAGAAAAGAAAATGTCCAGGGACCATTAAGCTTGCACCGGTAAGTTTTAATAGATTATGATGTTATTAATGTAACGATGTAAGCTAATATTAGGCGCTCATGGCCCTCGCTGAAAGAATTTCGTGAAAGAATTTCGTAATTCTTTCCATTGGGGCCTCGGAGACGCAATTGTAACCCAGACTTTTTAGTTCGAAGGTTTTTTCGTCGTTTATTAGGCTGCCGGGCCGCGTGCCTTTAAACGTGTTAATACTTACGAAATTTCAGATCTTTTTTAGTCACAAATTTTATGAAGAATATAATAAAAAAAAATATATATATAATAATAATAATATAATATAATATTGTTACGAGCGTGGGGGGGTAGGATAGAGTTAAACACCTTTTTAACACGACAATAGATTTATTCTGCGATTTACACAGGGTAAAGTCCTCTGAGTCCACATGTACTAACGCTGACAACTCAATTAACTCACACAAGTGACTGAGTCCGCGCCTACTAGTACTGACACAGCTACACTTTACTGTTACGCACTAGACCACTTCACTAATCACAACTTTCCACTGTACTTCTTCAACCAGTTCTCACCCGATACTACTCCCTTAGTATCCCATCCTGAGAACTCCACTCTGAAGACTCCACTCAACCCTGACTCCTCTCAGGACTGACTCCAAGTCTCCTCTTCCAGAACTCACTTCAAGACTGCCTTCCAAAACTGCCCAGTACCGCGAACGTGGTCCCCTTATATACCCCTTACCGAAGTTTCTAGTCCTTAATTTCGATCTTCATTTCGTTGTTCATTTCATTACTCACTTGTTTTGAGTAGCATGGGCTTTTCCAGATAAACGTGCTACGTCCACGTTTCTCGAATATTCCAAGCCCATACATTCGTCTATAAATTTCCTTAAGCATCGAATGTTCTATTCGCTTACCCTTTCTAGAACATTCCATGCTACTCGGCGTTTTGAAAATGTACTCACCATTAATTAAAAACATACAAAAAGTGCATGTCGGTCGCTGGACTCGAACCCGGGCACATCGGCTCTTCGACCGCCGTTTGTACCGCTGGGCTACAGATGTCTTAGACAACACTGCGAATTTAGAAACACCTTGACGGCGAGTCACTATGCCAACAAAACTGTTATTGACCCCGCCGTCGTAACATTGCCCTCCGCTAAGTCATGCTCGTCCCGAGCATCATTCAAACCGTGATACCGTGCTAGGTTGTCGTAGTACGGTGGATTCCTTATCACCGTACATGGTCTCTTCCAAGGTGGCTTCTTTTTGCGTCGTACTGGGTGGTAAAGCCAGATCAATGTCCCTTTACGCCTGTCTCTGTATCTCGCCTTCAGCACTTCCAATAATTGGCCATATCCTGTACCGTGATTGACAGTTTTTATCAAAGCCAGGTCCCAGTGTCCAACAGTCAAGGAGGCTGCTGCCTGTTTGCTGCACCATCCATTGGCATCGGTGATCTTCCCGAACTGCATTCTATAGGCAGTCCAGAATAAACGACGGTTGGACTGCGGTACTCTGGGCTTCTCTACAGACGTTGAAATGATGGAAACACTGATACCAGCCCTGGACTCTGAAGTATCCCTTGCTACTTCATCCACAACAACAACAACATCTACATTTTGCTCAACATCGTCCACCTTACTAGCAGCGCCGTGCAACTGCTCAACATCAACGTCCACCATTTCTTCTACGTCGTCCATCGGTTCCACAACTTCGTCCGCCTTCTCAGTTAAGTCGTCCACCTGGTCAACTTCACCGTGTCCAATAGCATCGTCGACCTGTCCCTCAACGTCGTCCACCTGTTCAACAACTTCGTCTATCTTTTCTACAACGCCTTCCATTTCCACCTTGCAAGAATCACGTGCTTGTTTCCATTCTCGACACCAACTAAGCTGTCGATACATGACTTCAGTAATACCCTTAACTAGTAACTCGGATTGCCGTTCGGCCTCCTCCGCCCGCTCTTTCCGGGCTCGTTCTGCCTGCTGTTCTAGGAGGCGGCGAGTCTCTTCCGCTTGCTCTTTCCGTGCCTCTTTAGCTTCCGCTGCTTGCCGCTCCCGGGTTTGTTCCGCCTGCTGTTCTAGGAGGCGGCGAGTCTCTTCCGCTTGCCGCTCCCAGGTTTGTTCCGCCTGCTGTTCCAGGAGGCGGCGAGTCTCTTCCGCTTGCTCTTTACTTGCCTCTTTAGCTTCCGCTGCTTGCCGCTCCCGGGTTTGTTCCGCCTGCTGTTCTAGGAGGCGGCGAGTCTCTTCCGCTTGCTCTTTACGTGCCTCTTTAGCTTCCGCTGCTTGCCGTTCCATAAATGCTAATAATGCTGCAAAGTCAACTTGCCCTGACGCAGTGCTAGCTCCTTTAGTAGCTAACGCTTCAGTAACAACTTCACTGGAAGTCGACGCGGCTGCCTGGCCACGCGTCTTGACTCCTTTTCCATCGTCGCGTTCTATTAAAGGTGGCATAATTGCCCTCTATCCCACTTCTGACACCAAATGTTACGAGCGTGGGGGGGTAGGATAGAGTTAAACACCTTTTTAACACGACAATAGATTTATTCTGCGATTTACACAGGGTAAAGTCCTCTGAGTCCACATGTACTAACGCTGACAACTCAATTAACTCACACAAGTGACTGAGTCCGCGCCTACTAGTACTGACACAGCTACACTTTACTGTTACGCACTAGACCACTTCACTAATCACAACTTTCCACTGTACTTCTTCAACCAGTTCTCACCCGATACTACTCCCTTAGTATCCCATCCTGAGAACTCCACTCTGAAGACTCCACTCAACCCTGACTCCTCTCAGGACTGACTCCAAGTCTCCTCTTCCAGAACTCACTTCAAGACTGCCTTCCAAAACTGCCCAGTACCGCGAACGTGGTCCCCTTATATACCCCTTACCGAAGTTTCTAGTCCTTAATTTCGATCTTCATTTCGTTGTTCATTTCATTACTCACTTGTTTTGAGTAGCATGGGCTTTTCCAGATAAACGTGCTACGTCCACGTTTCTCGAATATTCCAAGCCCATACATTCGTCTATAAATTTCCTTAAGCATCGAATGTTCTATTCGCTTACCCTTTCTAGAACATTCCATGCTACTCGGCGTTTTGAAAATGTACTCACCATTAATTAAAAACATACAAAAAGTGCATGTCGGTCGCTGGACTCGAACCCGGGCACATCGGCTCTTCGACCGCCGTTTGTACCGCTGGGCTACAGATGTCTTAGACAACACTGCGAATTTAGAAACACCTTGACGGCGAGTCACTATGCCAACAAAACTGTTATTGACCCCGCCGTCGTAACAATATATTATTAATGCTTGAATTATATAAATCTGGCGAGCATAATTTTGGTACAATTTCAGTTTGATAGTGGTCGCTGATGTTAGTTGTCGATTTGCGCCATCTAGCGAGCTTAATTTTAGTCCAATTTCAGCTCTATAGATGCCGCTTAGGTTTTTGATATTTTTTAGACCAATAAAAAAATATAAGTACCAAATTTATGAAATGGGTTATATTTGATTCTAAAATTATGAAAGAAACACTAACCTAACTGTAAATGTATGTATAATTTCATACAATATTTCCGTGAAACAGAACATTTTACCAGTCCATATTGTAATTAAGTTTGGCCCAGGTTGGGGTCGCGTTGGACTAAAAGCGGCATAAATTAAAAACAATAAGACTGCATGAATGCATTCAAATCCACAACCGTCGATGTTTTTCTTAATTCTTAAGGTTTGTTTTTACCAGGGACCGAGTTTTTCTCGGCTTTTATACTACGAAATTGATATCCATACAAAATGAAACAAAAAATCAATAAGTGATCGTTTACCAAAATAAATAATAAAATAAACTGATAAAAAGTAAACAAAAAACCTTCGCATGCTGGGGTTCGAACTCGCAACCATCAACAAAGAAGATTAACCATTGCTCGTCGTCGAAGAGTAAGCCAGCCTTTTGGGAGAAAATACTGAAAACAACGAATTTTCTCGTAAATAAGACCAAGCTAGATCGGTTTCTCGGCCCCGTAAACCCCTATACTGCAAAGGGTGGCCACTTTCTCGAAAACGGGAAAAGTCAGGGAATTTCGCTAGTCATGGAAAAATCAGGGAATTGTTAGGGAAATTTAATTGAGGTCAGGGAATAAAAATTGTCTCTGTATGTAATACACAATAAAAAAACAAATGATAAATTTTACCATCTCCAAACATTATATAATAATATCTACTATAATAGGTTAATAATAGGTAATAATCTCCACAATGCGTTTAATAAATCAATGAAGCCTCGGGATGGAAGGTTGTAGCGCTTTTACGTTCTCTATACTACCTATTCTGCTATAGCCCCGCGCGACGTGAAGACTATACAAGGTTTTCAGGCTCGAGAACATTCCCATTCAAATTTCATGCAGTACGTTGGCTCGAGAAGTTTAGCGTTGTTGATCGCGCCACTAAAATTATACCCAAGGTTGAAAAATATGTGCAGGGATTTAAAAACGAAAACAAAGCACCTGACAGCGCAAGCTTTAGAGTAGTAAATGCTGCATTGGATTTGGAAGACAAATTTGTAAAAGCTAAATTGGCCTTTTTACAATCGGTGGCGGTGCAAGTGGACCCATTTTTAACGTTATTTCAATCCGACGCACCACTTGCTCCACTTTTATACGAATCAGCGAATCACTTTTGGCCACACTGAAAAAAATCATGCAAAGAGTCGTTAAAGCGGATGTATTGGATTCTGCCACTAATATCACGTCGATTGACTTGAAAAAAAGAGTCTAATCTGATAAACGCGAAAGACATCGACTTGCGCTTCGCTGTAAATAATGGTCTTCGAAATATCCGCGATATCAAAGATCGATATCTTGCGTTTTTGTCAAGACTGTCGAAAGAGTCTGATAGAATTTTGCGTGTTATTGTGCCAAACATCGCCACTTTAGTATGCTTTGACTAAGGGAATATCTTGTTTCGATCCCGCAATCGCGGTCAATTCAGAATTCCGCCAGCGAGAGAGAGAGATGCTCGATAAAGTGTTGGACATATTTGTCAAAAATAACCGGCTTTCAAGATATGAAGCAGATAACGCCAAAAGTGCCTTCAATGATATTTGAAAATCACCTGAATTTGAAAACCTCGGGCTGAGGAAGTCCGTTGAGTGTTTGTTGAATGTCTCGCTTGGCTCGGATCAATGGAGTCTGGCTTCTTTACCCATTCGGAGTGGGGGCCTGGGTTTACGGTGCGCGCGGGACGTGGGACTGCCGGCCTTCTTAGCGTCGGCGGGGGGGGGGTTGTGGGCCTGGTTACTGACATTCTCTCTGACAATGGTGACAGGGCAACTATCCCCTACGCGTCTGATGCCCTGGCGGCTTGGTTAGCCCTCAACCCGGGTGTGCAGTTGCCTGAGAGACCGGACCGACAGCGCGCGTGGGATGACGTGGGAATCAAGAGGGTGTTTGAGGGGTTGGTGGGGAGGGCGGTGGGTGTGGACAGGGCTAGGCTGCTGGCGGTGTCGAGACCAGAAGCCGGAGCGTGGTTACAGGCTCTGCCCTCTCCTCACGTGGGCACTCTGCTCGACGATGATTCAATGCGGGTGGCTGTGGCTCTCCGCCTGGGTTGCGATGTTTGTGAACGTCATATCGATACCCTAATTCACAGTCGTACTAATTACCCTAGTTCACAGTCGTACTAATTACATTTTTTTTGTCACTGAAATTGTAACTTTATGATTTGAGCACGATCGTACTAATTACACCACTTTTTTCCCCGTAATTAGTACGATTGTGAACTATGGTATCGATATATGCATCTGCGGCACCATGGTGGAGAGTAATGGTCATCACGCCTTGAGTTGTGGTCGATGTGCCGGCCGATTCCCGCGTCACCACGCTCTCAATGATATTGTCCGGAGAGCGCTAGTCTCGGCAAATTTTCCTTGTGTGCTGGAGCCTTCAGGCCTTAGTCGCACGGATGGTAAAAGACCTGATGGTTTGACCCTGGTGCCTTGGCGTAGGGGGAAGTGCCTTCTTTGGGACGCCACGTGCGTCAGCACTTTCGCGGCTTCGCACCTTGGCCGCACCACGTGTACGGCTGGAGCAGCTGCCGAGACGGCGGCTCTTAGGAAGCGGGACAAATATTCTGCACTGGAGAGTTATTTATTTGTCCCGCTCGCGGTAGAAACGACCGGTTGTTGGGGTTCGGAGGCCAGAAAATTTGTTAAGGAGATCGGGCGCCGTCTGGCGGAGAGGGGTCATGACCTCCGATCCGGGTCATTCCTGGTGCAACGTCTGTCCATTGCGATTCAGCGCGGCAACGCGGCGAGCGTGATGGGCACCTTTCCGCCGGGGGTGGCGCGGGGCGGGCATTTCGACTAAGTTAATAATTTATTATTAACCCATAGTGTGTTTTCAATAGTTTAATATGATATGATATGTAAAATGACATTTATAAATAAAAACAAAATATAACGAGAATATTACATGAAAAAAAAAATGATCCACGCGACTCGTAATTCTCACTCCTTGTACACGGAGGAGCTACACAAAATGAGAGAGATCAGAGGCGAAAATCAGAGCAGAAATAAGAAAAACTGCGGAAATGGTCAGAGAACTAGAAGCAAAAAGGCAAAAAAACCTCGAAGGAGCTGCCAAAGAAGCTGCGTTATTGGAAACACATATCACCAAGTTGCAATAGATTTTGTTATTATTTATTCAAATATATAATAAACATGATAACTGATGACTAGGTAGTTTTGTTTCAGTTATACCCAAGATTTTAACCGATTTCAAAAACGGAGGTTTCTCAATTCGTCGCTTTAGTTTGTACCATAATGACTGGTACTACTTCTTATTATTTCTGTTTTTGTATTATTCCATTGTATTTATAAATTGTAATTTACTAGCAGATCATTCTGCAAAACTCAAAAATGTATTCCAATTATATATTTTATATTTATTACATTTAAGATTATGGTCAGAACCGGGAAAAGTCAGGGAATTTTGGTTGTAGTAAATAGTGGTCACCCTGAATTTTCATCAGAACATGATTACAAATATACACATAAATATAGGTTTACTAGCTGATGCCCGCGGCTTCGCCCGCGTGGTTATGGGAAAATATAACATATTGAATTTTCCCGTGGGAATTAGATGTTTTCCCGCTGGAAAAAGTAGCCTATGTCACTCTCCAGCTTCTAAACTATCTCCATACAAATCACATTAATATGACGCTCCGTTGCGACGTGAAAGAAGGACAAACAAACACACACACACTTTCGCATTTTATAATATTAGTAAGGATTATATACAAATATTGCTCGTTTAATAGTATCGGTAAGTAGTATTTTTCTTGTGTTTTAGTATGGAACCATTTTACGAAGTTTCAAGTCCTCGAAAAAATATATACTTTCCATACAAATTTGCAACCCTTTTCTGACCCCCCTAAGGATACGAATTCACAAAAACGCTGTAATTACTTTCTTGTGTTTTATTAAAGGACCCGAAGTTTCAAGTCTCCATCTTAAAAAATAAAATTCCTGTACAATTTTTCAAACTTTATATCAAGAAGGAAGAATAAATTATATCTAAAAAAAGGCCAGGCTATGTCCTATTCTGAGGTATAAACTACAATATTAGAAAGTGCCATCAAAATCGGTTCAGTAGATTTTGCTAGAATAGGCGTGCGGCCTCATGTTCAAATTGAAAACGTAGTGATGCTAAATGGATAGTAAACCATCAAATTATCGTAATAAAGTATAAATTATTAAATGTAATTAAAATCATAAAAAGATATGAACCCTGAAAGTTTAGAAAAATGATGCATTTTTTTTATTGTCCAAGAGTAAATTTAAGCTGCCTGCCAATAGAATCCTTACGCTTTTATAGAAACAAAATTATAATTATATGACAACTATGTACTTAAACGCAGTATTTCGCGACAGAAACAACTATTTACCGGATTTTCCATACAACGATACAACTACTTTGTACAAGTGACGTCATAAGTGGGTGTCTATCAGTATGAAGCGTTGTCCGCTGCCGCCAGCGACGTCAATCGTTGTCTCAAATTTTTGGGTATTTATGTTCTTTAATTGTGGTTGCTCCCATTTGTTCCTCTCCAAAAACTGGTTCGAATGGCATCCTAAAAAAATCTTAGTCCGCATTCCTATTTGCCACCAAAATTATACTGGTTGTCATCGCCGCCACGCGGCGTCCACTTGACAACAAAAGATGGCGCTGTTACGTATACACCACTTTATCCAATCGGTTAGTCTCAAATTTGGTCTGCGGTTAACTCCATCTATCAAACTTTTTTATACGTTTCATATGGTTTGACGGAGTTTAGACGCCGACAAAAAACTGGAGAATGACCTACTAAGGCTAGAATATGCACGGAAATTGGTGATGTTCTGCATCGCGCTATTGAAGTTTTTAACACTTCCTTCAGATTCTCCTTATTATGTCTCTCTGACAACATCATCGAATTTTCACATTTATAATATCAGTGTGATACTCAAGCAGCAAAAGTTTCGGGTCACTAGCAGACTTCAATGTACAGGATGACTGTTAAATAAGTGCAAGTATTTTGAGATGATGTTTGGTATCATTAATAGAATAATAGATTGGCTATAAAGTAAGATTCCAGTTTACTTTCTTATTTTAATTATTTGACGTCTTATATTCATTATTTGACGAACATTAAATAAATTCGTGTAAATTAGCTTAAAGTTAACTATAATGTAATAGTACATTAATACAGAGGCCGGGAAGTTGTAAGGTGTTGCCGGCCGAGTACATATAGACGGCCGAGCGTAGCGAGGTCGGATAGTTATGAGGCTGGCAACCCCTTTTCACGCCGAGGTATGTATAGTGCTTTTCTCAAACATGCAATGAAATAATTTAAAAAAACTCCAAGAAATCACACTTTAATTTTCATGGCTGAACGGAAATTAAAAAAGACCATCTTGCTGGCCTAGGCCTCCAATTTTGTATGAAATGCCATTACGGGTCTCTCGTCTCGCTCCGCCCGAAACGTGACACTTCGAAGCTTATCATGAAGAACACAACCTCAATATTTCATTGCATGTTTGAGAAAAAATATTTTATGAAATAAAGTAATCTAAATCTATAATTTGTGCTGCTCAAAAAACTAAATATGTGGACACCTTATGATGCTACATTCAACCTTCGTGATTTTATCTATCTAGTAGATTTACCGGAGCCCATTCTACGAACGATATCCATAGAAAATTATTTTAGTGCGTTCGACGAAGTATATAGCAATGGGAGTTTTTTTTATACCACGTCGGTGGCAAACAAGCTTACCCACCTTATGGTAAGTGGTTACTGTAGCCTATGGACGCTTGCAACTCCAGGGGTGTTACATGCGCGTTGCCGACCCTACTAGTGTTACTTAGTCCGGAAATACTCAATGAAAACATACATAAATGTGCACGTGCATGTGCGGAAAATAATTTGTTAAAGTATGTTTAGAAAAGTTAGCTTTAATGTCTTTGTTTGCAGATAGTTATTGGTTTTCAATTTAATAAAATCTGTTGTTACGCGTTTGGTATTTTTCATTATCGTCATTAAATACTTCGCGACTACAACTCAAATCATAACTCATAACTTCATAAGCTGACGCTACACGTCCGAGCGCGGTGAGGTGACGAGCGGTACAAAGTTATTAAATAGAGCGAGATATGGATAAACTTTTGCAGAGGACGTCGTGCTTCCGATATGTATCCACATAGGCCAAATTCTCGCGGTGCTTCTTGCATGCAGTGCAGTCCGCCGATTTAGTACGTGTGGCAGCTGTTATAAAACATTTAACTTGTGCAAGAAGCCGTTTTATAAAAGCATGCAATAAATGGAGAAAAAAAGTAAAAAAATACTTTAGGAATCTTTTGGCCGTCGTTATCTCCCAAGTTTAATCATCTAGGCAAAAAAAAAAAAATTATGTATCCTTAAATAGTGCTAGTTTACAACATATCTCAATTTGTGCTCTGTTTTAGATTTCACCCTGTATAACGAATTCACCTAGCGAAATGAAATAAATTGAACCTTGTACTTAACTTAATGACTGCACTCGAGGATCGATATCTAGTCAACACTGCTCCAAAATGGTTTTTTCACGGCAAATGCACAGACTAATCAATTTTTTTGGCTAGTGGCTACTAGATAGTAGGTCAGCGTGTAGGGTAGGGAGCAACGGGTACGCAGAACTTAGACAAATTTTCGTCTGTTGGACATCATTATGATTATGGTTCTATCGTTCAGAATACGCCAAACTAAACAAAGCTTGTATGTACTATGGGTACTAGACGACGATAAAAACATACTTACATAGATAAATACATAGAAAACATCCATAACTCAGGAACAAACATGGATTATTATTGTTTTATATAAAAATATTTTTTCTTAAATCAAGAATGGCTGAGATATTAGGTTTAGGTTAGGTTCGTGAGGCAGCTTTAGATGCCCGAAGGGCAAGCATCCTAGAAATAGAAGAAAATCTGAGTTACAACAAAATATTGCAACTGCTACGATATTTGCTCTTTTTAACCGACTTCAAAAAAAAGGAGGAGGTTCTCAATTCGGTTGTATATACAATATATATATATATTTTTTTTGTCAATGTTTGTTACCTCAGAACTCCGTCATTGATGAGCCGATTCGTACATTTTTTTTAAAAATTCAGTTAGATGATGGGATCCATGAGGAATTGAGGGAATTCCTCAATTATATTAGGCACGCATGTAGTGATTTTGGTATTTACTATTATATCTCGTGTATTTACACCCGAAAATCATAAATTTGGTGGAGTGGAATTGATGATGAAGACCACAGAATAGATGACTTATGGAATTCCTCAATTATGTACTTAAAAGTACAAAAGTACGTCACAGATTCTGATAAGATTCCGTTGAAATAGCAGCTAATGAAGTGCCAAAGGAAGGACAAGGATCACCTTGTCAATCCTGGTGTCCTGGTGTCCTTGGAATCGACGGAAGTCCTCAAATATTATCGGCCCACATACAGCGATTGGGTTTTTTTCTCTAATAATCAACGCATTTGCGCTCGGAAATCAGTTCATGTGGTAAATTGGAAAATAAATGTGGAAATGTTCTCGTAGCTTGGCGGAGTACTAAATTGAAGTCGGTTAAAACTTTGTTTTTAAAGTAAATTATGATATTATTTATTTCTAAGTCCTTTTTTGCGTACTCTTTGTTTCTGTCAAGGATTATAATTGTTGATCCATTTAGAACCCGCTTTATACTGGACACTTCAAAGCTACTATTAAAAACCAAAATTAGTTGACACCTAAACGTCCCAACAATTATAGACCTTGGTGGTTATAGACCGTACCGTACCACGACCCTTTTTAAAACACAAAAGGTAAAATAGTAAATTATTTTGACACATTTTAGGGGGCGGCTTGGCGGGAGCCATTGTGAGGCTCCGCGCTGATAGATTTTTGTGAGGCCCCGGATGGGCAGAGCGAGAGGCTCTTGCACTCAATATTTTTTCACGTTTTTTTTTGGTTGTTACGCGAGTGCGCGAGGCCCCGGGCGGTTGCATTGCTCGCCAAGTTGCCACCCCCAAAGGTCGCCCTTGCATTTTAATGCTCAGTGTGCTTGCTGTCTGTACAGCTGTGATGCGATTCGGCATGCCGTACCCCAAGTTTCAGAAACACTGTTGGTGTATGTTGTCCCATCCCTCTACTTATGCCCTTTTCAGCTGACGAAGCGTATTTGGAGCATTCCCCCCCCCCCCCCCCCTTCTATTGTGCCGAACCACCACCTAAAAAAATAGAAAAAAAGTTGAGTAATAATTTTTATGCATTTTATTTAAGTACGTGTCCCAACATTCGATTGGCCCATAAAGGATTGTCGTTCAATTTATTATATTGTATTCGTTTTGAAGTCTACGCTTGTGACCCGAAATTTTTGCTCTCGAGTTACTATCATCACTCATTTTACAACATTATTTTCATACAACTATATGTTAAATGAAATGTTATTATTTGTGGCAACAAGTGAATCGTATAATTTGAATGAAATAAATTATACATTCAATATTTACATTAGACATAGAAAAAAAAAAAGCGGCCAAGTGCGTGTCGGACCACGCACAACGAAGGGTTCCGTGCCTATTGAAAAGGTCGTATCGTTACTGAAATCTTATGGCACTTACGTCATTTTCTTTAAAGAAGGTAGTTTTTTAGATATATCTCAAAACCCTTTAATCCGATCTTATTCAAAACAATTTTCGCTGAAAGAATTTAATAAGCCCTGTGTCCATGGTTTTTTTTATATTTTCAAAATACACAGTTCAAAAATTAGAGGGGGGGGGACACAATTTTAGTGACTTTAGGGGAGGTGAGGAGAGGGGGAGAGAAAAATCAAGAAAATTTGTTAAAACTTCTTAATTAACTTTAACAGTATCTTTTTGAAATTTCTTCATAGTCGGTGTGAAAAATAGTACGTGTCACTCAGTAGCAAAATTATTTTCGTCTCGGGCGTTAACACTTGTATCCCTCACTACGTTCAGGATTCAATACACCGCCCTCGCCGTAAATATACTATTTTGCTCTCTTGTGACACAAATAACTATTATTGACAGAGCGGAGCGTTCTACGCCTTTTATGTAGTCTATTGACTTTAATAGCGTGACTTCTACTTCTTTCACATCATGCCTACCTTTGATCCAGCATGCTATAGATCGTTCAGTACACAAAGACGCAGCCCACTCCTGTGTCCGCGATATTTTCGACAAAACACCGGCTAGTAATCAATGAGGAGTGGGGACTGTCTTCGTGAATCGAAATACTATACACGCTTTGTGAACCCCCAAACCCAATGCCCATAACTAATTTAAATCTAATAACCTACATGGAGTGATATGTATTTTTTTTTAGATTTAGAGTAAAATTCAATTACCGAGGAAATTAATTACATTTTCCGTGTCTTTTATAGATAGAGAAAAAAGGTCCAGTTCTCGGTCGGGCCGAAGAGAAGTTGAGAAATCAAGTAAAAGAACCAATAGCGGGTCGGAGAGGTATTGGAATAACGGCGGGAGAGAGGATGACCCCCACGACCGACCGCGGCCGAAACTCTCGTCGGCGCATCACGAAGGAAAAGGTACAACTATACTAAACTTTATACTTAAAACCAGCGACCTCGACGATTTATCCAATTTCTACAAGATGGAAAATAAACACAGTTTCAGTTACTGATATTTGATAAAACTATGTCATTTCAAATGCTAAAATCAATTGATGCTTTTTTCCATGTATTTCACAGCCTAGATTTATTTATTACTGTGAACACAAAGTTCTATAACTTATCGGTAGGAAACTGGCCTATTTCAATGTCGCCTAGCTAGGCATTAATGATATATTTTTGTTATTGCACAGCGGGCGTTGCGACCGTTTTTGTAGTGATATGTGTTGGCTAGGGCTGGCGCGCTCACATCCCTCTATATAAACGCGAAAGTGTGTTACACTTTAATGTTATGTTAATTGACGTAGCAATGGATGCTCATCAAGACACACATTTTGAAGTAGAACTGCTGATTAGGTGCTGAAGTTGGAATCCTTGAGAAATCGACGGAACTCCTCAAATATAGCCACTTATACAACGATTTGGCCATTTTATGTAATATACAACGCATTTGCTCTCGGAAAGGAAATCATGTGGTGAAGTGGAAAGGACATGATTAAAAACAGGTGTGGCATGGCGAAGTACGAAATTGAAATTGAATGTGCCTTCGGGTATTAATGATTCGTGCGTGCGTCGTGCGTTGGTTGTCAGCATTCAGCCAATCAAATAAATTGCTATAAATAAATAATAATAAATAAATATTAGGGGACAATCTTACACAAATCGACCTAGTCCCATAGTAAGCTCAATAAGGCTTGTGTTATGGGTACTAGACGACGATATATTTAATAGATATAAATACTTAAATACATAAAAAACATCCATGACTCAGAAACAAATATTCATGCTCATCACACAGATATTTGCCCTTACCGGGATTCGAACCCAGGACCTTCATCTTCGTAGGCAGCGTCACTACCCACTAGACTAACCGGTCGTCGCTATGGGAAGAGATTTAATGTTACATTGTTACTTAATATTACATTTAAACATGAAAAAGCATTTTTTTTTCAATTTATAGCATCTGCCCGCGAATCCGTCCGCGTGGAACTCGTTTATTTATATCGTAGCTCCATACAAAATAATTTCCGGGATAAAAAGTATTTCCTTCCCCGGGGTTCAAACTATCTCTATACCAAATTTCATCTCAATCGGTTCGGCGGTTTAAGCGTGAAGAGGTAACAGACAGACAGACAGACAGACACTTTCGCATTCTTAATATTAGTATGGATTTAAAAAGTGAGCACAATTAACCCTGCGGTCTCGCATAGTATTCATCTCCGGTAATTGGTAATACTTAATCAGCCAAGGTTATGAAAACTGTTTTGGAGTATGTTCAGTTCTGTCCTGTCTGTCTGTATGTCACAGACATTTTACTCAAAAACTATTAGGTATTCGAAAATGATCACTCCGAAAGTCCCAAAAGTGGGGACACACACAGCACCCTTCTAACTTTGGAACCGTTTAATCAATAAATATGAACAAAGTCATGGACATCAAATGCTTCTGGTAATGCGTAAATTTAAAAAAATCGTAAAGTGATAAGCGCTAGCGCGAATTTTTTTCACTGATGATATAACTGTATTAGTAATATTACTGAAGGCTTTAGTTTTGTTAGCGATTTAAAGTGCTATGTGGTCTATATCTAGCAGCGAAGCTGCAATACCTAGCTCTCACCATTAAGGGGGTGCATGCTGGACACCGTAGGCGCTTTCCGCTACATACGGGGGAAAACCACGGGATCCGCTGAAACAATGACTCGTGTCGTAATGAGCGTAGCGCGTAGCAATAAGTGTAGTTATTAGGTATCTTGAAGAACTGTATCCAATCGGGTGACTATATTTCGTCTTGAATTGATCACAATAACACAATTTGGCTCATGCTTGCAGATTCCGAGTTGATATTAGAAATATTCTGACAATGTATTTCCACAATATTCAATTCGTTGGCACTGCTGATTTTTGAGGAAGAAAACACGACAATTTCATTGGACGTCTTCATTATTAGCGCGGGATCGCAATATATTATCATAATCGCCTTAGTTTGTACAACGATACGATGTTCCTTGTAGTACGAGTATTATTTTATTTATTCAACATCAATAGTGTCTAAGACAACATAAATGACAAATGTCAAACCTACCTATATGTCAGATGTTATGTTATGACAAATACACACACGTACACCCACGTGCACCGTATAAGACAATGTGCCCTGTGTGATAAAAAAATATTCCATATACTAATTAAACGTATTTGAACTTTGTTGATTAAGAACGGGCTCTAAGAAGAAAAATATGAAAAATCGGGTTGTAATGGTAGGGTTTAAAAGTAATATTGGGTATTATAGTAGCACAAATGACAGAAAATCTATTTTGAACGTTTAACTATCCACATAACATAACACAATTTTCCCTAAAAACGTATTATTTTTAGATTGCTGGCATTAAATTAGCGAATTGTACAATTGTCAACACGAAAAAATCGCGACCGACGTCCTTCCAGTACGAGGCCTTATGGCCATCTGCCTACTAAAATTGAAAGGAAGTGACTTATGCGTGTCCGATTTGTGCGTTATTTTGTACTTATGTGCTTAATTCTACTGATTTATGTATATTAAAAATAAAAGGAGCCCACTTGCTTGTCACACATATAATAAGGAACAAAAGGATACAAAAATAAATACTAAAACTTGAATAGCAAAAAAATGGTTCGGGTTTTAAGTCTACTCGGGCTACCAAAAAATGCAAAATCAGAGCTAACTTTGCCATCCTAATCTATCGAGGCAAATGAATCAAATCGTGTTTTGGGCCTCATATAATTGTAGCAAATATCTTCAAATATAAATGTTTAAATGATAAACAAGAAACTGACACATTTTATGTAGTTTTCGCGTAATAAAGTAGGAAATTCGAAGCCCCATTTTACACCTTTGTGATAATTTCCTCAAGAGGCCTCACCTTATAGAAACAATAAGGTCTGATTTTCAGCTATATGATTCTTGACTATTTATGATAGTTTATCTGATACTTGATGACCCTTAATCGATAGGTACATGGTTGCCTAAAATTTCCTCAATACACACACGACACAATCAAGTTAATACTATGGTATTTTATCTTATTTAAAATCTTACTTAATGAGATATAAATAAAACTTCACTAAGTAAGTATTTTTCATAATTTGTCCAAAAATGCCATTCCCGAAGTGTTGCATCTCTTTTTCTCGTGCGTGGAAGGCATAAGCGTGTCTCTGTCAAGAGGGCGTGGTCGATTCGAATCAAGGCATCCCCTTAATAACACATGCGTGCTCGGTCACACTCTCCAGGAATAAAGTTGCTATTATGCGTAAAAAGAAGTAAAGTTGTAATATTTTGATATGAACGATATTATAAACATTCCAGATGGGCAGTCTCTACAAGACATGGACATATCTCCGGACCGGAGCACGCCGCTCTCGGAGAACTCGTACGGCGCGCGGGACAACTCCGCGGCGCGCAACAACGCGGACGGCAACGCCGTGCCGCCTGTTGTCGTACTCGACAATTCTAATCAACCGGTGCGTTTTCTATTGTACTCAATTTGAATTAAATCTCAGGTTTCGTAAACATTGGGATCCTGATGTCAGAAATGTATTAGTTAACTGAAGAGATTGAATTTAAAACGTTTAAAACTTCAATTGCTTTTGAATGGGTCCAAAACAAGGCATTTGGAAGGGCTAAACTAGTTTAAAAGGGGATCTCGTGCCCCAATGACCTTCGATCTGAATCCCTTAGTTTTCTAATGTTTTTTGTAGCTTATTATATTAACAACAACGGCTTTAAGCAATACAGGATGTTAACGGGGTCATGATCCGGAATGACAAAAAGCGAATAAGATGATCATACTGAACAACCTTTCCCATGGGACCAACCACGAAATCGCAAAAAAAAACCAGGTATTCCATACATTAACTCTCAATTAAATCGCAGTTAACTCACAGTTAACTCTTAATTGGCTCTTTTTTTTTGCGATTTCGTGGTTGGTCCCATGGGAAAGGTTGTTCAGTATGATATTTTTAGAGACGTCAAAGACGAACCCAAATATGTAGATTTCGTATATGTTAGATCTTTCACGTCAATAGAGATACGAAATAAGTGTTTTTTTAGACAATGTTTAAAATTAAGTATTCATTTCTTTCAAAATCCGGTAGACAAAAATGGAGATAAAAGATTGAAGAACCGATAGCCGTTTGATTTATAATTCTACATATCTGTAGTGCAAAAGTAGGAGATACGATTAAAAACTTGTCAAAAATCGATGAAAACCTCGGCTAGCCCTTTAAAACAATATATCGAAAAAGGATGTCTCAAAATGACAATGAGAGTTGTTTGACAGAGCGGCTCGCTGCTAGCGGCGGCGCTGCCCCGTATCGTGGCGGCGCCGACGGTGGCGATGCCGCCGGCGTCCGCGCCGCCGCCGGCCAACAACGGCGGCGCCACGCCCGAGGGCAGCGCGGGCTCCCCGCACCGCGACGCCGGCCCGCCCACGCCCACGCACTCGGAGAACACCGACCCGCACGCGCCGCCGCTGCATCTCGACACAGCGCTGCCCAGGAAAAGTGAGTACACCTCCTCAGCCCGTTAAACGCAAGTTTGTTCAGCTGGGTGGTGCCATAGTATAGCGTTGTCACCAAAATTAAACTTACTATGTGATTCTAATGACAGAATTGGATTTGCAGACGACTCATTTCTCTCCTTACCTGTTTATTTTAGAAATGCCATCTACAGATGAGTAATTTACTGATTACTGTTTCCGAACAGCGATAAAGTATACGCAAGAAAATGATGAAAGTACAAAAAAATATTTGAACTAACAACACGCGAGCAATGCTAGACTTATGACTTGCGTTTAGACAGTGTTAATGTTGATTTTATCGCATAGTACCTACATAAGTAATTACTTTAGCTCAATAATTTTGGGTATAAGTATAGTTTGGATGACAATTCAATGTTATGGTACCATCAAGCTGATCTGATGATGGAGACAGAAGGTGGCCATGGGAATTCAGTACTTAACCGACGTAACCCCGTTGAGGTTGGGTTCGTTAGAATCGTCTCTATGAGTAGTTGATGATGGTATACAGAAAAGTACAGTTGGCAATAAAAGTTTGTACCAAAAATGAAATTGTTGTTAGAAACTTATTTAAATTTTGACTAATCATAAACCATGCACTTCACGTCCTGATATTTTACCAATAAAGTCAACTTTGCCGATCATTTTTTGAGAAAAGTTGTGTATTGTGCAGTGGAGTGCCTCGGCAGCTACTCGTCGGTGGTGGGCGGCGCGCTGCACCACCCGCAGGCGCCGGCGCTGACGCCGTCGCTGGTGAACTACGTCCGCGCCGACCTCACCGCGCACGTCTCCGGCTGGCCGGCCGACATACTGGAGAAGCAGGTCAGTCTTTTATTCACTCTATTGGTACAGTCGGCAGCAGAAGTTGCTAAGCGGTGCGGTTCTAGTGCTCAAAATGATCTACACACCAACTCTAATGGCAGTGGAATAAGGATCTGTGTAGGTCATTTTGAACGTGTTTTTGCTAAGCTACTTCTGTTTTTAAGCCGCCCGAAGGTTTCTAACTCGGCTTAACGACTACTGTCATAGACAGCAGCCGGGATCAACTGCTTAGCGTGCCATCCAATGCACGGAAGCGCTCATTTATAGTAACCACTCAAACAGGCGGTCACCCATCCAAAGACTGACCGCTGTCATCTTTACTTAACCTGCGTTATCGCCGCTAGGCTATGAGCGCTTCTGTTGTCTGTCATACATATTTGTTAACTAACCAGTCGATATGATAGCCACGTTATGACAAAGCTATCGTTGTTAAATCTTCGAACAGTATTGTACACCCGCGTGGTAATTACCTGGAGGGAACACTGGTTCGGAGGCAATAGGCATGCGGCTTCATGTTCAAATTGATAACGTAGTGATGCTAAATGGATAGTGAACCATCAAATTATCGTAGTAAAGTATAAATTATAAAATGTAATTAAAATCATAAAAAGATATGAACCTTGAATGTTTAGAAAAATGATGCATTTTTTTATTGTCCAAGAGTAAATTTAAAGCTGCAAATTGAATCCTTAAGCTTTTATAGAAACAAAATTGTATGACAACTATCAACTATGTTCTTAAACTCAGTATTTCGCGACCGAAACAACAATTTACCGGATTTTCCATACAATGATACAACTACTTTGTACAAGTACAAAGACCACCACTTAGATGGTTGGCAGTCCTCAACTGTGTGCTTCTCCAGAAACTTCCTGCCTCGCACAGCTAAACTGTCGAATGGATTGTCGCCTGCGGTATTTCCGGACCGATACGACCTTCAAACCTTCAAGAAAAGAGCATACTCCCATCTTAAAGGCCGGCAACGCACTCACAACACCTCTGGTGTTGCAAGTGTCCATGGGCGGCGGTAATCGCTTACCATCAGGTGATCCGTCTGCTCGTTTGCCTCCTATATCATAAAAAAAAAAAAACAAGTGACGTCATAGCGTTTTCTGCTGCTGCCAGCGACGTCAATCTTTGTCTCAAATTTTTGGGTATTTATGTTCTTTAATTGTAGTTGCTCCCATACAAACATTTGTTCCTCTCCAAAAACTGGTTCGAATGGCATCGTAAAACAATCTTAGTCCGCATCCCTATTATATGCTCTGCTGTGCGATGTTTATACAATGACATAATCTGTGAACAGGCGAATAAATACATGGAGGAAGCTTACCAACTGGGGTGTCTGCAGTGCACGCGCGTGTCCGCCGAGCTCAAGTGCTCGCGCTCGCTCGTGCGCCACACCGAGATACAGGCCACCTTGCAAGAACAGAAGTAAGTCTCGCGTGTTGCACTAACACTGATACACATTGCGCGCTCATTTGTTTTTAGGGCTCCGTAGTCAACAAGGAACCCTTATAGTTTCGCCATGTCCGTCTTGTCTGTCTGTCTGTCTTCGGCTTAGCTCAGTGACCATTACTACTAGAAAACTGTAATTCGGCACGGGTATATAAATCAATCACGCCGACAAAACAGATGAATAAAATAATAATAAAAAATGTTTTTGGGGTACCTCCCCTACACCTAGAGCGGGGATGTAATTTTTTTTTCTCGTTAACACTTTCGCAACCGGACTAAAAATGGAACAATACACCAGAAACCGACAGAACTCGCTAGGCGTGTAGGTTCATACTACTGCCCGCCGAGCGGGCTGAGCCGGCTTGGTTGCGAACATGTTAAACCCATGGTGTGGCTGTGGGGTATCGTTGGATAGCTCGTTCAAAAATATTATAGGTCTCCTAAAACCATTTTTCAAATCAGTGATTAGTTTGCGTGATATTGGGCTTTAAAGCCCTAATTTTTGTTCGAGTCATGTCGGCTGTGGCATGTCGTCCCCCATGCCGGCTAAATGGCTACTACTGTGGATGTAAAAAAAATCGTGGTAGTAGTGCATATAACGAATTTAAAAGGAAAACTATCACGGACACTAGGCATAAGCAGTTACCGAGTAATAGTCGACCAACTTAATGTGTACTTGGAAAGACCAATTTTCGTACAAATTCGGCCGACGCAACCGCACCGCACGTCGATGTGACTAAGACAGACGGGCAACTACGGAACCCTACACTGCGTGGCCCGACACGTACTTGGCCGGTTTTTTATTAAATAACCACAATATAGGCACAGGACGAAACGAATCTCAAGTAACCATACATTTCGGTAATAGTGCTGTGGGTTTTAATTCGGAGTATTTGACTTAATCAACTTCAAAATGTAAAATTCAGTTGGTTATAATCAAAGTTTGCCTTAATTTCCACTATGTACTGGTTTGACACGACGCTAGGTTTTTATGCGCCAAGTAAAGTAACGGCTTTGTTCCCAGGATAATGTACCTGCGGCAGCAGATCTCGCGGCTCGAGGAGCTGAAGTCGCAGAACTCGTTCATGTCGGAGGACTAGGGGCGCGCCGCCGCGCCCGCCACCGCCACCGCCACCGCCACCGCCGCCGCGCCCGCCACCGCCACGTGACGGGACGTGAGGACCTTTTCATTTTACCTATCAATGCTAAACATGGTTCATTCCGTTCTCTTTCTGTGTAATTTAGATCGAATGGTTATTGTTAATGTGTGTGATTTGGTGTTAAATTCTAAGCAATTGTTCTCGTGAAAATCGGCACGATTGGTCAAATTGGGTTTGAAGTATTATTTTCCAATTGTATGACATGACTATTATTAATGAATGATAGGAATGGTAGGTAAGTGTACACTGCAGTAGGAACCGAGTGCGGGCCTCGCGCCGCGCCCGTTCACTATTCAGACTGACTCTTCACTTTGCACTTATTTTTATTTATTGTAAATCTTTCAATTTTATTACGGTTCGCCAGGAAGCTCGTCTCCCTATACTTACAAACATAGTTTAGTTCTCGTTTTTACTTTTTCAGTTGGGTCACTTTTGTAATGTTTTATGATTATGCGATAATTTTGGTCAAATATAAGGATACAGTGATTTTATAAAGTGTTTATTGTAAAATAATAAATTATTAAAATAATTGTTTCATAGGAAATTTATTATTTTTCTATACTTCTGATTCTGACTGTCCCCGCGAAAGTTCCTTTGGCAGCGAGAAGCTTATTTGTACTTGTTATCAAAATGCAGCACAAGAATAAAAAAAGTTCAGGATAAGTAGAGGGCGAGCGGCGGCGCCGGCGTGGAACTGTCGCGAGAACAGCGCGCTGGTGTAGCGGCGGTCTAAAGCCTGCTGTACACACTGGGCCAACGTTGGCGCGTGAGCAGAAGGCAGCTATGCGTTAAAGGGAGAGGGCTATAACTCGATCTCTTTCGTTTACATAGCTGCCTCCTGCTCACGCGCTAACGTTGGCCCAATGTGTACAGCCGGCATAAGGACGGCCGTGCCGAGTGTATCAGGGCTGCGGACATTGTCTAGATGCAGGGGGGGGGGGCTATGTTTCCTTTTCGAGCGCTCGGAAATTAAATACGAGTTTGTAGTGTTCAAATTGTAGGCACTTACTTTTTATATTTATTCTCTCGTTTTTATATTTACTATCGCTATTTCAAAATTGCATTTCATCGTTTTTGAGAGTTTTCGAGGGAGAGTAGAGCGCTCGAAAGTAAAAAATCCCCCGGTGGCGAATGCAGCCCCGGAGCGGGCCGAGCACCGAGCGCCCTCTGTGCTTGCTGCTTGCTGGTAGCAATACGTGTTCCATTAAGGGCCAATATTAATAAAACCAAAGTTTAAATAAAGTGCACGAACCTATAATTTCTACTCAAGTACTCCTCCTGGTTTCTATAAATTTGCTCACATGCTAGTTGAAAATTTAATTGATAGATCGAGAAAGTTGTAACTAAATCCATATTATTTTGGAGCAGATAACTGTCGAAGCTGTAATAATAGCTTTCTAGAGGCAATAAACCTACTGTGCATATGTTGAAACGAGTCAGGAGGGGAGGAAAAAAAAAACTGCAGGTGTTGTGTGAGAATTGAACTATTTTATGTTCGTTAACTTGATGAGAAAAAAAGGAATAGTGGTATTTTTTCCTCCTATGTATGTACATACAAACTAGATGTTTGTGTTGCTATTTTATTGTAAACTCGATGTCTCGACCGCGTCGGTGTCAGTAGCTGCCGGCGCTGCTCCACACACCGCTATTATTGATGTCTCCATTCACATTTTTTATGTATCTTACATACTTACTGCTTATAATTCCCAAGACGCTAAATTATACTTTTTTGGTTACGTGGAGCTTCATTATTATGTCATGCTCCCTGGATACCCAACTTTCTACTGACTGATGATCTAGTAATTCAGTACATATTGTGTACATCAGCGTTGTCTTAAAAACTAGTAAAACAGACATTGTGGTTTCCAGGGAGGATCATATTAATTATTAGGGGAAAATACTGTTTCAGACAATCTGTTTTAAAAATCTGTACACGTAAAGGGAAAGTTGCGCCCAGCCCGTTCGTGTTTACCGTGGCACTGGGCATGTGGTCATGTCGAGCGAGCCTCCGACAGCCCGTGGTAGCTGGGAGTTAGGGCGGAGGCTCGCCGGCCCCGCCCCCTTGGTGTGTACTACCTTAGCTACTTATAAGTATAATATGGCGCATTTTCCTAAGGTTTAGCAAATATTAGATAGACATGATCGCTCGCCTCATACACGACGGAAGTAATCCATGTAGTTACATCAATGTTCATTTTGACCAATCAAATGTGTAAACTATGTAAAAAGCAGGTATTTTGTAATAATAATTGATAGCAACCAGAAATTCATGTAGGTATTAGTTGATTTTTAATAAAATCATATAAGCTTATTTGATAATCACAATATATTGCATGCTTTGTGACTACCAGAGTGCGAAACAGACGAGGGACAACCCATTCGTACGGAACTCTAGGAAAACATTTGAATAAACAAGTAATTAGCAAATGGTTAGTTAGAGGTAAATTCTGGTCTAGGTTTTTATTTTTCTAATAATTAGGGCTAAATATAATTTAATTCAACTGCTAAATTAAGCCACCAACCTATGTAAATGAAATTAGCAGAAATAAGTACTGTGATATTCATTCACTTTCACGCGTTAAATAAAATAGTAATACATGTGTAGTTTATGTTGTTTAAGTCTGTGTGGAGTTTTATCTACTTTAGTTAGCCCCCGCTCTGTTTGTATAAAGGCAGGTGTACACGCTGGCCAGCATGTGTTTGACGTCAGTTGACTGCATGAGTAAGGCATACATGTCGTCATTTGTTTATTTGTTTCACACAACTCGTACGAGGCCACAGGAGACAGGTAGCGGCGCCTTCATGCAGTCACGCACTAATGTTTAACCATTCCGTTAGAATAGGTGTAGAGATCCGTTATCAAACTGCAGCAACAATCAATCAATAGTACCTACTGCACTGTAACGTCAGGGCAGTCTTTACCTACAGTATAAACGCCTCACAAACTATCGATACTTGTTCAGTCCACGTTAAACATATGTTTTCATCCATTTAAATAAGTTCCCAAACATTGTGTCAAAAATTACAACCGGATTGAGAACCTCTTCCTTTTTTGAAGTATGTTAATAAATGCTTACGTATGCAAGTGAAAAGATAATTAAATATGGCACATCATTGTCGTGGGTAATATGGATTCGAGGGTTCCACATTGGAAACCAAAAATTCGAAACCAGTGTCGAAAACAGAATTATTTTTCTTTTTAGGAAACCGGGTTTCCTAAAAATAAATCAATGTCTGTTTTAGAAACTCCTTATGAATACGGAATTTTAAATCTTTTTCGAAACCTCAATAATACCAACAAGTAGCAGTAGGGAATAGGGACTTAGTGGCAAAACCGACTCGGATCGCGCGAAAGGGAATTCGACGCAAAACTTGGGAACTTGTGCTTACATGTTTTTGTAACATTAAAATGTTAACACATCTTTGACAGGGACTGGACGACTGTACTTAGATAATATTGGGTAGTTGCAGATACAAACATGTATGAACAACATGTTCACAATGCTCTAGTGTTGCTCGGGCTATTGGCACGAGTGGATGAAGCTTAGGCTCTAGTGCAGTCCTTCATTCTTGTGTCAATTTAGAATGTACGGGATTTCACATATCTAGTTCAGATTGTCGTCAAAATTTCACATTGTAAAATTCGGGTGTAGACTCAAAATAAATTATTACTCTAGAAGAAAGAAGGCAAAAATATGCCTAGTGACGAAAATCCCATCTAGACATCTCAAAGAATTACGAAGCTACAACCGTTTTAATATTGCTTGTTAAAGAGAGAAAACGCTCGCAGATAGTGACGTCACAATCTGCGAGCGTCATAGTAATTGGCTATCGTTTCATATGAAGGTTCGCTTTGCGGAAAAGGGACAGAATATACCCCCTCTTAAAACTTTGGACACATAACTTTGTGATTATTTAACCTCTTGCGTTGCTTTTTTCTCCATTAGTACATTTTTAATCCTTTTCGAGAAAATACAGTCAGCATCATATCGTAACACTTCCTTACTCCTATAGTAATAAAGACGTGTTACGATATATTTGGCAACTTCGGCTGCTACTAACTATATGATGCTGACTGTACAACATTATTGATTATTTTATTTAGTGTCTACACCCCTATTACGGCGACACTTGTCATTTGGTTGTCACCCCTCTGTACACAATCTTAATGTAAAAAAGCTTATAGAGTTAGTTTGTTAGTTAATGTAATATAATACCATTGAAATATGCCATTGATCGTGGTTGGTCGTTGTGAACGTTAGTGTTTGTGAAATCCCGTAGTACACAAAGGACTAAAATTGAGGACCCTGCTTATAGATGACAAAGTTTTGGTTTCCCGATTCCGCCATCGGCTGCTTACGTCGTTAGGCCGCTGGAACTACACGTCAGGTGCTCTGTGGAACTTCCACACTTGGTTACTTAACACTTTCGCAAACGGACTAAAAATGGAACAATACACCAGAAACCGACAGAATTCGTTAGGCGTGTACTGAGCCGACATCTGAGCAAACATTACGAGTGCCTACCAGGCGGGTTCTTGGTTGCGAACGTGTGCATTTAGTATTTTGACGCGGTAGACGGTGAACAGGAGACCAATGCCTTGATAAATTACATTGTCACTGTTATTAGCAAGTCACATTCATTAATATTTGTGCAGAAAGCGACCTTTTTGAAATTTAGATAAAAAACCAGACATTGTGTTACATTAAACAGTTTTAGGTTGCTTTCTGCAGAATTACGGTCAATATCCTACGGCCTGGATGGTTCCCCGCGCGGCGCTCAGTTGTTGCTCGGCTGAGCAGCTGCCCACAGCCCGCCGTCTAACTGTAGTCTGTAGTTAAGTTGGAATGTAAACAGACCGCGATGTGTATCGCCTCCACACCAGGCTTGTCTATTATTTCCTTCCCATGTTCTACAGCGTAACTTTTGTTTTCTGACTTTGTTTGAAATAAGAAGTTTTAACCAGTTTAAATAAATCCGTTTCAAAATTACTAATTAGTATGAATGGTTCCCTAGTTTGTCTGCCCCCTATTGGATATACAGGGTGGAAATAGATTTTGGGTCAGTGAGGGCAGCTACCAGATCCCGTGTTGCTAGGCGAAAATGGTCTTAGGAGACCTTCCTTCGATTTCAAATTAATGAAGATTGGTCAACTTTCGGTAATGTACAAAAAAGCCAGATATTAAAGAAAACTGTTTTCTTACATTTGCTATGGAGAAAAAGTAAAACTTTATTCTCATTTATTATGATCCTTCAATGAAACAGAACTGACTAGCGTGACAGAAAAATGTAAATAAAGTTCTCTTTTTCTCCATAGCAAATGTATGAAAACAGTTTTCTTTAATTTCTGGCTTTTTTGTACATTACCGAAAGTTGACCCCAAGGAAACTAATATATTGGATAGAAATGGAATCGAATGACATAAAAAAAATACATGTAAAAAAAAACTTGTCATTTTCATACATATTGTATTCATCACTGACCCAAAATCTATTTCCACCCTGTATAGGATAGATGTCCCTATCTAATTTGGCAATAGCAATTTGCGCAAGGTTCACGCATCGTGGTTTAAAAACCTTAGTTGTGACATGTGAAAATAATTATCTAATGTACAAATTGATAATGATAAACATTTTAAAACGAGTACAGTCAGTATCAAAAGTAACTGCGCAAACCAAGACGTCAAAAGTCTTTATTAGAAGGGAAGGTGTGGTCGTCGGCTACAACAGTACATTTGCATAGTAAGCGTTGTGACGCAGCGCACGGCGTGATTTATAGGAGACCCAGGCCTTAGTGCTCAGCTTACTTTAATACGGAGCATGAGAAATGAATACCATTACGACTATGTAGCTCGCACACCGTCGAGTAGTGTTAGCCTCTTGTTTCCACGTCTACGAGCCATATTTTCTTTATACTCGACGGTTCCAAATAATCTTTAGCACATTGTTAAAGGTTGACTAATCATAAAATAGGTAATCATTGTTCTTAGCAAGTATTTTCATTGGAACAATAAAACTTGGGGATGTAGATTTGCGCAAGTTCATTGTCGACAGTTTCAGCATGTAGGTACATATTGTCATAGAAGTTAAAATATTGCAAGTCAACTTCACAAGTTTTATAGCTTGTTAATCACTGCTAATGGTAGCAGATATTGCGCATCCGCCTGTCTATAGACAATAGCTGCCTTGAAGGGAAAGTAGTCAAGATAGGATATTTTGCTCTATGGAGTAATTATTATATTTTTAAGATAAAAACAGATTTATAAATTCAGTACCACCGTGGAATCGATCCAACCATTCAGTTGAAAATTTAACGGTGTTCCTTGAATGAAAGATACTATGTTACTAAAAGGGCATAATAATTGTAATTTTTTGTTAATATTTTATTTGTCCGGTTCGGTTCCCTGGAGAAGCAAGTATTGTTTTAATCTTTGAATTGCACTATTACTTAATAAAAATATCCTATCTTGAAAATGAAAAGTACTTTACCTTAACGCCGCATATTGGTGGGACAGTCTGTATATGTTGAGTTAATCGAACCCTTTGACATTAGTAAGATAGTTTAATCAGTAATCTGCGTGAGCAGAGCCGTGCCGCGAATGATCCAGTAGTCGGAAGGAGCGTTGGCTGCTAGCAACACTGGCAGCACAAAGTTAGTGCTGTGGCCGGTCGTGGAGAGGGTGCCCGCGCGCTCGGAGGTCTTGTACAGGGGCGCCTCGTAGCGCGCGTCCGGCTTCGGCAGCTGCAGCACCGGCTGGAACCAGACCACGGGCAGCGGAGGGTTCATCTGACCTGCACAAACAAAACAATCAAACAAACAATCCGAGCACGTTTAGAACACTTGGCACAGGCACTGCCTACCTGTTACATGTTCAGAACACTTGGCACAGGCACTGCGTACCTGCGGAGCGCAACATTAGTTAATCTAGTTGGGTCAATCAACTATTTCTTGTTGGTATTCTGTCCCGCTTGCCAGGAGACGGACAATATAAAAAAATGTTACAGCTAGAACGTTACCCCTAAAAGTAGGGGTTAAAAATGACAAGAATATTTGGTAAATTATCTTCACTATAAACTCATAGTCATAACATTGCAGTTTAAAAAAAGTGACCCTGGACACGTTTGGCACCAAGTGACAATAAAAAGCAGATTCGCCCGTGGCTAGGGGAGTTTCATACCTAGTACCTACGTTAGGTGCATAGTTTTTAAGGGCCCTGGATCGTTTACTCGACTCTAAGATAAACGTACTATTGTATGGAATTATGTACCCGGCAGTGCGTCGACCAACCGGCCGTGCTCGACGTCCCAGCGCGCCGCGTCGATGAACAGTCCGTGGATGTTCACGCCGTCCGTCGGCAACTCCAGGGTACCGTAAACGTCCTCCTCGGGATCCTGACAACATTTGCTACAATATAATAACGTCCACTTTCTGTCCACTAAGTATTTTACCAAGTCAACAATAGCCACGTAGGACCAGAGTAAAAATATATTCATAAAACTCACGAAGATATTCGAAACTCGCTTCAACTTATTTTTGGTGTTTTATAGATTTAAGTGAATCGATAAATTGACGCAGTACGACTATGGAAAATCGTCGTCACGATGCACAAGCGCATTGGCGACCCTTCATTGATTTGGGGACTCGTTGATTTCGTTGTGTTGATTGCTAGAGACGACCACGGATCACTCGCGCTCAACACAACACGTCCTTGGGAGCTTTGGTCACTTTTGGCGTCATTTGTTATAAACTTCGTACTAATAGAGCATTGCTGATTTGACTAGTTGTCAACAACCCTATTTGCCGTACATTTTCGGAACGCTATGTAACGATGATGCTTCTAACACAAAAATCTTCTTACTTTGTAGACCCACAAATGTACGATGAATTGTCATTGCCAGGTGACAATTGTCAAGTTGGAGCAGCTCTATGAAATTAAACGTGGCAAGGCGATGAAGAACCTGCACGATATGCCGCCTAAATATTTAGATTAAAAAAAATAATGATTTGATACAAATTCACTGTTTTGGTATTTTTCTTCAACATGAAAGGTAGGAAAACCTTGTTTCTTGCCAAATTTCATGATTCTTTTTTGCGCCCAATTTTGAGCCCTGAGTGTAAATTCACGCCTCAAGTAGAATGAAAACCGGGGACGTCTTTTTGTGGGATAGGTATAGCCCAGTTGTGCGTTGTGAGTACCTTGATTTTCTTCTTTCTCTCCTTGTAAACGTCATCCTGCGAGAGGAAGATGCGGAAGGGCAAGAAGTCGAACATGAGCGCGTCGATGGGCACGCGGTAGCGGCGCGCGTACGACTGCAGCGAGCCGGTGAGCAGGCCCTGCGGGAAGAACAGGCCCGACACCCAGCTGCTGCGCTGCTTGCCGTCCAACAGCCATGTCTGATGGATAATCGTTCGCTGTAACTTATGTTTCCCTACCCAATAATGACCTAACGAATGTGACGTTGAAACTGCACGAATAACACGCGGTTTGCGGGCGCCGGGCGGTTTTCTTTGGTTGAATTTAATTTTTGAAGTGAAAACTTCTTTAGCGGCGCTGAGCACTTTTTGGGATGGGGAAAAATTGTTAAATACGCGACAGAGTTTTGTGACGTCAGATGTGAAGGAGGTCACTTTTTGCTGCTAGCCGATTCGACTTCATTAAAAACTGAACGCTATTCGTAAGAGTATAAAGCCGTTAAACACTTTTTGCAATAGCATATATATATAGCGCGGCGGCGCGTTGGGCCCGTCACACCCAACGCGCCCGCGGGCCGTCCGCCTAAATAATTGTTTATAAATGTGCATCAAATTCATTTTTAGGGTGACACCGTAAGATGTCACGTGACCTGATCGGAAAACTGTTACAATGTTATTGAGTTTTCACTTCTGCCGGCACTCCCGGAGTGCAACCCGGTCTTTTTTTTTTTTTTAGTTGCCTCGGTGTAGATGCGCTATCAGGATTTTACACTTTTTCTTTACTTTTTTACACCGAGGAAACGAATTATTTTATGAGTAAAAAAATGTGCTTCCTATCAACATCCCTGTTAAAGTGTATAGGTAGGTACATGTTGTGAACTTGCCTCCATAAAATCGACTCTGAGCACGAGGTCGTGTATCCAGCTGCCGAGCGACTTCAGAGAGTTATAACCCTTCCTGTGCCACATCGCAGGCACCTTGTTGTTCAGGAAAGACGTGAATACTTCCTCGAAGTCTTCGGACATTACCACAATACCCTGAAACATTGAACACCGGTTTTAGGTAAACCCACAAGACAAATGCTTGTAGTATTTGGGGAGGGGGGCTCATTTACCCGTCTGACCTTACATTCTGATCAGCGTCTGACCTTAAAGTTATGCGACATACCAAAGCGGCAAATTAGAAAAATGTGATTCCTACAGTCAGTAGCTACGCATACCCTTAGGTCAGAGCATAGTCATCAGAGCTGTGCGAGGTTACGAGTCGGTAACCGATGAAAAAATGCACGCGCGAAGCCGGCAAAGCAATATAAAGAACAACAACCTAATAGCCTTCTGCAACTCTGTGAGCGAGGAGTGTATGAGCTTGAGCAGCGTGTTGAAACGGCTGGTGTCTTTTAGCGAGATGAGCTGGCCCATGCCGTCCAGTCCACGAGCGTCGGGTTGATGGCGCTCCGGTCAACAATGGTGCTATACGAATACTATGCTCTTCATAAAATGATCAGGGTAACTGGAGAGCAACCTTAATGGCTTTCTGCAGCTCGGTGAGCGAAAAGTGTATGAAATTGAGCAGCGTGTTGAAGAGGTCGGTCTCATGGAACGAGTTGAGCTGGCCCATGTCGTCCAGCTCCACGAGCGTTGGGTTGAAGGCGCTCCGGTTAATAATGGTGCTATACGAATACTATGCTCTACATAAAATGAGCAGGGTAACTAAAGAGCAACCTTAATGGTCTTCTGCAGCTCGGTGAGCGAAAAGTGTATGAACTTGAGCAGCGTGTTGAAGAGGTCGGTCTCATGGAACGAGTTGAGCTGGCCATGTCGTCCAGCTCCACGAGCGCTGGTTGATGGCGCTCCGGCCAACAATGGTGCTATACGACTACGAAGCTGGAGGCTGGAGGCTGTATGAAGAGAACGTCATAAAACGAGCAGGGTAACTAGAGAGCAACCTTAATGGCCTTTTGCAGCTCGGTGAGCGAAGAGTGTATGAGCTTGAGCAGCGTGTTGAAGCGGTCGGTCTCGTGGATGAGCACGGTGGTGAGAGAGTTGAGCTGCCCCATGTCGTCCAGCTCCATGAGCGCCGGGTTGATGGTGCTGCGGTCGATGCCGCGCGCGACGGTGGCGCGCGTGTTGTCGCAGATGCGCCACACGACCTGGTCGGGCGTGTCGCCGCCCCCGCTCCCGCTCATGCGCGGTTGCACGTCCACTATAGTGTTTATTAGCGTGCTGGTTTCCTTGTTCTGTAAATGAAGAACTCTTCGAAATAATTCGTGAGTGCAGTGGCTAGGCTCGGCTTGGGTACCTATTTCATACATTTAGGATATAAGGGTTGCACGAACTTACAATCACAGAGCGATCAACGTTAAATATGGCGCCGACAGCTGTCATTCCGTAAAAGCTAGCCAAAGTTCTACGTTTAATCAGATTTTAAAGAACACCGCTTGCGATTACAGACGGTTTGGTGCAACCCACCCGTAATATCTAAAAATAGGTATTAATTAAGTAGGTAACATATTTTTCGAGTGTGAACCATCGCTGTAAGGAGCTAGTATAGTATATGTTTAAGTTTCGTCAGGGTTTGTGACTTTTTTTGTGTTAGGTACTTAAAGAATCATTGTAAACATTTTTGAATCTATTACCACCACTTTGGCTTAGGTAAGTATACAAAGATCAAAGCAAAAAGAACAATTTGAACTCGTTCACCGGTTGGATCGTTGGATGTGGTTTGATTCCCGGTCGGTTTCGCTTGTGAAAGCGTCTCAATTAATCTTTATATTTTGATTTTTGATACTTCAATATATTGGGTAAAGGCCATAGTCGGGTTTCCATAGTAAGTCAGCCCTTTTAGTAGGTACCTCTACCTATTAGTGAAGAAATGATGTTTTTTTATAGATTTGCATTGTTAAAAATTGAAAAAAAAAGACCTAATAAAAAATGAAACATATTTTATGTGGTTGTGAAGTAGTATAACATATTATATAACACATTATAACACTTCTAGATTTTTTTCTAAGAATAGATCATACATTGGCGTACCTACTACTTGCCGAGATATCAAAATTCTCAAAATGTTTTGTTAATTATTCATCACTATAAGCGAGGTACCTACTCACATAATTTACTTTAAAAACAAAGTTTTAACCGACTGCAATTTAGTACTCCGCCAAGCCACGAGAACATTTCCACATTTATTTTCCAATTTACCACATGTACTGATTTCCGACAGCAAATGCGTTGATTATTAGAGAAAAAAACCGAATCGCTGTAGGTACCTATGTGGGCTGATAATAATTGAGGACTTCCATCGATTCCACAAGACCTTTGGCACTTAATTAGTTGCTATATCAACGGAATCTTATCAGAATCTGTAATATACTTTTGTACTTTTAAGTACATAATTGAGGAATTCCATAAGTCATCATCATCAATTCCACTCCACCAAACGAGTTATAATAGAAAATACCAAAATCACTACACGCGTGCCTAATATAATTGAGGAGTTCCCTCAATTCCTCATGGATCCCATCATCCAACTGGATTTTTGAAAAAAATGGAACCCACGTGGAAGCATATACCTACTTACCAACAAAAAAAAGTTACGAATCGGCTCATCAATGACGGAGTTCTGAGGTAACAACATTGAAAAAAAAACATGATAAATAATAATAATAATAACCATCAATAGGCCCTATATATACACCCCAGCGGGTGCTGTCTCTGTGTGCGTCCCATGACACGGGCAGGGATAGCATCCGCTCGGTGTACTCCTTGCATTTCATGAAATTGTCAAAAGGGCCTCTACGTGTGGGTACTTTGTAGGTACCTAGCTCCACGCACGCCTCCCAAAGGTCTGAGACATCATGGTCCCGTGAGCGGGAAAGACATACATAATAATAATAAAAAATTACAACCGAATTGAGAACCTCCTCCTTTTTTATGAAGTCGGTTAATAAAAGAACCCGAGCCCATTTAATATAACGGCAGACTTACTATGGAAACCCAACTATGGCCTTTGTAAATACAGCGATTTTCATTGAACCTCGAACGCTATATTGGCGTTGTCGTGCATCCCAAACACTTCGGGGCTCTCGATGACGGGTAGAGTGTCGACGTATGCACGGTACACCTCCAGCTTGTCATCCCTCGGGCAGTAGTAGATGCCGGACTCGGAGTAGGTGTAGCCCTCCTCCAGCGTCACGGGCGAGAAGAACTTCTTCAAGACCGTGGTCAAGCAACGCTGGTCCCACATGTCCGTCACACGTCCGCCATACGTGATCAAACCTGCAATACAACTTAATGTGCAGCCGGCGCACCTAATGGTTCTGGCACGGTAAACAAGATGAAGTGATGATCTATGAGAGGAAAAAATATACTGTGATTGTCATCTCATAATCATAATTATGTAAGTAGGTAACTTAAATTAAAATTAGTTCACGGATGACATTCTGCTTGAAACATCTTTCACTTGCGGCTAAAAATTGGAAAGTTACACAGGGCCGCATCTGGGTAGGTACCGTTTTATCTTTATCTTTTATTTTTAAATCATGATTATCTAGTTTTTCCATATTGTTAATCAACTTATTAAAGACTATTTTTCCACATCAAGTAACTATCCGTGTGGAGTAAAGGCACAGTGGTATAGTTAGATGGAAACAGTCAATGAAAAAAAGATGCTCACTGGTGATGTACTCTAGCGCAGCCCAGGGCACGATGCCACTTTCACAGAACATCTGCAGGTTGAGCATGGCGCACTCGCGGTCGCTGTTGTTGAATTCGTAGGTGATGTTCCAGCCCAGTGGTCCGAACTTTTTACGCTCCTGTAAGATCGCGTGGAACATGCAGATGCCGAACAGCATGGCGCGCCAGTCTTGCCCTAGCGCTGCAAACATATTGCTTACGTAAGTAGGTACTTGTGGAGTTACTAGTAAGGGAGGAATGCTTCATGTCCGAAATAAACGCGATCATGCTCAGGACTGATCAATCGACCGTGCCAGCAGAAAAGTACAAGTTAAAAGAAAGTGCAATACGGATTTTATGGTCGTTAAAGGGTCGGTCGTACAAACATAGTCCGGTTTTCATTTTATGAAAGAATTACACGAAACTGTATTATACATACACCATGGGATCAGCCATATCTAAGTCTAATGAAGAATGAATGAATGAAAAATGAATGAATATCATACACGTCACACGTGCCGTGTCCGAGGACGAGCAACGCGTCGTCCATAAGCAAGCCAGACAACTAGAAGCCAACCGTTATTCTCAAAAAAGTCCTCCTCCATTTCAATCAGGGCTCTCTTCACATTCGCCTTCAACCCCTTCGGCGGTTCGTTGGTGACCTTCACGGCGTTCTGCAACACCGACACCGGGAACTTCGGAGTCGGCATCGAACTCAGAAAGAGACGGAAATCATTGTGAAGTCCACCAGCATCAGAGGCTAGTTTAGCCACGATCAACTCCAAACTTAACATCCATGAAGCAGCAAGGTGACAATTCTAAAAAAAAATACGTAACATAAATTTACATTACCCATATAAGGCCTGCATCACACTGGCGCGGCCTGCGGTGGCGGACAATAGTAAATTTGACAGCTAATGACAAGTTTACTATTGTCCGCCGCGGCCAGGCCGCGCCAGTCTGTGAGAGGCCTCAGTAAATAAACGTTTTTACGAACGCACCCAAACGGTACAATACATTTTCGTTACATACTGGAACTAGGCCACTAACGGGCATGAGTGAAACCGTAGGTATTATACCTACTAGGGTAATTTCGCCGGTTAGTGACCACCTAATTTAATGTACCGTTTAGCGACTGAAAGGATGAGTAAGTACTCGTTTTTTTGTAGATTCCTACAAAAAAGCGCATACGGCTAACTGTATCAATAGGGTCTGTAGAATAGTTGCTAATTTGTTATCTTCAATTGAAGAAAAAACCTTGTCCTTCAGGTGGTTACTAACCGAAGGTGGCCGCGTAAAGCCTTAACACACTGGCACGGTCTGCCGTGGCGGTCAATAGTAAATTTTACAGCTAATGACAAGTTTATTAAAATACTGTGAGTGCCTCAGTGGCTTAACCGTCATAATGAGTGTAATGACAATACCCTACTCTAGGGAAGTAATTATCAACTGTCATCTATTTAGACCAACTTGCAAAAAGATCCAATCGCCTTTTGGTTTCGCCCCGTTGATCATCTTCTCAGCCACCGGTCCTTGTCCTTGGCCTAAAGAAATTGAGTGCACCCGATCTCGCACACCCATTTCAGTTGCGAACTTCTGGAAAGCTCCAAAAGGATCGGACCCAGTACTCAGTACGAATACAAGAGGTATAGAACATGTTGTATCCGCATATCTGGAATATAATTGAACTTATCGGCAATGATTAATACAAAAATACGTATTATTTAAATTGTTGCCGCAATAATTTTTTACTTTCCTGGCAACATTGAAAAGTAGCTGTAGCTACAAAAGCCAACACAGTTAACTGACCATCCTATATTTATATTGAACCTTATTAGACTTATGTAGGGTTGGATGTATGCCATGGGAGGAAATTTACGAGATCGAAGACTTAGACAGCAAAGTGAACCGATTTAATTTAGCTTATTTGATAAGTATGCACGTATACGGAAATTACGCACCGATTGCAAAAGTCACCCGGATAACGGACAACATTAAAAGCATGATGAGTGCTGCGTGATAATGCCTTGAAGAAATTACGAAAATCTAAGAAAGCGTCGCATCAAAAGTATTACAAAGAGCTACGTAATTATACAACGGGAGCGATAGAGCGTGAAAAAACCGCATACTTCACGTTTTACGTAAATAAAAATAGGTCGATCGTATCCGAAACAAATGTGGAAACACCTAAAAAGTTCTGCATGTTTGGGTGACACCGACAAACCTCTGATTCCACAGAATCTACGTAATGATGGCATATAATAAACAACTTCTTCCTGGCCAAAGACTACAATATACACACTGACGCTCCCAGGTAATTCAGATACAAATAGCGAAATAAGTAGGTAGGTACTGGCCTCTTTCGAAAATAGAAAAATCCCTGATACATATATATATGGGTTTTAACACTTTGGGCGCCGTAAGTTACAATCGCTGCCGCGGCCCTTTTATTATCTTTTTACGATATAAACATAAATCAATCAACATTTACAAATTAAGGGGATGCCTTGATTGAGTCGTACACGGCCCCTAGACAGAGACACGCTGATGCCTTCCGCCCACGAGAAAAAGAGATGTAACATTCTTCGGGAATCGCTGTTTTGGACAAATTTTAATAAATACCTAACTTAGTGAAGGTTTATTAAAATTTCATAAAGTGAGATTTTAGATGAGATAAAATACTATATATAGTATTTACTTGATTGTGTCGTAAAATAATGTATCGTTTGAGTAGGCTGAGTAAAAAAAGGAAAATACAGACCCAACTTTGGATTTTTTTTCTATCGAGGAAATTTTAAGCAATCATGTATCCATAAAATCAGATGAACAATCATATAGTCAAGAATCATATATCTGAAAATCAGACCTTATTGTTTCTTAGTCAGAAGGGCGTTTCAAAGCACACGATAATTTCCAATGCACCGCCTTAAACAATTTAGCGCGTCAAGCTCGTGTCAGGAATTTTGGTCGAAAATCAGGAAATTTGCCAGGACTTTTGACGTCGTCACGTCACCCTCCCGGCCCTCACGTTAATGAATTGTACTTTCAGACGTTCCTCGACACGTTGATATCAAGCGGATTACGATTTGCGCTAGCTATTTCAATACAAACAGTATGTAATCAGAACACGAGTAGGTATTACTCGTCGTCAGCGTCTTTAAGAATAAAAACGTGTCACGAGTGGCATTCGTGATCGGCGAGCTACGTGTGGCAGATGAGTTTTCTTGGGAGTCTTTTTTAAATTTTGCAGTGAGAAGTGTCGTTTCGGTTCTCAATTTTGCAGTAAACAAGAATCGTTAGGTACAGTCACCAGCAATAACATCTGCCACAAGATAGCACGCATAAATATCTGACACGACTCTATGTCTAATGCCATAAGGACGTGCTGGGGACCGATTTTTGACTTTCGAGCGCTCGACTCTCACTCGAAAACTGACAAACATTTTGAAATAGCGATAGAAAATATATAAACGAGTGGTACTGACCACTCGTATTAAATTCTATTGGTAGAAAGTAAGTGCCGGCCATTTTCACACTACAAACGTATTTACTTTTATTTGATTTTCGAGCGCTCGAAACTCAAAAATCGGTCCCCAGATCTTTTTGCCGGCTTACGGCGGATATTGATGCCGGTGACTGTACATGAATGATTACAATTCACATCACCAAATCTTTTACGAGGGGCTGACATGATTGAAAATCAAAGATTCATTTTAAAAAGTTGATAATTTATACCTTCAGAGTTGTCTTAATTTTTTTGGTGAAAACAGGATTACATTGTATTTTTTAACGCAAGTTGTACTTTTATTTTGCCCTAAAAATAATATGATAGCAAATGATAACTTTATGTTAACCCATAAAAAAAGAATCATAACTATAGGACCTACGATGCCGTAAATGTACCTATATTTTTTTAAAAGACGTATAAATCGCGCTGCACAGACGCCGCGCGCCGAATTTTTTATTTAAAAAATGATTAATAGGTTAATTAAGAAATGATTATTTAATTACGTTATCAGTTTTTGAATAAATACTAATAGTTACGTCGTAATCTTGAATGAAAAAGGAAGCATTTTGCAAAATACGCTCCCGCTTCTGCTTATGTGGGCGTACGGACTCTTAAGCAAAATTACGTACTGAGTAGTTGTCGTGATCAGCCGTGCATGGCATGCAGCCCGGCAAGCAGCCCGGCACGAGCACGGGCGCATGCACAAACAGGCTGTTCACACGCTCGCGGGGTGCTTGTCATGCAAACATGGGATATTTATTTTTCTTTGGGATGTTTATTCTAGGGGTTTCATATTGTAGGTTCCCACTGGTAACCCTCCAAAAAGAGGAAAATTTCTTTCTTTGACCATTTTTAATCTTTTCGAGACCCCAATTCCTACATGGGTGAGGACCAAATTCTTGGTCAGTAGTTAGCGTGGTTAATTGGTAGTAGTTAAAAAGTTCCGTTGTGACACGAAAATTAACCATAGAATTGTATGGCTAATTTTCGTGTCACAACGGAACTTTTTAACTACTACCAATTAACTAGGCTAACTACTGGCAAAGAATTTGGTCCTCACCCACATGTTTACTAACGCATGTGAGCGTGTGAACAGGTACACAAGCAGGAGCATAGACATGGGGGATAAATAACGTCACGGTGACAAAGTCACCGTGACTCGCCGTCAAAATATGTCACTGTGACTTTTCACAAAAGAACAACGTTACAAAATCACATACGTTCCTACTGTTCCTACCGCAGTCTCTGTTACTCAAATTACTTAAAAAAAAAACTCAACTCAAAAAAACGTTCATTACAGGACCGTGACTTATCACAAACATCATGCAGTGACACGAGTAACAGACTGTGACTTTTTTGGAACGGGATCGTCAGTAACTGATATCAAAATGTAACGCTTTTCCCCATCTCGAGCACATACACCCTTTGATCTTTGTCAATAAACCGACAGTCGTCCCGATACTCCCGATCGGCGGCATGCACACGCTCGTGCCCGTGTTTGTGCTCGTTGAATGTCGCTTTGAACGCGAGCATGTGAACGCGTCATTAAATAATATATGCAGCGAGGACTAGAGAAGAGTATAAAAATCTATACTCTATGTATATTGTAGTCTTTGGTCTCACAGCTCTCTCGACAGTCGAGTGGTGGCTGCGGTGGTGATGGGCAATTGTAAATTTGACAATAACTGTCAAGTTTACTATTTGTTTGATTCAGGCCGGTTTGGCCTAAAAGACTTGTACCCTGGCATAACTATAAAAAAAAAACAACAACTGTCAGTGTAACGTTGTCAACGGTGACGTGCCTACTTAACTGACTTTACGACACGCCACGCCACGCATGTTTCTGTGCAATGTGAATGCACTGGGGTTTATCTTGCATGACGCGCGCAGGCTTTAACCTATACACACACCAATACCTATTGATTACACTGTTTTACTGCTCTACATTAGTAATTTCTAGGTGCTTGTTTGGATACCAATCAATAATACCGAAAACGGACGAAGCATTTTAGTTGGCGCATCCAGTGGTGGTGAGTAAGTTGTAATGTTTTGATAGCGTCTGATAAAAATGTCAGGACGAAGAAGCAGGTAAGTAGTAATTATTCTAACATATAAAACCAAAATTAAAAACTGAAATTAAAAACCGAAATGAATTATGACAATCGAGTTTAAACAAATGTTTGTTATTTAGACCGCCAGGAGCACGCCATCGTAGGAGGAGTCGCAACGAATCTCCCGAGATGCAGCCTGTCAGTCTGAAAAAAGTGACATTGAATAATGGTGTTGAAATGCCACTTGTGGGATGTAAGTACCTACACATTCTATCAAATATGCATCTATGCTTGTGCTAATAAAAATAATAATTCATTGTATAAGCAGCTCTAGATGGATTCATCTCATTCGGATCAAAGTTTACAATAATAATAATTCTTTATTGCACCAAAACAAACAAATGCCGAACAATATAATATAAGATATAAGCCAGTAGAACAGGCGGTCGTCGTAATCTAAGATATGGAGAAGGAGAGATTGAGTTTAGTGGTGAGCGGTAAGAATTTACGAAGCCTGCTGACCTCGCTCACCTGAGGTATCCAAGATAAAGTGCGGTCCAAGATAATGGGAATCATTGGGAATTACAACACCATTAAACATTACTGGTGGTAAAGAAGCTAAATCAACCCGGGGCATGAGCTTAGGACTACTTATGACTTGGGTTTTGCTTGGGTTGATTATGAGTCTTTAACACCTACCAGTCCGAGATGTATTCCAAATCATTATTCGTAGAAATTACCAACTGTGGTAGTTCAGTGTGAGTAACAAAATTAAGAAACTTTGACGAGTCATAATTCCTACACTACTGGTTCAAGTTGAATGAGAAATATACCGTGTTTATACAATGCCTGCTTGGTTACTGAAAATTCAGGCTTCTAGTTTTATCCACAACGAAGTTATAGGGCGACCCCCCTAAAATGGCCTGAACTGCTTTGAGAAAAGGATGGTACGGCCGTGCCACTGTTTTGCTCAACTTGGCGGGAGCACTACCGTGCCCCGAGATCCAATACTGTGGAAATCCTGTCAAACAAATGCAAGCCAAAAACAACTTGGTACTCAACTATGAGGTTGTTTTTTGCTTTCTTACTTAGTATGATTGACACTTGATATATGAATTTGACCTAAACAGACTAAAATACACTGCGAATTACATAACAGCTTGTTAAATAATAGCCGTTGTATTATTAAAGTTCATGTTACCGTTTCAGTTGGTACATACAGAATACGGTTAGCTGAACTTATAACGAGTGTTGTTGAAAGTGCTCTCGCAGCAGGATACCGGATGTTTGGTAAATATAAAATATATACAGCAAAAATGTACCTTTATATTTTCTGTTCCCCATACCTTGGCAAATGGTCATGTTGATTTGGGGAAGCTATGTGTAATTAAAAACTATTATGGTGCAACAAGATGCTTTCATGGTTATAGATGTGTAACATGTACATGGGTCATTGTTCTTTTCAGATACTGCTACTGTTTATGGCAATGAGAAATACCTGGGAGATGCTCTCCGCATGCTGATGCCAAAATTCGGTTTGACACGCCAAGATATTTTTATAACTACAAAGCTATGTAAGAACAGCGTTGAACTTCACCGTATATTATGTACGTTATATATTCTTATGACAATGGTTGGTATAACGAACCAGCCGTTTTGCTTTCACTAATATTTTTATTTCTATTACAGCTCCAAGAGACGCCCACACTAAAGAAATTATTAAGAGAGCGTGCCGTAAGTCACTTGACTGTCTAGGATTTGAAACAATCGACTTATATTTGATTCACTTTCCGGGAATGGCAAACTTGGCCTCAGCCGACACGCAGAACATAAAATTGCGTGCTGAAGCTTGGGAAGCTCTTGTAGAATGCTATAATGAAGGGCTTGTCAGAGCAATTGGCGTCTCAAATTATACCGTCAAGCACCTACAAGAGTTGGAGGTGCGCAATTTTGGAGTGGTCCCAGCTGTAAATCAGGTAAAACTACTTCTTCAATGAGAATAATGCCGTTGCAGGATTAGCAGGGGTCGGACATTTGATTGCATACCCCATGTATGAGTATGGGGTATGGGTATGGTACCTATATATAACTCAATCTTGTATTCATAATGTAGTTTTGGTTTAAACTTATTTCTGAAACTAGTTTTAATCTATTTGCCAATAGGCGGATCCACACCGGACGAGCGGTTCGGCCAAACACAGCACGCCCTAACCGGACATGCGAAAGCATTTTGGCCGTATACTTAAATGTCGAACTCGCTCAAAAAAAAACACACGAACCGAATGCTCGGCCGCATGTGCTCGTGGACACGCCTAAACCATGTCATAAACGAACAACAAAAATTTAAATATTAAAACACCCCCGAAACAACAAGCATAATTAAAATCTGCACTTAATTGGTTCTTCAGTTTGGGAGCTACGATGCCACATTATACAGACACACATATATAAACGTTGAACTTGTAACGCCCCCCTTAATTAACTTCAAAAATATATAGGTATTAACATGAAGTTCATTGTATTATGGGCTGACGTCATACCATGCGATCAAATGTCAGGGTCCTGATAATTACCTTTGCAACTTTAAAGCTTCACCTCAGAAATAAGTTTAATTCATGTAGGAATTTATTAGTAGATATCTTTCAGGCACTTTAATGTTCTCTCTCATTGCGTGTTATATGGTTATATCCTAGCAGTTGCCTACCGTTTTACCCAGACTGAAAACTGTAAGAGAACATACCTATTTCAAAGGGAAGCGGGTGTTTTTTAATGAACTCATGTAAGGGTTCTTACAACTAGTACAATTCTATTCAGGCAGTTTGACGTTACTTGTAATGTATGTTTTTAGGTCGAGTGCCACCCGTATTTCCCGCAAAGGGAACTATTACAGTATTGCCAGGGAACTGGCATCGCCCTACAGGCGTACTGCTCGCTCGGAGGTGCCTCCTCTGGCACAGCCACACTTGTCAATGATCCCGTGGTAACTGCTAACGCTCAAAAACTAAAAGTCAGCAGTAGCCAACTGCTGTTAGCCTGGGCTACTCAGCAAGGCATAAGCGTCATTCCCAAATCAACTCACGCGGATCGCATCATAGAAAATATATCTCTTAACTTCAAGATACCTGATCAATATATGAAAGCCTTGGAGAAGCTTGGTGAGAGAAACACAAAATATGCTTGGGATCCATCAAACGTAGCCTAAATTATCACTAACCGACTAAGTACTGATTAATACTTAAAGGCTGACGACTATATTTGAGATTTTTACTATATTATTCATGAATTCAGACAGCAAGTTGGAAATTGACAAATATCACAAATATGACCTTTCTGGATTTCTAATTAAGAGACTTTCAATGGCCAATTTGTTACCGATTTATGGACATTTACAGTAGCACCTAGGTGCGTAATTAATAAGACTCACTTATAACCATATCACAGTTAATTGACGTGAGGGCCAAGTAGGTATTCCAAAATGATGCTTTTAAAGTTTCGTCAATGTATGTTAGTATGTCGAAATACCACCCACCTAAACCACCGGTGGACAAACCGTTACAGAATTACACGGTGATTGAAACGAAGGAATGAGCATTCTTGAATACTTATTGCTCATTTTCAATTTTCCACTTAGATGCATGTCGCTTTACACCAAGAAATTATCAACATTCAAGAATATGCATAAGTTAATTTATGTATATGTCGATGTGATAACTGGACTATTGTTCGTCTAATGCATTTAATATTTTATATCTACGTTTTATGTGGCACTAACATAATTATAAAGCTCTCTATCGAAACGACGTATAAGTAACTTCGTATCGTTCAGGGTAAAAAAAGTAATCAACGCATATTTTTATGTATATTGTAAAAATACAATATTACGGAACACATTAACTTTAATTTTGTCGGTTTGTCTTTAACAAATAATAAGTACCTAGTCATTTCGAGTTTGTGCGCTCGATTCGCGATTCGAAAAACATAAAAAAAACGTAAACGTGCGCGAATTAACAAAACACTATTGTTTTTTCTTTACTATTTGACCTACAGAGAACTATTAGGTATATTTATTGTTGTAACCTAGGGTAGTAACTACTGACTCTACTGAGTATATTTATTGTTGTGGACAACAGTACATTTACTGTTGCATGACATCCAATTAAGTACAACTTACAGAAGTGAGGTGTTGTAGGTGATAGATAATGTTTAGCACTAAGACATATTATGATTTTATTGATGTTTAAATGAAAAAGCCTAAAATGTATATTTTTTTGTTATGTATTTTCATTATATAATATAAATCTAAGACAACGTGAGAAATTACAAAATACTATTTAGATAAAAACAGATATGTTAAGATTCTATAATTTGGTGAAGTGGAACTAATGATGAAGACCACAGATGACGTATGGCTATCTTCAATGATGTAGACGAGATCCTGTTGAGATTCTGCAGCGGTAAAAACTTATAAAGTAAAGTACTTGAGGTCAGGGATTGTAACCCGGTTAATTTTACCGTAGCGGTTTGAGCCACACTTTGAAAGGCTCACCCATAATAAAGGTCACGCTCGCAAAGCATCGCTCTTACCGGTTAATATCACGGAGCACAAAAAGAGAACGAAATCCATTAACCGGTTAGAGAGCGCTCCCTCCATGTATGCGCTGAATGACCGCTCAGCGCTCGACGGTTGACGGTAGGTAGGAACGGCAACTAGTGCGTCGGCAAAACACAAAGTAATCGACTACGCAACCTCAGGTAGCGTCACCTACGCGACAGCGGTCATTGATCCCGTATCCAAGAACCGAGTAACTGGTTAGGAACCGCTTCGAAATAACGTTCTCAAATCAGTTTGTTCGAACACAACCTAAATAATTAAACGGTTTAGCATTCATAAATACCAGTAAATTTGTAACCGGTTACAATCCCTGCTCAAGGTTCTCTAGAGATCCTCGAGGAATCGACGCAATTCCTCAAATATATAGCTAGTCTATTCAGAACAGGTAATTTTCCGAAAACGGAATCGAAATCTCCGGCAAACGAATCATCTCCGACCTCAGACTTATTCCGAAAAAACGGCGGAGAATGCGTACCATAAAAGTACAAATGAAGCAATTACAATTAACAAACAAAGCATAAACAGTTCAATAAACTGTAACCCAACTACTGAAAAGTAACTGGAGGAAAAACTGCCTTGGCGTCAGGCGGCAGGCCGGCCACTCATTAAATATAAACACATAACTAGGCTGGGGACTTGGTTTGTTAAAATATTTTTATTCAGTCTAAAAATAAAACGTTATATTCGATAATTTATGTTGTTACATCGTTAATAAACACATTAATATAATAGTGTAATACATTTTTCAACACAATTGCTAGTAACGTACTCTTATTGTGTCGCTTTTAGGCTTATAATCCTGGATATTGAACACGCGTGTTTTATAACATTATGACACATGATTATATCCCGATTAAGTCACGTTGGCACCTTGCAGCGAGATGTATGCATGCACACGGAGCATTCTTAAATTAACCGGGTTGTACAGAATGTACAGCTTTTTTTGGCATATGGATTCTTACTCGACTAAACAAATTATAAATCCTTTTTGTTAATAAATTGACTATTTCTTTTTGGATATGATATAGAAACGTTTAATTTAGTAAAAATATTTACTTTTGATAACATTTTACATGAATTAATCAATAAATATAACATTTTAAAACGAATATGTTTATTTTATTTTGTATTGGCTGTTTAGAGATTTCATCTAATGCGCGTACTGCGCAAACTTCACGAAAAAAAACTGCTGCGCGCCATTATAGGTTATTTCACAGATATTTGTAAACATTGTTAATGCGTGTTTGGTTATTAACAAAAATGTTGACTCGTGGTGACTAGAAAGTGATAAAAAGAATGGACGCCACTGGAAATTTGTGATGATGTATTGTACATGGGAGTAAAAACCTGTTGCCATGAATAAGTAAAGAAAATAACTTGGCAGGACTATAAAATTTTCATCTTATGAAAAGGATTTTTTCCTCGCAAAATGTGTTAAAAAACGTCGTATGAAACGCATGAGCTTTGATAATTACATCCTCTGCTCTCTTATCACGCTCACCTGCGGCTCGCGTGATAATTCCGCCTCTGATGTAATTATCAATATAGGTACCTCACTTGAGTCACAATGTACTATTATATATTTTTCATCATATCTGTTTTTGTACATTAATTCTAAAAGCCAATTCCTCCTCAGACATTTAGAAGTAACAATTTTAGTAACTTATGAATTTTTAAGGAGGAACTGGCTTTAGAATAAACGTAAAAAAAATAAGAAAAATAATAATAATAATAATAACTGCACTCTATTGTATGTGTTTATTAACGATATCACAAAATAAATCATGACATCTAATATTTCTTAGTTTTATTATTATTATAGTTTTAGAAATGATATTGTGATAGAATTTGTAAATTTTTTGGTAGTTATTTCTATATTCCGACATTTTTATGTAATTTAATTTAATTTATTCTAGCTTATTATAATAACCACAATTTTTTGATATGATGAAACGTTTTATTTTTAGACTGACTTCGAAAGTATTTTAATATATGACGACTGCATGGATTCTAGAACCACGGTAAGCTACCAAAAGTCCCAAGCCTACACAGTATAACTTTTCCGAAGCGACTTACTTGACAGAAACCAACAAAAAGGCAAATTGAATTGTATTTAAACGACTGCAACATGCGACGGCAACATGGAATTAAGGGTCTCCTCCGGGAGGGAGCCAAGCAAACCAATTCGTATTTCTTTCTGGAGCAATATTTTATCTCATCCCGGATCCAGATGAGACACCTCCCCACCCAGGTTCGCACGCCGACAATCGTAACAGGCCCCACCGACGTGGCCCTACCCCACCGAAGTGGCTGTACTTGAACCCCCCGACAGATCCCATCGAGCCTGCCTCAAGAATGAACCACCACAGGCCCACAGCTAAAAGGTACAAATAGCTTCTGTGCAAATACTAACCTAACCCCAAAATTAAAAACCGGAACACAACTAGAGCTCTAAACTATAAACCACCCACAGATATGCTTACAATAAAGGAAACATACACACAATACATATAAATACAAAATATGAAATTTAATTACTAGGTACCGAAATAAAACAACCCATAAAAACTAAGCGGATCATGTTATACGATTAAAAACCAACTATTGTATTCCAAAACTCATACTAAAAATGGAAATTGAAACCACATTGAGGGTGACGGTGTGTATACATTAATCATCATGAATTAATACCAAACAAATATAATCCGACTGTTAATAAGAAAACTTAGAATAAAAAAATAACAAATCAAAATAAAAAGAACCACATCCAGGATCTATCTGTTCAATCCATTCATACTTTTCGGTTTAAACATAGTTTGTAAAGTAAATTACAAATAAATGTACCCAATGAGACCAATGTTTTGCTGCGCTAATTATTGGGTTTCGTCCGTCCATAATAATTAGTCGTTCAACGGGAACAGGGATTGTACTTGGTACGACACTATTCAACTAGTCCTCGAGGGGATAACATCAATTATTTACATTAGAATGTCGAGCTTTCACTCTGTGTTTTACTTGGACAAACTCAATTAAATTACTGTTAGGATTTGTTTTATTTGACAGACTAGACGGCCTGTTGAAGAGTCATTAGTCGTGGTTAGATACCTGCATATACATGTTTTGTTAATTATTATGAGCAAAAGCGTATTGTTTCTAAAGCAACCCTATATATATTATAAAGTTATTAACTTGTATCACATCTAAATTAATAATAGTTAATACTTACTACTGCTACATAATGAAGGGCATGACATAGGCATCACAACACGAGTGTATCAAATTTTGATAAACCGCGTATGGGAGAGAGGGGGCAAAACGGGGTAGTTAACGTTTCAAGTCCAATAAAATAAAAAATGCTATCGTAGTTAAGATTTTTTTATTTTAGTACTTTTCTCTGGTAACCAGTAATTCCTAATCAATGCCTATTAGGAACTCTAGTGTGAAAATTCAATTTAAAAATCACAGAAGCCCGAAAAGATGCCATCTCCCCAATCTTACCTCGTAGATAGGGTAAGATGGGGTACCCATATGGGACAAGATAAGGTATCCCTTTGGCGTAATATGGGGTAGTGAGACATGGTGCATATACTTTAAGAATTTTACAAAAGGCTATAAGCAAAGAGCTACCTGTCAACTTATTGCTACTTGACGTCGATTAACGAGCTTTAGTTTTGGTAAACCTTTTCTATTTGTATCGTTTTACCAAATTATTAAAAAATAACAATGCCGTATTTGAAACCAAACAAGTCCTTACCTGTTGTCGTAATAGTTGATCCATAGGAATAAATTAACACCAAATTTGTGCTGGTTACCTCAGGTTACCTATATTAAGGCAACCAACGCGAACAAATACAACGCAATAATATTTAGGAATGTGACGAAAACCTGTTTCATGCAATTAAAAATAATGACAGCTTTTGTCCAGCCGGTCACTGTGCGAACTGATTAACATCATGGCGGCGCATCATTACCTACTTAATTAGTTGTGTCGCCATATAAGGCCGCTACCCGCCTCGCCCCACTCTCCCCTATTTGAATGGCAAATTATGTACACATATATCACCGTACCAACTCCCATAATGTTAAATCCTCTATCACTTGTCAGCATAAATGTAGCTCTTCCATTTCCTATTGAGGGATAATCCGAATGCTCTTTGCACCTATAACCCTCAACAGAATTTGAAAAGTGGCCATCATCTTAAATGTAACTTGAACCACCAAACCCCATGAGAACTGATCCTATGAAGATTGTACGAAAAAGTGCAAAGGTACCTTCTCATGAAATGGCCAATACGAGTACCTACCTACCTACGTACCGTATATTTGACATTTGATAAGATTGGTAATAACTAACAAGACCACCTGTCATTAACTACGGGGTTCTGAACACGTACCTACAGTATATTGATTGAGAGGATTTACGATGTGGGTATATAGGTATAAGTATAATTATAAGTAAATTAAATGAAAACTGTAATAGTTATTTACGATACAAGTGCCGAAAATAGGAAATTCGCAACGAGTGGTGATAAATTAAAACACGACCAAAGGGAGTGTTTTAAATCGACACGAGTTGCGAATTACCTATTCGCACGTGTATCGTACAACGTTTTACTGGACATATGGCTCTAAAGTTTCGACATATGCATGAAAAGTGCTCTTTTCCGCACTAGTGCGGGAAAGTAGCACCATATATATGTACTGTAAATATGTTAGTACGAGCGGACTGAACTCTCAAGACTGAATTTTTTCGGCCTAATCTTTAAAATGACTTGTTCATAAATTGCGTCCACTATTCTTCGAATCCAAATGGGACGCGCGCTTAGTGCATACAAGTGTAGTAGTTCTTGCATATTTTAACAAACTTCGGCGTTCACAATACCTACGCCCCAATTAACCCTTTGAACGCAATTCATCACGTGCAAAACCGACAGTTAACAGCCAACGTCTTCGCTACAAGTGATCGAAAATGAACCTAAACTTTAGAGCAAATTTAAATAAACAAAGGCACAGCTGTAGCAACCATCCATTCAGGACATTATCGACCCCCTTGAATCTTAGTTGTGTCGTTCAAAGGGTCAACAGTCAATGCGTCATACGGATTCATGATATCTTAGCTTTTAAAAACCACGTAGACTCCTTTCTTCCTGTTTTCCTTCTTTACACCGGTCGGTATACATTTTTTATTTTATTTTATTTTCTTCTTTTTTATCGTACCACTTTTTGTTGTCTTTGAGTTATATAAGTAAAATTACTATTTGTTTATGTATGTTTGTCCTTCCATATATATTTTCTACTCATATATTTTTCTGGGTTCCAACAGAATACCAGTGTTTTTGTTCAATTGCGAGCAAAGCTACGCACTGAGTTGGAGCCTTTTTGTCTTGCTGCAGTGCACACAGTTTATTTCTGTGCATAAAAACTGATTGTTTTATGTTATTTTAATGTTCTTTTAAGTTTTGTGTTTTCTGTATTTTTTTTTCTCTTATTATGTGTGTGTATTTTAGCAAAACAAATAAATGATTTATCTATCTATCTAAAAAAAAAAATTCCTATCTAGATAGCTTGCAGAAGTTCAGTTGTACTTAAATAGACAATTGTATCGTATATGCCTGCGGTTTAACAGGTGATGTGTTAAATATTAGTGATATGAATGAAAAAATATCAAAATAATTATGTAAGCCCAGTATTGCCTACCTACTTAGTAGTCCAGGCAATGAACTGACAACTTGTATGGAAAAAATGTCAATTTTGGAAATAATTTATAATAGCTTATTTTTTATGTATAACGGATATATTATCAATTCAATAGTTACCCAGCGGCAAAATCCGACAAAATTTCAGACATCGAAAAAATGATAAGTTAACTGGCTTCTGAAAAGTCGGTAAAAATATTAATAAATGGTTTTGTCTTTATTTTGGTTCATTACATTTACTCTATAATATTCAAGATAAATCGTACAAAAAAAGATAATGCATGCTTCATTTAAATCTACATAATTACTTCCGGGTGGACAGTTTGTCGGATTCTTGACTAAATCATCTTAGAATAACATTTTCAAATGAAATCAACAAAAAAAACGCTATTATAAATTATTGTTTTTCAAAACCGTATTTTGCCTGGAGTATAGGTTGGACACTGATAAAGGTCATCTCGTTTCGTTCGTTCCATTTGCGCTAGCATTCGTGAATTCCCCTGTTGTAGGTACATACTAAGTATGCCAGATTATTCCGTTCCATGGATTCGTCTATTAAGTGTTACATTTTAAATCTTATTATTATTAATACGTATAAAATTAAGTAGAAATACTCCTCACTTGTAAATGCTTTAAACGTGAATTTAATGTGAGTAGGTACCTAATAGGTACAGGAAAGATTCTAAAATGACAAATAAATGCTTTAAACTTGATTTCTAGTTTTATTGACATTACCTGTCATTCGTAATACCTACATCCATCGGCCGCACAGAATATACGACTATCCTCTATCATAATTATAAGCTATACCAGTCGCATCGTGAGAAATGAGAATAGATTTATGACTCACCATAACACCCATACAACGTAAACTGGAATTGTTCAGCGAAATTAAAAATTAAACAATCAATATCCCAAATAATTCGCAATCCGACGCCGAGATATAGGTAAGTACTTCCCTGCCCCTTATTTAGTGCCCTTTGCAAAGTATTAGGGATATATAATCCAGCTTGTGGTGAATTGCCTCCAATTATTGCCTTGCAAAAGGTGGAGAGGAAAATGTTTTGGTTTATCAATGGCCTTTTATTCTCTATTTATTAAATATTAGTATTAAAAATGGCACCTAGATTTTTTTTTATTTTCATATCCGACCAATATAAATCAAAACAATTTCGTCAGTACCTTTTGCAAAGCAAATCCTCCATTGTCTGGATTAGCTATTAGGGAAGGGGCTCTCAATATTCAATAAATGCATCAGAAAATACTTACAGAGAAGCAAGTTGAACAGTGGGACTCTCTATGAAAACTTGGCCGAGGCTGATGCTGACATACTGAGCAATCGCGAACACTAGTTTTTCTTCTTTGAGACATTTAATAATCATGAGCTTCTCAAAAGGTTCGAGTATCTCATCCCATTTCTTTTTTGGTGAGATTAGATTGTTTCTATCTACATGGATGTCCTGTAATATAAAATAACTCTTTGTAACATGCAACAACTATTTAATTTACTTATTCAAGCCTGTCAATTTAACCGTCATACTGTTTAATATGAATTTAAACTATAAATAACTTCAGGATATGATAAAGAAAAACATTGTGACTACCGTAAAATGCTGCAACTTTGCCAACTACGCGCAACATTGCCTTTTTTTAAGGGTTCCGTAGTCAACAGTTATAGTAGTAGGCAGCCCTTATAGTTTCGCCGTCCGTCTGTCTGTCCGTCTTCGGCTTAGCTCAGTAACCATAACTCCTAAAAAACTGTAATTCGGCATGGGTATATAAATCAACTACGCCGACCAAAACAGTACACTAAAATTTAGAAAAAAAATTTTTTTTAGGGTACCTTCCCTACACTTAAAGCGAGGATGTAATTTTTTTTCTCGTTACACCCATGGTATCTTTGGATAGCTCATTTAAAAATATGATGGGTTTCCTAAATCCACTTTTCAAATCAGTAATTCGTTTGCGAGATATTGGGCTTTAAAGCCCTAATTTTTGTTCGAGTCATGTGTCCCCCCCCCCCCTGCCGGCTAAATGGCTACTACTGGGGATGTAAAAAAATTCGTGGTAGTAGTGCATTCTATAATTAATTTAAAAGGAAAACTATCACGGACAAGTAGGCAGAAGTAGTTACCGAGTAATAGTCGACCAACTTAATGTGTAAGTACTTGGAAAGGCCAATTTTCGTACAAAGTCGGCCGACGCAACCGCACCGCACGTCGATGTAACTAAGACCGAAATGCAACTACGGAACCCTACACTGCGCGTGGCCCGACACGCACTTGGCCGGTTTTTTAAACTTCGTTATCTCCCAAACTATTACCTACCATTTATTTATTAATTGCGATAATAGTAGCAAAAGCTCCATTTAACCTGTAACACCATATAAAGGCACGACGGCAGACAACGTATCCTTTAAGAGATATTCTTAAAAGACCTACATTTCCGTGCAAAGTTGCAACATTTTACGGCATCGTGTGTAATGGTCGCACTACACTTGGGAATGCGTGTTCGCCTATTTGCTTCATTTGGCCAAATATGATTATGTGTGGAGGATATAGGTATTTGCCATATTTGTACGAGTGAGACAAACACTCGTATCCGCCCGCCTGTCGGTTTTTGTCACACATCAAAGGACGCAAATGTTGCAAATATTTGCGTCCACCGTCTACGCTTGGCTCACTCAGCTCATTTGTGTGAGCGACGGCAACAAGTCAAGACGTGGAAGGAAATGGATTGGACAAATGATGTCGTGATACGATTTTTAGAATTGTATCAGATGAATAGGTGTATTTGGGACCCAAAATGTGCTAAATATATTGCTGCAATCATTTGATATATTTTCTGTTGCTGTCCCAAGTGTGGATGTCGTGTTTGTGATGTTTGGACCTCAACGAATATTTGGACAAACACGGCGAATACGCTACGCGAACACGCATTCCCAAGTGTAGTGCCACCATAAAAACTGTCACCCATGGCCCGTTTCGCGAAGCTACAAGTCGCAATTTCACAAGTCGAAATTGGCAACAATGAGGCGCTTGACCAATAACGGCAGGCCATTAGATAAGTGTTGCCTATTTAGACTGGTAAAATTCTAACTCGTAAATTTACTGTGACTAAACTGACTTTTTATAAAGTTCTAAGTACACAACCGGGGGCGGCTCAGTCCGTGTCCGTGATGTCGTCGCGGCGACACAAGTACAGTCGCGGAATGAAAAGGTTGACCACTTTTGGACCTTAATAGCTTTGAAATAAGGCCGAAAAGTGGTCAAGCTTTTCATTCCTCGGCTATACATCCAACCACTAAGTTGGTACCTATGTTAGAGGTTACCGCGCGCTGCTATGGAACGCACGCGTTCGCGCTTTACGTCATTCGGTTATCAATTCGCTTCGTCAATGCAAGTTTTAACAGGGGATCTGAACAGTGAACCTTCTGTACGTAGTAATTTTATTTATTGTGCTGTGACACAACACAATTCAAGATAGCACAAAGTATTTTACCACTTCAAAAGATCCTATTTTGATAGGGATCAGCTTGAGACAGTCATCTACGAGTCCCACGAAGCTCGGGTCCATTTCATTCAAGTGATTAGCTTGCAGCCATATTTGTTCGGTGACTGTATCAATTAATGGTTTTTTTGGAGGTACCTGAAGGAGAACATTTATATAGAAGAAAAAAAATGGCTTGTTTCGTTTCTAACTAAATCGACAAATAAGTATATATTATATGTCACTGTTAAATTATGAACACCGCCAGTTTATGTATATATATATAAACTATATTATAATGCAGTATTTTTAGTTTCGATAAAATGCGACCTGCGGGGCTACCATGGCTGCTATCGCTTGTCACGCTATAGTGGATATGATTCTTTATCCAATGGGATACGTTAACCAAACGACAGTCGACAGCTTACCGCTTATCCCACGAGGAGTGATAAGATGACAGTTTGTCGCTTTATCCCACGACTTGTGACAACTCTAGCCATAGAGGCTATTTAGGTGATATTGGATGAATGTTTGCACAAAAATAGAATGCTTTATTTATTATACCACCAAATTAAGACGATTTAGAAATGTCTTGAGTGTAATAATCTTAAGTTACTTTTTTAAATGTACGGTTAGAGATACATTTTTGTAGCGCCAATGTATAGAGATAGTTCAATCCCGGGAAAGGACATAGGATAGTTTTTATCCCGGAAATCATTTCCTAAGGGGGTGAAATGGGGGGTGAGAATTTGTATGGAGCTACGATATGAACGAGTTCCACGCGAACGGAGTCGCGGGCAGAAGCTAGTCAATAGATAAATAAATATTAGGGGACTTAAATACAGGCACGCAAGCAATAAGGATACGATAAATAGCAAGTCACGTGATTTGTCTACTTATTCACTCAAATTACCGATTCACAATCGTCCAAATAGAGTTATCCAACTTTGACAGGGATACATGACAAATGACAGGCATTACCGTGTTGCATAACATAGTACGTTGTTAATGTGATAAATTATCGTAATTTGACGTCTCAACTTAGTTTATTTTATCTAAGTGCGTCCGAGGTAACGATAAGCTATATCGGATGTAATAAAACTTGGTTTTCACCAAAACTACGAGTGAATATTCGATTTTCTAGTGATAATAATGATTAATTTTGTATTAAGCAGTACCGCTGCTAACGAAATTATACATTTTAAATTAAAGGAAAAACATAAAAAATAAAATTATTGCTCCGAGCCGGATTCGAACCGGCGATCATAGGCATTTATGGCCCGTCGCTACTGGGTCATTGTCAGATTTAGGTGCGCGTATCTTCGGTGGACATTGTCAAAGTTAAGGCCTATGAAGCCTAATCTTTGATTGAACTCTGAATCCGCATACACGGTGTTGCCTCTTCTATAATTCTATGGGATGAAAACATGTTATATATAAACATAAGCCCTTAACTTTTGACCACTGGAAAGACGATTTTTGTTTTAACTGACCTACCTACTAACCAACTGAGCTATCGGAACAATCCGGTTCGGCCACCAAATACTTCAATCAGTTCCTTCCTACAACGCCATAGGGAGGCGTGTAGCGACATCTTCCAGCAGACTTAGGCTTCTTAGCGGCACCAAGGTCTCAAATTGTATTGAGAAATCGTCAGTAACGATGCGCGCCACCCCATACTAAATTACGGCAATTAGGCCACCAAATCCTTCAGTCAGTTTCTTCCTACAACGCCTTAGGGATGATTTTCGGTGAAGGAAAACATCGTGAGGAAACCGGTCTAGTCCCAATACGGTCTAGCCCTCTGGGTTGGAAGGTCAGATGGCAGTCGCTTTCGTAAAACTAGTGCCTATGCCAAATCATGGCATTAGGTGTCAAAGCGGACCCCGGGCTCCTTTAGGGGCATTACCGGGAATAACGCTAGGAGGATGATGAATAATTATTGTTACTGTGATAAGTTATTTTTTCTCTATAAAAAAACAGATTTGTTTGTTGAAGTCACACCTTATTGAAAGAGAAGGGAGAGTCTTTAACAAACGCTGTTGGAACTTGGGAGTTCCTAAAGCAGAAATTTCGCTGCATATCATTAGTGTGCAAGGGGATGACACTCTTTTCGAAACGGTAGGTACTTAAGGTTAAGGTAAGTAATGCTATTTGGATTAGTGACGATAACCTATATTGTGCATGAAGAAAACCTGAATTTCCGCACCGTTTCAAGTAACTAAGTATATTTTTTATACGAGAATAACGTACAAACACTTGATATGTCAAGATTTTATTTTTAGATCTGTCGGTTGCTGCTGCCGAAAACCAGCACCGGCGGGCCATCCGGGATGCCAGCAGCCCGTTTGAATTGCCGGGTGCCGAATTCTGTCACATAAGGTCAGTTCGGGTATGTGCGCCACCGGGGAAAGTGCGCCTCATTCATCATTCAGTCAGTCATTTAAATCAATATCAGCACTTACCCCAGGGGGCGCACTTTCCCCGGTGGCGCACATACCCGAACTGACCTTATATATAGAGTGCGCAAAGAGATGGCACTCTATTATTTGATGAATTGGACGAGGACTTCCGGCCGCATTACGCCGACGTGTTGCCGGTCCATATAAAGGTAACTTAGGTATATTGTTTCTCGAATGGATCGAAGTCTGAGTGACCATTCTCACTTAGACTAAATCGAATCAAATCGAATTTGTTTAAATAACATAGAGAGTAAACCTACAGAAACTAAAAATATTATTAAGAAAATGTTGTTATTTCATTGATTTATTCATGAGCAACATTCATTGCATTTGAAATTAACATTTACGCATTAGAATGTCCCAATCATTTAAATAATAATTTACTACAGTAAAATAATTAAGAATAAAAGTACAAAAAAAGTAGTTATAAATTAGTTATTAAGAATAAAAGTTAGGAAATAATCTTAAATAATAAAGATTGTACTAAAGGTAACCAACCCACCATGTTACTGAATTCTACTTAAAAATAAAGCTCAAAACTAAATTATTGAATCTGAATCTGAATTTCAAACCTTGCAGGGACCCACGTTTACAAATAACAAGCTTCTGTCAAAAAAATATTTTTTGATACAAGCTTTTATTGCCAACTGTACTTTTCTGTATACCATCATCAACTACTCATTGAGACGATTCTAACGAGCCCAAACTCAACGGGGTTACGTCGGTTAAGTACCTACTGAATTCCCATGGCCACCTTCTGTCTCCATCATCAGATCAGCTCGATGTTACCATAATATTGAAATGTCATTCAAACTATACCCTAAATTTCAGCTCAATCGGTCACCGGGAAGTGGGTCAAATTTAACTTGCAAGATTTGATTACAGACAGACAACGGGACAGGTGAAACTAAATAAAAGCTTGCAATGACATTAAAAACGGTCCCTGCCGTTTAGGAGATCAGTGACATACCAACTGCAGCGCCACCTAGCGGGTCCCCCAAAACCAACCCCCAAACCCACATGAACGTTTCAAACCATGCAAGAACCCATTGAAATGTGCACACAAAATTTCATCCAAATCAGTCCAGCCGTTTAGGAGGAGTTAGGTGACTAACACGTACTTACAGAATAATTATATATACAGGGTGTAATCTTTAAGTGTAGCAAGGCGATTATTCCGTAAGGCGTTTCTCCCACTAGAGATGTGTCCCGCCGCGGTGCGCGGAGCGCGAGGCGCCGTCCCGCGCATTGCCGCGTCGGCAGTGTGTAGTACTAGATACTAGGCGTGTTTTCTATATAAATTGAGATTATTTCATACAATGGTAAAATCTGCGGCGCCGCGCTACGCGACGGGGCGCGGTGCAGTGGGTGAATCGAATCAATAGGAATGAAGCATTTTCCCGCGGTAATACTTTTTACCTATGCCTATGTTCATCGGATAATGTCGTGTTCTAATGGTAAAATATTTTTTCAAATCGGTCCAGTAGTTTCAGAGCCTATTCATTACATTTCATTTATTCAATTGTAAAGTCATGTACACGCATAATTATCAAGGTGTTACAAGTTTTAAAAAGTCGGTCCATGACGCCCACAACAATAAATATATCTTAAAGCTAATAAAATTTCAAATAAATATTGACAAAAATTCATAATACACAATTCAAAATTGATTAATGAAATGTCTGAAATACATTATAAATAAGCCTATACTTTTACCGGAAATAAATAATAAATTACTATTTATTACACGTAATTAAAACATCCAAGTTAACACATCTTCTAAATTAAATAAAAAATCTTGAGATTCAAAAAAAAACAAAATATATATATTTTAAAAAAGAATTCAAATTCAAATTATAAATGACTATAATTTATGAAATCCTTAAGCGAATAATAACATTTATCTATTAATAATTTTTATTACTTCCTTTTGAATATTGCAATTCAATACAAAATTCTAAAAATTCTAAATAAGTTATTTGTAAGAATACAGTTACATAAATGGTCTTAGGTTATGGTGTAAAAGTCCTCGTATTCAAGCAAGCATACAAATAATAATGTCGTATGTCAAACATTCTTATAATTTAAATAGTCCTTGACGCTGTAAAAATATTTTTCTATAAACCATTTGGTCATATTTCGCTTGAACATTTGTCCCGACAGTGCTCTTAATTCATTTGGTAATTTATTATACAAAACTGTGCTCATATTTACAATATTCCTTTTGTACGTCTTTGCGCCAGGGTGGTTTGTATAGTCTTGTCTGCCTTGGTATCGCTACACTACGTTTGATAAAGATGACAATATTGACAATTGACAAAAACACACACGTCTCTAATATACAAACATGGTAATGGCAGAATATTTAGCTTCCTAAAAAGCGGGACACAACTGTCATCCATCTTTACTTTTGTCATCTATCAAACAAACAAACAAACAAACAATTAAATCTTTCCTCTTTATTAGTGTAGATTTCAGAAAACTTTAAACTGATATCGAAAGTACGTTACCCAATAAGTAAAATCACATCAATACCTTTTTAAAAATAAACCTAGAAATATCGAAAATATTAAGTTTAAACGCTCCCATAAATTTAGTATGACGTTAGCCGAGGCTGTAATTTCACTTATTTCCGAAGTGTAAAAAACTACAAATATTTAAGATTCACTATTTACAGGATTAAATTATACTTAATAAAGGAATGAAACTATCCTTTCAATCCCTCCTCTTCCGGCAAAAAAAATATATTTTGTACTCCATACTAAATTCTGACGCACATATGGGTCAGCGGTCGTCTAGTGTCGGCTCGGCGGCAGTCTACGGCGGCGCGGGCGGCGCCTGCTTGCACGGCAGGTAGTGATCTCCTTTGCCTGCAGCTCTTCCAGTTCTTGGCCTCTTTGAGCTCTTTTTGATTGCATCTTTGAGCATGTACTCGTATGGTTTTGGTGACTTGTACTGTAAACATAATGAAAATGTATGATATTTGGACCTTATACCTTTATATAACAAGGGCTGTCATCCCAGTACCATAAACGTCAATGACGACATAATTTGTACTAGGATGACAGCTCTGTCAAAATGCAAATAGGAATGCAAATACTATAGTAATATAATATTTTACAACTTAGAAAAGTTGAAAAACCCCCGACATTTCATTTCAAAGTCCATCATCTCAAAAACTTCTGAACAGATTTTCATAAAACATACCTAAGAACACTCGGGATTAAATTATCTATGACACGAAAAAACCGCATTCAAATCGGTCGATCCGTTTGGGAGCTACGATACCACAGACAGATACACAGACAGACACGTTAAACTTATAACACCCCTCTCTTTGCGTCGGGGGTTAAAAATAGTAAACATAGTTAAATATGCCTCATTATTGAACTGAATCCTTAGTCACTGCACTATACCGACGACCACTTTAGCCTAGTTGGTAGTGACCCTGCCTACGAAGCAAGAGGTCCTGGGTTCGAATCCCGGTAAGGGCATTTATTTGTGTGATGAGCACGAATATTTGTTCCTGAGTCATGGATGTTTTTCTATGTATTTAAGTATTTATTTATCTATATAAGTATGTTTATCGTCGTCTCGTACCCATAGTACAAGCTTTGCTTAGTTTGGGGCTAGGTCGATTTGTGTAAGATTGTCCCTTAATATTTATTTATTTATTTTATTTATATGCTCAGTGAATACAAGCAAAATACACTTATTCCCTTAAACAGATTAAGTATAGTGCCATGATTAAATATACCTACATATAAATTTAATATAACATAGGTACTCGGTAGTAAAGGCGGAATCAGACGGTTCACTCGGATGAATGTTCCCTCGGGTGATTGATTCTTTTTTCTTTCACTCAATGTTCACACAACTCAGGTAAAATGACATATAAATTAACATTCACTATTCTAGGCGGAATCAGACGGTTCATGTTTCGTTCATTTTTATGTTTCATTCCGAACCTTTCACCCGAAGTGACACGTCTGATCATGAAGTAAACCAAAAGTGCCGAATGAATTCACTAGTGAACGTTCTTTCCTTGTTTAGACCGTTCATTTTTCGGTCATTTGGAGTGCGAGTGAAAGATGCCGAATGAAAATATCAAACATTGTTGGATCGGTTCACTAGTCAATTCATTCGGCACTTTTGGTTCACTTCATGAGCAGACGTGTCACTTCGGGTGAAAGGTGCGGAATGAAACATAAAAATGAACGAAAAATGAACCGTCTGATTCCACCTTAAGTAAATCTCATTACGATTTCATTATATATTCATGTATCTTATAGATAAAATTTTAATTACTTGCGGTTTTCCACGTTGCCACCGACTTTTAGGCGGTCGTCACACTGCGACAAATTTCGCTGGACGGAGGTGCGTTGCAGTGTGTCGTACCACACGGAATTTACTTGGATACAACGAGAAACGCACCTCCGTCCTGAGATGCGTCGCAGTGTGACATCCACCTTAAGGGCCGAACTCCTTCAGCCACTTCAATTCCTGCCACTGAGCCTCGTGCTGGCGCTGGCGAGCACCCAGGGGCACGCCGTACTCGACGTTGGCAAAAAGCGCGTGCGTCGCCATGTACTCGCAAAGCTTCCTCTTTTGAACGGCTGAAAACGTATTCATCACACAAATAAGTAAGACGACCAACGTTGAAATAATAAACTAACTTATTTTGTTTGTTACTTACACTTTTCGTGGCATTTTTCATCGTCGTGTAAACTGAATTTAACTTATATACTGTTTTAAACTTAGATAACCGGGAATAACGCTAGGAGAATGAAATGATGATATTACACTGTTATTTAACTTGCTTGACGGCGACGGTTTATTTTGCTTGCTGTCAACTGTCAAGCCTTTGAAAATGGCCCACACAGATGCAAAATACAATGAAAACCCAAATATTTTGAAAAGTTAGTCTACTATGAGTGAAGGTGAAACATTTTTATTACCTCTCGGTTTGATGGCATTATAATAAAGCGTACTATTTATGAGCAAGCAGTCATCCAATATTACCAACAAATGTATAAAAAAGGCTTTATGGCTAGAGTTTTTGAAGCTCGACCAATTGGCACTTGTCGTGGGATTAAATTTATCATACATGAAAGCATGTTTGGATTATTGGTAAATTAACCACAATCGATACGATAAGGAATCACGAGTGAAGAACCGCTAGAGGCGCTAGTGGCGCGTGATGTCGTCAACATTGAAAAATGTCAAATGTTATTGTTAAATGCTTCTGTTACGCTGGATTATTACTAAACTAAGAATAATCTTGTGAATATTTTGCTATACCTGCAAAGAATTATGGCAAATATGTGTTACGTATCAATGAAAGGCAGTGCTTTAAAAGCCAGGCCGAATTAAGCGAGCCGAAATACAGCTAATTCAGAGGTTTGTATGTTTGTTTACTATTACCAACACATTTTATCAAAAGTATGCTTATTTACCGAGTGTACCGCTGTATTTCTTCTTTTTACAGACTTCAAGACGATGATAGAAATAATAATTTTATTGGAAACATAAGATTGCCTTTGAGAATCAAAAATGAATTGGTAAGTTGACATTTACAGTGATTATACTTGTTTGCCCAAGCAAATACTAACTTCTAAAATTATTTTTCAGACCCCGGATCTACACTAGAGACAAAAAAGTTTTTGCTGTGTAATACCTATAGTTCTTTCAGTCCCAAATGGTTAACCTAACATTCCTTGTCAAAAAACCAGGCAAGTTCTTTCTGAAATCCTACCTTTTTTAGATAGCATTAAGTAGGTAAATGTACTAGCCTTTAAGTTCTAAGATTTTGGCTAAATACAAATTTTGTGTAAGTACCAAATTGTGTGTTACACAGTTTCAATACCAATTTTGATAAAACTAGTTGAATGTGGAAGTTGGTGGTAAATTATCTAAGTTAATATATATAATGTCTACTAGTGTGAAATATGTATCCATGTAATCATATTTCACCGGTATTACTTGTAAAAAAATACTAATCATCAACAACTTTGTGATTTAAATTATATTGGAATAGGTAAGATATAAATATCCAGTCAACTGTGGATTAGTGAAATAAAACTAAAATTTATTAGTTAACTTCATATCTGTTTCTAGACTACTGAAATGTTACTCAATTTGACTCCCATACCATGCAATTTTATTGGACAAAGAGTGGCAAACAAGCATATGGCCTGTCTGGTGATAAGCAGACACTAATGGTTGGTTGCAACTTCAAAGAAATCCAAGATTGAATCCTTTAATAGTTGGAGACAAATGCAAGTCTCTTACTCTAATCACACCTTTGGGAGGTCTGGCCACCTTACCCCCCTGTCTATATCTATACCTATCACAAAAGTCAGTCTATTAATATTATTAAGAATGTACTTAACAATACTTTTATGTTTCAGAATGGTGGAAATGACATCTAAACATTAAAAATTAACTCAAATCTACTCAGTTTGACTGGACTTGAAATGGATAAATCTGTGTTTGTACCTACTCTTACATTCTCTTTTGTAAATTGTATACCTATTGAGTTTATTTTGCATAATTGACAAATTGAAATAAAAGTAATAAATTCAATGTGATCATTATATTGTGTATTTTTTTATACCACATCGTTGGCAATAAAGCGTACGGCCCGCTTGAAGGTAAGCGGGCATCGTTGCCTATTGAAGCTTGAAAATTGCGTTGCTAATTCTCCTTCTATGTATGTAGTTCTTCAAGAAAGGACATCAATAAAGTAAATTTATTTTGTGTTTGTATTGTAATACTGTGTTGTGTTGTGTCACAAATGTTAGATTCTTAAAAATCTTGAGAATATCTTTAAAAAATGGTTGTCATGCACAAAGTGTTTGAAGGTTGTAGGTATGTTAGTATGGATTGTCTTGTCCTCCGTCTTGAACCTCACCTTTCAAACACTCCCTGCATATAGGTGGCATAATAAGTAAAGGAATCAATCAATTTCAATGAAACGGTAACTTATTCATGTATTTATGTAATTCGATTTTTGAACATGTGGTATGTTTTGAGTACCATCGGTTGTAATCTTCTTTTCTTTCTTCGCTAATAGATCTGAAAAGAAGATAAAATACAAGTCATGAGTACTTAGCCTGAAGCACAATTACACGTATTATATCACAATATCCTGAATATCTATCCTTACTAATATTACAGATGCGAAAGTGTCTATGTCTGTCTGTTACCTCTTTACGCTTAAACCGCTGAACCGATTTAGATGAAATTTGGTATTGAGGTAGTTTGAGTCTCGGGAAAGGACAAAAGATAATTTTTATCCCGGAAATCATTCCATACGGGAGTGAAAGTTTGTATGGAAATGTGTTATAAATGAGTTCTACGTGGACGGGGTCACGGGCAGAAGCTGGTATAAGATAAATAAGAATGACAAATTCAATGAAAAATTTTAAGGAATGACTGATTCCCAAGTACAGGTTGATTACAGTACCTAAGTAGGTACCTAGGTTTAATAAAATAATCACTGGCTACCTCAAACCAAATTAAATATACTGGCTACATTTGTATTATAGGATAACATTGTTAGGTACTAAACACCATCCTCCCAACAAACCTTGGGGTCCATACAATTTATTAATTAATTCAAATAGCATTACTTACCTTAAGTACCGCTTCGATAAGTAGCAGCGAAATTTCTGGTTTAGGAACTCCAAGTCCAAGGGCCAACAGCGTTTGTTGAAAACTCTCCATGATGAAATTTCACTAGTTTTTCAATAATAGGTGCGAGTTCAACAAACAAATCTATGTTTGATTATAGGGAAAAAATTACCATTATCACAGTTAACTATCATTATTGTCACTAGAATCGAATATTCACTCGTAGTTTTGGTGAAAACCAAGTTTAAAATAGCTTATCGTTAATACCTCGGAAACACTTAGATAAATAAATAAAATAAACCAAGTTGAGACGTCAAATTACCACATTAACCACGTACCATGTTATGCAATGTCATATATCGCTGTCATATGTCATAGTTGGATAACTCCATTTTGTCACGTGCAACCATGTTATGAATCGGTAAGTTGAGTGATTAAGTAGACAAATCACGTGATTTGTCATTTGTCACGCCGTGATAAGTGATAAAACCTCATCCATGCTAAGGCTCCTGAGAGCCGGAGAGCCGCAGCGCTGCCCTCCTAACGTAAAGTGCAATAACTAGGTACAAGCTACATTCGAGAAAAAGGCGATTAAAGATTTTATTCTTGTTTTGTCTATATCTCCCTTATTATGCATGATATCGACTTGAAACTTTGACTGGAATATAGATAATATTATGTAGCTTATTCTGACATACCTAAGTTTCATTAATCTATTTATTAATGCTATGAAAAATAAGAAAAAGCACATGTTTAGAATATTTAATTTCTAAATGATATATTTTACTAGACATAACTGCAATATGTAGTACTTATAGCAGTCATCGCAAGTAAAACAAGATATTACATTTGTGGGTAGCAAGTAATAGTTAGCTGCAATGTATTAGTAGAGTTATGACGTTCTTTATAAGTAAGTCTTAATTCACTTCCTTAGATATAGCATTTTCGCTTAATAAAAAGATGTTAACCCTGGTAGATACGCAGAAACTGTATAAGAAGAAAATATAGAACTCGTTTTGCTGATTACGAATATGTATATAACTCAGTTTGACCCAAAACTCGAGTTATTGCACTTTTCGTTAGGAGGGCAGCGCACAGACGGACATAAGAAATAATGTTGGTCCAAGCTGAAACGCAGAACTTGGTTCCCTTCGCTAGCTCGTTCAATTAACTAAAACAACACTCACCACAGAAGTGCCTGCAGCCCCTCTAAGTATGAAGTTCCACTGATCCTGACGAATCAACCCAGCATTAATAAATACGGCCATGTTGAGTAGGAAACTGAACACAAGTTTGTGCCTTTCGAACAGACCGCGAGAGATGTTCTGGTACACATTCACAGTGATCTCGCGGTAAAGTATGTCTAGCCGTGTTTCTAGGACGTCACTCTTTTCGCTCCTCTCGATTACTTGATTGAAAACCTACGACATTATTTAAATAATTATGGGTGTGTATTTTGTATATCGGTCAACCAACTTTTTCTTGTTGTTGTAAGTCAAGCCAGGAAACGACAGTGACAGAGTTTCTTAGAAAAAAAACTTTAGGTTGGACTCTTATGTCTCCATGTGTGTGGTGTGTGTCTGTTCCATGCGAAGGGTTTATCATTATAACAAAAACACGTTTAGTGGATTTAAACCCCATAAAAACATAGCTTTAATGGCAACGAGCAACAAAAATAGTTGATTGGCCCAAGTGGATTAGGTTTGAAAGCCGTACACATATTACCAATAGGTATGTAACTGATTGTACCTACTTTAGTGACATACTCGTACGCACATAGGAAAGATCTTAAATATTGCACAGTTTAATAAATAATCTTCAATATGATTATAAATATGATCTTAAGGACCTAGGATCTTCTTACCTGATTAAAATACTTCAAGGAGAATTGATACATAGGGTCGATGTCAGCCAGCTGCGCCACGGCAAAATATAAAACCGCTCCTCGGGTTGCCACAGGTCTATACTTCTCTCTCGCAGCCGAAATGCTTATCTCAGTGGCTTCGGTTTCTTCCAGTCTCGCATTTATGATTTCCGAAGTTTCCTGTTAATCTTACTTAATCATGAATAAAACCTTCATGTGCTAGTTATTTAAACAGCAGGAGGGCCTCATACCGACGAGACAAGCACGGGCACTAAGATTATATTTGCACCCCTCCTCCTAGTCAATGTATTGGTATAATATGATTATTATTATTAATGTAATACGTCAAGCAAATTAATAAAATCAGGGGAAATAATTAGTGTAGTTTTGTAAAGTCGTGTCCAGATGAACATACTAAAAGTCCTCAGGGTGGGGGCGTGCTGAGGGTCTAGGGGGGGGGGTTGAAGGTACCTCTTTCAGATTTCTGCTCATATCTCGAATATCTGTACGAATAACATTACGAGTATAATTACTTCGGACAAAAGTTTCTAAGTACATAACATTTCCTACAAAATCGGTCATATTTATTTTTACTCTACGATTAATACCTTACTTTAGGAGGGGGGGGGGGGGGGGGGGCTACACCCTCAGCACAGCCCCCACCTTCGAGGACTTTTAATGTTTATCTGAACAACACATGGTATAATCGTACCAATTTACAAAACTACACGAATTATTTCCCATGATTGCCCATATTCGGCTTAATTTTCTTAGACTACAACCGAACTAGTTTAGCACTCACCTTACTTTCGTTGAGTGTTTCAATAAGCTCTTCGTCATCCAGGATGTTCCCCGAGGACGCGTAGAGCAGCTTCAGGATCTTGTCCTCTATCTCGAGCAGGGTCGCCTTGTCAGCGTTGATGCGCACGATCAGCTCCGTGCGCAGCAACTCCAAGTCTGGCCGCTCCAGTCTCACAACGTCTCTGGTAGTCGAAACTTCAGATCATGTAAGTGTAGGGTTACCAGATACAAATTTCAAAAGTCCTGACAAAATTCCTGATTTTCGGCCAAAATTCCTGACACGAGCTTGACGCGCTCGCGGTCGCGGCGTATTGTTATAACGTCGTGGACCACGGCGGTTACATACACCGCGGTACGGCGGCGGTTACGGGGTTTACAGTGTATAAAATTTTATTGTTTCATTTTATTGCCGAAAATTCCTGACATTTCCCTTTTCCGGCCGCATTCCGGAAAATTCCTGACATCTGGTCACCCTATGTAAGTGTGACAATAAGAAGGAGGCTCATGTATGTGAAGTAACTACGATACCTCGCTGTGTATTTCTATTCAACTAAATCAATCAAAATGTATTATTATGGTAATACACTAACGCCAAAAGCTGATCTTCCAATCCAGACAGGGTGACGGTAAAGTTGACTAGCGTTACTTGGATGCATATCTCGGGCATATAGTGCGGGTTGGCGAGTTTAGTTGTCAGGTACAAACGGAAGTTGGTGTCGTATTCTATGTCACTGTCACCCAAGCGTATGAGAAGTCGTCCAGCCTGCGAGCAACATTAATGAGAACAATAAACGCAATTAGAATAAAGTGTAAACATTTGTTCATATATCAGATAAATAGGTAGTTCTCGTACGCATTACTTGCCTGCAAGAAGGTTTGTTTTAGCAGCACTGGCGAGAGAGTGGCTTCGAGCGTCTCCCCTAGGTCCTCAATTAACATCGGCCAACCCAGACGGATGCAGTTCTCTAGGATGCGCAAGTACGCATGGTCGCTCAGTTTCGTAATTTGTAGACCATTGGCACGTTCCATGTTCTTAATCCATCTATTTGCCTGTGCAACACATGAAATATTAATTATTTCAGAGCAAGGTCAAGCCTTCAGTGCACCTGAAGGCAAATTATACCTGTAGTAGCAACCCAGCCAGCTGCCTAATCTGCGGTGGTAGTGAGGACACGTTTGATAACAGGGGTGTAGACACTAAATAAAATGGAGAAAAAAGGAACGCACTTGCGTTAAATAATCACAAAGTTATAGGAATCCAAAGTTGTAAGAAAGGGTATGCAGTTCTGTCCGTTTTCCACAAAACGCACCTTCATACGAAACGATTGTCATTTACTTAGACGCTCGAGGAGCATGACGTCACGATCCCCGAGCATTATCTCTCTCTAGCAACATTAAAGCGGTTGTAGCTTGGTCATTTTTTGAGATATTTGAATGGATATTTCATCATTAGGCGTATTTTTAATGATTATGACGTAAAATAACGATTTAAGTAATAATAATGACATTTTAATATAATTCATTTAAATAATTTTGACATTAAATTTATGAAAATTGCATGCTGCATGCTAATTGTAGCTATTTGTATGCCTTGTGGCTAAACATAGTGATACACAACACAACAATAACACCTATGTACATACCTGTGTTTTACAAATAAAACATATTGTATTTTTTTTGTATTTTGAAGTAATAATACATTTTGAGTCTACACCCCCATTGCACGTTCTTTTCCAATATTTTAAAGGGTAACATTCTGCCTCATAGTCGTGGTGTATTATTCAGAGCAATGACGCGTATAATACTTAGTTGCTGCAGTATCCAAGAGGGAACCAGATGGCTCGCGGTATTTGAGCTCCCGAAGTGTTGTGGAACCGCCCTGTGCAACCCGAACTGAGCCAACTTGACCTGACTGGGGCGGAAATAGAAAAAAAAATGAAATCTTTTTTTTTGTCACGAGGCAGCCGATTGAAACAGCGGTTGCCTGAAAGTATGTACGCTGTTTATATAATGAAATGCTGTTTCAATCGAATACCTGGCGACAATTTTTTTTTCACTCCGCCCTAGTCCAACACCCAAGTTGGCTCTATTTGGGCTGCCCAGGGCGGTTCTACAACGGTTCGGGAGCTCAAATACCGCGAGCCATCCGGTTGCCTGTCGGACACTGAAACTACGCGTCAGTGCTAAAGGCTAACGAATGGTGACAGCGTAGTAACCTGCTCCTGAGGGTCGATGGTGAGGGGCCAGCGGCCCGCGCGCGTCATCAGGATCCCGTTCTCGGTGGAGATGGCGTCCCGAGGCAGCCCTTGTGAGTTCCACGTGCGGATCGTGTACGAGTTCGCCATTACGGTTATCAAACTGGCAGCATAACACAATGTAAAAATTAACTATATACCTTTTTCGGGCCACATACCTACTACACACAGTAGATATATTTATTTTACTCAACACACATTTAATCAAAGTTACGAGGCTAATCAAAGATAAATCAGCACAGAGGCTCTAGTATAAGTTTTACCGAAACAAAACTTTACGATCGCGTTTGCGATTTACCCTCAATTTGCATGGGATTTGACAGCTAAACGCACACGCGGTCGTAACGTTTTGTTTCGGTAAAACTTATACTATAGAACCTCTGATAGGAGCTTCAACGAGGATGTTGGATTGCTAATATTGCTTTATTGTAGGGAAAGGAGGTGTACTCTTGCGTCCGGGCCCAATCACTAACCCATCATAGTAGTGAAAAACTCACTCAAATGTGTCAGTCGCCGGAATCTCGAGCTCCTTGCACGTCGCAACCCACTTAGTTTCGAGCTCGCGGCGGTAAGAAGTTGGAAAAGCGCCAAAGTAGGCGATGCAACCCGAAGCTATGATAATGTCCCCGGTAGTACAATGTAGTTGGCGAGTTGCAGTCTGCAAGCAAAATAAATATTGGGTGTGTACTATGCGTATGTTATATGTTTTTCAACACACATTCAGACAATAATTGTTGCACTAGGTATTATGGTCGCCTTTTCACCAAGAAAAGTTAACTCATGCCAAAACGATTGTCTTAACGCGATATACTTACATGAGTAAGACGAAACGTGAATTCAGAGTGAAATCCACAATCTAACCGTACCCATGCATATGTGTTCGTCTAGTCAGACCAGTTTTTTAGGTTCTCCCATTTCTATGATGTTTTAGATAAAAATCCAATACCGTTTAATACTAGTGTTATAAATTTACAATACACTAACAACGTTAAAATATAAGTATAGGTAAAGATGTAGTGCATAATTGTTTTCCATCGTATTTTCTCGGAAACGTTCGTATTTGTCATGCTACTTCAGTCAGCCTCAGTACTTTTTGTACCGAGACTGACTGAAATAAAAAGACACGTTCGTACGTTTCCGTGAAAATACGATGGAAAATAATGATACACTATAATTTGTACACCACTTTTATGAGCAGAAGAAAATTGTTTTTTTTTTTCGTTATTTCGGTTACGAATTCAAAAGGCGTAAAAAAGGGCCTTTACTAGGGAAAGCGACACGGCTACTGACATATTATATAAGTGCAATTTGCTAAGCGTTATGTTCACTTTTGGATGTTGTATGTTTTTACAAGCTTTATATTAACTTGACCTGTTCGTATGTATGTAAGTAAGTATGTAAGTTGTTCGTCAAAATTTGCAATCAATTGAAAACAATGAAAATGAACCACATGAACCATTACTATTAATGTTCCTATTACTTGGTCGTTTTATCTAATGCCGGCCGTACACATTGGACCAACGTTGGCGCGTGAGCAGGATACAGCTATGCAAACGCATGAGAACGATATAAAGCCCTCTTCCTCTAACGCATAGCTGCATCTGCTCACGCGGCAACGTTGGTCCAATGTGTACAGCCGGCTTTACCTTGACGCTGTCCTCCCAGCGGGTTTGTTCGTCGGCCAGCGCTTGTGTCAGCTTCCCCGCGCGAGATAGCCGAGCGGCGGCCAAGTCGACGTCAGCTTGTAGTTTTATACGTTCGTCTTCGACCACCTGAGGAGACAAGGTGACAACTAATGTAACTATAATATCGAGGGTTTCATGCTAAAGGTGCGTATAAGCAATAATAGGGTTCTTGCTTATACGCCCCTTTAGCATGAAGCCCTCGATATCATGCCGTTAGAATGCAATCGGGATAAAGCTAGGATGAGGAAGAGATTATTATGCGTAGGTACCGGAAGCGGAATATGAGCTACTGATACAAGCGTCCGAACTGGGAAATTTTTGTTGGCTTTGTGATTAAGGAGATTAGGAATGCGTTTTATAAACGAATAAAATATGTACCTACTTACTGTCGGTGGACTGATACATAATAGGTACATATCGTTACGTAGCAGTAACATATATTTATATCACTGACTACTAAGTATTCATCATCTGATTGATCATCTGCCTTCGGTCTGCCGCCTTCTTACCTTTAGCTCATCCAACATTTTAGCGAGTTGTGCTTCGATTGCTTCAACTTCTTTCTGTTTGGCTCTTAAAACTGCCATTACCCCTTTTAACGTAACAGCTGCCTCCTTATGTCTAAATAAATCAAACTAGTTGTAAATGCCAAACAAATGGAATACAGAGATCGCGGGTTCGAATCCTGACTCCTGAGACCATTGATTTTTTCGGAAACCTCATTTTATTTAAACTTCATTTGCACGGAATATCATATTGATATTTACAGTTAGCTTTCTAATGGAGCGCTCATGGCATAGTGGCACCTGCACCATCGCACCGTTTGTGCAGGTTTAAGCAAAGTTTTGATCATAGTCACTGTCCTACATTTATCATTAATGAAAAAAACAACAATATTTTTGAAATTCGTTCTCTTTGAGTGGTTACTATCTGAGCGCTTCCTTCGTCTTGGAAGGCTATTCTGGCCAGGTAATAAATCGTATTTTACAAATATAACATGAAAACAGATAGTTACTTGAGTATTTTCGGCTCGACCACTCGGAACACTTTGGCATACATATCGATAGCTTGCACCCATAACACCATGGAGCGGCACACCTAGAAAACGTAAAGTAATAAACTGTGATCGGAATTAGGTGAGCTAAAATACCTATTCTTCACAAGAGGACATAATATAGAGTGGTTATACAACCGGGTTAAAAATATTTTTTTCTTGTGGAATAACCTGTCTAGGTTATTCCATATTTATACAGGTACTACTGGTACTAGTCGTACTTAATGTTAATCATTCATGTTTTTACTTAATAATAAATATAAAAATAGAAAAAAACTGTCCCAATTTTATTCCATTCCGTTACTGTTTCCATACTAAGCTTGTAGGGGCTTGTATGAGGTTCGAAAGTGCTCTCGATTCTGAATAGAAAAAACCCGACTATATCAGTTAAAAAAAAAATCGAGTGTACAACTTTCCGTAAAATGGCCCACTTACGCCTATATTCTAAAAGGAGCAGCCAGAGCACTTGAAAAATTTAATTCAGTAAATAATAATTAAGTAAATAAGTGCTACATCTAGCAATCGCAGATTTAAAAACGGAATTTATGTGATGTTACACACGTTAACTCAATACTGTAGCTATAATCGACTTTTACCTACGGCTTCCTCGGGAAGAAAGGGGGCGGATCTATTCTAATCCGGATAACCCGACTCTAGCCGGGTAATTAGAATTATCACATAAAGAGACACGCAAAGAGTACCTACCTTAGAAACTTTAACCACAGTATCAGGGTTAAAGTCCTTGTGAGTGAGGTAAACCTTAATCTTCTTGAGTATAGCGTCCGGTATGTGATCTTTGTCGAAATCCTCCAATTTTCCAATGAAATTCACGTCAGCTAATAGCTTTTTCGTACTATCCCAATCTGGCCTAAATTAAGTATGTGTATTAGTATGTATTAGATTTGTTATGAATCCACACTAATATTATAAAGAGGAAAGATTTGATTGTTTGTTTGTTTGTATTGAAGAGGCTCCGAAACTACTGGACCGATTTGAATAATTCTTTTACAATGCATGTGCTCGAAAAGAGCGTTTTCCAAGCAACAAAATAGTGCGGAAAGTGCCACTACCGCACTAGTGCTTTTTTTTTTTTTTTTAATTTTCAAGTCGGTCGTCAGCCCGACACAAAGAGTTTTTATTACTCGAGAAAAGTTTTACAAATATTTCAATTACACGTTTTCTTTCATATAAATACTAATAATGTATAAAATGATTTATTAATCTTTTAGAATTTTGAACTTGGTCAATAAATAAATTAAAATATTCACTTAATGTGTTTGGCTGAACGCATATCTTTCTTATGCCTTTTGCAATACCTACGACAAGTATGGCGACTTGCACATGCGCAATGCGCATATATGTTGACCGCGCATGTATCTAAAAAGCCCGCCATTGCTGTGATTGTTGTTTACTTTGGAGTTATTTTATGTAAATATGTTAAAAATGTCGAGTGAAAGTGAGTAATCAATAATAATAATGATTTATTGCGTTTCAATAGTGTCAGTATGTTTCTTAGAACTACGACGGTACAGCGTCTTTTTGTTGTTTAATAAATTGAGTTACTCAAAATTAATTGTGTTCTAAAACCACAATACAATGGTTTTAACTTTTAAGTGAATAAGCTTGATAGCAAAAGATGTGGAGAAGTTGTTAAATGCAGTTCCAGATAATAAGTAGGTACCTGACAATCTACCTAGGTTCTTCAATTTTAACCTATCTATTTTAAACCGACATTTCAACATTTACTATATTTCCTCACACAAGGCATGGTAAAACGTTTTATGATACACGCGCGTAATGATGATTTCCACACTTGTAGCATAAATAACTATTACAGTACATATGGTGCTACTTTCCCGCACTAGTGCGGAAAGAGCACTTTCCGTGCATATGTCGAAACTTTAAAGAGCCATATGTACAGTAAAACGTTGTACGATAAACGTGCGAATAGGTAATTCGCAACTCGTGTCGATTTAAAACACTCCCTTCGGTCGTGTTTTAATTTATCACCACTCGTTGCCAGAGTTGTGACTTATTTGAAATACTTGTATTTAAAATTCAAATACAAAATACGTATTTTATACTTTGTGCTTAATTACTTTTTTTATAAAGTATTTTGTATTTTATTTGTAATACTTTTCGAAATGTATTTTATATTTGTTAAATATAAATGTATATAAATTAAATATAAAAGTATTTTGTATTTGTTTAATATAAAATACTTTTTACTGCTGTGTTTCGAAAGTATTACCTTTACCACTCAAATTTTCAAGTGAATGGGTCAGCGATTCGGCAAATGGCCACTAAAGGCGCTACAACTTTGAAAGTCTATGTGCAAAATGACAGTTAAAACAAAATGAACGTTACTATCTGTGAAAGATGACGTTACGCTTCGCTTTTTAACGAGATTGACTTCAATTTTGTTTCGATTACTTTTTGAAAGTATTTTATTTGAATAAAGTATTTTGAAAATACCTAGATTGTATTTAGTATTTAAAAACAAAAGGCAAAAGTATTTTGTATTTTGCATTTGAAACACTAAATTAGAAAAGTATTTGCATTTTGTATTTAAATACTTTTTTAAAAGTATTTTGTACATCTCTGCTCGTTGCGAATTTCCTATTTTCGGCACTTATATCGTAAATAACTATTACAGTACATATGGTGCTACTTTCGTGCGAATAGGTAATTCGCAACTCGTGTCTGTCGTGTCACGGAAACATAGTTTCGCTCGCTCGTAAATAGAATAAAATATAATAGAATAGAATAACATGTATTCATGACAACAACACATAGAGCCTTATCACACTTGCGATTTGCGAGCGTATTTTCTATACAATTATCCGTCGCGGCGAACACGCTGCGTCATCGCCTTCATACAAAATACGCTTGCAAATCGCAAGTGTGATAAGGCTCATACATGCACATAAATGACTGATGTCATAAAACGACTAATGGGTGTGAGTGAAGTCTGTGAGCTGTAGAACTCGCGAGTCAGTCTTTCAATAAAAAAATGATATTACAAAAACGAAATCGACAAAATAATAATATATAATTGTCGAACCTGCTCACAAGATTTAACGAGAATCGGTTGAGAAATTCGATATGTAGAGGAGAACAGCTGGAGCCAAGCAGAAACGGAAAACTTGTTTCGCTTCGCTTGCTCATTAAATTAGGGTTCTGGGGCCGTAGAGAAGGTTACAATCGACAAGCGCTAACGCCAATAGAAACTAATAAAATGTAGGGGAATGACAGATGCTGACGAAACACTTTTCGGTAACATCTGTCATTCCCTTACATTTTTTTAGTTCTATTGGCGTTAGCGCTTGTCGATTGTAACCTTGTCTAGGCCCCCAGGTCTCACTTGGCACTAAAGTGTCCACGTTAATCCCCTAGCCTGATCCCCCAGTGGAAAAAAACGGTTAGGTTGTTAGGTGAACTGCGACCCTACAGCGCACAAGCCGAGCGAGCGAAGCGAGCGTGACGCGGTAGCGTCCGGCGAAGCGCCATAACCGACAATATTTTTTTTTCCTAGTTGAATATAAAATAATTGCTGCTAATTCCCCTGGGTGATCGGGGTCAGGTGATTAACGTGGATAACGTGGCATTAAGTAACGGTTCAGGTATCACTTGGCATTGAATAGAATGCATATCGGTTAATTAAATAAGGCTAACGTCTCACTTGGCATTTAATAGAATGCATATCGGTTAATTAAATAAGGCTAAGGTCTCACTTGGCATTTAATAGAATGCATATCGGTTAATTAAATAAGGCTAAGGTCTCACTTGGCATTGAATAGAATGCATATCGGTTAGTTAAATAAGGCTAAGGTCTCACTTGGCATTGAATAGAATGCATATCGGTTAATTAAATAAGGCTAAGGGTCTCACTTAGCATTGAATAGAATGCATATCGGTTAATTAAATAATGCTAAGGTCTCACTTGGCATTGAATAGAATGCATATCGGTTAATTAAATAAGGCTAAGGTCTCACTTGGCATTGAATAGAATGCATATCGGTTCCATCACGAATCGCACGAGCGCGGGCGGTTTCTGGAAGGCCTTCAGCTCGTTGATATCCGCCTTGTTGAGCGCCTTGAGCGCGGTCTGAGCCGCTTCCATAGCCGGCATCGCAAGAGCCAAGTCCGCCTTCGCCTCGTCCGCTATCGCTTTTACCTCTTCGGCTTTTATCTGCAACCGTAGTTTTTGTTTAGAACTGTTTCTAATGAAAAAAATAACGCCTTGAGCGCGCAAGGAAACATAGTTTATAAGTACGCTCTCGCCTTAGAGCATACATAACTGGAGTAGCCTTTCAGTAACTAACCCCTCTGTTGAAAACCTTGCACAATGTGCAAAAACTCAATTTCACAATCGATTAATGGTCATTCACAAAATCGCCTTGCAAGAGAACACTGATCATAAAAATGCCCGCATGTGCTGTAAGCACATGTATTTAATAAACGTTCGACTACTTCAAGCTTAGAAAAAGATGGTATAACATTCCATTTCCAAGTAATTTTAGTATTTTTATGACACGTCAAATTAAACGATTAATATCTAATCGATTTACAATTCTTTTTGGATACGTCATGACACTCCCCACGAGACTCCCGTTTTCATGTTTTGTAAGAAATAACTTAATGGTATTTGAAAAAGAATCTATAATAATATTATTAGCATTGATTAATAAAAAAACGGCCAAGTGCGAGTCGGACTCGCGCACCGAGGGTTCCGTACAAACCTATAACAAGCAAAAGTTGTAGTATGTTTATTTTATTACTAAATGAAAATGGAATCCGTAACATTACAATGTGGAAACTTGGGGAAGCATAAATTTAAACAGGGTCACTTTATCAATTAAGTAATCCTAAAAAAATATATTATATTACCACATCATTTATTTTATAATATAACTGAAATACCTACACTAGATTTGCAGCAGCCAGGCAAAAATTATTTTATCAAAGTTGTTTATTTACAAAGTTTTTAGTCACTATCTTTTTTATAAATCCGGTTCAAAAATACTAATTCACTGTTAAATTTGAAAAATTTGAACCAGATCTGTAAATGGTGACTGAAAAGGGTATGAATAGTACCACATTGAACGTTGAAGTTCGAAAAAACGTTATCTATAGTTGTACTACTTCGTGTAGTGCTAGTGCTAGTGCTTATTAACGGAAACATGTTTATGGATTAAATATATGTGCAAATTCCACTTTGGGGATTCATTCTACAATCGATATTGAAGTCTCCCACAACAATCAAACGGGAACACGGGGTATACCCATTGGGGTTGCTGCCGTATATTGTTGTATTTATGCATTCAATTGCAACATTAATTTGACATTGTGGTATCCTATATATACAGTTAAGTATCTTATCACTTTGACATCAAACATTTCAAAATGCAAGCATTCACAATGGCCGTTCGCAGTACCTGGGTTATTTAAAAAATATCTTGTACATGATGCATCTGTGATGGCATCCTTTAGATTGCGACGTACATAAGCGATAGATCCCCAACCTGGATTTGCATTAGATATACTTAGCTGGAGGAGCCTAACTGGAGAAGGGTTGCGCAAGATAGAAGTCAGTGGAAGTCATTGGAGGAGGCCTATGCCAAAAGGCACACTGAAATAAGGGATATATTATAAGATGTGTTAGTATTAAGAGTAATTTTAAGATAAACCAATGTTTCAGAATAAAAGGCTAAATAAATAAATAAAATACTTAGCTGGACCGTCTACTCTGCACACCTCATAAAAACCATCAAGTTCAAAAGTGTCTCTAAGTAGTACTACATCCCCAGTGTGTTAGTAAACATTTATTAAAAAATTGTACATTTATCTGTGCTATGAAGTTACCTACTACATACAAAATTTAAAGATTCTAGGTCGACTGGAATCATCCTTTAGGCTTTGATTCCCTTGCGAGTAGTTCCGAACGCCAAAATAAGCGGATAACTTAAATTGCTGTTTCTTTTTATTGCGTTGGTATAAAATAAAACTGAGTTCACGGGAAGTACCTTTAGGATTTGATACCCTTGAGATTACCTACTCGGTTTTAAATTATGCGACTTATATTGCTATTTCTTATGATTGCGTGGACTTAAAAGTTTCGTTTTGCTACAGCTGACAGGTATTATAGACCTGAGTATCTGATATGAATTTAAATTTAATACCTTTACGCGTTTACGGGGAAAAAAGTAGTACTAGTTTAAGTTAAAAATTTAAAAAAAAAATTTTTCTATGATTTTACTAAAAATGTCTACTTTTCGTAATTTTATCCTTTGTTTGTGCTATATGATGTTTCTTCGTGCCAAGTTTCAAGTTTCTGTGTTAACGGGAAGTACCCTTTAGGTTTTAAGTTCTTGTGAGTACTCAGTTTAAAAATATGCGACTTAAATTGCTATTTCTTTTGATTGCGTTGACATAAAAGTGCGGTTTTGCTACATCTGAAAGGTCCTATAGCCCTAAGTATTTGACATTAATTTCAATTTAATACCTCCACACGTTTAAAATTTATAAAAAAAAAAAATGTACTATTTTACTAAAAATGTATACTACTCGTAATTTTTCTTTGTCTGTGCTATATGACGTTGCTTCGTGCCAAATTTCAAGTTTCTGAGTTCACGGGAAGTACCTACACCGTAGGTTTTGCGAGTGTCGAAAAACTCTTTCAGCATAAACGACTGTATCTTTTGATTGCATTGGCTTTTAAGTTTGATTTTTTCACAGCTCCAAGGGACAATAGACCTGACTATTTGATATAAATTTCAGCTTACTTACTGTAATATAATACTACTCCCTACTTTATATGTATTTAGTTAATTGAAATGTAAAATAGATGAAGATAAATAAAAATCGTCCTATTTTTGCGTTATTATCTTTTATGACTTAACAATTATTTCAATATACAGTTGAGTTTCAATATGGTTATAATAATTTATACTATAATTGTATATGTTTGTGCAAATATCGATAGAATTATCGACCATAAATAACGATCCAAACCTCGCCCTACTGGTTGAGCCGATCACACTGCCATTTACGTATTCTTAAACTATGTTTTTATGAAGTATTTCACGTGTGATATGTTTGTGTGAATCAAAATGAGAATGTGCTTTTTTTTTTTTTTTTTTTTTCTTCTTCGTCCTTCATGACGGCGCGCTTAACCTCGTTTCAGCTTCTCCACGAGAGCAGAGCCGTTACTCTGGCGCTTACTTGGCCAGTATCGGCTCCATGTCGCGCACCTGTTGTGTCGTGTTACCTTGGCTTCCGCTTCGTCCTTCATGACAGCGCGCTTGACTTGGTCAGCAGCGTGCTGCTCGACTTTCAGCTTCTCCACGAGAGCTATGCCCTCTGCCGCTTACTTGGCCAGTATCAGCTCCATGTCGCGCACCTGTTATGTCGTGTTACCTTGGCTTCCGCTTCGTCCTTCATGACGGCGCGCTTGACCTGGTCAGCAGCGTGCTGCTCGACTTTCAGCTTCTCCACGAGAGCTATGCCCTCTGCCGCCTTCTTGGCCAGTATCGGTTCCATGTCGCGCACCTGTTGCTCCATCACGCCCACCACATCGTACGTTTCGTACAGTTTCTACAACAATTCGACAGATTGATAAAACTTCAGGTCACTATTATATATAGGTACCTCTGGTGGGTAAATTTACATACATGCATGGCAAAAGGTCGAGAAAGTTGTGCTGAGCAAGAAAATTTGGCCGAAGTTACGAGACACGGGGCATCAATTAGCCATTTAATCGTAGAGAGTAAACCTAAGTCTGTCAGTCCTGAAATGACCGGAAGTACTTGGCAGACGGTGCTAAAGTTCAACTTTGACGCCGTCTGCCATATTTTTTATTTTTTTCTTGCTTGGCACAACTTTCTCGACCTGCTGCCATGCATTGTAACATGTTGTCATGAATGAGACGTGGTGTATTGGGAGTGGGCTTACGGTCTACTAGTGGCTAGTGGCGCGAGCATGTCATTAAAAAAAACAGAAAAACTGAATCGACCAAAAAAATACTACTTATATATTTATTAAACCGGCTCACGAAATGAGAATAGTGAACCTGTAAGGAGAATAGCCGGACAGGCGCCGTACATACGAAAGAATGTTGGCCCAAGCTGAAACGGCGAACTGCGTCCGCTTCGCTCGCTCGTTCAATTAAGAAGGTACAGTTCACTGACATTGATGAGATAATATTATTATATTTATATGTTCGAAGATCGCTCTTCACCGGTAAGACCGCCAGTTGTTTGCTTCTACCTACATGTTATTGTTTTGTTGCTCTTTGTAACTTTATCGCTGTATGTATTCGTATATAATTATATTTTCAATAAAACTTACTTGCAACCCACAAGATATTCTGTCTCTTCCGCGAATGATTTCTTGTTGTTTTTTATCAAGCAGCCCTAGGTATAATTGGAGCAAAGCAAGGTAACTGCTTGGAGTCGTGTAGAAGTACCGTCTCATCTCATTGTACAGCCGGTCTGTCATAACGTCAACATCCTAAAAACGACATTACCATTAATTAATTTGTACAATTAAACCATTTAACTACTTAGGTACACAACTATGCAGCGAATTGCAAAATACACCTACTACATACAATACCAAACGGAATTGATGAAACTGCGCTAAAATGAGGAATAACAAATACATTTATTTAATTATGTAAAGTCGTATAAGAATTGTTAACATTAAAGTGGTCTATGTTGCAACTAATAGGTAAAGGCAGGCAATAGTTTACCGTTGTATTGAATCACTGAAAATCTCGTATATATACGAACCTGATGCATGATGACGCAAAGAGAGGAGAGCTTCTGAATGGTGTCCTTGTTGCCGATTGGCTGGAAACACTGTTCCGCGACCGAGAGCAGCGCCTCGGGCGGCCACTTGGTGAACCAATCAATCGTGCAGCAGTTCACTAACGACGGGAACATGCGGCAACGCCGTCTGACAAATTGTCGTTAATATTGTACAATAATGTCCCACACTTTTGTCTACTAATCAAATCGCCGTTGCATCCACTCGTTGTAGGCTAGGCTCGCCACATACTGGCTGAATTCCGCGGCCGAATGCAGTCGCTGGTTTCCGGGACCGCTGCGCCAATTACAACATACACAACACACACAATGTGCTATGGAATTCGGCGGCTGAACTCGGTCGCCGAATTCAGCCTTTATGTGGCGGGTGGCGGCCTGTTAAATCAATTAATCTAACCTGAACGCCTCGCCGACAGGGCTCATACAGATGCATAGGTGCAGTTTGCCGCGCACCCTGTTGATGAAAAAAGTGTAGACTCCGTCACGGTCCGCAGGGTTGACACCAGCCTTTGCTGCGTCGGGGCGGCACCCCGTCTGTACCTGCTCATACGTGTCACCCTCGAACAGGTTTGGCACCTCACCTGATTGCATGAATAAATCGTTACAATTTTTCAGCTTCGTGTGATAATTATGCAAACTACTGACTTAATTTTATGGGCATTAAGCCAGTCATATTCTCATTCATAGTTTAATAGAATCTATGCTCCATTTTAAACGGGGGCTTAAGGGTATTCACCAAGTATTCATATACATTATATTAATTCACTCTAATAAGCATAAGTACAAGTTTATATAATTTACTTTAAAAACAAAGTTTTAACCGACTTCAGTTTAGTACTCCTCCAAGCCACGAGAACATTTCCACATTTCTTTTGCAATTGATCTCATGAACTGATTTCCGAGAGCAAATGCGTTGATTATTAGAGAAAAAAACCAAATCGCTCTATGTGGCCCGATAATATTTGAGGACTTCCGTCGATTCCACAAGGATTGGCACTTCATTAGTTGCTATTTCAACGGAATCTTATCAGAATCTGTGACGTACTTTTGTACTTTTAAGTACATAATTGAGGAATTACACATATGTCATCTGTGGTCTTCGTCATCAATTCTACTCCACGAAATTTACGATTTCCGTATGTAAACACACGAGTTATAATAGAAAATACCAAAATCACTTCACGCGTGCCTAATATAATTGAGGAGTTCCCTCAATTCCTCATGGATCCCATCATCCAACTGGATTTTTGAAAAAATGGGGCCAACCAGGAAGCATATATACTTACAATAAAAAAAAAATGTACGAATCGCCTCATAATGAGTTCTGAGGTAACAAACATTGAAAAAAAAAACACGATAAACAAATAAATTAAAAAATACTTACAACCGAATTGAGAAGTCTTTTTTTTGAAGTCGGTTAATAAATAAGAACCACTACTGGTCACAACACAATACTGGTCTATTTGATGTTTACTTAATAAAATGAATAAAAGAATACAACATACATTAGTCACGAAAATTAACGAGATGGCCGTGAAAGCTGTGACGAATAAATAAGACGGATATCGTCACACAATAGCTACCAGAGTTGAGCATGTTATTAATGTCCTCAAAGAAGCCCTCCTTCGTGATCTGCGTGTCTGTGAACAGAAACACCGTGTCCTCGTTGCTGACGCCCGCGCGCATGAACATGAGCCTGAGGTCGTCGTGGAACTCCGGCGTGTCGTAGTTCCGCTTTAATTCCATGCCCATACATCTGTAGTGATAGCGTATTTGTCAACCAAGCTTGGATGCACTGGCATTAGTGACGACACAGATAAATTTACTTACTTCCCTAGATGACAGCTATTTTTACTTGCAGAAGCGAACGCATTCTGTTCTCATTGGTAACTTACTTGCATTCGTTGACATGACCGGCTAGAGTAGCCACGCTGCGTCGTCCAGACCCCCCTGGCCCCACCATCAAACAGTGCCCCCGCTCCGCTCGCAGCACGCGCGCTACCCGGACTATATGCTCTACGGCATCCTTGAATAATACCAAGTGCATCTCCGTACGCGCCGTCGAGTTGTATTCGTCTAGGTATTCCTATTTGTAAAAATCATTTGCATTACAAGTGTAATTGTTGAAAAAAGCCTTCAGAACAGAACACTAGTGGGTATTGTATACCTTCAGGACTATCATCAATTTTTGCAAATCTGGTATCTCTTGGTACATTCTGTTTTCCTTAGGCACCGCGGAGTTCAAAAAGTCACCAAAGAGAAGCATGGGTGGGTGCTCGATTATTGCGTCGTCGGGCACTTCCAATATTGGCTGCTGGAAGTTCTTCTGGCAGACCTTACTCATCAGTTGTAAGAAGTAACTTTTATCCTCAACGTTGATGAGGCGGTCGTGGAACACGCGGAGACACTCGTGGTAGAATAATCTGTAAAGGTGTGAAGGCGTGATCTATCGAATCTCTGCACTACGTCTATCAAATAAATAGTCCAGATGCAGCATTCTAATGTAGTACCTTAGCATGCCCTGCGGCAGCCTCATGTAACCTGCATCTGCCTGCAAGCACCCCTGCATGGTCTTGGATAAATCACGGAGATTGAATACATAATGTGATTTTGCAGGAGTGGGCAATAGCTCCGCACAAATTTTCTGGTATACTTCGACTGAGGCGTTTACAATAGGTTCGCCTAAACAAGATACTTCCGATACGAAATCTTCCATATGTCCACATAGAATCGCCTGAAAAAATTTTTTTTACTGTTATTATTAGATACTGAAATAAATTGATTTGTGGGCACGTGCGGTCACCTTCACGAGATTCACGAACCTGAATGCTGCACGGGTTGCCACACATTTGGTGTTACACAAACCAAACTGCTTAGCCCTAGCTCTCCTTCCAGGTGGGTCGGACTTTGGGCGACGCTCTCACTTCACATATTTTCTTTTCTCGCTCGTTTTTTTTTCAGATTTTAGCGCCCTTTTGAAATGAGGCGTGTTCAGCGGCCGCTTCCTTAGCTCTACACTCGGGCCGGCTCAGACATTACCTTGAATATAGTCTTCATGGCGTCTGAGTTGGGCGCGGATATGTAGAACATGGTGAAGTGTCTCACGAAGCGGGCCGTGAGCGGATTGCGGCCGCCGCCGGGCGGCGCGCACGCGCACGACAACACCACGTCCAGGATATCCTTCCAGTATAACTTGTCGCGGTCGTACAGCCCACCGAAGTCTAGTAATTGCCTGAAAATTTAAATAACTTTCGAAGACTGTGCCCCACAATAAATTTTTGACCGAACGAACGAATGGCCATTCCTGCACTGTTTATTATTCGCGAAATACGGGGTTCCATAGTCAAAATTGTTCAGTATGGCCTAAACTATCACCTACTTTCGGCTTTGCATCCTGTTACCAAACACCTTGTATTAGTTGGTTAATCATAGATATACATGTAGGTAAGGTACTTACTGATTCCGATGTATCCCATGCTATTTAAAGTTTTTTGCATTATATTTATGAATTGGAATGAATGTTTATGATGCTTGACAAAAATAAAATAAACCTGGTACCTAGCCTGAATAAGTCTCAAATTTAAGGGAAAAATTGAAAAGAAATATCGAACCTGTGACCGTCTGGCATACGCGGTCAGTTCAGTGGCAGAAGTTCAAATCATGCTTAGAGGGGAAACAATCTCTTTAATTTGAAATTTATATTTTTTATAGCTGACGTTAAGTACCTACAGCTAAATATACAACAAAATGCAATAAGAATAGGTATCTAGTGGCGAACATTCAAATAAAAACAATACGTAAGTATGTGAGCAGGATACGATGACAGCTCTATTATAATACCTCAACAGTTCGATAGTAGGTTGCGCGCCGTAGACGTCAAGCTTTGGCATATTAACGTCGTCGATGAAAATTATTACTTTCTTGCCTAGCGGCGCTCCTATTGCTTTACGCGGCCGTTTCTCCAAGCGCAGTTCTATCACCTCCTGTATGATCAATAAACTTTTTTACACTGCTATTCAGACAAGAGTAATTGTTGCCCTCAATGAGGTATAGCACTTTTCGTAGAAAATGTGAAAAGCATTAAGTGCCACTCGGTAGCCAAATTATTTCCATCTTGGGCGTAAACACTTGAAATCCCTCGCTACGGTTAGAATTCTATTGTAGAATCCTTCGCTTCACTCAGGTTTTCAATATACCGCCTAGTCAAAAATTGTCGCCAGGTACTAGATTAAGACCAGCATTTCTTTATATAAACAGCGTACACACTTTCAGGCCACCGCTGTTTCAATCGGCTGCCTCGCGACAAATTGTTTTTTTTCATACTTTTTTCTATTTCCGCCCACAGGGTTGCACAGGGCGGTTCCAAACACTTCGGGAGCTCAAATACCGCGAGCCATCCGTTTGCCTCATGGACACTCCAACTACGCGTTATTGCTCTGAATATTAGCACTCGGTGTCTTTGAAAAATACCACAGAGAAATAAACCCCTTGACTTGCAATGCACCACCTTCGGTATTTGATCGAACCATCTAGCGAGGGTATCTAGTTAAGAATTGGCTTTTTATCTAGCGTGATATTACCTGTGTGCGCGTACTGCTGGTTTGCGCTGAGAAACTCATCATCACTGGTATATAGGTCCCACCTGTTGCCATCTTGTTGAGGATCTCAGCGGCAATTACTGTTTTACCTACGCCTGTAAGATAATAATTACTCATAATTAATTAGTCATTACAGATACGCATCTACATCTACACGTTGGAAGCACTAGATCTCATTCATGTACACCAAATATGTATGAGTCGAAGAATAGCAAACTTGCTAGTATCTATGCCCAATTTTATCTTTATCCGAGTTATTTTATGCAGGAATATCATCTTCATATCAGCCGAAAGATGTCCACTGCTGGACATAAAGGAATATACTTCAGTCAATTTTTTTAGCATATGGCGAGGATTTGTAAGCTTAGAAGTTAACTACCTTTGTTTCAACACATACCTACCATACCATCGAATGCAATGGACCACGACTTTTTCAAAAGCGTCACACCTTTCAGTGTATAGTCAGCATCAGAAGTAGCTAAGCAAAATAACACGCTCAAAATGACCTACACTACCTTGTTCCCTTGACATTAGAGTTGGTGAGTAGGTCGTTTTGAGCACTAGGACCGCTTAGCAACTTCTGCTGCTGACTGTACCAACTGAACACATACCAGGGATGATACGTAATTGGGCTATATCATCAGAAACGAGCTAAACAAAAAGAAAAACTACTCGACTGATCAAATTATTCCCCAACCCACCCATTCACACCAGTTTTAAGGAGGGGGAAATTTGTGTGTGTGTGTGTGTCCCTGTCACACTTTTAAAATTCAGTGTGAAGGTGGGTCGGTCGGGTTTTTGCAGGCAGCACGTCTATCATGGGACGGCCGCGACATACTCTCGATTTTTCTCGCACGATACCTCTTGTTCTAAGTGTTCTAATAAGAGAGAGACGGATAGTGCGAGAAAAATCGAGAGCGCTCGCGCGCCGTAGCGTGATAGCCGTGCAGAACATTGCTAATGACGTTTTTTGCTTCCATATTAACAAACTCGGGTGTTAATGTATAATTTTCACTTGAACTGGATGAAATCATCATTGTAAACTGAAAATATTAGTATAGGAACTGCTTTTACGTGCTTGTCATAAGTGAAAAAATACGAAAGTATGTTTCGCGGGCTTTTTGTTCCACGGTCTTAAACTTCCAATATCAATACTTCTAATATATTATATTAGTAATCATATTATATTAAATAAACATTGTTTGAAATAACATATAGCTATTACAACGTACTACAAATAAATCCATAAGTAGTTTTATTTACCTATTGAGCATGTTAATATTCAAAAGCGTTCAAGGAAGACAATATATTATGAGACCCTAAGCGCAACACGAAGAAAAAGCGCGGTATTTAAAAACGCTAAATGAAGGTGTCTCCCTAAACACGCTACTGAAATTACATATCACTCTGGCCTCGGTCTGGCAGTGTTTTTAGAATAATGTTTTTAAAGCTTTCTTCTCTATGTGCTCTATGACACGCGTACAAAAAAGACATATTAAAAAAAATGCAGAGGGATCAAAAACTAGTTTTGCTGGATAAACGTGCTAGAAAAAACTTGTTTTCGAATAGAAGGAGTGAATAGTAATTTCCTGACCTTCAATGTACCATAGGGAAAGAAACTACATCTTAACACTAGTGTGAAAGTTCAGTGTGATGGTCGGTCGGTCGCGAATTATTCTTACCTGTACCTCCAGTGAACATGACTGGTCTACCCGCCCCTAGTAGCTTTTCAAATAAATAGCCGTATCGCACAGTGTCTATGGTAGGGACTAGCGTTTCGAAAAACGGTTTGTTACTATCATACACAAACTCGGGTATGATTTCAGCCCACGCTTTCAGTCTACGGTGTTTTGTGTCCATGTACATGTCAAAAAAGTTAAAGCCTTGAGGGAAACTGTAACAAAATGTTTAGTACAATAGAAGCGGTTGGTTTATCCTATTTCAACAAAAAGTTTTGGAACTGCAGGGTTATCAAGGATCCCCGCGAGGAAAACAGGAACTGCCGAAGAATAGAGATGGCAAATAGAATAGATAAATACATTCCACAATTCCTAATGGAGTCAATATATTTTTCCTTGATTTTATTTGGTCACCTAAGCGAGGCAACAGTAAGTGTCTCAGAAAAAGTACATTTAAAAAAGACTTCTAACATGATGAATCTGTTTTAGGAGTTAACCCCATGTATGCGGATTTCTGGATGTAAAAATTGTCCAATCTAATGAGGAACTTTGAGATATAAAACAATAGGGTCAAATGTTTGGCACGGCTCCGTGTCTCAGCATACGAGTGGTTAATCTAAATGTCACCTCCAACAGAATCCTTATTAATTAATAACATTTTGCTCGAACATACTATTCAGCTTCTGCGAACTCCTCAAACTGACGTTTGACAACTTCCTCAAATGCTTTACGGTTCCCTTCCAGGATATTGCCTCCAATGGACCAGACGTAGCAGAAAATAAAACAGTAAGCTATATAGGTTTTTATTGCCGCCTTATCGGGAAAGCGCTCTCCTGGTTCACTGAGCAAGGCCCCCATGAGGGAGCAAAGTGATGTCACCTTGCTTATGTCGACCTGTGGTAACAAATTTTCTAATGATTAATGATTCTAAACAATGACTTGCAAACGATACGATATAACAGAACAGCGTTTACTGAATCATCAATTCAAAGTCAGTCAGTTAAGGTTTTATTTATTTATTTATTAAAAGTTCCGGTCAAAATATATAATAAGTACTTGGCAGACGGCGTGAAAGTTCGATATCTGGACGCCTTCTGCCAAGTACTTCCATTGCCGGCCATTTCAGGACTGACCGCGTTTACTCTCTCTACGATTAAAGGGCTAAATGATGCCACATGTCTCGTACTGTTGCCACATGACGTAAATATACCTATACCCATACATTTATTTTCTGTAAGTGAAGGATTTTCTAACACTTAGTCAATTTTCTTTTTTTCTTTTTTTTTTCTTGCTCAGCGCAACTTTCCCGACCTGCTGCCATGCATTTAATCATGTTGTCACGAGACGTAGGTGTATTGGGCTTACGGGTTATAATGTTTTTTTATGCGATAAAATCATTACTTACATGAAGGTAAAGCTCTTAGCTTAACTATTGACCCCAGGAAAGACGACTTTTGCTTTATTCAGTCAGTCAGTCAGATCCTTGTACATACCTGTCTAATTCCGACAGAGCATTTGGTGTTAACATGGGTAACTCCCAAATCCAGCATTTGGAACAGTTCGTACAGAAAGTCAGAATTTTCTTGGTTGAACAGGTTACTTTCTACACCTTCTTCAAGCCACGATCGCACATAGGGCAGGTATCCCATCTCGTTAGGGTCTATGTACACCATGCCGCAGCGAGAGACCGTGGCTGGCGAAGCCTGGGCTAGATCCGCTACCTTAATAACGAATACAAACCTAAATGTTACAAAATATATTCCAGTCATTTTATATGTACAGTCAGCAATCAAAAGTAGCTGCGCAATCGAAGACGTCAAAAGCTCTTATTCCCTTTTAATAAAGACTTTTGACGTCTTTGTTGGCGCAGTTACTTTGATGCTGACTGTACAAAAACTTGTAGGCAATAGTAAATAATAAATAAATATTAGGGGACAATCTTACACAAATCGACCTAGTCCCATAGTAAGCTCAGTAAGGCTTGTGTTATGGGTACTAGACGACGCTATATATAATAGATATAAATACTTAAATACATAGAAAACTTCCATGACTCAGAAACAAATATTCATGCTCATCACACAAGTATTTGCCCTTACCGGGATTCGAACCCAGGACCTTCAGCTTCGTAGGCAGCGTCACTACCCACTAGGCTAACCGGTCGTCACATAATAGTAGTTAGTTAGTAAAACAACAGCATAATACAAGCCATTTTCCTGCAGTGCTACGCTCGCGGCGGGGGATTTTGCTTTATAAATACACTAGAGCATAAACCACATTAAGACGAACTTTACGAGAATGAGAATAGAAATGAAAATAGTTGAAAGCCCTAATATGATGAAAGTACATACCTCAAACAACATGTGCACGTAAGGCGTTAGTTTGATTCTCTCGGAATTGGACAAGCAAAGCATTTTGTTGTCGTCCAGTACAGTATTCATATTTTCGATCCATACTGCGTCGACTGGGCCATCGCAAATCAACCATTGATGATCCATTTCGACACACTACATGGAACATAGCAATGTTAGTACCTTTTGAAAGCGTACCTAGACTAAAGTTACACGGTGTCATTTCCGAAGCAGCAGCGAACTCTTCTCACGTTTATATCCACCCATAATACGCGGAAATATAAACGAGTAGCTCCTTCTAGGCTCCTCTGGTCATGCACATTCCACAGCTTCATTCTATATGTATTACTGGTAAAGTATTTATCAAAATCGGATGTTACTTCCAGAGAGTACCTACCCTCTGCATAAAATATTACAAAGCTACAATCATACATTTCACAAAACCCACTTGTGAGAAGTTATAGTGGATAAATTTATGCCAAACGAATAAATACCGTACAAACTGGCCATTTTGCCCATTGTACAGTCGACAACACAGCCAAGTGACCATCGGAAATCTAATCTGACCTTAAGTGCATTGTAATAAGGTTCTAGGTTTTCACGGTATGGTTAGTTAGGTGTGTTGCTGTGTGTACTCGTACATAGCTTTGCGCACCACGTCATACTCGTATTTTAATACAACAGGCCTATAACAAAAATCGTTGCAGATGCATTATTGTTCTAAGCTGTTGTTTTGAAAGTTATACTTGTTTATTGCTGGCAACACTAACCTATATAATTACCTGCAGGTGATGTTAGTCATGTGTGAGTCAGCATTGAATATGGGCAATGTTACAAACGTTTTTTTATACTAGTCGACTATAATCTTTAAATTAGAACCTCGCAAACCATAACGCAATGGAATACTTTTATTCTGATGAAAAAGTTTATGCTCTATGGACAATCGAAATAATTATTTCGATACGCTCTAGACAACCGAAAAAAAATTGAAAATAGAACTTCGTATTTCAATAATGTGTCCTAGTTTAAGGAGACACGATCCGATACAAGATTGCCAATCTATGGCGTTTCAGAACGTAGCAGCGTCGCGTCATCTGTCAATAATCTACTTGAACTTGCTGCTGTATCCAGGGCATAAAAATTAAAAAAAAAACTACGCTTTGTGATTGGCTAGTATTTAGACAATCACAGCACAGTACTGCAAAATTACGGACGCCGGTGGTGTGATGTGATAACTTTTCTTTTCAAAGTGACGAAACATCTTTAACTCCTCAAGAAATAACTAATATGCCAGAGGAAGCCACACTTACCTTGCTACCTGAAAAGTCAAAGAGCCTTTACAATAGTCGAACTAGACAATATAGTACCTACTTACGATATTTAGTTTTCTTATATACTCGTATTAATGACTTAAATTATTAATTTTAATGAACTCGTACAAAAAGTATTGTTCACAATAGTGTCATAATCAAGCTTTTTAATCTCGAACCTTACTTAGGCCACTCAGCGTGGCCTCAACACGGTACTCGACTAAAAAGCTCCCTATTATAACACGATTGTGAAAAATACTATTTTTAAACATTTCCTACATAAATAATATAGATGCAGCGTGGTTTTTTTTCTACATCGTTAACGGGCTAGAAATTAACCACAGTTAAAAGTATATTGTTACTTTTTGTAGAAAGATATGACTCTAGCTTTTGCATACTTTTTGGCCCACCAAAAATCATACCCATATAATTCAATGTGGACTCACTTTTTACGATTTCACTTTAGATTTTTACCCTTAGGCTTGTCACCTTGATGTAAAATGACTTACAAAATACTTTTATCGGTTGCCATAATAATATATTGTTAATTTTTATATGACATAGGTACTGTATTTCGATCATAGTGGAAACTTGAAAAATTATTCGTCACGAGCTCGTGACGGATCATTTTTCAATTTTCCACTATGATCGAAATTTGGAATTTCGTTAGCGGACGATTCTGCTTAATAAACATTTATAGGTACTGTATCTTGAGTACAGTATTTCTGACCTGTTTTTGCAGTATTATTAAGTAACAACAAGTTATTAAAATTTTACCTTTGCAAAAAAACATAAAGCAAATAGACAATTCACAAATCCAAAAACACAAGAACACTTCAAATTAATGATTTTACTTAGTTTAATATCATTTGACAAACATATTCGTATGCTAAACACATTACCCCACTTTTGAGTAAGTTCCAGTAAATAATCCCACATCCACCCATCAAGTAAAAAATAAAATTGACAACCCTAGCATGGTCAGGTTTTTACGAGTATATAGAGGCGCAGATTATTATTGCGAATTTGCCCACTAAAAATTAAACGCACAAGTATAATGTTTAAATCACTACTAATAAAATAATAAGATGCCATACTGATCCTAGACCTTAAGACAAGTATGGCTAATAGGACCGAGTAAAGCTGAATGTTTAAGTTATTAAAAATAAATACACGGGTTCACGCTGCACAATGCCATCATCACACACAAAGATACGTGAATACATTTGTATGTGTTATGTTATGAATAAATAATCCAAAAAGATACACGTGAAAACATGTACTTAAGAAGTTTGCTAAAGCGGGCAAAGTTGCCAGGATTGACGGTACCAAGTTAGTTTTATCTTGTTACTAGCTTCTGCCCGCGACTCCGTCCGCGTCGAACTCGTTTTTATCGTAGTTCCATACAAACTTTCACCTCCCATTTCACCCCTTATGGACTGATTTCCGGGATAAAAACTATTCTATGGCCTTCCCCGAAACTAACTATCTCTACACCAAATTTCACCCGCACACACTTTGCACCCCTATTTAACCCGCTTAGGGGTGGGTTTACCCAAAACCCTAAAATTAATTTTCTTGTATTGTAATAAGGAGTCCATACACAAAGTTTCAAGTCTCTCACATAAAAAATTCTACTCCATCCCCATACAAACTTTCAACCCCCTTTTTACTCACTTGAGGGTGGAATTTTCAGAAATTCCTTCTTAGTGGGTACTTACGTCATATAAAAATCTGCTTTCTAGGTTCAACGGTTTGGGCTGGGAGTTGATTTATGTGAGTGAGTGAGTGAGTCAGTCAGTTAGGACTTTTATGTTTATACACACTAGCTTCTGTCCGCGACACCGTCCGCGTGGAACTGTTTTTATCGTATCTCCATACAAACTTTCACCCCCATTTCACTCCCTTAGGGAATGATTTCAAATTTTATTCCATCCCCATACAAAATTTCAACTCTGTTTTTGGCCCCTTGAGGGTGGAATTTTCATAAATCCCTACTTAGTTACGTACTACTTACTACGTTATAAAAACTACCTATTGTCATGGCCTCCCAAGTCGAACAACGTATAATTATTACAAAAAATAACTCATAGATGGCGACACAGGTAGCGAGCGAAACATTTGAACCAGTAATCGTGAAGATAGAATGATTTTTACACCTTAATAAATCCAAAGTACCTTAATTATATCACAAACATCCTTCCGTACATAAAATAAAGGTATATTTTATAAGTTTAGTAACTGCAATAAAATTGGTACTAAATCCATATAACTCGTACTATACGTGTAAGCTTTCAAGTTTGCTACGTATTATTGAGTACTGTCACTAGATGGCGCCATCACTGGTCGCGAAAGTTCTATGGAACCACAGGCTCCGCAAGCATTTGATTATGTATATTTTTGTGTGATGCGTAATATTGTCTCGAAAATACTACTTTTGTATCAAAAAAATCAAAAATACTCTATTTGTTGCCCGGGAAGTCAATGCCATCTGGTGATATTTCAATGTATTACTAAAACGATCAGGTAGGCTGACAGCGTCATAGCCGTGGTAGCTCGGATACTGCATCTACTGGTGTAGCTACGGGACTAAAATTGTATACAGAATTGCCTACATTAGGACGGTACGCTTTTGCTCTATGAGATTGGGTATCTGTACTTGTATTCTTTAATCTGTGCTATTGTGAAAAAAACAGCTTTCTAGCTTCAACGGTTTAGGCTGGGCGTTGATTTAAGTCAGTCAGGACTTTTACGTTTATATATATGTAGATAATTGGTACATAGGTGACCTACTTGTACAGCAGTTCTTAAGCTAAGCGGTAGGATGCCGTCGTGCCACTCGAGGGTTTGCAGGTTGACTTCGCCGTACAACTCGCCGATAGTCAAGCTCTTCGGGTTCATTATGTACTTGTGCACAGGTTGGTTTTGCAGCCCTGGCACACCCTCTTCGTACAAGCCTTCGTACGTATCACCCAGTACCTAAATGTAATAATAATAAATCTATATTTTGATGTATTTATGTAGATAGATACAACACAAAAAAAGCGCACAAATATTTGAGACGGCCTAAAGGCAATTTTTTCCACTCCTTGTCCAGTCAGATATTCGTGCGAGAGTCTGTACCAATGTAATATAGACGGAGAAAGTTTGGTAAATAGTTGCACTTACGTGTAATACTACGGTTTTCCCGCCACCAGTCGGACCCACCAACATGACACCCCATCTCACAATCATTGTTTCGTGCAATTGAATTACTTTCCGAATTTGACACGCCTCAACTTGCATCTTCTTCGCTAAGAGGCACTTTACTGTTGATAAAAATAGGTTTCAGAATAAAGTAAGTGGTGATTCGGTCGATACGTACTTTTATGTATAAGTATCGCAGATAAGCTACACGCGCGACCATGTCAGAGGGGCCAGTACGCTAAGTTTTATGTCGGACATAAAGCATTCGTCCCATTCTGGCCAATATGCGAGTGCAAGAGGGACAAATGCTTTATGTCGGACATAAAACCTAGTGTGCTAGGGGGGCTGTTATCGTTATTTTAATGTTATTCACTTCTGATGTGTTTTTCTGGAATAATTAGAATAATTATTTTGCCTTTAATTAAAACCTTTTATAACGTACCTAGTGCATCACAGTGCTACATTAAAAAAAAACTGTCAAAGATTGCCACAAGTTTATTTTATGGACTAATAGTGTCGGTTCAAATCACAGACCACTTAACCTAGGTTAAGTGGTCTGTGGTTCAAATATAGACTGGTGGTCCATGATATGATTACTTAAACTATAATATTTTATTTGTTTACCGACACGGCCACCAAAATCCAAAAAATAACCTACTATTAATAAAATAAGATTTCTATACAACAAGAACAATTCAATAATCATCATTCCGCAATTACTTACCTACTATAATACGAACCCTTAATTGGTATTAAAATTGAAAGGTCCAATTACGTTACCTTTTTTTGATATTACATTTTGACATACATATGTTATCTTAGAAATACGTAAGTTCTTTTAACACAAATATTTTTTTTTATCACATTTTTATTTTAATATATTATGACTAGATAGTTTCATGACTGATTCGTGTTCATTAAGTACACTAGTTTTCCTTTTAAATCCTGTCTTATACTATCTCATTAAAATAAGTACCTAAAATTTACAAGGTCTATATTTAGGGATTTTCCTCTACATTCATATACCTATTAGGTAGAAACGGACAGAATTAGTATTGTGGTGAACATAATTTGCTCTAAAAATCTGCATATGCTACCTAATGGCAGTGGTTGGGAGTGAAGGGACGATTCATGGGAGTCAGTAATTTACATTTTCACGAGTAACTTTTAAGTAAGTACCTACCTGCCCGACGTTTAAATATTAGACAGAATATATCACTTACTGATACATTCCTGCATAACTCCGTAGTCGCGTATCGGCAATTCAACTCCGGGGAACAGATCTGATAGAATGCCAGCGAACAGAACTGTGTCGGCTGCTAAGAACTTAGGCAGGTTACTGTCATTCAGTGCGCACAGCAGGGTCATCTCTTCGTGCTGATCAGGACTGGCACGCTTTAGAGCGCCAGCCATTACCTACATACACATTTAGTACTGTGTTTTTATGCTTCGTACACATATATTAGAAGGCGGTGCAGGGTACAAGCAGTTTCAGAAATTGTAAATCAGTAATAAGTTAAGCTATATGGAATGATTGGGTGTGCAATATGACGATTTAACTTGGCCTCTTGATTGATAACGATAACATACAAGAAATAAAAAGAACCTGTAGAAAGTTGATAAAAGGACTAGTTACTATAGAACAATGTAAACATAGGCACACATCACACTCAAAAGTTGTTTATCATCACTCTACGGTACCCGGTAACACGCAACACAACCCGGGAAACAATGTGTACACCGATAGCGCAGCGTTTCCGGTTACGTAGCACTACTCAGCGCGCAGCGTGGAGAATTTTAGTACTGCCGAGGTCGCTACGCCTTAAAACAAAATATAGGCACACTACTCGTACAGTCAGCGTCATATAGTTAGTAGCAGATAACCAAATATTTCGGTACACGTCTTTATTGCTGTAAGAATAAGAGTCTGTTACGAAATATTTGGCTACTCTGGCTGCTACTAACTATATGACGCTGACTGTACATGTGAAGACATCTATGTAAATCCTGACAAATCGCCATGAAATCGTATGGCCATTTGTCAGCGGCGATACAAACGCTACATTAGGGTTCTCTAATTTACTGCCGAAATTGTATCCCTTAAAAAACATTTCATGTAAAAAAGAGGCCAAGTCTCGAAACTCTTCCACCGAAAAAAAAAGTGAGATATTTCGTAGACCCAAGTCTCAGGCATTTTTATTAATCTTTATTTGCTTGCTAAATAAAAGTCTGCAACTTCCCAAGTCACAAAATGAGCAAGTTGGTTGGCAAGTGAAATTCGGACAAAAAAAGTTCGGAGACAAAGCAGAACACCCTACCTATTAGTACCTTACCTACCACAACAAATCTGAAACATGGCGAAGGTTGTAAATCAACTAGTCTGCCTATAAACGTGCGCAGGAGTGCTGGTTTTCGCACCCACCCAATTTATTTTCACTCTATTTATCACACAAATCTAGTTGCAAATGTAAGGGCTTACCAGTACGCTTTTGACCGCCCGCATCCCAAAATCATAGTGGTCCTGCTTAGAAAGCTGTTCGCTTGATAGCTTGTACATCTGTACCATCTTTTTTGACAAGCTTTTTGAGGATTCGAAGCCTTCAGAATACAGGATCACCTCTGCTATGAGGGCTGTGAAAATACAAAACAAAGCCGGTTTTTTCTATTGCAGCTCAAACAGCATATTCCACTTTATTCGAAATACTATGGATCATCATTATCAACATCATATCACTAGAATACCTTCCCTGTGTATTGTATTCGCTAATTTTTGGCAACATATAATGGTCAGAAGAAAAGGCAGTTTGAATCTCGCCATAAATATACGTACATAAATATCTATACAGGACTCTATTGTAAATGTCATAAAAACAATACACAAAGGTGCTCGGGAATAAACCCATCGGAGCCTGGAAAGGTCTAGACTTTCAGTACTAGTGTGAAATCAATTGATTACGCCAGTAGGTCTGGTCTAGACTTCAGTACTACATGTGTCATCGTATGATGACGCTGGGTACCGAGAGGTAAAACAAATATTTTTTCCAGTACCTATTGGTTTCGTGAGGAGTAAGAAATGTTGTTATTTTTTGCATTTCATAACGAGTTTGTACTTTTCCAGTAAAATTATGAGCTGGCGTTCGTTATTGTTAATCTTTTTTTGGCCAGGAATATGCTGAAAATATTATTTGAATTCGTCCCGAGCAGGTTACTCGTATATATTTTAGCATAGTGCCTTTATGATTATGAATTATGACTAATATGATATTCTCTATTGATTATACCGTAATCGGGCACCATCATCGATATGGGGCGGAACAGCGCCTTCAGGTTATCGGGCAGCTCGGTTCTGCCGGCGTACCCCGGATTCATGGTGATGAAGGCCGCGCATGTGCGGACTAGTTTAATCTCGCGCCCTTCGAACATAAACCTGCAAAAATGTTCAACGTCTTCAATACTATCCCATCTGCTCAAAATGATTTGCATATACAACTCGGTTACAACTATGACCTCGCTGGAATTGAAGCCCCTCCCCCTTTTCTTTTACCTACCCGCGCTCGCCCCGCGCGCCTTGCGCACCGTACCAGAGCACCGTCGTCATCGACGCCAGGTCCACAGATATTGTAACCGGGTTATAACTATACAGAAGGCCTTGTGATTTGCATGGTAGATCATAATTAGTAATAGTATTTTCAGAATGTACAGTACCTGGTTTGCTTTGCCACCTTCGCATTCCTAATAGTGATAAGTTGTTGAGCAATGACTGAGAGCACCTCAATATCAATTCGATTGAATTCGTCAAAGCAACACCATGCGCCCGAAGTTGCCAATCCGGAGAAGAAACGTCCCATCATCTTGTAATCGAGACCTATTCATGTACAAGGGATCAAACTTCAGTTCCTAATATGTAAATGACTGTAGTTGAAAAAGGATTTGAAAATTGCTAATAAAAGCATGATCCCTCCCGGGGGTTTTCCCGAGAAATGTCCAATAGTCCGTATAAACTCGATACTGTGAGGTGAGATTTTCTGCCCTATTATTTGTTCACAGCGCGAACTATTGCGACAAATCTTAGTAGACCGCAGTGCGTAACACGGGGCGCGGGCAGCTAGTATTAACAATAACCCCTCTCGCACCATAACTCTAGCGCAATTGATGCTTATTTGAATTTCTTGGGTAAATAAATGAATAAAACAAAAATACACATTTGCAGACAAACACAAATCGACCTACTCCCAAACTAAGCAACGTTTGTACAGTCAGCATCATATAGTTAGTGCAGCAGTATCAGCCAAAGTAGCCAAATATATCGTAACACTGCTTTACTCCTATAGTAATAAAGACGTGTGCGTGTGTGTGTGTGTGTGTGTGATATTTGGCTACTTTGGCTGATACTAACTATATGATGCTGACTTTACTATTGGTACTAGACGATAAACATACTTATTTTCTTCTTATTCAAGACCTAAGCTCTTGTCCATGTAGCTCAAAGTAGGCCCTCCATCTACTCCGATCCCAGGCAACCTCTTTGACATCTCGATACGACCTAACACCAACTCTCTTTTTCAGTTGTTCTAAGGTATGTAATAGGATAAACCGTTTTGCATACGCACTCTGGAGACTAACGCAAGTAACCAGTAAAAAAACTGCACTCATGGTATACCATGCACATGTGGTTTCCATATTAAGATACGGTTAATACCTGTGGGGAAACTCAGCGAATTTACAGAAAGCTTTTGTTGCCCAAAAACAATGTATTCGTGCCACATGTAATGTGGATCTTTTAAACTTCCATGCATCTACATAATGGAAACGTGCATGTTTGTTAATCTGCATCCAAGTTTATTTTCCACTAAACAAGATGAATGTAACTTTAACACTAGATACCCGAATAGATTGATATTACGTATCTATATAGGATACGAACCAAACTGCATAGAATACATCCATGACTCAGAAACAAATATTCGTGCCCATCACACAAATAAATGCTCAAATGGTAGGACTTAAAATGTCGAATGCTTTACGGGGGTCATAAGCATTGTGCTAATACTTGAAGTACAGATCATACTTGCCTTCAGAACAATTGAACACCACGCACTGAATAGCGAGAGCTTTTGCCAGATCCTTAGTGGTCTCCGTCTTGCCAGTGCCGGCGGGGCCGGCGGGCGCGCCGCCCAGGTCCAGCTGCAGAGCGCCCATGAGGCACAAGTAGCAGCGGTCCGTGAGCGGCGTTATCACGAGCACACCTTTAACGTCCAGGTTTTGGTTAAAAGCTATTTGAGGCAAAGGATTGTCATTGGTCCAGTAATTTTATTGTAGATACAATCAGTTTTTTTCTGTGTATCGGATATAAACCATCATATAAATAATTAAATAGAGACAATATCCTATAAAATACCAGACAAAAACAAACTTAATTATAATTGAAATTTTGAAAGGACCGAAAATTATTAATAAGTCAATATTTTAATCTTGATTTTGGTTTATTTATATTTGCTCTATAATATCGAAGTTAAACTTTAAATCGTGAATGCGTCAATTAAATATGTATATCTATCTATAAACTAACTTCAGTGATTATCTTAGAATAAAGTATTAAAATAAAATTAGCATAAACATGCTGTAGTAAATTAATGTTTAACAAAACCGTATTTTTACTGGAGTACATCTGTAGTAGCGTAGCACCAGCTACGCCGTAGCGCGTAGCCATTTAAAAATGCCTCTCGTAGACGGTGAGGCAACGTATAGACGTCCAACAGTGAAACAAATTATTAATTAAGATACATGGAATAAATCCTTCGAAAGCGGATGTCAATATTTGTTAATCAAATAATATCAATTAGGTTAACGACCTTTCAAACATTCACTGCCAAGAATCGCTACGCGCTACGCTCGTAGCAGATCCCGTGGTTTTCCTAGTATGTAGGTAGCCGGAAGAGACTACGGCGTAGGTGCCCGCTAGGCAGGTTCCTGGCAGTGAAAGTGTATGGGATGGAAAATGAAAGATAAATTGATCGTGGATTGAACGAAATAATTATGAGTTGAGTTGAGATGACGTCACTGGCTAGTTGCACTTACCTCCAGCGCCCAAATATTCGTGCCCGTAGACATACATGGCGCTTGACATGCGAGCTACGCAGTTATCGATCTCCTCGTCCCAATAGTAACGAATCATTTTTAGCCATTCGAAATCGGTCCTAGGACATTGTCATAGTTAAGTAAGTGGGATACTGTAATGTTAACTGAATGAGCATAAAATGCATCTTGTCCTCGCCATGTGAATCGTGCGAGTAGGTATTGCTTTTGTTCAGTGTAAGTTTAATCATAATTAAATAATTAATTATACTAACGCTTTCTGCACATGTTTTTCCACCATATGCGAAATAGTGTCCCTGGCATGGACATCTACAGTGATAAGCGCACAGAGGACCTTCCTAAACAACGAAGAGATATCTTTTCGCGTGATCGCCGCAAGGTCATTCAAATCGATGATACATTGCTTCTCGAAGGCTAGCAGCGAGGTGTCGATGCGGAGAGGAATCCCCAAGTCGAATAGGGCATGGACAGCTTGTGCCCACATTATTTGAGATACTGTTAATACTATCTGTGGAACAAGAAAATAAGCATACGTTGTAAAGAACCTCATCGCTCTAATGATTCGAATTGCATCATGTGCAGACATTGATTTAGTATAAATAAAAATACAACCGAACTGAGAACCTCCTCCTTTTTTATTTAAAGTCGGTTTACTAGATACTCAATCAGTTTTATTGATAACGTAAATAATTTTATGTAATCAATCAATCATATCAGCCGAAAGACGTCCACTGCTGGACATAGTAAACTCATTTTATGTATAAACTCATTGTTATTTAATGGTTGTGAATAATACATTTTGTTAGTACAAATAACAGATTATCGCGGAGCAAAAACCTAAGGAGTCGGTATTAGATTCTATATTTTTATGGAGTCGTAGTTAGGGTACGTAACGAGCGTTTAAAAAAAACTGTAAATGATATTATTTATGCAGTATTCCATTTTATTAGGTTTTCAGCGACATGCAAAGAAGGCCGCAGTTTATAGCACGAGATAGGAAATTTCGACGACGAAGAGTCGTAACGGCCTTGTCGCCAGTTTATTTTTCAAGTTTATATAAATCTTGTAAAAATTAATGTTTAACTAATGATAAATTGATTCTATGGTTGTAAGTCATAATTAGTATAAATGTAGCAACAGAAATATTTTTCCGTACTATGGGAGATACGCCATGAAAAGGTTGAATGACACTGTTCCAGGTGGTGCAAGCAAAACGTACATTTCGGAACTAATGGCTGGAAGAAGGCTCAAAACTGTGTGCAGCTTTTTAAAGTAGACGGTACATACTTGATTGGGATGCAACTCGACCCAGTCGACGCGCAAACGTATCTGGTAATCTTTCAGGGCGTACTTCATCGACCGTTTCACAGACGCGAACATGGCTTCCTCCACTTTGCCCAGCCAATCTTCGACGTTACCTCGCGCCTTCAGGCCCTGTATATAATGGATACTAATATTACTTATATCATTTGCCTTGTCAGGCTTAACAACTGCTGAACGGACTTTAAAGTTATTTTTTCTTCCCTTTAGGCATATTTCATGCAACTATGAATATCGATATGAACAACCATGTGACCGGTTCATGACAAATCCACGATACTTGGTTTATGTACGCCGACAACAGAAGGGTATTTCTTTCTTTTGTTGTATATAGGATGTTCTCGATAATGTCACCCTCCAAATAACCTCTACAACGTGTAATAAAAATATCGCAAAACCGTTTAAGGGCATAACAGGTATCGTGTTCTGATAAGAAAAAATTAAAGATAAACTTTTTTTGACGCGATTTTTTTTACATATGTAATGAGCAGGTCGCCCCAGTCGGCCAACGCTCCATAGAAATGAAAAAAAATCGGGTTCAAAAAAAAATTATCTTAGTTTTTTCTTATCAGAACACGATACCTGTTATTGTTTTTTTATTGCTTTGCTATTAATAACGATTTTTTTACTTAAGTGGCCAACTTACACCAATTGAAATAAATACTTACCCAGAAAACATACTGTTGGTATACACCTTTATTGTATATACTTAGTACAGTCACGGATTTTAATTGTTAGGCCACATGCCGCTGTTCGCATTCTAGCCGTATAATACAAATCGGGTTTAGTCATTTATGCTCGTATATTTAAACAACGAAAGCTTCGTATAATAAAAGAGCAGTCATATCTCTGTCTTTATCATTGTGCTTGTCAGGCTAGAGATGTCATTTAGGTTTGAATCTTTCGACAATAATGTTACATTTTCATGCATTATTAATGGTTGGCTAATATCAGAGCCGGAACTACCAACCTCACATCTGAATCACTTCCTACACCCAGAGTTAACCAATAGCAGACCTAGCAACCGCAACCTAGTAACCAATGTTATAACGTAGCGATAGTAATGGAGAAATAATGATAGGTCATTTCGACGAAGGAGAAACGAAAAACTAGCGACTTTATCCGAATGCGTGGCGTCTAGGATACAAATGTGACGTTCGTGACATTATCATAATTGTTGCACATAAACGTAATCAATCATCAATAACCGCATTAAATTCCCGAAAGTCGACATCGCATCCGTCACGCACGCATTGATAGTTTGATGACAATTGCATACTGTAAACACCAAAATTGCGATATCGCACTCACTACTCTATGCATGGCAATATTTTATTCGGGGACAGAAATGATGTAGTAAAAGTTAACCGCCGCCATCATAAGAATTAAATAAGAATTTGACTTAAGTCAGTTTTGTAATTTGTTATGTTTCAGCTATCATAGCTAACTACATAATTATATTATTCTTAAAAAAATAGACACTATTTGACAAATAAATATATTTATTAAGAAATTTACTTATGTAAATATCGGCGTCCACATTTTACACATGCCTTGTTCGTTCTGGAATACACATCAATACACTTCATATCATTTTAAGTATAGCATAAACTCATCAACTTTGTAGTCGGGGAGCATTTCTCCTCGCTAGGCTTCGCTGAATACAGTGGGGTGATGGTCTTCATGGGTCCCATAAAGGCGACATTCAGTTGCGGAATTCCGCCTGCAGCTGCTCCCGATATGTCGTCTTTCCCACAACGCAACAGTGTTAATAAATCTAACACGCTTATGGTTCTACGAATTTGGCATTACTTTAATTCTTTAACAACGTTATAGAATGAGCTCTCGCTCAAAGTTGGACGAATACACGAGCTTGTCACGATCAAATTATCGCATTAAATACTTTAATAGTGGTTATGATTCATCAAAATCCATAATTCAGAATTGTCATCTTTGATGTCAACATTTAACTGTCACTGTCTTTAAATTCAAAAGAGGTCTGAATCAAAAATATTGCTTGCATGCAAAACTTATTGCTCATTGACATCTCATTAGCCAACATTTAATTTTAACCTTTAAGGGAAACACATTGTTTCTGACTCTTCAAGATGGCGGGGTTCACGGTGAAATTTATATTCAAATATTTACAACAGTTATCACTTAAGACAGTTATGACAAAGTCAAAATCATGTATTTATTGTTTTATTCTACATGTTGGTATTATCCTTATAAGGGTTGCTATAGTCACGTTTAAACAAGGTTGCCATGGTTACTTAATAAGCGCCATTGTTTACGCGGTACGTCATGTATTTATTCGTAATTAATCGTGTAATCTCGTGCACGCTCGTGAATGCTAATACTGCAAATTTAAAGAACTTCAAAGTGGCCTAACAATTAAAATCCGTGACTGTACCTAATGGGAATAAAACCTTTTATTTTCATGCTACGAGTAAATGATGGTTGTGGTGTAATTAGTAGACTTGTTATGACCTGCTATTTCTAAATTAAAGCTGTAGTTAATTTTACGTCACCTTGCCCAAGTTGACTCTCTCTCCCTCAGGTGACAGCATTGCAATGATGTCAGTAGTGAGGTCCTCTTGCTTAGCCGTCTTGGCAAGCTTCGCTTGCAGCATATCACGAGTTTGGAACGACATCTCTTTCTCCACAAGAGTGCCGTCTTCTGTTATTTCCATCTCGCTCTCAGGGAGTTTGACTCCAAATTCTAGCTTAGCCATCGCATCGAAGCATTTACGTAAGTGAGGTTGCACTGCGTGTGGATTACGCGTCTACAGAATTAAGCATTGATATTAAAATAACACTGTACTGTAATAGTCACTGGGTGTGTTAATAGCATAGTCAAGGAGAAATAGGGTATACCTGAGCCAAAATTTCCAACAATTCATCGTTAGATAAGAAGAAAAATCTCGGAAATGCAACCCGTTTGGTTTCCAAATACGCCTCCAGACACTTCATGATCTGGTCAAGCATTTCATTGTTCCGCACAAACTCCTCGTAGAGTTTCGGTTGAGTTGCAGCTGGCATGGCTAATGGAACCTATCAATTTAGAACTTAGAGTTGTAATGAAGACGATCAGTTAATAGTATGTAATCATAGTATTTAGAATCAATGAAATTGGTTACTTTCCTCTTGTTAAAATGATAACTACATATTTTACTTAAGTTTACCTTAGCTACTTTACGCATAATATCTTTCCAGGATTTGTCCACCATGCTGAAAAGCCTGGTTTCATTGGGCAATTGTCTCTGGATATCGGGAGCGGAGAAAATAACCTCCAAATAGATCCAGGTCTGTTGGCACGCAAACCACTCTTCCTGTTAACATACATGTCCATTGGTCAAAATAATTAAACCTAAATAATATGAGTCGCCGTAATTAATACAATGAAATCATTACCATCTTCTGTTTACTTTTCTGTTTGTCTCTCAGTTCCTTTTTAACCGACTTCAAAAAAAAGGAGGAGGTTCTCAATTCGGTTGTATTTTTTTTTTTTTTTTTTTCAATGTTGTTACTTCAGAACTCCGTCTTTGATGAGCCGATTCGATTTTTTTTTTGTTTGTAATTATATGCATCCAGGTGTGTCCCATTTTTTTTTTAATTTAGTTGGATGATGGGATCCTTGAGAAAACTCCTCAATTATATTAGGCACGCGTGTAGTGATTTTGGTACTTTCTATTATATCTCGTGTATTTACATCCGGAAATCATAAATTTGGTGGAGTGGAACTGATGATGAAGACCACAGATGACTTATGGAATTCCTCAATTATGTACTTAAAGTACAAAATCACGTCACAGATTCTGATAAGATTCCGTTGAAATAGCAACTAATGAAGTACCAAAGGTGATCCTTGTGGAATCGACGGAAGTCCTCAAATATTATCGGGCCACATACAGCGATTGGGTTTTTTTCTCTAATTATCAACGCATTTGCTCTCGGAAATCAGTTCATGTGGTAAATTGGAAAATAAATGTGGAAATGTTCTCGTGGCTTGGCGGAGTACTAAATTGAAGTCGGTTAAAACTTTGTTTTTAAAGTAAATTATCAGCTAAAGGGAAAGCATTGACATTGTATCAAATTTATGCTGGACTTACCAAAGTTTTCGCAAATAAGTCCAAATTTTTGGCCCACTCTTCCACCCTACTTTTTATAGGGCCACAACTTCTAGAACTGAGGATGGTGCTAATGTGAATACTGCTCTCGTCTACTGCCGCTTGGATCTCCTCCAGGCCACCGAGGACAAATACGTCATGTGCATCCTTATGGAGAAGCACTGGCAGCTCCAGGCATTGCCATATGTCTTCCACCTAAAAAAAGCCAGATAAAATGTCTATCCCGAATCTAACATTAGAAGAAATATTGAGTTATTGATGCATGTTATTAGTTGTGTCGTGTTGCATCCTGAGGGAGCCCGGGGTTCCTTTGCTGTCTTAACCCAACAACTGGTGAAGGCAGTTTTTTGACCGCAGAAAACGGCATTTAACTTCTCGGACCATTGCAGGTCCATGACCGCCGGTAGGGAATACTGACCCATACCCCCCAATAGTAATAGAAGTTATAGATACCTTTTTAAGCAAGCCTTCAAGCCCGGCCTCGGAGCTTGCCTGGCCGGCCACTTCCATCAGTTCCTCGGGATACTGGAATGCTTTCCATTCCTCCAGTTTGGTCATTGTGATCACAATATCAGGAGTGATGCGGACTTTTAGTATTTCTTCAATTTTAACCCAATGCCGCGGTTTAAGCGCAGGGTTGCGGAGATAAGTCATCACTGGCAGCTAGAACATATGGATTATTTATTATTTATTATTATGTCATCCAAGTCATTACCGAAATGCAAGTTTAAATAAAAGGAGGTTATCGGTTCAAACTGGCCGGTGAAATTGGCATTTGATTAAAATGGATAATGACCACCGGGAGTCACAAAAGCGGTTATATCCTGTCAAAATGTCTAATTGACCAATTTGATCATCTGTAGGGGCAACTGGTAATCAGGTTACTTTACTACAATGTTTTACAGGCCTTATATTTAATTTCGGAATGTTGATATGTATTTTGGCTGTGTTATCATTATGTAACGCATTTTTCAACGACTTGGTTGTTCCCGAAAATGTCATGTAACAGAGACGGAAGGTGGTCAAAGGAATTACTAAATTACAGATGACAAATTTGTCGTTTTAGGGCTCTGACCAGTTTTTATTTGAAATATAAAAATGTCAACCTTTTCTTTTATGATTTCTATTGTTGCTTTACAATTCGGTAGAATTTTATTAGACGGCAGGCCTTTATCCAACTGATTGAAAATCTTTCCATAGTTTATTGTTATATTTTGCACATCGTCAATGTTGAGTGTGTTAAAAGGCTGTTCATACCTGTAACAAACAAGTCGTACCTAAGATACGCAATAAAAATACGAATACCTACAATACCAAGCGTCGTGCTGAGCAGCCTCTGGAAAACCTTGATTTGATTAGTGTTCTAGTTAAGATCAAATAATAGCATTGCAGAAGCTAGCAACTTGTTAATGATAACTGAAAAAGGAACTTATTGATAAAATTTTCATTTCGGAAGAAAACGGTTTCCACTAACTAAATCTTAACAAATCACTTTGACTTTGATATCGACCGCTTCAGCATAATATATTCTAGGTTTATAGGTTTCAATGACAAAAAATACAAAAAAATATATATATATACAGGATGATTCAGGAGACGTGAGCAGGATCAACCCTACACATACAGTTAATGTTAATGGATCATTTACCATCGTAATTAAGTTAAACGCCCACAGTTTTTTTTTACATTTTGTGTAAAAGTTTCATTCACAATAAATCAAGGTCACCCTACACAACTAAAAAAAAATTAACGTTAATCTTACCAATGCTGGTACGACTGAGTAGCTTATAAACTATTGAATCCGTAGGGTTGATCCTGCTCATGTCTCCTGAATCACCCTGTATATAATTATATGAAAGTTTGAGAGAAGGAAAACCTATAAACTTATTCTTTCATTGTGTCAATAACGTACCTACTAAAAAATCATTGATATTGGAAAATATTTCGAAGTGGATAAACATTTTCTCTTGTTGTATGGACAAGTATCTACGTAGTATTCTCCCCTCTGAAGGACCGTATAAATAGTCATATAAATAGGCTACATTCTTAAAAATACCTATTTAGTCCGTCAGTTAGATTATCAAAAAATATTGCACACATATATTTGTCAATCCAACAAAGATTATGAAGATATAGCCCGTTAAAGTTCCGTGTGACGTCACTTGGTTCACTTTTTAGCATAATGTTGCGTCACGTGGAACTTTAACAGGCTATATTTTCATATTTTTTTGTTTAATAGTAATACAAATACGTGTCCAATATTTTTTGATAGTGTAACTGACGGACTAAATAGAATAATATTATTTTTACTCAGAAAAGTACCCAATTCTATTGCACGGCATGCGACCGGAATATCCGATTCCGCCGCATTCCAATTGCAGGAATCGTGATGAACGAATTCCGCGGCGGACTTTATCCGCCTGTCTGCTGGTAGCCATATATTTGTTTATGGAGTAGCTGCACGGCTAGCACAATACGGCGCGCGAGCTCTCTCGCACTATCAGTCTCTCTCATTAGGAAACTTAGAAAGAGACGGATAGTGCGAGAGAGCTGGCGCTTGTGTTGTCTTGTGTTAACAGTGCTGCTGCCGAAATCAGCCCAGAGGAATTCGGCGACGGAATTCAGTCGCAGAATTCGGCCCGTATGTGGCGAGATTTAGTAATGTTCAATTGAAAGTATCGCACCATTGTGTAAAACAATCATTCCATTCCCTCGAAGCTTTCCACAACATCTGTCTTAGTTTGACATCGTTTATGGCTTCATCGAGTTGCTCCATCCTTGCAGGTGGAATCTAATAAAACAAATAAAAAAGTACAGTTTTGCTCGCATATAGAACATGTCAATTCAATGTCATGTCATGTCAATGTTTCGTTAGATAAGATAAAAAAGTTCGAAGCACTAGTATAAAATAATTAAGTGTCTATACTGACTGTCAATCCCACCCATAATGTCAAACTACCCGTAGGTACTCGACGTCCATACAAAACGTTTTTTTTTTACGTTCGCAGGCTAACGGAGTGATATTTTAAGAAACTTATGTAACACACTTTGGGAAAACGATGATTCTCAAATTATTCTGGTTTATAGTGTTTATACAAGTTTATTCTAGGAAATAGGGAATTTCGCGTAGATGGAAAGCCAATTTATGAATGATTGTTAGCTACATAAGTTTCTTAAAATAACACGCTCGATAACCCCCTTTAGTTTGGCCGGCTGCCGAACTAGTTTCCAGCACTTTTCCACACGGGAAGAAATCACGCCAATTTCGTACGTGTAGCGCCACCACTCGTCGATGATCGATGACAATGATTTCGGTAGCTAAGAAATAAGTGGGTTTCACTTCACATATATAATCATCACTAGAATTGTCTTATATCACCTTGAAAATTTTCTGCCATTCTCGAATCTGCTTGTCTCTTGCGGTACATACAGCAAGTTTTTCGCTTAAGTCTTCAAGTACTTCCAACACTTTTTCAAAGTCGGAGTTGATATCGTATAACCAGGGTTGCTTTAAAATAATAAAACATCGAATCATTTATTATAGATTAAGTATGAAAATTTTATGAACATAAAGTAGTTACCGCAACTTCTTCTCTGAGTTTGTTTACATCCAGCATGAGGTCCATAATGTCCCTCCCGATCTGGCTGGCGAACATGCCCGCCAGCTTGCTACGCGCCTCTACCTTAAGGTCCACGTTTTGTCGCAATGTTACGAGCGTCGCACTTAAACCTTAAAATGTATACTTTCGAATATCATTGTGTCTATTAAAAAGATAGTCTTAAAGTGTCGGATGCAGGAGGAAAATAAAATGCGGCTATCGGAATAAGTTAATCGGTGGATTCTATCACAATTCTTATATTTTACACGCACGTCTAACTATAATGTAACTGTAATCATGCAAACTCTCACCTAGATATTCGGTCATATCATCCGCCGGGATCGGGATGTTGAACTCTCCCATAAGATCATACATCTCGCGGAGGTACTCCAGGCGTTCTTCCAGGAACACCACCCTTTGCTCCAAGGTGTCGAGCATATAATTGAACTCTACCAACTCTGCCGCGGCTTCTGGCTCCTTCGTGATGTCATCGTTGATACTATCGACACCAGCTAAGATTTCATCGATAGCGGCGCGACCGATACTGTAAAAAACACATTTCATTTTGATTTCAGTGTCATTTCATTAGAGTAATGTAGAGCACCGTTAACCCTTTGACTATTTGACAACTCTGTCAATAAATTTAAATTTAAACCGTAAATCAGTCAGAATACAATCGCTTTTATTTCATCTATGACGGCAAATATGTTGCCATTACCCATTAAAGGGTTTAAATGGCATCTTACTGACCCTAATAATCAGAGCTCGGAATCTCCACGGCAAAACAAAGGACTGTCGCAATCTAGCTAGGGTTAGGAATACTTAGGAACATTTTTTTATCAACTTCGATCATTATATTTTACATGAAACAAAAATCGTGGCGATATTTTTTAAATCTTTTGTAATCGTTCGTGACCTTTCAATTAAAGTAGGTATGCGTTAGGAGTGGTAAGTTACGGGATTGTTTTATTTGTGTTGTTTCATCCACTTTATAATGTGTGCCATACGATTAAATGAATAAATCCACTTAATAATATTTTTTAAGCAACAAAGATGTAAATGTTTTCATAGTTCATTTATTGCATTAGTTCAACAGGTGTTGTAATACAATTTAAAGCTTCTCATGGGGTATGGTATAGCAATATACAAAGTACAATAAAGTAACTTTGAGAGAGGCTTCATAATTCTCAAATAATGAATAATTAATTGCTTGAAGTAACCACCTAGTTTTTCCTCCTATCACAAAACAGATAAAATTTACGACCATGATAGTTTTAGAATTGTTTTGGACTTTGAAGACAAAATTAAACCTGTTTCTATATAATTTTATATAAGTCTACAAGGACCGAGAAAATACGTAAGATTGTAGCATTAAATTGTATTTTTTTTGGAAAAACCCTTTATTTTTTCTATTTCACAACTATGTATTATTTATTTAAACTTTATTGCACAATAGAAGATAAAGTACAAGTAGCGGACTTAATGCCATAAGGCATTCTAAACCAGTCAACCATTGGGCAAAACAGAAACATTTGGCGCAGGCATTTAAATATAACTATTGAGATAGATTAAAAAAAAAACACACTTGCTCGTAAACGGTGTTATTCCATGCCTATATACAGAAGGACAATGGCCTAAATTGTGCCCACGGGAGTTATAGATTTTCATAACTTGAAATCAGATCACACATAACATAAGCTTGTGTGTGATCTGATTGGTTGAAAAAAATGTACTGCTCTGTGATTGGTTGAAATATTGAAGTTGCGCGCTCCACTCGCACTGATCTGGAAGTGAAGTTGTCAACTTCGTCAATTTTTGATTGGTATGAAACATAGATTTTTCTGTCTTTTGATTTCCTCGCAAATGTAATGAAAAACATTGTTGCCTTCGGCGTCGGACTTCTGATAGCCTCTTGTTTGCAATATGGCACTTACGCTCCTCGTTAAACAATGTACTATTCTAACCCTAGCTAGATTGCGACAGTCCTTTATTTTGCCGTGGACATTCCGCGCTCTGCTAAGAATAACAGTGTTCCTGATGGCAAGTTACTTCACCAAGGCTCCCGAGCATTGTAATGACTCGATGCTGTCGGCACCGATCGGCCTTTATCCCTTACGCTGAGAATACAACGAACCTTCATATACCTACTTAACTAAAACTACTTAATAAAAGGCTTATACAACTCCAGATGGCATGCCAAGCAAATGATTATAGGCAACGGTTTCCCGCTTCCCATCATATGGTACAGTCAGCATCATATAGTTAGTAGCAGCCAAAGTAGCCAAATATATCGGAACACGTCTTTATTACTATAGGAGTAAGGAAGTGTTACGATATATTTGGCTACTTTGGGTGCTACTAACTATGTGATGCTGACTGTACTACCGTGGATTCACAGATACTTTCTACAACACCATGTATTGAATGGAAAAAAATTACAATTGTAATCAAAATACTTACTCTGGAGTTGTTTGACTGATCACATCAAAAATCCTTCGAGGTTGAGGTCTAAACAGTTCTTGGAATGGAGACAAGCACAAGAATATCAATCCTAGTGGCTGATAACTGACGACGTCTTCTATGAGCTCCATCTGTTTGTTCAGCCTATCGGCAAGCTTTCTAAATACTTCGAGTTCGCGTTCATTTCTTATTGACTCGATGTCCATTTCGTGTGCTTCCCGGAAATTGTCCATAAACGGTAGCATTCGTTGAAGGAATTTTTGAACGCTGGCGTAAGCATCTCGAATGGAGTTGGGAATGAAAGCAAGATCAGCCAACATGCTCTTGTCTTGGTTCATCAAGAAATACAAATTTGGCGATACACCTGCGGACCATTCTACTTGTTTGCCCATAACTGTAGGTTGCACAAATATTTGCAAAGTTTCCTCATTCAAGAAATTATGAAACGTTCTAACATATTCATCCCATAAGTTAGTGATTTTCTCCAGGTGGTCGAACACGATTTTTTCACTTGGTTTAAGGTCAAATTCTCCGCTTGGCAAAATGTACGCGTCAACTTGAAACAATGCCCACTAAAATATATGTAAGACTATTTTAAATATCTAATATACTATACCTACCTATGTCTGTACAGAATCATATTTCCATATTGAAACCAATTTCGAAAGAAGAAACACATATCATTGTTATTTAGAAACCGGTTTCGAACCTTGGTTTCGATTGCGACTGAAGGAGGTAGGTACACCAAAGGCCACATCTAGCAATCTGTCCCAATTTGCTACAGTTGAAAAGGGACAGCAACACTTACCTTTCATTCTAACATTAGCAAGTAGGTGTGACAAAATGTATCGTTTGTAGTGTGCGCTGGGCCCTCTTGAGGGTGTAATGATCATAATTAAAATTAAATTAAATAGTCATTTATTTCAGATTGTTACATCCATATTACCTCACTACACATTACAAATACACATTAGTCAATACAAATAAAATAAAATAAAATAATAATAAAAACATGTCAAAATATAGGAGGTTAGAATACTTAGAACTTAATGAGCTCGCCTCCGGCTTTGCACCTAATTCCGACTCGAGTGTAATGAATGTAATGAAACTAATGAATGATCAACGTAGGACACTTTTATCAGTATGTATATATATATACAGCTGACGAGAAACATAATATAGTATATATACAAGAGCTGCATTTATACCGACCTTACATGTATCAGTCACTCTTGGTATGACCTCAAGAACTTCGTCCACAGCGCTGCCCCGCAAAAGCTCGTCGCTGGGAGCGAATCCCTCGTGTATCCGTAGCATGTTTGCCATCATTTGATTTGATCTCTTAGTTAGGCGATACAGCATGTAATTAGTCATATAGTCCGTTAACATTATAAAACTGCAACAGTATGTGTAATGTGAATTTAAAGACTAATTTAAAATAGATATCAATTTATACTTTACTAGCTACGGTAGCCTAGTGGTTCAAGCATGCGGCTGTCAAGAAGCGTTCGTGGGTTCGAATCCCGGCTCGTACCAATGAGTTTTTCGGATTTTATGTACGGAATATTTACCCTAAGCTTTTCGGTGAAGTCAAACATCGTGAGATAACCGGTCAAATCCCAATAAGGTCTAGTTTTCCCTCTGGATTGCAAGGTCAGATGGCAGTCGCTTTCGTAAAACTAGTGCCTATGCCAAATTTTGGCATTAGGTGTCAAAGCGGACCCACGGCTCCTTTAGGGGCACTACCGGGAATAACGCTAGGAGGATGCAATCAATGTATACTTTCAAAATACAAGTTAAAGTGGTTTACCATGCCAGTCGTTCGCAATATTTCCGTTTGTTTGCTTTTTCTGTGTATGACATACCCCCCGTCGGTTTGCCTCTGATTATTTGGAACGGCGGTATATTCCTGTCATCGTATACAAAGCCTTGTATGTAAAGAGCAGCATGACACGCTTGCATTATAACATCCAACACAACGGATCTGAACTCCAGTAGCTTTGCTTGAATATACTCAAGTCTTTGCATCTGTCAACCATCAAATATTTAGTGTCATTTCGTATAACTAAGAATAGAATAGGTAGGTGATGTATGATTCAGTATAATTTTTGACGTTTAATCTCATATTAAGTGTACTTAACAAGGTCTTAACAAGGACACCTACCTATATATTCTAGTCTAGTCAACTCTGTAGGTAGGTAGGGTCATTTCGCCTGTTAGCGACCACCTAATTTCATGTGCCGGTGGGCGACCACTTAAGCTGAGTTGGTGAACTGAAAGGATATTTTCTCGGTTTTTTAGTAGATTTCTATTCTAAAACAACAAAAAAAATGCATGTACAAGTAATTGTCTCAATAGGGTGTGTAGAATTGATGTTATCTTCAAAAGAAAAAACCTTCTCCTTCAGGTGGTCGCTAACCGAAGGTGGTAACCAGCGAAATGACCCTACTATAGGTATTCTACATAGTTTGGTTGAATCGGGACTACGGTAATACATTTATAGTAATCTATACTAATATTATAAAGATGAAAAGTAGGTATATGTGAGATTGCCTATGTTTATCCAGAAAGTCCATATCGTCGACTAAAGTCGCTAACCTCTTAACTCAATTTGATCCAATTTTACAGGAGGCCCATAAATCTAATCACCATAAATTAAATAGTGGTCGGGGGTTGCGAGGTTTTCTAGTTTACGTAAACAGTAGTTTATAATGTAAACAGTTTCTTCGTAGTACTGATGAGTTTTGCCTGAGGATTTTGCAAACTAAAAGTGGGAAACAATGACTTTAAAAAAATGAGGTAAGAGGTTTGCGACTTTAGCCGATAAAATAAAACACTTAGTGTTTTTTTTTACCATCGTATGAGTGATCCCTTACACTAGGGCTCCTATGCCTTTATTATGGCGTTTTTCAACACCGGTATGTATTTAGAATAGAATATAAAGTAGCAAAATATGCTAAAAAAACTTAATATCATCAATTATAAAACGATAATTTCGGCTGCGCCACGGAGTTAGTCGCTTGTGCATGTGACTAGATAGAATTTTCCCTAGTTTATAAGCCTCCAATTCTCTTTGTAAACCAAAAGCTAGACGTGCCTACCAAAGTACGGGAGCTGTAACCAGACCCCGTATCATGGTCGGCCTTATCACACGATAAGTGACAAGAGCGTCCGTCACTGGCTGACACCGTTCGATAGAACGAGACGACGCTCCTATCTTGTCAATTATCGCGTGATAAGGCCGACCATGATACGGGGTCAGAAAGCAGAAAACGGACAACAAATCCATTCAAGTTACTGACGCTGCATAATGTCCTTATTGACTTAATTTTTTAATGTTTTAGATCATTTATAATCTCAACTGCATAATCAGGTGTAACAATTGATATTTATTAGTTATGACATGCAAAAGAGCCCATGAGGTAATTGAATTGTGTTTATTATTTGAATGTTGACAGTTGATTTGGAAAGAAATATGCCAAAATGAAACCAGTTCCAGTTTAGCAACCACTTTAGTCATAGATCACCTTTACTAAATTAAGACAACCCTTATTGATTTCGGAAACCCTTATGACGGCAATGGTACTATGTTTTTGGACGTCATTCATTTCTAATTTATGCATAGTATGATGAAATGAAACAACAATCGACACTGATCTGTAAGAAAACTTTTTTCGAAGAAGTTGTATCCACATACCAATGTTTGTTTTTTCGTGTTCAACATCAACAAAGCACACTTTTATCATGTACCTACCTACAACACCTACGATACAAAAATAAACAATTTTATACCGAGTTCCTGTGAAATGACCTCAAGAACTTTTGCTGCCCATCAGCAGTTCGTCACTGGGAGCTTACATTTTACAAAGCTACAATCTCACAGACTTATCCTCTTATAATATTACTATAGATTAGTATAGAAGTATTTATAAGCAGTTATTTTTAAATTATGCAATAGTAACCTGCACTTCAATAAAATAGAAAAAAGCCGTGTCCATATCCCGAGATACATCTGCAAAAGTCTTCATGTACATGTCGCAACACATAGCCTGAATGTTGAGTAGAGCTTTGCCAAGCACCGGCGTTAAAATAAACAAATCCTTGGCCAATTTGTTGCGTGTTTTATTGTATTTTCTGAATAATATGGATTTTCTCCAGACATAAAAGGCTTTCCAATACCTGTACACTCTGAAAAACTTGATCTGCAAAACATTTAAATAGGTAAATAAAAACGCCTAATCACATAGGTATAAATGTGGATGAGACTAGCACGGGACCGGGATAAGTGGCGTACTCGAAGACAGGCTTATGCTCAGCAGTGGGCGATTAAAGGCTGAAAATGATGATGATGATGATGATAAATGAAATGATATAACGTCTGTTGAGATCCAAGTCACTACCAAAACTGTCACTGCTCTTCAAAACCTCGTATCTCGGTACGTAGTCGATATCCAGATACGACCTTTAATTGGTTTTCACCTGACGATAAGCTGTCCGTTTAGCACTTGAAAGCTTATCTTGTGAACAATGGCGCTGTTTCCTATTGTATAACCCCACCGCAAACCCTCCGACCAGATAAAATTAAGCAAGTAACAACAAAACTCATACAAATAGCTACCATCTCCTCTAAGTCACAAGGTTGAAATTGCTATAGCTTAACTCGTAAAGAAAGTCATTTTGTTAATAACAATCTTTGTGGACGCACTAAAACGTCGGTGACTTACCTGACTGCGGCTTTCGATGTCCAAGTGTCATTATCGAAAGTGTTATACTATAGCAATTCCAACCTTGTGACTTAGAGGAGATGGTAGCTATTTGTATGAGTTTTATTCTTACTTGCATAATTTTATCTGGTCGGAGGATTTGCGGTGGGCTTATACAATAGGAAACAGCGCCATTGTTCACAAGATAAGCTTTCAAGTGCTAAACGGACAGCTTATATAATTTTAACTATAGGTATAGGTATGTTTTTCAGTTATGTGGTTCAGTTCTTATCGCATAGATACTCTCTAGGGTGCCAACGGGACCGTAGCTTTTACTAAGGTTTCGCTATATGCATGTCAGTCTGTCTGTTCATCTGTTCGCATGTCTGTCTCCGTACACTTGACATTGACTTGAGATTTGCACTGAATGTGTTTTACTACGGCCACTAAAACCACAATTAATATCAATGAAAAGTGAAACATTAAATCTAGTTGCGTACAAAAAATCGAGGGGTGAGACCGACTCGCACGTGACCGTTTTTTATTGTTTCTATCAACGAGTATATAATAAAAACCTCTTACGTCTGTGAGTTGGACAAATATAGTATACTCCTGTTCCCACGCAGGAAGTGCTGTGAATTGCAATTCGTTGGTGAAATGTGTAACTCCACAGGGGCTGATTGTCAGATAGTTCTTTTTATCAATCTCCGTATAAGGAACCACACTAAATCAAACACATAAAAATTAAATGATGTTTTCATTCTGGTTATAGCCAATTTGCAGTATGAAGATCCTTAAATTTAATAAGTCGCACCCCCACTCCCGCGGTGTATGTTTTCAATTAACAACCCAAATAATCTGTTTTAGTACCTATCTGAATCCATTTAGTTAAGAGAATGAAGAGCCTTATAGTTTTATTTAGCATAGCCCGCAATTACTGTCACAGCACATGCTGAGCTCGTACCTTTCGTCACACAAATAATCTTGTATTTTTTAAAATCTCAGCTTATGTATCTGTTTGTGTGACAATAAACATTTCGTTGTTTCTTTCTTTACAAGTTTCTGCCCGCGACTCCGTCCACGTGGAACTCGTTTATATCGTAGCTCCATACAAAGTGATTTCCGGGATAAAAACTAACCTTTGTCCTTACCCGAGATTCTAACTATCTCCATACCAAATTTCATCTAAATCGGTTCAGCGATTTTAGCGTGAAGAAGTAACATACAGACAGACTTTCGCATTTATAATATTAGTGTGGATAGTTATAAACTTATAATTATAAGGGATTTCATTTGTAAGGTTAACTCATTCCTAAACGTTAAAATGAGTTAAGCGTTTACCCTTTGCATGGGGATCGTCTTTGTCTACCCTACCCTGAAAACTATCGTCTTGCAACTTCAAAAGTAAAACGTTAAAAATTGCATATTGTACAGCGGCGATGCTTTAAAGACTGTAGGTAAGCTGGACCTAGTTTAGCTAACCTTTCATCGGCGGCTGAATGCTAAGGTACTCAATTGAAATAAATAGGTAAGCAGGAAGTAATAGAGAGCTTTATAATCGTATTAGGCATCTCAACACCTGTATAATTAAAAAAAAAACCCAACGTTGCGAGTGACCGTCGATATATATATGTTCAGTACGATTACTGTTAGTTAACCACTGACAGATAGTTTGCCTGAATTTAATTTTCAACTTAAATGTCATACAAATAAAGCAATTTTCAGAATACTGTTACCCACGTCTACCGATTTAGAAATAACTGCTTAATGTGTATGAGGTTAAAGTTGAAAATTAAATTAAGGCAAACTATCTGTCAGTGGTAAACCCCAAATAATACTACTGTATATAAGTAGGTTTTTTTTTCCTAGGAGCTTAATGTACTAGGTACAGTCAGCAACAAAAGTAATTACGCAAAATAACACGCTCAAATAATATACACCGCCCTTGTTCACTTGACATAGAGTCGTGTGTAGATTATTTTGAGCACCTGGGCCGTGTATCTACTTTTGCTCCTGACCTTACTTTATCCCCGCTTGTCAAGCCCACTTTTCGAGCATGATAACTTGAGAAGTCAAAAAGAATTAAAACTCACTTCAAATAATAAGGTGTAAAGTAGACGTTTTCAGGGTGCACCGCGTACATCATGTAGAGGAAACCACATTCCGGCTGGTTCCTCACGTAGTCAATAACTTCCTTCTGGGATCTCACTTCAGGCTTCACCTTCAGAGGGTCTTTGATCTTGGCTGTCTCCTGGCTTGCTGTTTGTTCAGTGTCCTTTATTTTAAACGATTTCTTTCTTTTATCTGTTAAATCAATACATTTGTCGTCATGCGTTGAAATTAGGTAGGAATAATATAAATAGTAGTCAGATTTAAAACAGTCATTTTCGTCGTCTGAAGCTACACCAGACGTTCCTTGTCCAAAGCTGTAAAGCTATAAGACAGAGCGAGACAGGACTACGGGTAATTGAAACAAAACCGTTTTTTACCCGTGGTCGATTTGGTCACTCAATAGATTCGACGGAGAGATATTCAAAATGCGATGTCAATGGAAACATAATGAAATGAGACTACGGTCTTTCAAAAAAAAATTTTAAAAGTGAATACTTAGTGTGAAGAAAATGTGTTTGTGTTTTGGGTTGCTATATTTTAAGATTTTGTTATTTAATTCAATGTGGTATTTTGCAACTATTGTATTAAGGCCACGAGGGAAAAGTCATTCAGGGAGTAGAGAAATGTCAGTGAGACCACGAGAAACAAGTCACCCTCGTCATGCCCTCCCAACTCGAACAACGTAGATATAATTATTACAAAAAAGAACTCATAGATGGCGACACAGGTGGGCGTTTTCAGAAATTGTTGTTGGTGGCGTAAGTGGAGTTCCACTTTTAGAAATGGGCCAAATTGATTTGAAATGTAGCTGAATCGATAAAATATTGTATAAACAACATAAAAATACGAAATTTGTTACGCAATAATGTCAAATTTATAAAAAAAACTCAATTTTATTTAGTTGCTACTGGAAAGAAGTTCTATTACGCCACTCATTTTGAAAATTATTTAAAAAATAAATAGACATGTTAAAAATCTTCTAAAACTTTAATATTCAAATATAAACAAAACAGTCTTCTAAAAACATAAAATTATTGGACGTATATAACAAAACAATGAGTTATATCAAAAAATCTTTCCTTAACGCTACTTTTCTGTACTTTGTACTACATGTTATTGTCTCTGCAGCGACCACTACGTAATATTATTAGAAAGTATTTATTAATCTGAGATACCTAGTTAAATACTATTACTTAGCATAATTAACTTTTAATATCTTATAACAAAAATCACAATATTTTTGGAATTTTAATCACAGTCTCTAAATGGACAATGGCGTATAATGGAACTCTAAGTGGCGTTTAGGAACTATAAGGCAACGTTCATTAAAGCGATTAATTATACACACTGAGTATATATTTTTTTTACACTATGAGATCAAGGCAGTCATTTTAGTTAAGTAACTACGCAGCGGCTGTTTGGGTTGTGCTGGTTTTGAGTTCGACTGACTGATATTTTTCTTTTCTTTTTGTTTGCGTTTTTGTTCCCTCCATAGTTTTCTTTTTTTGGTTTGTTCGTCTTCTGTTAGATCTTTTTTCTTCTTTTGATACTTCTTTTGTCTTGCTAATTCCTTTTTCTTAAACATTTCATGTTTTTGGGGGTCATTTTTTATTTTCTCCCGGTACCTCTTTGACTTTTCTGCCGTTGTTAACGGCATGTTTTAGCCTAAAAGCCAAAAAAAATATTGAATTACAATCGTGATTTGCTAAAAAAAAATATCCTTTACCCACCAGAAGATACAATAAACTTGTAGTACTTATTTAGATAACTGCCACAAACACGAAACGATCTCGCGGCACAGATAGGCAGACCAACAAGCAAGAGCAAGACATCCAAAGAAATTGACGAACAAACATAATTAACACACAAAAAAACACGAACTGAAACTTACATGTTAAATTGTATTAATTGGACATGTATTTAATTTACAATATTATTACAGTGTAATATTTGTGTAAGCATTTGAGATAGGTAGTTAACCTTATATTATGATATTTTTGTTATTTTGAATTTACGATGTAATTTAATTCTGATTAAATGTTAGTTTTAGCAATTCACTCCATATGAAACGAGCTTTAGAGTTCCATTACGCCACTTTTTCGTTCCATTCACGCTATAGTGGCGGAATGGAGGTGGCGTATGCGCGACAATAAAACATTAAAATGAATTTACAAATAGACAATAATGATTAAGGCAAATGTAACTTTCTTTTCAGAATTAGCAATACGTAATAAGTTCGTTATAGTAAAGAATCAAATACGCAGGATGTTCTTACCTTGTCAAAATCAGTCTTGTAAGTGGAACTTTGGTTTTGAATGCAGGAACACGCGACCGACATTTACTCATTTCGCGGATTAACTGCTGTCATTACTGAGAAAATGGCGACTGCCATAGACTCAAAATGTTGCTATAATTCAAAATCTTCATGAATTTTGTCGGTATTTTGTTGCCAAGTTATTGAAAAGGCGGTCGCGTAGTGCGGAAATTCCTTCACACGCCATTTCGCGGGACAGGATAAAACCTGGGTTTTTCAATAGAACTTCAACCTAAACATATCTTTTTTAAGGTTTAAAATGAAATTTAAGTTTATAAGTGACCCGTACAAACACCCGCCAATTTTGAAAAAAATTAAGTACTATTAATTTTTTTACTCCGAATGTGGCAAGGTAGGTATGGGACACGTCAAAACACGACCTTTCATTTTACTTATTTAATTTTTATTTAAAATTGCTCATAGCTTTTCATTCTTTTAAAGCTAATATGGAGTAAATAAGGTCTAAATAATATTAAAAAAAATAAACGAATACGTACATCTTGCCAGAATTCGAATAATTCACTATGAAAGTGACGGGACATGACTTTTTCCAACTGACAACTTTGTTTGAAAACGCCCAGGTACCGAGCGAAACATTTGAACTAGTAATCGTTAAGATAGAATGATTTTTACACCTTAATAAATTCACCGTACCTTAATTATATCGCAAACATCCTTCCGTACATAAAATAAAGGTAAATTGTATAAGTTTAGTAAATGCAATAAAATTGGTACTAAATCCATGTAACTCGTACATACGTGTGAGTTTTTAAGTAAGTTTGTTAACAGCGTTATAGCCGTGGTAGCTCGGATACTGCATCTACTGGTGTAGCTACGAGACTAAAATTGTATACAGAATTGCCTACATTGGAACGGTACGCTTTTGCTATATGAGATTGGGTATCTGTACTTGTATTCTTTAATCTGTGCCCTCGTGTTCCCACAGGTGGGAAGTGTGGGACAACGAGAAAACGGTGCGCAGCACGTCTATCATGGGACGGCCGCGATATACTCTCGATTTATCACGCACTATACCTCTTGTTCAAAGTGTTCTAATAAGAGAGAGACGGATAGTGCGAGAAAAATCGAGAGAGCTCGCGCGCCGTCGCGTGATAGCCGTGCTGGTCGCGCACGACGCGGGGCGTGTGCGAGTCCGACGCGGGCGGCCGCCTTTGTGCAATCAAAGCCGACAAGGCCTCCACCCACCGAACGCGTGTCGTGCGTGGCGCGTGTCGGGCGCGGTTGAAGCGGTATATTTATTCACACCGCAAGCGGGCGGCGTGTAGTAACGCGTCGCTGACGCGTTAGCTGCGCGGCAGCAGCGCGGCCCCGCGCGGGCCCACGCGTCATATCTCTCTCACTACCAACACATCTAATATGTATCTCACTATCTCTATCACACTTAGCAGCGCGGCAGCAACGCGGGCCCGCGCGTCAAACCTCTCTCACTACCAACACATTTAATATGTATCTCACTATCTCTATCACACTCAGCAGCGCGGCAGCAGCGCAGCAGCTGCGCGGGCCCGCGCGTCATATCTCTCTCACTACCAACACATTTAGTACCTATGTATCTCACTATCTCTATCACACTCAGCAGCGCGGGCCCGCGCTTCACACGCGACGCGCACGACAGGCGGCCGCGCTGCCAAGTTGTAACTTTAGCGCCGCGGGCCCGCGTTCTGCCCGCGTTCAATGTGTGTTTGAAGTGTATTTTCAAAGCTTTACAACTTGCGCGGGCCGGCGCAGCACACGCGCCGCGCACGACACGCGTTCGGTGGGTGGAGGCCTGACAGAACGCGGGACCAACGCATGTCCAGCGCGGGTGCGCCGCGGGCCCGCATTACGACCGCGATGGACACGAGCGTGAGACGCCGCCCGCCTGCGGTGTGATATACCGTGTGTGGAGGCCTTAATCACCGTGTTTAAGTACGTCGGACATAAGGCGTTCGTCAATCTCGCACAAACATAAGGAGACGCTACACGGGCCTATATCGGCGGACGGCCATTCAAGGCCCTCCTAACTCGGCTACTCTTGTTAATAGGTAAGGGCACATAATAAATTATACTACTACGTACAGATGGTTATCTGTTAACAAATCCCCTGTTTAGGTACATGCCGAACGAGCCTAAACGTGGCCATGCCTTTCTATATCGCATGCAACTCGCTGCGATAGAACGCGTGCGTGCCATAGCAGCGCTAAATACCCCCTAGAACCGGTAGGCATGTACTTGTAACGGACGAATGCTTTATGTGCCGTTACTTGTATTTCAATTGATTAGATTATAATTATGGTAGGTAAGAATAGCTACATTTCAGCGACCGCAGACTAACGATCCTGAGGACCATAAACGGATTTCAAATATTTTATATAATTGAGTACAGACGAAACTCACTGTTACTGTCATCTAAATTGATAGGTTCCAACTGTAGTTTCGTTTGTTTTCTTTCTCTTTTAAATCTTTCCTCTTGGGCTTCAGCAAAACCAGTCTGTAAAAAGCACAGGTAGGTAATTCAATTATGCATATGGATTCAAACATGGAGGTCAATTCGATTAAACTACTTGACTTGGAAGCGTTTTGAACCTAGTGTATTGTAGGACGCGCTCGCTCTGACACGTTAGACTTCGCGTGTGTCGAAGCGAGCGCGGGACAACTTACAAAACCAATAAATGAATCATGGACTGACAATTAATTAATGGATGGAATCAAGACATTACCAAGGGCTGTGGTTCTTTCTTTACATATTCAATTTTGTCTAATAACTTCCTATGTGGTAAATGAAATGGTATGTCTCGGGGTTTCCTGAAAAATATAAGAAACGATTTAAAAATTGGACAATTAATTACCTACAAATTACTGCACGTCTATCATGGGACGGCCGCGACATACTCTCGATTTTTCTCGCACTATACCTCTTGTTCTAAGTGTTCCAATAAGAGAGAGACGGATAGTGCGAGAAAAATCGAGAGAGATCGCGCGCCGTCGCGTGATAGCCGTGCAGGACATCGGTGTAGGATCCGACAATGATAGCTAACAACAGGCTAGTGTCGGAGCCTGCAAGTGACCTGCAACGATACGAGTAGCTATCGTACCGTGCAATGTGGACATTGAGCATCTTTTTCTTAGCTGCATACCTGCACGGCTATCACAATACGGCACACGAGCTCTCTCGATTTTTCTCGTACTATCCGTCTCTCTCTTATTATAACACTTAGAAAGAGAGGTATAGTGCGAGAAAAATCGAGAGAGCTCGCGCGCCGTCCCGTGATAGCCGTGCTGAGCGAGACGAGCTCAAGCCGCGAACTATCCCATCTTTACTTTCTCCATTGCAGTTATTTGCACCGTGTACGCTGCTGGTGCAATTTAATAGTCATCCGACCCCCTAGCACACTAAGTTTTATGTCGGACATAAAGCATTCGTCCCTCTGGCACTCGCATATTTGCCGGAAAGGGACGAATGCTTTATGTCCGATATAAAACTTAGTGTGCTAGGGGGTCTGATCACTACTACTGTACGGTACCTACCTACTTACGGAATTCTGGGACGAAGCTTTTATTTATCATATAATTTAGTACAAAATGTTATTTAAAGGATACTAAATTCAAGACTAGGTATGCCAATATATAGGTGGGTACCTCGCATAGAAAGTAGGCACTCTGCGAACATTCCTTTGAATAGTTTCTATTGCGGGTAAAGTTGTTGCATTTGTATGTATAGAACGCTTCCCATCTCCGTTGAACATAATGGATGTACAAGAAAAAATACACAACTGCGTCGTACTATGAATATAAATTAAAACATTTTTTTGCAACTTTACAAATTTCTTGCACCAATAATATCCAATGCATTTGTTTACCAGTCGCAAATAGCAACCAGTGGCCCGTTTCACGAAGCTATATAGCAAATTCATAGTCTAAACGTTGCCGGTTAATGTACGGCCCGATAATCCGCATCCATCTATCCTTCTCTCTCTGTCTTTTTGCATGAGTTAAAAAGAAACAGAGATATAGTGGACGCAGTCGTTATTGGTCTAGCGTCTCAGTGTTGCTAGTTTATATTTGCAAATATGTAACCTGTACCTGCGTGAAACAGGCCACAGGCATTTTAAATAAAATAGAAGTCTAAGTTCAAACTACTTTGAATAAATTTGAATTTTTACTTACATTGTCTCCTTGGCTCTTATGTCTTAGAACCGAAAGATAATATAAACACTACGTTGTCTACGTTCTAGAACCCTCTCTACCTACAAACCCCTAGCATGTGGAAGTAAATTTCTAACAGCGATGTCTTAGTGCAAGTCTTGGCAAATGAATTTATAATTTTTCAATTTTATGCAATAATGAGTAGTGAAGAATAAAAATGAATGTAAAAATATAATATTTACTTTGTGTATGTCTTGTATGTACATCTCATCAAAAATCTCTACCATGTTGGTTTGTCTGTGGATATTCCATACCGTAGTAGTAGTAGGCAACATTGAAAACAAACAATATAAAAAGAAAAAAACAAGTGTTCTCTCGATTGGCGCTATTTTGCGTGGAAATAATTATAATCACAGAAATATAAATAAGGTGAACACATTTATTTAGGTTTACTATTCTTGCATATATATCCAATACGTTTGTGCTTCGCGGGATTCACAAAACATAGTGAGGCGCGATTTTGAAGGTAAATTATGGTCGCTGTAGTTGGTGACGACTTTCACCTTCTGCACTGTACCATCAATAATTCCTAATATCCTAAAAGAGAAAGAATACATATTTTATAAATTACATTTCTCGCGTATGTAACATAATGATCTGGTTTTTTTTTCATTCGATCGACCCTCTTTACAACACTTTTAGCCCAGCATACGTCGATACGTATTTTGCCGATGTATCGTGTTGTCTCTGTATCAACAATATTTTCCTAGATTGAATACAAGTCAATATTTTTACATGTAAAAATTGCAAGAATAAGTTCAACTTGTAATAGAAAGTGACGAAAATATCTTTGTCTTCCTTTTTAATTTCGCATTTGCATTGCATTCATTATGTAAGTGCTATTATGATAGCACAATTATAAATTGTGTTTATGTAACTAATTGGTGCTGTGCGGAGGTAATTATTGCATTATGCTTTTAGATAGCCCAATGGGTTTGTTAACTTAAAGTGCGCCAGTAAAGCTACTGAGGCTAAGTATTGGCTGCTTTTGAGGAATTGAATGGCTATGTATTACTACGCAAGTAAGCTGAATGAAGCATCATGTAGTGGGTGTAACATTAAAGTGCCACCACCGCCCAGCGAGCCAGCCCCCGTCCCCCCACCACCCACCGACCATGCTCCTCTTCCACCTGACCCAGCTCTGTTGCATGGCACCGGACTCTCTTACTATGATGTAAGTTGACACATTATTGATCTAAGCTATTGCATTTGATTATTTAGCACTTACTACATTTTGTATAGAAGTAATCCACCACAATGTTAACTTTTGTTTGTATGTGTCACTTAAGAATTTAAAATGCATTTATTTGGATATCACTCAATTCTCAAGCAGTTTTAAAATTAACTGGAAACTGGGTAGCATAATTAGAAGTATTGAAAATATTGTGTCATATCAGGGACACTTTTGAGATGTTCCAATGTTCACATGTTAAAGCTATTGTAAATGTTAATTACAGAATGATGATTACTACTCCATGGTGAGAGGCAATAAGTTTATGACCGAAAATACTTGCAAACATCTGGTTATGAATGGTGGTCTAAATTTTGTGACTCAAAAAGGAGATGCTACACAGGTAGTATTATGATTAAGTGTTTATTTAGTTATTAAATAGTTTAAATTGTTAATATTTTAATTTACTTTCTTTTAGCTGTCAGCTGTAGGTGTAAAGACCCTAACAACATTTGTCAATTGCCCAGCGGAAAAGACAGAGCTTGAGTATAAGGATGGGCAACTTGTTAGTGCTCCCCTGGATTCACTGGTAGACATGCTGCGACCCGGAGCAAACAAGTCATACACATTCACATTCTTATTGTGCTCCCGGCTTTTTGTCAAGCCTCATGAATTACTTGGGAAGCTGTGTAAGAGATACTTTAAGACATATGACAAGATTGTAAGTATCATTTCATATACTTTTATATAATAAAATGAACACATGTTATTAGTAGGACCTGCATTATACCATTTATCATCAGCTAAAGGAGCAAGTGTGATGTTCATTATAATCAATTGCTTTTGCCTGCGACTTGCATATAACTCAATCATGGGGAAGCTGATATGAGTGCTCATATCAGCTTTCCCACTCATTTTACCTTAGAAGATATTTTTTGGAATTAAAATTGCTTGTTTTAATTCAGTCATAATGAACTCACAGGTATTAAAGAGACATACACCGCGTTTATAATATTTGTGTGCGCTTTTATTCACTACCACCATTTTATTTAGGGAAGGGCTGAAGTAAAGGATCTAGTTGAAAAGGAGTTAACAGACATGAGAGCCCTAGTGAGGGTGCTGACACAGTGGACAAGCATGTTTCCCTACGACTTTCGCGATGACAGAGTCATGACACTTGTTCGGAATATTACTCAAAGGTATGTATTTTTTTTTAATTATTTTTTTTTCCCCATAGGGCCAAACCTATTTACAATATTAAAGGTACTTTCCCTTAATGTCGCTTAGCCATGGGATATGTATTTGCCTCCAAATTGTTCTGTTTCTATGTTATATGTTTGACAGAAAATGCAGTTAAAGACCCTAAGTGCAAGGCCTGAGTGGACGCCCCGCTCGGAGCGGGGCGTGCAGCGTCCATATAAAACAAATGCCATTTATATGGACGCTCGACGCCCCGCTGAGCGGGGCGTCCACTCAGGCCTTGCACTAATACTGTCTTGGCTGCCAAAAAATGCTATTTTATATTCCTCTAGATGTGCTGCGGAGCACATGTCTTCAGTGAGGGTTGAGGTGTCAACAATGTTGGAAAAGCTTCTGGATAAACTAACAGCTCTGGAGCAGTATGAAGAGACATTGGTGGAAATACCCCAAGTGTCATCTGTTGAACAGTTAGCTCAGGTAATCTTTTTAATTCAGTACCATATATACATAGTTGCAGAGTGTAATGCAATTGTTTATATGCAATGTTTATTAACCGACTTCAAAAATTGGGGTGTGGACACTAAATAAAATAATCAATAATGTCGTATTTTCTCGAAAAAGGATTAAAAATGTAGTCAAATGGAGAAAAAAGCAATGCAAGAGTTTAAATAATCACAAAGTTATAGGTTTCCAAAGTTTTAAGAAGAAGGGTATGTTCTGTCCCTTTTCCGCAAAACGCAACTTTATATGTAACGATTGTCATTATAACGCTAGATTGTGACGTCACTAACTGCGAGCATTTTCTCTCTCTAACAAGCAATATTAAAACGGTTGTAGCTTCGTAATTCTTTGAGATATCTGAATGGGATTTTCGTCACTAGGCATACTTTTTTTTCTTTTTATCATTATTAAACTCCGTCATTTATGAACGGATTCGTACAATTTGTTTTGTTTGTATGTAGGTATATATATGCTTCCAGATTGGTCCCATTTTTTTCAAAAATCCAGTTAGATGAGGGGATCCATGAGGAATTGAGGGAACTCCTCAAATATTAGGCATGCATGTAGTAATTTTGGTATTTTCTATTATAACTCGTGTATTTACACCCGGAAATTACAAATGTGGTGAAGTGGAACTGATGATGATGACCACAGATGTCTCCTGGAACTCCCCAACAATTTACTTAAATCTATAAAAGTATTCTGTTGAAATAGCAACTAATGAAGTGTCAGGTATCAGAATCACCTTTCTTGATGAATCAACAGAACTCCTGGAATATTATCAGCCCACATACAGCGATGTGGTTTTTTTCTGTAATAATCAATGTTCATGTGGTAAACTGGAAAGGAAATGTGGAAATGTTCATGTGGCTTGGCAGAGTACTGAATTGAAGTCTGTTAAAACTTTGTTTTTAATGTAAAGTATTTTTGACTTTGTTAACAGGGAGACATTCTAACACTTGGCTTGACACCAGCTGAGCTAGCAAACCAATTGACTATAGTAGAGCTGCATCGGTTGGCATTTGTTGGACCGGAGGAATTCGTTCAGACGTTTGCTCCTACCCAGCCACCACAACCCACATCTTCCTGCGGCAAGACCGCTATTAATCTGCACCACATTGATATGAAAAGTACAAGAAATCTGGAAGCTTATGCTGATTGGTTCAACAGGCTCAGCTACTTATGTGCAACTGACATTCTGAAGGTATGATATTATCATATTAGTACTCTACTTAGTTTGTGTAAGGTCAATGTGGCTAATTCCGTCATATTTTTGAGCTAGTTCAATTTTGGATGAAAATTTGAGATGTTTATGTAGACTATTTACCCATGGCCAAGTAGCGGGCTATCAGCTTTGGTTACAAGGTAAATTGTTAAATTCAGAGTATCGCAGTTGCATATTTTATTATATATATTTTTTTTAAACAGTCAGATAGACGGAATTTCCCAAAAAATTGGGGCTATTCCGTCTTACAACATGTTTTCCTAGCATAACCAAGTTTTTTCAAGTCTTTGCTAGTTAAAAATAAACACACGGAGATTTCAATCAAATATGTGCTTTTAGGCCTTCAATACGAGATTCACAATATGACTTATCGGCAAAAATGGTTTTTTGGGGTTATTCCGGCATGTTTTAGCAATCAGATGAGCTCAACCTTTTTAAGATTCTTTTATTATATTTTTTTTCTTAATTTTTTTATCAACTATGGCCTTATGTGCTATGCAGTCAGATGTAGTGTCGTACTACGTTCTACTGAAGTACATACTTCAATCTATCGTCAATCGTCATGGCTAAGCCTATTTTTAGTAGTAATAATTAGCCCAAGCCATCGTTAACGGATCAATCCACATACTGGGCAGTGTTCATTGACGTAACAATTCTTACAACAATAATCAATAGAATAAAATTGTCTCTTTCAATGCATTTACGATATTGTCGTCTGACACAGAAACCACCCGCAGACTTTTCATTTAGCTCTGAAATAAATGTCAGTTTGTAATTATCATTTATAGAAAAATAATCAGCCATTATACATGACTGCTTAAGTATATTAAATTATAACGATTCTTAAAATGATCACACTAAAAACCTAGTTGACAACGACTGGAATCGGGAAATACCGGCGTATGATGGCTTAGCCCCTTTTATAACGGATTTTCCCACTTCATCATTTTGAGGTTCCTAATTTTACACAGTGAATTAATTAAAACTAGCAGGCTTTCATGCATAATTAACAGGCAGATACTTTTAGACATATCTTAAACATTATAATAAGCACCGAAACAAAGTTTGAAATCTAACTGTTTTATATTTACCTTTGGTAAAACTGCATGATACTGCACTCCAGTTTCGACTTCGGAACACAACTGAATTTCGAAAGCAGATATATTTCTTCGCACTTGCATAGATGGCACATCGCCATCTGTGTTTTTTAGTTCGAACACTTCGAACTAGAAAACCCTGCTGCTTTATGGACCGAGTCAACAGTGGCGTAAAGTGCTTGGATTCAACGCAGGCGAGTATATGACGGCATAGCCCCGTAGACGGAATTGGCCTCATTGACCTTATTGTAATGTTGCGATTATTTATCTATTTATTTCTTTGCAGGCTGTAAAAAGCAAATACAGAGCGCGAGTAATAGAACAGTGGGTTATGACGGCCAGAGAATGCTTCAATCTTGGGAATTTTAACTCTCTTATGGCCATTATTAGTGCGCTAAATATGTCTCCAGTGACCCGACTTAAGAAAACGGTAAAATATTTTTTTTACTACGGGTCTATATCACGTATTTGCTTTGTTTCCTTGGATTCTTATTTTCTTGATATTTTTACAGTGGAGCCGAACATCGGGAGTGTGCGGACAACAATTGCGTCAGTTGGAATTATGCGTTGAACCAAGTGGAAATCATGCAAGGTAACCGAAAACGTACACCTATTGTTTTTTAGCAAAATGCCTGTGACATACGGACATACAGACGAGGACATGAAGAAAAGGAATCCGTTTTTGCTATTTTTACTACGGAATCCTAAAAAGGAGCTAGATTGAACTCGTTTGGATTATTCAGCATCACCTAATTATTTTCGTAATTTTTTCTCGATATAGATAGGGCTATTTTATTTCACTTGAGTTTCGCCGGTTACCCGTGTAAATGAAAGAAATATCGCCAACATGATGTCGGGTGACGAAATGTATTATATCATAGAGACAATCTATCTAATGGTACAACGTGCAGTCAGAAGGTGATAGATAGGAACTCAGTAATAAAAAAAACGCCCCCCTATCGGGTCATCTATGACTTAACACGGAAATCATAGTCGGCAATAAAAAGTCGTCTCAAAATGGACTGAGCTCAGTCGAAATTTATTAATTCTAACAATCCGCCATACATTTCTATTGTCCTTTTCTTTCCAGATACCGAGCAGCCTTGGCAGCCGCTCCTACTGAAACAGCCGTACCGTTGTTGTCCGTCACCTGCAGGGATCTGCATTTCGCTAATCAAGGCTCGTCATCCAAGTAAGTCAAGATTCAGTTAGTAGGTACTAGTAGTACTACCTTTTGCTGTAGACAGCTTTCTCCACTTTAATAATTAGAGCGAGTTGGATTAACAACCCTTTAGAGGCCGGTAAACGTCAAATATAGTGCCGAGAGCAGCCATCTCGTAGAGTACTGTCAAGCTTACACATAGATTTAAGCGGACGTAACTTACGTTTACCGAGACGGGTTGAAACAACTACAAACAAATTTTTACCTGACAATACTGTTCCTTTACACACTTTATTTTTCTGTAGTGCTGTATATCCGAAACTAAAATATTTTTTTTTTTCGGACCATCTTACACAAATCCACCTAGTCCCAAACTAAGCAAAGCTTGTACTATGGGTACTAGACGACGATATGCATACTTATATAGATAAATAAATACTTAAATACATAGAAAACATCCATGACTCAGGAACAAATATTCGTGCTCAACCTCATCACACAAATAAATGCCCTCACTGGGATTCGAACCCGGGACCTCTAGCTTCGTAGGCAGGGTCACTACCAACTAGGCTACAGAGGTCGTCAAATGTATAAACATGATGTGTATGACCAGACTTGGCAACCGTGTGAACTTCGAGAAGTGCTCGCTGCTGGCGCGACACGTGAGCCGTCAGCTGGCGGCGCGGCGGCTCTGCGGCGACGGGGCGCCGGCGCCCGCGCCGCCGGCGCCGCACGCGCCCGCCTGGCGGTTCCTCAACGATACGCCCACTCTCACCGAGACCGGTCAGTGAACACATTCTTCTATCTAGACTAGACGGCCGATGTTGATATGGCACCACTATGGCCCGTAAAGGTGCGTACGATATTGAGGCACACTATCGCTTGTGTTCATATTCGTACGTGCCTCATGCACTATGTGCGATCAGCGCGTGGCGAGTCGCCCAGAGTCGGACTTTCAAATTCTCGGTTCAGATGCTTCGAAATATCCGAGTGTGTTTCTTTCTCGTGGATTTCCTGGGAATATTCAGTTGAATACCATAATATTCAATTCAATTCAATTCAAATAATTTTATTTCGAACAAAGTCCATATTACGTAACTACGACTCCATAAAAAAATAATCTAATACAGTTTTTGTTCCGTTATAATCTGTCATTTGTACTAACGAAATGAATTATTCAAAACCATGAAATGAATGAGTTTCGTTAAATTCTTTACGATATCAATAGAAATTAGTTAAAGATATAAATTCCACCCTTTTCATTTTATTTTATAGAGTGTTTGCTATTAATGCATTTTTTCACCGAACTTTTTTGTCATTAATCATTATTGCCAACCGTCAAGTCTCACGGTCGAAACCAGACTAAACGCAGAAGAGCCGCCCGAGTCGATCGGGCGGTTCTTTTGCACGGCCATGTTTTTCGGCTGATTGTGTGTATAGTTACTTATACTAAATCAATGTTATAATTTACTTTAAAAACCGCCGATTCCTCAAGGGTCTCAGAATTACCCTTGGCACTTCATAAGTTGCTACTTAAATGGAACCTAACCAGAATTTGTAACGTACTTTACATCATTAAGGAGTTCCATAAGTCACCTGTGGTCTTCAGTTCCACTTCAGCAAATGTGTGGTTTCCGTGTGTAAACAAATACACGAGTTATAATAGAAACTACCGAAATCACTACACGCGAGTCTAATAAAATTGAGGAGTTCCCTCAATTCTTCATGGATCCCATCACCCAACTGGCTTTTTGCAAACAATGAGACCAATCTGGAAGCATATACTATGAAAAAAAAAATACTTATCTGCTCATAAATGACGGAGTTCTGAGGATAAAAGTTTAAAACATTTTAAAAACATAAAAAAAAAATCCTCCTTTTATCAAGTCGGCTCCCGTCGACCGCGCGTCATCTGCAGAACAATTCGTAAAGGGCTTATGACCCATCTCCGCTCCCTAATTAGGATGCTAAATTCAGGTAAGGGTCCGTGAGCCCTTTTCTATTTTCCGTTAGCAACACACGTGTGCGTCTAGCGCGCTCGACGGGTTAATATTAGAAAAAAGGCGTAAAGTTTATCTTTGAAAACACATTTTTTTAATGAAATCTTTGTTTAACAATAAGGCAAAAAGACGGGGAGTGACGTGGCTTTATAGAAAAACCGTTGAAATAGGAAAATGTATGAATTATTTTAGAACTTACATATTGTTAACGAAAAAAACCTGGTTAAGTGTAGCTTTATGAAGAAAGGGTCTGGCCGGAATGCTATAGTAAAATCGCCCCTGGCTGTATATGAAATATTTTTATGCATATTTATTTGTCCTATTGTTAGATATACATATCTGTACCGAATATTAAGCCTTAAATGATTACGGTGTTAATGAAAAAAAAAAAAATAGTTTAATTTTTTTAGCCAAACTACGTAACCGACGACCTTGTTCTTCGGATATTTTATACATATATATAAGATACATTCAATAAAAAAATAAACGTCCTAACGTTTTTTGAAGTGGTCAATTTTGGCTATTTAAGTTTTTTTTTACTAGAAAGTCAGCGATACCTACCAAACTTTGATATAATATAAGCAAATTCATATTTCAATGTTTTTTATATATAAATATTGGTTTGGAACAACAAAGTCGAAATAATTTATCTGTATATATGTATACAGGGGTAGAAAAAATTAACGCCAACGAAAGGCAAAACTACCTTTATTAGCCTTTGTTTTAAATAGCATAATTCTTTAAGCCATTAATTAAAGACGTGATACATTTTGTTGAAGATACATTATATAATTGAATAAAAACAGAAAGCTCTATAAAAATGCGTTTTATACGTACCTAAGTATATTTATGTTAATAAATTGTGCTTGTCAAAAACTATTTAGATGCCTTGAAAACATTAATATTGATCTACTCATTTCCAGCTCTGGAACTAATATCTTTCGAGCGGGAGCCGCCGGTCGACCACATGGAAAAGGAACGATTAAAACGCCTGAGAGCAGCTACTTAAACCGACAATTCTGTGATTCTGCACCACTTGATATTATTGCTACTTAACAAAACCTTATTAATAGTGAATTTTTCCAGCACTTAAACTTTGCGGTATTATAATTTATTTTCGCCTAGAGTCTTTACTATTTTAAAAAGTTTTAGGCTTCGTTGTGAAAGTCGCGATCTAGTACGTCGGAGCAAAAGTTTGGTGGGAAATATCTGAGATTTACACCTCTGGCATGACATACATAATTAATGAATTAATGTTATGTATACTCGTGTAACTCCATGAGAGGAGGTCTGTGCCCAGCAGTGGGACGGTATATAGGCTGATTTATTATACTCGTGTAAACTGGTGTTCAAATATTAATTTATCTTGCCCTAATGTCAATCACCTCAAATGTGCAAACATAATGTTCTACTTAATACATTTGTTTTATTATTTATTATTGGAATTCATTATTTCCACTTCAAATTATGAAAAAAATGCGAGTAATTTTCACTTCGTGTAAAAGTAAAGAGTTATTTGAGTTAAATAACTGTCAGATATAGGCAGGTAGGATACATTTCAGGATTTAGGTATTATAGACTCATATGGTAATTGGAACCGAAAACTTGGCAAAAAAAACGAGTGTTCAAGCCTTGCTTGAGCAGTATTTAGAGCACGCAAAATCGTTTTAGAAAAAATGCAAATAGGTGATAAAATATGTGTGTATTTAAAGATATATTTACTGCCATGTAATGGTTTGAAAAAATGTTTTAGCCTTTTACTATACATATACAATACCTAAGATGTATCTCAATATAGGAATATAGAATCCAAATTCGAAGCGACTCGCAGAATTGACAAAAGTTGCCAATTGATATTGATATTTGACAAATCTGTACACTTGTACAGGTCATTTTAATATCAAGTGTAAAAGTAAGCATCAATGAAATTGTATGTAATGCATATTCAATACGTTGCTCAGTAAGTAGCCCAGAGAAGTGGAAGTTACTCGCCATATACTTTAAATGTAAGTACATAAACTAATTAGTATTTGACCACTTTTCAGATTGAATGAATGTATACTACTGCTATTATTGATCCCTGGCAGATACTGACGGAATTGCTTTCAAATTTAGTGTGACCTGGTTATATATAAAAAAGGCAACGCATCATTTTTTTTAACTACATTAATTACACAATTACATAGAGCAACGCAGTGGAAGTATTGACATAATGACGTGTGATTAACGAGAGGGTTCAGTTGTTAATGTGAGCCTAAAAATATATATATTTTGAATACTCGAAAGCATATTATATGTACTAAATTGTGTTAAGCTGCGTTTTTATAATTTAAGTTTTAGATGATTTGAAGCAAACGTACGTGTAATGTTTCGGCTTCTGCTCATTTGTGCGGCGCGCAGACGATTTGACTGCAGAGAGTTTTAGTGAGTGCGGACAGCTCCCGAGAGCAGTGCAGCTCGGGCAGGGCCAAAGGCAGGTAAAATCCGGTTAATTGAAAGTTCCTCATGCAGTATTTAATAACTAATTCTCGCCATTTTGATGAATCTCTCCATAAGTATATTTAACTTTTTTTATTAGTAATATAAAATGATCTCATTTAAAGTTGAATTATAATATAATTTACACATGTGTGTTTATAAATTATGTGACTACACGTATCGTGTGTTCTATAAGTATTTTTAATGTGTGTTTTGCAGATTGTAAAATGCGATAATATTGATTCGCTAATGCTAAATAAAATACGAAATATAACAGGTATAATTCTCGTAATCAGATTAAATGTATGCAGGCAGGTTGCATCAACAATATTGAACGCACAGTTGAATATTACTTACGCTGCCAGCTCTCATTCCGAGTCTTCTAACAAACGTAACTGTAAGAGATGTTAAATATGAAACAACTGCCGCTTAATATAATTATTTTTTTGTCGTTATCTTGTAAATTTTATGACTTAAAAGTACCTGTTATCCACCGACTAAGCTTGTATTTTCATTATTTCTTGCTGTAACAATTCTGTTGGAAACAATATGAAGACCGAAAGTAACTAACTGGTGATGCCATCCATATTTAAAAGCATAAGACATTTGAAAATATCGGTAGTAAATATTAATTTACCATGCTGTTCATAATAATCGCAGCAAAATATATTCGGACAGTTGTGAAGACCACTGAATCCATATTCGCCCCCTACAGAAGTAAGACATACGTGGCCATGATAGATATATAATAGTACATTACTTACCAAGGGCTGTAAAAGAAAGAAAGGCCGAAATCGCAGGTATTTGTGACCCGAGCCGCAGGCGAGGGTTGTAATTATGCGATAGAGGGCTTCCTTTTTTACTGCCCGTGGTGAGTACACAATTTTACGCCTTCACCTGGCCAGAATGCGAGTTTTACCGTACGCGCAGCGTGCGGTAAAACTCACATTATGGCCAGGTGTGACGTAATATTATATTTTTTTGTTTTACCCTAGAACTGGGGTATTCATTGTTTACAAATCCATGGGTGGGCAATTATTCGTGCATAACGTATACTTAGTCAAATAATACTAACTAGAGTATGTATTTCAAAATGCAAGCTTATACATTTGTTTTAGTTAAGACCATTACTTTTATGAACTGCTAGATAATAATCTTACGACTGTTAATTTATTATGGAAATAGTCGACCCTGTGTACTTAATTATGAATAATATAATGGAGATTTCAAAGTAGTCTACGATAAACATAATATTTGATTTACTATAGGTCATTTTTTGAATGCTTTAAGGATATGTTTATTTTAATGTACTTAATATAAATACTAACTTTACATTCCTTTAAAACGGGTTGGTGCGATAACTTGGCGCTTCCGTGATGTACGAACCTTGTATTGCCCCTGCTTTAACCTTGTGTCACTTAATTACTTAAATGTATGTTAAGTATATCAAGTTCAGTGTTAGGATATGTACCTAATAGACTTACTCGATGTTTGAAAATATTTAAATTGACACTAAACAGATAATTTATATTTACATAGTGTTGGTGTACATTTTCATTATATGTAGGGGTAAGTTTAAATTTGGTATACAATGTATCATTTGAAGGCCTCGTTTACCTAGTGGACTGACTGGACAGCAATTTTATTCCAGCAGGGACATAATTGCTGCAATTAGTAATCTAACTGGTTTCATAACTTTTACACACGAGCCTTGCGATGAATACAGGTTAGCCCTTGGAATTTATTTTACCCAAAATACGAGCTACACTCGTAGGCCAGTCATATTTGACCAGAAAACTCGCAAAAATCGCAACTAGTTGTGATTTTTTAATAAATTGTCAGGACCACTACTAGTACTGTATATCCAAGTTTTCAGCTTCGAAAGACCTGTGCTGACTTTGCAGCACTCGAAAATCCACGAAATTTTCGCACTGTTTTTGGTATTGTCAATATAAGTCCTAAAATATGTTTTTATCGACAACTACAACAACTAGCCGTTAGCTTGCGATTTTAATATCCGACATGATTGACTTTTGATCGAAGTTGTACATAATAAAAATTATACTTGTACAAACATACTTGCGACAGTTCAACTGCACTAAAGGCTAATAAATAAAATAATAACTAAAAGCTTTTAAAAAAGGTGGTCTGTCTTTGATTATGATTACTTCTAACGAACCATAAACTATTATACTATATTGTTGACTTACGAGGTTAAACTACAGGAACCATATTCTTGTCATAACTAAATTAGTTTATGTTCTTAATATGATTAATTTACTATTGTAATATATACCTGTGTAAATGTCATGGATTTCATATTTTTTGCGACAGCATCCTACCAGTGTTTTTTCTGAAACCTTATCCATTTATTTATTTTATTCCATTTTCCTTATTAATTTTGTAGTAAAGCACTACTTATAATTGTGCGTATGATAAGTTTAAGTCAACATAAGCATCTTCGTAATAGTTTCTAATTATCTCATGTATGTTAATGGAGTTTATTTGTTGTAAAACCACGAAGGATACATTTGTGATTTACAGCCGTTATTTGGTACTCACACACACACGAACCGTTGTTTGGTACACTTTCACTGTTACTTCACCCACTGTGCGAGATAGCAATAGTAATTATGAATGACTGATCAAACGAGTAAGTTGTTATTTTATTTCTACTTATTATGAGGCTCCATTTTTAAGATCTATCTCCAAAAATCGTTTTGAAATGTGATATTGTCATATGCATTTATCTTTGTAATTCTATTATTTTCTTGCATTCCAATATCTACTCAGTAATACTTAGTGATAGATAACCGTAAAAAACGAACTACCTAAGGCAAATAAACCCACTCTTTTTGCTTAGTTTGAGTATATTTAATACATACCTCTGTTCTGGCAGAAACATGCCTATACATGTTAATTTGATTGAAGCAATTACACACCGGATAAAAATTGTTGTTGTTAAAATAAAAATAAGTTTACTTGATCTGATGTTTTGGAGGATAACCGTTTGAGTGCTACATAAACAAATTGCTGTAGTCAACGGTTTCACTTTAAATGCGCGTTCTAAATGTGATTACAATAAGATTTACCAAGTCTTAAACTTCACGTGCCGCGCCTATAACACTTTATGTGAAATACTCGTAAACTTCCCAGGTATTCATTAATCTTAAACTATTCATAAACATGCCTCTGCTTGCAACAATAGTCCAGTAAAGTTACGGTTTATTTGTAAAATGGCGTATTTTTTGTTTATTCAATTTTTGTATGATTTATTTTCATGATTTTATAGAACAAGAGGGTTAACCAAAATTATGTTATTAATGCACGATATTTTGTGGGATTATTTATCTACGTAATTACTAAAGTTGTGATGTACTTTTATCTGTTACACAGAAAATATCTGCTGTTAAAAATATTTGAATATATCTATATTCTTCCATACAAGAGTATATAAAACGACTGTACTAAAACGTCTTTAGTACAAACAGAAATGCCAAAGTGACGCTATTTTCATTTATGTCTTTTGAATGACGTTAAATAACGGCATAAAATAATTTAATTTCTAATTGTCTTCAGCCAATTTTCTCCAGGTAATTGTGAATACGACCTAAATTATATTATATTATGATATGTTATTAGTATTAGAATGGTCGTAACGCTCAAGTCGAGTAGGCGGTAGGTATCTGCCGAGTAGGAAGGTGGGCAACGCTTAACATCGCGATTCGCGAATTAGTCCAGGCAATGAACTGACAACTTGTATGGAAAAATGTCAATTTGGAAATAATTTATAATAGCTTATTTTTTATGTATAACGGATATATTATCAATTAAATAGTTACCCAGCGACAAAATCCGACAAAATTTCAGACATCGAAAAAATTATAAGTTAACTGGCTTCTAAAAAGTCAGTAAAAATATTAATAAATGTTTTTGTCTTTATTTTGGTTCATTTACATTTGCTCTATAATATTCAAGATAAATCGTACAAAAAAAGATAATGCATGCTTCATTTAAATCTACATAATTACTTCCGGGTGGAAAGTTTGTCGGATTCTTGACTAAATCATCTTAGAATAACATTTTCAAATGAAATCAACAAAAAAAAACGCTATTATAAATTAATGTTTTTCAAAACCGTATTTTGCCTGGAGTAAATCGCGAATATCATCAATTAAAATCGACCCGTAATGTTAATTTACAATGTATGTATCATCTCATCAAAATGGATCTGACCTGTCTGTACCTGTTCTATTGAAGATATCATGCAAGATAATATTTTGCATATAAGTACTCAAATTTCGTAAAAAGAAAATACTAAATACGTATTTAAGTGTAATCGATTTTACACGTCAATGTGATTAAATTATGTATCTTGATCAATATATGAATATACTTATATCATGTCAATAAATTGTATCAAGTTTACGATGTTTTCTTTTTTCCCTCGGGGCTAAATACAATCCCTGACAATGCTCCTAGTTTTTACAGGAAAAGTGAGAGATCTTAAACATACGAGGGGGCGTTCAATAAGTTCTCGGTATCGGCATGATTACGTCTCATGATAATAATTTCTGATCATTTTTCATACTGTATCACTATTCATGAATACACTAAATAAGTAAAAAAATATATGATTAATTTGTTTTCTTTAATAGTTAAACAAAGACGATTGGGGTAGCAAATATTCTGACGTGAGTAAAGTCGAAGGATTTTTAATTTAGGCCCCTTTGGTAAAATTCTGGTGTGGTAATCCAGAATATTGATTTTAAAGTGAGATATATATCTATTTAGAAGCCTGGAAATATAAAAAAAATATATCATGAATCATTTTTTTAAACACAGCTCCCTTAACAAAGTTAAAGCTGGGTTTTAATGGCATCAATATATTTTTAATTTCTAGAAATTTGGCCACTATAAATGAAAAATATATACACTCGCGGTCAAAGAAACCGGGTCAGTACGAAAATTTGTAATATCTCCTAAAATAATAAAGCTAGGGACATGAATTAAACTGCATATTGTAGATAATTTTATACTGAATTAAATAACATCAAATGGTGGAATCGTAATTCTTTTGTTTAATAAAATTACATAGGAAACAAAAAATCAACCAATTTTACGTACAAAAATAAGCAGTAGGTACTTCACATACAACACAAAAAATAAAAATTAATACTTCGTATTGCCTCCTCGGGCTCTTCTTACAGCTTCTAGACGATTCGGCATGCTGTTTATTAAGTTCTTTATGCGTTCTTGCGGGATATTGTCCCATTCTTCCACTAACGCCTGTTTCAGGTCTCTAAGTGTAGCTGGGGCGGGGTTTCGAGCTCTTACACGCCTCCCAAGCTCGTCCCATACATGCTCAATCGGATTTAAGTCCGGACTCCTCGAGGGCCAGTTCATACAGTTGATACCAACCTCCAAAAAATAATCTCTGACAATTTGAGCTGTGTGTGGCCTGGCGTTGTCATGCATAAACATAGAATTTCCACCCATATTAATTAAGTATGGGCCGACATGCTCATTAAGAATCTCTTCTACATATCTTGCACTCGTTAATGATCCATTTTCTATTAAAACTAACTCCGAGCGACTCTCTGAAGAGATTCCAGCCCAAACCATGACTGACCCACCGCCGAACGCCACTTTTTCCTCAAAACATGCTGGAATAAAACGTTCACCAGGCCGTCTGTAAACTCTTTGCCGCCCGTCATTTGCATAGAGCATAAATCTGGATTCATCGGAAAACAAAATTCTTGCCCAATCTTCGTCACCCCAGTATCTGTGATCGCGGGCATAAAGTCGTCTTGCTGTTCGATGTATTCTTTCAAGTTTTGGGCCATTGGCCGGCCTATGTGGGGTCAAATTTGCTTCTTTGAGCCGCCGCCTGACAGTCCGCTCGCTGATGCCGTCCCTTCGGGTCTCTAAAAGCTGATTTTTCACTTCAACTGCTGTGAGGTGCCGATTTCGGAGCATGGTTGTAACAATAAATCGATCTTCTCTAGCTGTAGTACATCTTGTTTTGCCGGTTCCTGGTCTTCTAAGGTTCTGCCCAGTTTGTAGGTAACGTTGGAGGACTCGCTGCACTGTAGAAAGTGACACACCTGTTCTTCTCGCTGTATACCTCTGACTTCTTCCTTCTTCTAACATAGTGATGATACGAGTACATTCATCTCGTGTTAGCGGCATGATAGACATTCAAGAATGACCACAAAATAAACAATGACAGCCTTTTATCATAGTTCTTTGACAGATTGAAAATAATTGCTTAAAAACAAGCAAAAGTAAAACGAACGCAATTTCAAATAAGTACCCAATTGGTCTTTTTTTTTCAATTAAACCTTTTTCCAGTTACTACGTAGAACATTGAAGGTTGGATTTAGAAGGATATTAAATTCTCTATAAAACAGAGTTAGTTTCATGCAGATACGACCAACGATTTACAAAATATTGAGGTTTTCGTCACTGACCCGGTTTCTTTGACCGCGAGTGTAGATGTAAATACAAAAGAAGAGTCATACAAGATAATCGTATAGCAATTAAAGGAGGTAGATTAAGAAAAATAAATGCTTAATTTTATGACGTTTCTGTTTGGATGAGATTGCAGATTATCAGGGGTGCTATTTAGGGTCGTAAAATCTATACAATTAACTGATTTGTAAGATGGGTTCCTCAAACGCGTTGTTTCAATGTAGCGTTTTCCCGAGTCGCATTTTTCCGCGATCGATCAATTTCCTTGTCGCTTTTTTACTCGTAGCTTTATTCAGCGTCTCATTGTTCCGCAATCGCCTTATTTTCGTGTAGATATTTATCGTTTTTCCGCTCTTTTATAAAAAAAAACCTCGAAGACCGTCCGTCCGTCCGTTCCGTCTTCTAACATATCTGCGATCCGAGTCGGTTTTGCACCTAAGTCCCTGTTCAAAGGTGGGCATAAAATTAACTTTTTTCTGAGATCAACCAATGCCAAGATAGTGGTGTATCGTAGGCTGTAGGGAACAGGGGCTTAGTAGCAAAACTGACTCGGATCACGGATAGGTTAGAAGACGGAAGCGGAAGCAAAGCTTCCGCTTTCGTCTTCGAGGTTTTTTTTTTATAAAAGAGCGGAAAAAACCAACAATATATAAAGCGATTGCGGAACAATGAGACACTGAATAAAGCTACGAGTAAAAAAGCGACAAGGAAATTGATCGATCGCGGAAAAATGCGACTCGGGAAAACGCTACATTGAAACAACGCGTTTGAGGAACCCATCTAACAAATCAATTAACTATCTACCCTGTCACCTAGACCAACTCATATACTTTTACTTCTTATTCCTTATTACTAAAAATTCCTCAATGAAACCTGTGCAATTGCGTTGATTTAAAAAATGAGCGTAATTTCGTCGAACAAAGGTATTTATTTTCTAATGATGTAATTAAATTAATTTAAACATATTATATGTGCACGTATAACAAGAAAGAGTATTTAATTATTAAAAATGATACGATACGAATAACTTATGTTTTTAATGCCGATACCGAGAACTTATTGAACGCCCCTCGTACATACGCTCGAAAAACATAACTCAACGAGGGTTGAGGCCGTCGGCTAAAAAGTACTAAATAAATACTCTACTAACTTAAATTAACCATTCTATCATACATACCTACCAACAGTCAGTCGTCATGTGTAACATACGAATGTATTTATTAATTTTGATACAATACTATACAAATATTCTTTATTACTCCCCAAAAATTGTATATAACTAAATATATTATATACCTACAACCCATTTTTGGAGGCCTTCACCCTTAGGACCTGCTCGTGTGTGAACCCGATTTAGACTTGAATACCACTAATATTTTATTAATTCTACGTATTCTGGACAACAGAAAACCCGAGGATCCTTTAGGATATAACTGGGAAAATGCTAGGAGGATGAAGAACTTATAGACGGAGAGCTAGCGACCAAATCGGTCATGTGGCTTCAGCTGTATTGAAACTTCCTTCGTGCTGGCAGGCCGCGGGCGGTGGGTGCGGGTGTAGTGGGGTGGGGAAAAAAATGTGGGCTCAGCGACTTTATTTTATTTATCAATTTTTTTTTTAATCTATCGGGAGGTGGGAAGGGGTTGCCAGCGTTAATTAAGAGCAATGCCTAGCTGAGCAACTTTTCAAATCTCGAATTTTTGACGCAATGTTTCTGTCGCGCTGCTGTGGATTCCGCCTCCAATTCGTGCGATAAGGACAACTGCAGCTCGGACTAAAAATCCCACGCAAAAAACTCAAAAATCGAGGTTTTGCTCTCGACTGTTTCCTCCTCCAAAACCCAACCAATCATTATAAAAATTTGGGAACTGCAAGAAGAAGAAATAATCTACGCCGCTATGTTTAGATTTTTTTCATATTTGTTGACATATTTAAATACTGGGCCTTTTTTGGCAGCCAATTCAAATAAACCGTTTTTGCGATTTTCAAGGCGCTGTAAGTTTCTTTAAAATAAAAATATCCAAAAAAGCAAAACATAGCGGTATAGATATTGATGATATTGATCTTATTTGTAAAATTCATTGCTCTTTTGCCTGCCTGCCTTTTTTTCTGACGCGAGATTAATTAATATGTAAGCCCAAAAAAATAGCCATGCAAAAATAACGGTGTAAAGGTATCGAAAAAAATTGTTGAAATCGTTGGATTTCGTTCGAAAATGTGCTGAGGGGAAGGCAAAAGCGAACGTGGAGGGGATATCAGCCGGCGAACGCGTCAGCGCGCTCACGGCGCGTCGATTGTGTTCGGCTAACAGAGAGTAGCCGCTGTCCTTCTCGCACCCGTTGAACGGGAAAACCCGAACGTTTCCGAACGAGTAGCTGCTTCAGAAAACGCGTAGAGTTTTCATTCGTAGTAGAAATTGAACTTATTTTCATTCGTGCGAAAAAATATTCCCTGCTTCTATGCCTTTTTTTGTTCATTATTATTTACGAAATATATTATATTTATTTATATTTCTTTATTTATTAATTTTTATTCATGGGAAACAGCTATTAATTTTTATTCCTTATTTTATTTTATTCATGTGAAATAATTATAAACTATCATTCAATTGGCTGGGGGCTGATGAGCGTGCTGTCCAATATTTGATTGCCAGCTGTTTCTTCTTATTCGTCAGTATCGTGTTCATTTTATTTTAATTATTATTTTCATTTTATTCGAAATTTGATGAGTGGGGATTTCCACCGGCGAGTGCGTCGTTATTTGATGCGTTCGCCGGCTGATATCCCCTCCACGTCCGCTTTTGCCTTCCCCTCAGCACATTTTCGAACGAAGTCCAACGATTTCAACATTTTTTTTCGATATGTACCTTTCCACCGATATTTTTGCATGGCTATTTTTTTGGGGCTTACATATTAATTAATCTCGCGTCAGAAAAAAAGCCAATACAGCTGAGCCTACATGAAAATTATTATTATTTTGGTATTTTTAATTAACGCAGGCAACCCCTTCCCACCACCCGATTGATTTAAAAAAAAATTTGGGTGCACAGGGAGTACAGAGCGACTGTTTGAAAAAAAAAATTAAACTCGCTGAGCGCACATTTTTTTTCATTTTTTTCCCCACCCCACTACACCCGAACCCACCGCCCGCGGCCTGCCAGCACGAAGATTATCGGAAAAGGTTGTTCAGGGAAGTAGCTAACGGAGTTTCAATACAGCTGAAGCCACATGACCGATTTGGTCGCTAGCTCTTAGACTATTAGGAAAGTAAATGTCCATAATTGATGTGATCACCCTACGGCTCATATAAGAACTGTTACTATTATTTTAGTGTAAATAATAGATTTGAAAAATGAAACATCAGAAACTAGTATTTGAGTGTAGCAAAAGGGGCCCGATTTTAAGACTTAAAACAATTTGGTGAAAAATTTTTTTTTTACATTTGCTACTTTTTGATTAGAACTTTAAAGAATACAATAAAATAAACAAGAAACACACACAAACACCTTTTATCATTTTTTTTTTATTAACTTGCCCGATTAAGAACTAGAGCGGTCCAAAGTTTTTTTGTTGATTGATGTTTTTAAGGACTTTCTTGAATGAAATTTTCGATGAATGTTGCGACTTCGCGTAGCTCCAAATAGCAAAGGAGGCGCAACCATAGGTAAGTGAAAAACTTATTTCTTTAAAAAATGGCTGAGATAATTGACCTCAAAGTCAATGGATGTGTCATTATTGGTTCTGGCGCTTCGCCGGCCGCTACCGCGGCACGCTCGCTTCGCTCGCCCGGCTCGCGCGCTTAGGGTCGCGGTTCACCTAACACTCCTCGCTTCGCTCGTCGTCGTCAACCTACACCGACCTGCCTTAGAGGTCCAATATCTTGGCCATTTTTAATTTCAGAGAAAAGTTTTTTCTACAAAACATGCTTATTTTAGCGTCTTCTATACGATAGCATCACAAAAAATTGGTGCCATAATGATACCACCCCCACATATACCTTTTCGTGCCTTACTGTGGTGTAAGCCACGTTTACGCACGTCTTTTAGGGACTTTTGGTCAGGTCGAGCGGGTTATGAGTACTTTGAAGAACATGTGAACGGTTTATTCTAAGTAAGGTGACTTGGGGTAATTGCGAAATTGGGTATATTCCGAAAGTTTATGAAAACTACCAAACGCCGCGACATTTTCTTACTGGTAACATTACTTTAGACGCCATTGTTATCGGCTTTGACGCTCCAATCGCAGTTCGTCGCTGCTAGCATAAGTGTGTGAGTAACGTGCCGTCTCAACAGACCAGTGATTTTCGCGCCTTTTTGGGTGATTCGTAATAGCCCCAACACTCTTTTCTCGGAACCCAGGTAAGTAATTAAAATAATTGATTTTTAGTATTATAGGTTATTGTTTTTTACTGTTGATTGAGGGGAACACGAAGTCCACGTGTTGTTTTTCATTTTATTTCGGAAATACCCCTCTGGGTTTATTACGATACACATATTCATTCGCAATAACCCCACCTAACATTTTCATAGAAATGGCCAGCGGTCCTCAACCTAGGTATTTAGGATAAATAAATATTTAAATATGTGAGAGGTCCATATTTTCTTGCAATATTCAATCGTATGTATTAATCCATTACTTAATTACTTACTAATATTATAAATGCGAAAGTGTGTCCGTCTGTTACCTCCTCGCGCTTAAACGGCTGAATCGATTATGTTTAAATTTGGTATATAGGTAGTTTTAATCCCCACAAAGGACATAGGATAGTTTTTATACCAGAAATCAACCTTTAAGAGGGTTAAAGTTTGTATGGGTAATTGGGGAATCAACAACCGATGAAACGATTTAGTTGAAATTTGGTATTCGGGGAGGGGTTCTTTGTATGGGGAATCACTAACCGCTGAATCGATTTAGTTCGAAAGTTTGTATAGAGATAGTTTGACTCGCGGGAAACGACAGAATAGTTTTACCTGAGAAACCATTCTTAAACAGTGTGAAAAGGGAGGGGGGACGAACCGAAATAGTTGAAATTTGGTTTAGAGACAGTTTGGGTAACTGAAAAAGGGCAGTCGTTTTTATTCCAGAAATTTTGCTTAAGGCGCCGTAGGTTCAGCGAAGTTAAGCGAACAGAGTTTTTGAAACAATATAATGCGTCTATTTATAATAATATGGTTTCAAAAAAATATAAATAGTAATCTTGAGGCTTTTCTGCAGGGAAATCAGTGCTTCGAAACATGATTAAGCAAATTTCGCTCGATAGAAAAAATCACGAACATGGGTCTAAAACACACAAAAATACACTTAAAATATTCGTAACAAATTATGCACAAAAGCTATAAATATTAAAATTTCTTCTAAAAATCGGCAATATCATTTTTGAGGGAAATCAGTGTTTACATTTTTATTTATTAAAACGGCCAAAAAATTAAAATTAAAAAACATGATATCCGCGCTTCCGAGCACGCACTTCCATCTCGCTCACGCTTATGCTCAGTGAGAGGGAGAGAAGACCATGAACCTACGGTGCCTTAAAAGTGTTGAAAATGGGGGTGGAAGTTTGTATGGGTAGTCAAAATAACCGCTGAGCCAATTTAGATGAAATTTGGTATAGATATAATTTCACCAGTTTATAACCGCTGATTATTACTGATTCCAAGCAGACGAAGTCGCGGGCAAAAACTATTGTAAGGCCAACAAATTTCACCTAAATCGGTTCAGTGGTTGACGTGAAAACGTGTTGTTAAGACAGACTATACTACTACTTTCGGATTTGTAATATTGGAGGGGCCGGTGAACTTCAAGGGATAGCGAGGGTAGGAAAGGGTAAAATAGGGGTTACACAGGCGAATGCGCGGGCTAAATTTAGTATATAATATTGTACGAAATGAATGGCCAGCGGCTTCTTTTTCAGGGTCATTATGCCTCGAACGTTAAGTACTTACCTATCTATGTTCCTCAAAATAAGAATACTGAAGTGATATGTTGTATAGCCATTTCTATTATTACGTTTACGTTTATTGTAAAACAATAAAATTATTCTCAGTTAAATGCGTTTTTTTACTACTTAAAATAATGCGTATCTGTTTGAAATGTTGAGAACCACTTCCTCTTACCGGGGGTAAATCCGAAGTAATAAATCCCAAATGACCGTAAAAGCGAAACTATTGACAAAGTTTACAATATTACAAGTAAGGGGCAATTACAAATGAAAAATAAATATATACCATCAGTCTATAAGTAATAAGATCTACTTTTCAACTATTTCGGAATTAGGTACCAAATGTCCAATAAAGTGAGACATGACAATACATATGCATAAAAAAGAAACAACAGCGTATTTTTGTTTGTAATGTCCACTAATCATAAGTATATTCATCAATTTTTAAGAGATACGAAAAAATAGGCAGTAAAATTTAAAAATAAAATGTTTTTTTAACTGAAACGCTGTCGTTTACTCAACTCGTCAAAATTTCTACCTTTTTATTTTACGTTTATATGACTAATAGTAAGAGGTAAAAGGTTGCCGCAGAAACGTTGCCGCAACCATTATATGACGAAATTTTGCTAGTTGGGAAGTCTCTTTGGCCATTTTGTCCTTTTTAAAGTACAAATGGTTTTTATCTTAATAAATGTCTTGTAAATTCGTCACGCATTTAATGCTTACTAACAATTTATTACATTTTCTACTAACTATTCTATTGTTTTGGCTGCGATCGACTTGACGACGATCATAGCGTTTTACATTTAACGTTCACGATACAGCACCTGAAACAATAATTAAAGACAGGTAAACATAATTGTTAACTATTTTTAATTATGGAATGTACTAGACGACGAACTAAAACCCGGTGGTTAGGGAAATCAAAAGGAAAACGGTACGGGGGCGCTCCCTCGTACCGTTTTCCCCAGTTGTATCCTAAAAGCACCCCAATGCACTTACATGTTTCTACTTTTTTCTACTTTTTCTACTTTTTCCTACTTTTTTTCTACTTTTATCTACTTTTTTCTACTTTTATCTACTTTTTTCTGCTTTTTTCTACTTTTTTCTACCTTTTTCTACTTTTTTCTAATTTTTCGACTTTTTTCTACTTGTTTCTACTTTTATTTACTTTTTTCTACTTTTTCTACTTTTATCTACATGTTTCTACTTATTTCTACTTTATTCTACTTTTATCTACATGTTTCTACTTTTATCTACATGTTTCTACTTCATTCTACTTTTTGCTACTTTTTTCTACTTTGTTTACTTTTTTCTACTTTTTTCTACTTGTTTTCTACTTTTTTCTATATTATACTTTTTTCTACTTGTTTCTATTTTTATTCTACTTTTATCTACATGTTCCTACTTTATTCTACTTTTTTCTACTTTTATCATATCAAGTCATCCCAATCAGTCCCGCGCCCCCTTTTCATCGTGAATTTTCTAAGTCCTAAAATCGGGCCCCTTTTGCTATACCCACAATAACAGTGCTACACTCAATAATAAATGTTACTCAAAAGCAAATATCGCTTCAAATAAAATCTTGGTTTAGCGGCCTCAGCCAAGTGTTTTTCTCGTGGACCTCATCTTTAGGCTCCGGAAATGGACGTCCCGGTTCAGGCCAGGCGGTAGGCGAACATAGGCATGACCCTCGTAACTAACTGCAAACGGGTTTTTTCTGTAACTGTGTTATTTCTTGAAAAGACACGATTTAAATAAAAGTAGGGTTGTAGTTTTACAATGTATTTTAATACTATTAATATTATTATATTACATTAACCTATTTAGGTAATAGTATAAACATTTTTTTCCTATAGAAACGAAGTATTATTTCTTAATTTAAATATCTTATACTATTATGAACGCAACTATTTGGACCTTAATAAGTAGGTCTGGAGCAACATTGCCATAGCGCGTATTAATTTTTGGTCAACACATGTTTAAAAACGAAATTTTGCATTATAATTGAACGCAGTTTAAAGAAAAAAGGACCGAGAGAAAAATTCTTATTCTACATTTACTTACATTGCTAATAAAAGGTTAAAAGGTCAGATGATTCCCTTAGGTATAGGAATCTTGTATGACATGTAAGTATATGCTTTAACATGTTCGTATAGGTCCAATTAAGTGCCCAGTTAATATACTTGTTGCTAAACTACGCCCAAATTATAATATAACGTAAGATATAACAAACCAATTGAAATGAGGAAAATCTTATATTTCGTTTGATTATGTTTAATTGGTATAGGTAATTTTAATGTATTAGCATAATCAAAAGATCAAGGGAAATGGTCAAGACTGCTATAAGTTATTCAACATTTCATGGGCGTGCCATCAGGGTTAGTGGGTATCTTTGGTTTGCATACTTTTTTTCGACCATCTGGCCCACTGACCATGGTGCAAGTGAAAGTAAAATATCCACAAGATGAAGATTTCGTGTAATACGTATGTGAGTATTGTTTTCTAATATTATTTTCGTTGTCTAAAGCTCCTGTTACCGTCTTTGATACGGATACGTATCTGTTACTATCGTCTTTATTGTTGTTGGAGTAGGACCTCAAGTCCTTAGGAGCTACATATTTTCCGTAAGGAGTTACGTTAGGATACACGTATTTCACTTTACCACTTCCGGGACTTAATGATACCGATTGGGCTTGTGACGGAGAACGTCTCGTACCAATAGCGTAAGTGTTTTGTTTGGAAGCCACTGACTTGACACTGCCTGTAAAACCGACGGGAATGGTGTAACCTCCGGTTCCAGGTACACTCTCCCCCGGCTGATAGATTCTGCCTTCGTCTGGTCTTTGATCAGTATTACGTTGTGTTATGATTGCATCTTGACCATGCAATGCTCCCAAAACAATATGTTGTGTATTTCCACCGGTACTTTGTTGAATTTCAAAACTTTTTCTGCTCGGAGTATGGAGCGATTGATGCGTCTCGGTTTCTTTTCCAAAGTCATCATAATTATATTCTCCATCAACTGTGTCACTTCCTTCTGGCCCGAACTCGCCATCTGGATCGTAATCTTCCGAAGGATTATCTTCTTTATCGGTCGTGTAATCGAAATCAGCACTATTACTTGCATACGACGGTTGGAACGATCGTGTATTTCCAGATGGAGGTGGGCTCATTGGAGCCGCTTTGTTCTCATTGCCCGGCATATGGTGATCAAGGTGGGTATGGCCAGTTGATCTGTCTCCAGTGTTGACCTTAGGTTTGTCAGTAATAGTGACAATATTATTTTGCACGTCGTTTATATCAGGTAAAGGTAAAGGTGTGACATCTGGCGGTGTCTCAGTATCGTCAACGTTGATGTTTACATCGCTTTTATCAAAGACATCTATTTTGTTGAATGGTAGTCTACTGGCGAATATAGCGTCTTTATCCAAGCTAGCTCCAGATTGAGCTGCTCCAGTATATTTGATCCCATACTTGAATGTGCCCTCCAGCTGTGACTGTGACTCTCCGATGCGTCCATTGGAATTAGAAGATGCTTTGCCAGCACCTACAAATGGAGTTTTGAATTGGTCATGTCGCGCCCTGTCGCTATCTTTAAATGGAGTAAAACCAATCTGAGCCTGAGACGAAGTACTTCCTGGACCACGTGCTTGGGCTTCTGCGGCTCCTCCCTTAACGCCGCCTTGAACTTGTGTGTTTGATGAATGCATAACACCATCACTTTGAGCACCCGAGGTTAAAGAGCCAGTTTCAGAGCCAAGATTAACATTTGCTTGCGATTTACTGTTCCGGCTATGTCCTTGTGCAATACTGATGGCGCCGTATTTCCCCCCAGATACTTCGCTTTGTGCTCCTTTACTTTCATCACTGATTTCAGCTTGAGCGGAGAATGTTCCACTCCCTGCATACGCCCCGCTGACTTGTGTTTTGGCTCTGCCTTTATCGTTTCCTCCGTTCGAAGAGGCAATAGCCATGGTGCCATTCGTGTTTTGAGTTATGCTCGATTCTGCTTGAGAATGGTCTCCGACAGCTGCTATGGAATTTGGATCAATTACGTTTTGCGGCGGAACTGAAACAATGAAAAATATGCGTTATTTATGTCTTCTTGTCATTTATATTGGATTATCTTGGCACTAGGAATTGATAGATTTTTGACAAGTTTTGAATCGTATCCCCTACTTTTGCACTACAGATAGAATTACGAAATATCTACCCTGTCACCTTGACCAACTCATATACTTTTACTTCTTATTCTTTGTTACTAAAAAATGCTCAATTAAATCTGTGCCATTGCGTTGATTTAAAAAACGAGCCTCATTTCGTCGAACAAAAGTTTTTATTTTTTAATGATGTAAAATTAAATTAATTTAAACACTTTATAAATGCACGTAAAACAAGAAAGATTTTAAAAATGATACGATACGAATAACTTCTGTTTTTAATGCCCATACCGAGAACTTATTGATCGCCCCTCGTATAAGTCAAACGGCTATCAGTTCTTCAATCTTTTATCTCCAGTTTAGACTACCAGATTTTGAAAGAAATGAGTACTTAATTTTGTATGATTTTTTTAAACATTATCTAAAAAAACACTTATTTCGTATCTCCATTGACGTGAAAGATCTAACCTAACATATACGAAATCTACATATTTGGGTTCGCCTATGACGTCTCTAAAAACGTGTCTAGGGTTTTCATTTTAAATTAATTAACGCAAAGGTTATGGCCAGGAAAACAGTGTTTGGCCTAAACTTGTTCAACTTTGATGCCAAATATCTCGAAATCAATGAACTTTGAAGTAAATATGGAATACTATATTGCCCGTTGTTGTTAATATAATAAGCTACAATAAACTTAAGAAAACTAAGGGATTCAAATCGAAGGTCATTGGCGTATGGGAGCCCCTTAACTTCGCCACCTTTAATATTTTTTTAAATCATTATAACATGAGTTCTTTTAAATTACTTCAATTTCATAAAGTTTCGTCTTAAATCTTTCGGATTATTATGGGGCTTCTAAACGGGCAACATTTTTACGGCAATGTGTGGCTGGCAAGTCTATGCATCTTGATCTAGCGTACAAAGTCAGCGTTAGACAGCAATAGTTGCCGGCCAGAAATTGCAGGAAAATGTGGCCCGTTTAGAAGCCCCATTAGTGATAATGATACGTTTGTCTTACCGTTGGTCCCTGGAACCTGAAAAAGATAAAATTGTATGTATAATATTCGTCGTATATGAACGGTTTTTTAGTTTCAAGATTGTAGCATGTAATTTCTATACAAGTGGGGAGACCTAGGTTACCTACTAAAAAAAACAGACTAAAAAAGAAACAAAAAAATGTAATCGATATGATACAGAGAAACAATATAATGGAAAAATAAACCATCTTCGTCTGTAGCCCCCGATAGGATTCGAACCTGCGACCTTTCTATTAACGCTAGACTGCTCTACCAACTGAGCTACGAGGACAGTGACGTAAGCTGTGTATTCTTGCATTATGCTTGCATTAATTTTTCCATTATATTCTTTCTCTGTATCATATCGATTATAAAATGATCGGGGTAACTTCCTCGTTAAAAATAACACGAAAACAAAATATTTAATTAAAAATAATTTGTTTCGTGATAAGGGTATACAAAAAAATGTAGTTTCAACACATTCAACCTGTCAATCTCTTAAGAGATACCTGTGTAAAGTGGTAATTAAATGCACCTTTGCGTCGCCAATTTTGAACCCCTTCATCATATAGGATTTCTCCCCGAGATTTTTCTAACGTAACCACCCACCCATACGTTAAAAGTAGTAAGGTACAATTTCTTTGTTACCGAAAGGTTGTCTGAAAGAGATCGCTCGGTAAAGACCTCTACTTGTTAGTTGTTGTTGTTCTTTGTTTTCATAAATTGAGGTGTGCAATAAAGAGTATTTGTATATTATTTTAATTTATTGTAAGGTTTACTTGTGAGTCAAGATTTGAAAGTGACCAGGAAAGTGCAAATAAATTACTGGTATGATAATATGAGTATATCGGTGTCATGTGATATTGACAGTGTGTGATATTTTTATAGAATAATTACTTACTATTTGTTCATTTGGTCCTTGACGACCCGGGCCTCGTCCATGTCCATTCCATCCTCCTCCTGACGGGCCACCTTGTCCGCCTGAGCCTCCCATTTGACCACCGGGACCTCCTCCTTGTCCATTCCACCCTGAAGGGCCACCTTGTCCGCCTGAGCCTCCTCCTTGACCACTGGGACCTCCTTGTCCATTCCATCCTCCTGCTGACGGGCCACCTGGTCCTCCTGAGCCTCCTCCTTGACCACTGGGACCTCCTCCTTGTCCATTTGGACCTCCTCCTTGTCCATTCCATCCTCCTCCTGACGGACCACTTTGTCCGCCTGAGCCTCCCCCTTGACCACCGGGGCCTTCTCCTTGTCCATTCCACCCTCCTTCTGAAGGGCCACCTTGTCCGCCTGAGCCTCCTTGACCACTGGGACCTCCTCCTTGTCCATTTGGACCTCCTCCTTGTCCATTCCATCCTCCTCCTGACGGGCCACTTTGTCCGCCTGAGCCTCCCCCTTGACCACCGGGGCCTTCTCCTTGTCCATTCCACCCTCCTTCTGAAGGGCCACCTTGGCCGCCTGAGCCTCCTTGACCACTGGGACCTCCTCCTTGTCCATTGGGACCTCCTTGTCCATTCCATCCTCCTCCTGACGGACCACCTTGTCCGCCTGAACCTCCTCCTTGGCCACTGGGACCTCCTCCTTGTCCATTCCATCCTCTTCCTGACGGACCACCTTGCCCGCCTGAGCCTCCTCCTGGACCACCAGGACCTCCTTGTCCATTCCATCCTGACGGGCCGTCTGGTCCACCCGAGCTTCCCCCTTGACCACCGGGGCCTCCTCTTTGTCCATTCCACCCTCCTCCTGAAGGGCCACCTTGCACACCTGAACCCCCTTGACTACCTGGGCCTCCTTGTCCATTCCATCCTCCTCCTGAAGGACCACCTTGTCCGCCTGAGCCTCCCCCTTGACTACCTGGGCCTCCTTGTCCATTCCATCCTCCTCCTGAAGGACTACCTTGTCCGCCTGAGCCTCCCCCTTGACTAGCTGGGCCTCCTTGTCCATTCCATCCGCCTCCTGACGGGCCCCCTTGCCCGCTCGAGACTCCCCCTTGACCCGTGGGGCCTCCTCTTTGTCCATTCCATCCTCCTTCAGAAGGACCACCTTGTCTGCCTGAGCCTCCCCCTTGACTACCTGGGCCTCTTTGTCCATTCCATCCGCCTCCAGAAGGACCACCTTGTCCGTTTGAGCCTCCCCCTTGACTACCTGGGCCTCCTTGTCCATTCCATCCTCCTCCAGTCGAGCCACCTTGTCCGCCTGAGCCTGCCCCTTGACTACCTGGGCCTCCTTGTCCATTCCACCCGCCTCCAGAAGGACCACCTTGTCCGATTGAGCCTCCCCCTTGACCACTGGGACCTCCTCCTTGTCCATTCCATCCTCCTCCAGACGGGCCACCTTGTCCGCCTGAGCCTCCCGCTTGACCACCAGGGCCTCCTCCTTGTCCATTCCATCCTCCTCCAGACGGGCCACTTGAACCTCCCGCTTGACCACCAGGGCCCCCTCCTTGCCCATTCCATCCTCCTTCTGACGGACCACCTTGCCCGCCTGAGCCTCCCGCTTGACTACCCGGCCCGCCTCCTTGTCCATTCCATCCTCCTCCAGAAGGACCACCTTGTCCGGCTGAGTCTCCCCCTTGACCACCCGGACCTCCCCCTTGACTACCCGGGCCTCCTCCTTGTCCATTCCATCCTCCTCCTGAAGGCCCGCCTGAGCCTCCCCCTTGACCACCGGGACCTCCTATTTGTCCATTCCATCCTCCTCCTGACGGGCCACCTTGTCCGCCTGAGCCTCCCGCTTGATCACCGGGGCGGCCTCCTTGCCCATTCCATCCTCCTTCTGACGGACCACCTTGCCCGCCTGAGCCTCCCGCTTGACTACCCGGGCCTCCTCCTTGTCCATTCCTTCCTCCTCCAGAAGGACCACCTTGTCGGGCCGAGTCTCCCCTTTGACCACCCGGACCTGCTCCTTGATTACCTGGCCCGCCACCTTGTCCATCCCATAGTCCACCTTGTCCGTTTGGTTGCATGTTAAAAATTGTCGGACCGGTATTGCCATTAATACCAGAACCACTGCCATCTGTCCCAATGTATTGGTTAGGATTTGGACCAACTACACAGCAAAAATAAGTTGATCCTTGTGGAATACCCGGTACGGCTCCCGTGAGGACTGACCAATCTGAAACAAATGGTGGCCAATGAGGCCCCCGTGTTTGACCCGGCGGTTGTGATTGACTGTTCCCACTACCACTATGCCCAGGTCTGCCTCCATGCTCAGCTCGCCCTCCATCTTGACCACCTGGAGTACCGTTTGGAGCGTTCCATGTGTTAGGGGGTTCTTGTCTATCGGAACCTCCATCCTGTGGGTTCATATTACCTCTACCTGGTCCTCCTCGTGATGCCCCCCCTGGTGTGTTCCAATTAGGTCCCCCATCTGGTTGGTTCCTTCCTTGTGGATTCTGGTTAAAACCTGGTATGCCTCCTTGTGTATTCCAATTATTACCTCCAGCTGGTCTTCCTCCAGGTGGCCCTCCTGGTGAGTTCCAGCTAGTTCTCCCACCAGGCCCTCCGCCTAGAGGGTTCCAGTTAGATTCTCTTTGTACATTGGGACGTCCACCCTGTTGGTTCCAACTATTGTTTCCCCCTGGACTGCCTGGTTGGCCTTGTGGTGTATTCAAAGTATTTCCACTCCCTGGTAGGTTCACTTGGCCGCCTGGTCTTCCGTCTGGACTACTACCTTGAGTATTCCAATTATTTACTTGTCCTGGTCCCCCGTGTCCATTTGAACCTACACCAGGTGAAGCACCTGGCGTGTTCCAATTTTCTCCTCCCCCTAAAGGTGAACCTCCAGGCCCACCTGGCCCGCCTGTTCTTGACCCCACGTCGTGCCCATCTAAGCCTTCACCTTGACGACCCGGGCCTCCCTGTGTGTTCCAGTCGTTTTTGTCGCCTGCGGGGCCGTTACGTTCACCTGGTTCGCCTGGACCACCACCTTGGCTATTACGGTTTATTCCGTTCGGTCCACCTGGTCTTCCGCTTTGTGGGTTCCAGTTACTGCCATCTCCAGGTATTCCTCTTTGTGCACCAGGGCTGTTCCAAGAATCCCCACCATGCGTTCCACTTCCACCGGGCCCGTCGTTGCTATTTCTCCCTGTTGGACGTCTCAAACTTTCTGCGCCAGGAACGTAGCGGTCAATGCACTCTTCGCAACTAGGATCGTACATCGATTGACTTTGTGCTTGTCCCATACCACTTCTGCCACCTGATAGAATTTAAAAATAAGTTTGCATCGGTAGATTCAATAGATTAGAAACAATACCAGTCAAATTGTCTGTCTATCTCGTTATACACACACACATGTACATGTATGTGTGTGTTATGTACACATTGTACATATTTAAAGCACTGCTGTATGGTGCATTTAAATAAGCATGTCAAGTATATATTCTAAATTAGTATCATTTATGTAACCGCTAACCTATTGTTAAGTACCTATTTACTAACAAACTTGATCCCAGTTGGTTGATAAATAAATGAATTGAATTGAATTATTAAAACTGCGTTCGCAATGTTTTTTTAATATATTCGTTTTAAAACGCTTAAATGATTGAATGACTGTGAAATCATAGACATTAAATAAATTGAACATCAGTTATATTTAAAGCAATGACGCGTAGTTTCAGTGTTCGAGAGGCAACCGCATGGCTCGCGGTAGTCACGGTATTTGAGCTCCCGGGAGCTCAAATACGCGGGCCATCCGGTTGCATCTTGGACACTGCAACTACGCGTCATTGCTCTTAATATTATAACAAAGTCGTTATGCGACCACGACGTGCCGCTACCAAGACTTTTTAAACCATAGGTGTTTTACTCGTACTATCCAGGTCGAATCCATATTTCTGCGCTTAAAGCTACATTGTCATTGTGCAAATACTGAATTCTGTTATAATTGACGATTTTTCAACCAAGACACTCTGCTTACAGGACATTGTTCACATTGTTAAAAATAGTAGTTTGCAGTTACTGGGGTCTAAAGTAGGCGATATTACCACTAGAATCACGAGACGGTTATTGTTATAAAATAGTTCGAGGGGTAGGTAATTAATATGGCTTTTAGACCAGAGTAATACACAATACTACTTTTCACTTCGATTGGGAGAAAATTATCCACCCTCAATGAATAATAAATTCCACGGGAAAAAAATTATTTTTCTCAAACATGCTCGGCAATGTACGCGTTAATATCACGAAATGAAGACGTGATGTTTCTTGTTTATGGCTCCCTACATTACTTCTTGGCCTACTAAGTAAAACCATTATTGTCCGCTACTCTAACTTTTTAAATTTGCTTACTAATATTAAACTGACAAAGGAAAATTTACATACTGCCAACCACCACTAGACACTGTAAGCATACTTTGTACATAAAAAAAATAAAAATTATCTATGGTACTATACTTTATATACGGTTAAACATGGTGCTCGAACGGCTTTTTCAAATGGCATGTTTACAAAATCAAAAAGGCGCAAATTACCTATTATTTAATTGGTTACCTAGTATTTATTTTAATTTTAATATTTCCTCACATCGTTTGAGAAAAGTACTATACAATCCTCGGCCGGAACAGGGATTGCTGGACTCGTTGTATCCGGCCTCGTCTACGACTCGGCCGTCTACCCCATCGTCCAGCAATCCCTTACTTCACGGCCTCTGCAGTAATCTACTATTTCTCAAACTTGCAATGAAATGTTGACGTGACTTAAGTTCAAATTAGGTTCGGAAATACGACGTATCCGGTGCCACCCGGTGCGATGAGGGAAGATGATATGTAAATGACTTCCATACAGCTTTACACACCTAGGCCTGTAAAGCAACCTTCTTTTGTTTTTAAACGGGGGTCGCGGCGGGGAGCGCGGGCCAGCTGCCGGCGCGGCGGCGGCGGTGCAGGCGGTGCACTTCAGAAACGTATTATATTTTTTTTATTTTTATTTATTTAAAACATTTTTTTTTACAATACTTATTGTGTTGCACATAAAGCCACTATTTGAAACCTGGAAGGTTTAGGCAATAGTTGGCGAGATCGCGCGGTTCTTCCCGCGTTCCTTTAGTTAACTACTTATAATAATATAATACTTGTAACAAATTGCTATTGTCGACTACAATTTTATTCCTTACCTTACCTTACTTATTCATCTAAACTAATTTATAAAACAAATTGACTACTTTTTATTATTATTTCATTGCAAGTTTGAGAAAAATATTTTAACTGGAAATAAGACCCTTCGGTAGGAAAACTTTTGATACATACTGACAACCGCTTTAGACGTATCCGCTGCAGATATTGCTTCCGCTTTGCCTTCATCCTTGCTTGCCTCCTGATCGATTGCCAAATATTGAGACTGAGTTTGTCCTCTGAACCGTCCTCTGTTAGGAACCTGCCTCCGCTGTCTCGATCCTTGTCGATATTCCAAGCTCCAATCGTCCAGATTGTACATTGGTAGTTGTATTGTCCTTTTACACGTAGCTACCGTTACATCGTTACCCGGAGAAGAGACCTAATAAAAAAAATTGCAAAATCAGATAATTAGGTATCTTTTGGGCAAATTAAATGTTAAGTTGTACAAACGTATTAGACAACAGGGTCAAGAATTCGCAATCCCTGAACATTATAACAGGGTCGTTACATCTTGACAAGAATTTTAAAAAAATCGGCCAAGTGCGTGTCGGGCCACGCGCGGTGTAGGGTTCCATAGTTGCCTGTCTATATTAGTTACATCGACACGCGCGCGCCAGCTAAATGGTTTCGTCGGCCGAATTTGTACGAAAGTTGGCCTCTAAGTAGGTACATTTTAAGTTGGTCGACTATTACTCGGTAACTAGTTATGCCTACTAAGCCGTGATAGTTTTCCTTTTCAATTCATTATATGTGCTACTGCCACGAATTTATTTACATCCCCAGTTGTAGCCATTTAGCCGTCAGGGGGGGGGGGGGGGGGGGGATATTTCGCAAACGAATCACTGAGTTGAAAATTGATTCTAAAAACCCATAATATTTTTAACAAGCTATTCAACGACACCCCACACTATGGGTAAAGTTACATCCCCAGTTTAGGTGTAGGGGATGTACCCTAAAAAATATTTTTTTCATGAATTTATTCTACTGTTTTGTCGGCGTGATTGATTTAATGCATCCATCCATCCATGCCAAATTACAGTTTTCTAGTAGTAAGGGTTACTGAGCTAAGCCGAAGAAGTACGGACGGATGGACGGACGGACGGACGGACGGACGGACGAACGGACGGACGGACGGACGGATGGACAGACAGACGGACATGGCGAAACTATAAGGGTTCCTTGTTGACTACGGAATCCTAAAAATGGCGCTCGTCTGCATGTTATATTAAAAAGCAAAGTCCGCTGCGTGTCCGAGTATGTTCGCGGTACATTCAGAAACGAATTGATAAATTAGGACACGCTTATCACAATCATAATCATAATACTTTTGTTAATGAACAAAATAAAATTGTATTACTACTACTTCAATTTTACTGGAATAGTTAAGCATTCTACTTGAGAATAGTGCTAGTTTTTTTAATTCACATAAGATTAAAATAGTTTTCTATTGTAAAAATAACTTAGAAGTCGTCGCTCCGAGCAAAAAGTTGAACATATATTTGTTTGGAAAATTCTTCGATATAGAAAAAAAAGTGCACCCGTGGATAAATGTTAAGGGACGGTACCTACCTATAATCGAATGTCGAATAATCAATAAGAATGATTACCGTAACCGTCTACAAGTATATTTCGTTTTTTTTTTTAAAATAATTATTTACAGTAAGTATAAAGTTGTTTTCGCCTTTAATATTTTTAAGACAATATACGTCGAATGATTAATGGCATATCTATAAATTTAACTCATGAACCGTTTGATTTTGAGCTAAATCGTGTGTGTCGCGTCGCTTCTACATAACTACCATAATAAAATTTAAATTTTTGCACACCACATGCTCAACATTGCTCAATTATAGGTATATCATGCAAACCTCATCTAAACTAAGTCATTATAGCCGTAAGAATTTCGCCGGGTTGTACTAAATCTCAGCCTCTCGCCTCAGGTCAATATGGTACAGAATCTCATTATAACCCGCTGGTTAATAATGAGATTTGAATTCGTATGTAAATTTGTTTCACTACAACTATTACGAGCCATAATATACGCAAAACAAAGAAAATAAAACAAAAGCCGCGAGTGTTGCAAAACGCTGCAGTATTGCACCAGCAGGAGATTTTGAAAGATTATAATTTGAATAAAAATGACGAGCGACGAAAGCGAAAGTGATTTGACTCCCGAGTCAATGAAAAAAAAAAAAAGCGGCCAAGTGCGTGTCGGACCACGCACAACGAGGGTTCCGTGCCTATTAAAAAGGTCGTATCGTTACTGAAATCTTATGGCACTTACGTCCTTTTCTTTAAGGAAGGCAGTTTTTTAGAAATATCTCAAAAACCTTTGAACCGATCTTGATCAAAACAATTTTCGCTGAGAGAATTTAATAAGCCCTATGAGCATGATTTTTTTTCATATTTTTAAAATACACGGTTCAAAAGTTAGAGGGGGGGGGGCACAATTTTAGTGACTTTCGAGGAGATTATCTCCGACTCTGTTCACTTAATCAAAAAAAATCCTTAGAAACCGTATATTTATTTTGAAAGGCCTATCGATTGATGTGCCACACGTGGGCTTGCAATGAAAAAAATTTTTTTGACTTTCAGTTTTATGTATGGAGTGCACCCCTAAAAATTTTTTTTTTAGTAATTTAGTTACAAAACTATGTAGCGGTTAACAAAATACACCTATCTTGAAAATTTTATTCAAATACACCTTATAGTTTTCGAGTAAAATGCCTGTGACATACGGACGGACAGACAGACAGACATGACGAATCTATAAGGGTTCCGTTTTTTGCCATTTGGCTACGGAACCCTAAAAAGACTCCTAACGCATTGTTGATAATCTACTCCCGGAGAAATCGAAGGAAACGTACCTACTTACTCGTAAAAGCCTACAATAAATTCGAAAAATGGAAAAGCGTGTCCGAAGCGGTGCTTTTAGTGTATTTTCAGCACTTATAATGAACAAAAATGACAATGAGTCTATGGTGCATATTATTCGATGCTATAAGATCAACAATAAGCATAACGCAGCAAACACGATGTTCAAATTCACACATTCGCCGAATTATTGGCATTTTTAAAGAGGAAAGCGAGTCTCAGTGCCATCGCGCAAAGAATCAAAAGTATTTCCAGCGCAAAATGTAGAAACAAATTTAAATGAAGCTCCTGACGACAGCTTTCTTGCCATAAAAGTGAGTAGTTACCTACAACATAGACAAATTATAGATTTAGAACAAATCATTTATAATATAATAATTTGATTTGTGTTATAAATCGATTTAATAATTACATTTTAAGATACTAAGAATTATTATTATATTATTTCCATCGGCCATACAGATTCCGGTAAAATTACTGGGCTATTTACTATTACCGATCAGTGGTCAATCGAATGTATATCACTTTTATTACTTACATACTTAGTATATAAACTAACTCCATATTCACTTAGGTACAGTCAATTAAGTGTAAAAATATGGGTGCATACAACTTACTCATAAATATGTCCCATAACATAACTCTTATGTCAGCGGATTAAGGTTTTGGTACTTATTTATGAGAGGATGTTATCGATGTTATTGAACTTGACTGTTCCTTCTTAATTTTTGTTAAAGGTGGCATTGATTTTTGGAGTGAATGGCGTTTGTCGTGGAAACGAACTCGTAAACATAAAACTGAAAGATATCGAAAAGCATTCAAGTTTATTACTGGTAAGCTTGCCAGACACCAAAACAAAGAGGGAACGATCATTCGTAGTCCGTGAGGAGTAGGTACCTACGCAAAGTTCGTTGAAAAATACCAAGGTCTACGCCGCTCTCAAATAAATACCGACCGATTTTTCATAAATACAAATGCACCAGGCAAGTCATTGGCAAAAATAATATCAGCTCCATGCCAAAAGAAATTGCAAATAACTGTAATTGCAGAATACGGAGCTCTACACGGGCCATTGTTTTAGTTTAGAAGGACATCGGCTACTCTGTTAGCAGATTCAGGAGCAGACATGACCCAGATAAAACGACACGGCGGTTGGAAATCCGATGCGGTAGCGGAGGGCTACATTGAAAATTCCATACAGGACAAGAATACAATAAGCTCTCGTATTAGCGACAGTATATATTTGAAAACATCGTCGAATATTGATGACACCTAGCCCACTGCCTCAAGTATATCTTCACCAACCTTTAATACAATCCGAAACGACCCTCAGACGCAAGTTTCTGAATCTTTGGGCACTACTCAAATAAACTCCTCAACCTCAACTTCGATAAATGTACGAAATAAAAATATATGGTAGCAATATTTTCATTTTTGCTTTCATTTGAAAAAATCGCATGTAGAAATGAACAAAAGTATAAAAAAATTAAAATACTATAATTTATAGTCGAAAATTCCTGTTCCAAACTGGCAATTTAAACTTTCGCGCCTAAACGGATACTCATGTGTGTCACTCGCCATATTTGTTTGTTCGTGGTTCGTCCATAGATGTCATAATAGTTGCCTAAGTTTTGACTTTTGACAGGAGTGAAGTCACCAGACGCTGCTTGTAGGATTAAAACACGTTCCATTTCACATTACTTCAAATCGTAATTATTGTTTGAAATGAGTATAATATACTTTAAAGTAAAAATGTTTCAGTAGCTAGCTTTGTGTTTTTTCAACATATTGGTCACAAAATAATGTCTTCCCTATTAGGATATTGATACTCATGATAAATAATCTTGGGAAAAAACCCAGTCTATTTTATTTAACACTTTCGCGACCAACAATCGCTACGCGCTAGGCTCGTAGCCGATCCTGTAGTTTTCCTCGTATGTAGCGGAAAGCGACTACGGCGTAGGTGCCCGCTAGGCGGGTTCCTGGTTGCGAAAGTGTTAAGGGCTGAATTAATTTAGATTATACGTAAGAATACTAGTTTCAGACTTCATTTTACATAATAATTGTCAAAATGAATGTGCCGCAGTAATGCCGCAGTATGAAATAAGAGGAATTATTAATTGTCGATGCCACGAATTAAATTCTTCAATTTCCGTGTACTTAACGATCATGAATATCATGATATTAGCATTGGACGTTGTAAAAATATACTCAGATTTGTTAAATGAAAACACGTTGCCTCATTCAAATAAGTATGTATATTTGGCCTAATTACGATAACACTTAGTGGGTTGACAAAAAAGGTCAAGGCAGTAAGGCCAACCTTGGCAAAGAGAACCTTATCTTTCAAATATGTTCTAACTCGTAACTGTTGCCCGTTGCATTTGAAACAAAAGAGTTGACAGTCTGGTTGTAATTAAATACCTAGATCATTCAAAACATGCAAATGTATCTGGATTGTTTATGGATTCCAGTTTTAATGTAATTGTACTTGAACTGGTCATTTAAGTTAAAAAAAAACAATATCTGAACAAACAAAGGCCTCCATTTTGACTTTGCCACATTTCCATCCCACTTTAACACTACACTACTTTCCGAGAGAAAATGCATGGATTAGTAAAGAAAATACACAAATCGCTTTAGGATATGTGGGCCCATTGTGGACCGATAATATATGAAAAGATCCTTCGATTCCTCAAAGATCCCATACTTTTGCCTTCGATGACCATTAGATGCTAGTTCAACGAAATTTCATCGGGATGTTAATTTTCTACGTTATTAGAGCTAAATATGTAGTCATCATCATCAGTTCCACTTCACCAACTTGATAAGGTCCAATAGCAAATGCAATGCAGCAAATTGTTAAATATAGGTATATTTGAGTTCTCTTCTTCTTAGACCCCACCACACCGAAAATTGTATGTATGGTGCCCAATTTCAAACAAAACAACGTGGTAAATAATTGTCGATACCCAAAAAACATGAAGACGAATTGCAAACCTCCTTCTAACCGACTTCAACATCCGCATGGAAATTCTTACTCGTAGGTATCAGGTATTGCAAAGTAGCTTTTTTACCTTTTATTAAAATATTAACGTATCCTTACTATTTCTTCTAAATGCTATTAGTTCATCGTTTCCGTCTGGATTTCTCCACCTTTTTGTTGCATGACGATCACCAACACCGTACTTACTGGTTTTAAGTCAATTTCATCCCCAAAGCTCGATTGGCTAACTTTTCTACCTAGGGGCTAAATACTCTGATTTTGGTAGTAATGTCAAATATTTCTTCGTAGGCATTTAAAAAACGTATGTGGGTTAAATACATACGAAAATAATACAACTCCCACAAATATTATCTGGTTATAATTTTGATAAGGCTCCTAATGTAGGTAACTGCGACCATCTCTAAATTCAGGTCACAAGCTAAGATAGCCACTTGCAAGACTTGCAAGTAACTTTATCGTGTGACAACATGTTATATCCGCGAATGAAGATGCTTGTGTGAGACGAGTTAAATTATTATTGTGAGATGTCTGCAATATTGTATAACCTTTATAGGCGTAAGACGTAAATCGGTAGATATATACGTATTCCCATATATGTTGAAATATGGTTCCGTACCCTAAGGATACCTAAGATTCCGTATCCTTATACCCTAAAAGTTAACTAAGGCTATCTAAACTGCCCGGCCGTCTGTCACAGGGCTACGTTTTTTGACCGCAGTAGTTGAGATAAATATGTATAACGAAAGGCAAACAATAACTTGATAAAGTATGGGTGACCAATACATTTTTAGCGCACGTATCTTGTAAATACAACAGGTATAATTTATGTATGGACATAATAATGGTCCTCCGAACCGGATTGTATTTCTGAAGAATTACGGAGCATATTTCTCAATAACAATATTTAATTGGTTAAAATGTTTGAGATCTTGAGATAGGTATGTAACCGTATGTACTAAAAATACCTCAGAGCAAATAATAATACGGGGTGTGGCCTGTAATGGGAGCAATAAATTTTAGGGCTGACTCTATGTATTATCCGCAGTGATTCTGTAAAGGTACCAGTGTTTCAAGATTCTTGAATTCGGAAATAATCTTATCTGAAGTTGTGATACCTAAGTAATGGATCTCGACATCTCGATATCGTAGCATGCCAGTCATTAACTATCTTGGTAGAACACTGGGCACTTTCGTAATTGCGATTATACTAACTTTGGTTTTCTAATTCTTTTTGTTTTTTTTTTTCAATTTTACAAGATTTTTTGGTGTTTTTGAAGTAAAACAAAATGGATATCATTCCAGTTAAGCAAAAGAACACACGTACGCTTTTACTTATTTTTTTTTTCTATTTTTTTTTCTATTTTTTTTTCAATTTAACCACTTGGAAATAATTACTGATTAACTTAATAAGCCACCGTTTAATTTTTTGCTCCTATTACAGGCCACACCCTGTATAAAACATTGTGCCACCACGTTGGAATACTACATTGTTTAACGAGGGACGTAAGTGAAATATTGCGAACAATAGTATATCAGAAGCCCGACGCCGAAGACGGAGAGCTTTTGATGACTCGAGTTTGCAATATTCTTACGCCCGTGTTATACACAATCACATTTGCGAGGAAACAAATACATTTTATATGAAATTAATACAAATAGTAAAAAAACTGCAACATGTCAGTTGTCCATTTTGTTGAATTTGACGTGAGGCGCGTATGGCAAAGACCCTTCGGTTTACAGCCACGATTTGAAAACACTTAAAAACATTTTACATAGACGCTAAATAACTACATACTAAATCTGTAAATAATTCTGTTAAACGTTTTCGACATCGTATTTGATATAAAACCTCTTTGCTTTGTATCTGCCACATGAGTGACAGATACAATTTAAGAATAAAACCATTACGCCCGTGGGCGTAACATAGGCTATTGTAGCTCTGTATGTCTGCGCATTATGAAGCCCTTTTCGAACAAGTGTGATGAAAAGAAATGTTTTACGATTTGTACTATAGACAAGTATTTTCTTAGAACCTGATCACACCAATCCGTAATAGTCGGTGTCGGATCAAGTAAATATATCGGAGATATCTATGGAAAACAAGCCTGCCGTTCACACCGGCCAGTCCGATATCGGAGCATTTAATAATACAACGACGGTGGCAAACAAGCGTACGGACTGCCTGATGGTAAGCGGACACTGCAGCCTATAGACGCATGCTCCAAACAAAAAGTGTCGTTGTCGGATCCGACCCGACAGTTAAATTAAATTAAATTAATTTTCGGTTAGTAATTGTACTGCTCAAATTATCAACCTACTTAGACATATACAAGTATGTATATGGTATTATCAAAGAAACACTTAATATTTTTTTCAACACAATTGCTCGTAACGTACCTCATATTGTGTCGCTTTTAGGCTCATAATCCTGGATATTAAACACGCGTGTTTTATAACATTACGATACTTGTGTGTTATGGTTATATCCCGATGAAGTCACGTCTGGCACCTTGCAGCAAGACGTATGCAATGCATGCACACGGTGCATTCTTAAATTAATCGGGTTGTACAGAATGTACAGCTTTTTTTTAATTCTCGGCAAATGGATTCTTACTCGACTAAACAAATTAAATCCTTTTTGTTAATTAATTGACTATTTCTTTTTGGATGTGATATAGAAACGGTAAATGTAGTAAAACTATTCATTTTACATGAATTAATAAAGATAACATTTTAAAACGAAATTATTTATTTTATTTTGTATTGGCTGTTTAGAGATTTCATCTAATGCGCGCGCTCTGCGCAAACTTCACAAAAAAAAAACTGATGCGCGCCATTATAGGTTATTTCACAGATATTTGTAAACATTGTTAATGCGTGTTTGGTTATTAACAAAAATGTTGATTCGTGGTGACTAGAAAAGTGATAAAAAGAATGTACGCCACTGGAAATTCTTGACGATGTATACAACATGTGAGTAAAAACCTGTTGGCATCGATAAGTAAAGAAAATAACTTGGCAGGCTATCAAATTTTCATGTTATGAAAATGATTTTTTCCTCGCAAAATGTGTTGAAAAACGTCGTATGAAACGCGTGAGCTTTGATAATTACATCCTCGGCTCTCTTATCACGCTTACCTGCGGCTCGCGTGATAACTCCGCCTCTGATGTAATTATGAACATACCTCACTTGTATCACAATGTACTATTTTATCTGACTAACATAATATTCCTATAATTAATTTTATTGGCATACTAAACTCGACGCACTAAGATACTGCATCTATGTAAGTCTTTGCTAGCCAATTTAGGTTCTTCTGCCCGCGACTCCGTCCGCGTGTAACTATTTTATATCGTAGCTCCATACAAACTTTCACCCCCCATTTCGCCCCCCCCTAGGGCATGATTTTCTACTAACTATCCTATTATGTCCTTCCCTGGGACTCAAACTATCTTTATACCAAATTTCATCTCAATCGGTTCAGCGGTTTAAGCGTGAAGAGGTAACAGACATACAGACAGACACAGTTTCGTATTTATAACATTAGTGTGCATAGTAGTATGTACTTACATGTATTTGAACTTTACGCAATGAATACAATTTTATGCAGATTAGGCATGTTTATTAACCTTTTTAACGATCCTTTAAAGTGGATTCCTGAGTAGTCGAAAATATATGAATAATTATCCCAGCCACAACACAAAACTATTTAAAAACTACCATAATTTCATTGATAAATAATCTCTCAACCTATGAAAGTTGTGTACTCGTATTTTTAAACAATAAATTGAGATATGTTCGCATCGCAGTGTTTAACGCTTAACAATAAAAGAGATATGTTTAAAATGTCTTACAAATATCTCCAAGTGATCAAGTGATGTGGTGGAGTCGCTTATGCCGCACAGATACTGCGGTGGCACCCGGTGCAGCTTTCTCCCCGCGAGCTCGACGTCGCCGGCTGCGAGCGGCCAACTCCAACACAGCTGGCTCACTCGCTCCTGACATACTATTTTCAGCTAAAACAAACCAAGAGATCTATAATGCATTTTGCTTTCCTAAAATCTAAATGACATTAGGTATATTATAATAATATAGGCTTTAGGATAGTCAAGTGCAAAAACATTTATAACTAGAATTCACCATCAGCCTATATACGTCCCTGCTCTCATATGAGAGGGAAATGTATCGATTTGATCCTCCCATAAATATGTAGGTACCGAAACCTTAATTCGCCGACATAAAAGCGATCTGACATATTTTTGAGTAAATTGTCTACATCTATATTTTGCACTTGTTTTTACCTAGAGAAATTCAAACCGTCTTGATTTTTAACTTTGCGTTTAATTTCGGGAATATTTGTATTTTTTTTCTGACGGTAATATTTACATAGTACCTACCTAACTCCAATTACTTCCGGTGAACTTCTTACAGTAAGTACGAAACGACAAAACAAACGAAACGAACAACAACAAACGAAAACGAAACGAAAACGAAAACGAAATAACATTAACACAAAATAACATTTGTACAGTCACGAACTTTTAACTTCTGGTTGACAGTCCTGTTCCTGTAGGAATCCAAAGAATATTTAGGCGAAATGCGACTAGTGGATTTTCATATTTTTATATTTAACGATTCTTACTTGCGTCGTTTGGTGAGGTATTCGGGCGGCCCTCAAATTGCCGACAGTTAGCAAGAGTAGAGCGGCGCAGACGAGGCGGGCGGGCGGCGCAGGCGCGGGCCGCGGCGGGCTCGGAGCGCGCGCAAGCATGCCGACGTGCTGGGGTGTGACGACGCTCTGCTCTGCCGAAACGGGCGCAAGCGCACTGTCCGCCGTTTGACCCGCGCTGGCGACCCGCAAGATGAACCCGTTCTAGATATAAGTTCACCCACCCAATTTCGGCGATAGCGAATGGTCTTAGATATAGTTAATGGGTGAATATCAGATTTGGGTTGAGATTTTCTAATTTCTATGGCGCAGTTTTTTTTAACATATTCACTAAATAAGAGAACATACGCATACGTTAAAGACTTTAATCTTTGTAAAAATATGTTATTCTGCCTTAATTATCTAAAGGAGTTTTTAAGTTTTAGCAGTTTAAAATATCAATTTCTAAAGAAATTAGGACATACACCGGAGAAATTAGTGATATATCAAATAGGTGCCTAGAACTTAGAAAATGCGACATATAGATTATGTTTTTTTTGATAAAAGAGGATTCTGTTCTTATTTTTAATAGAAATCAGTCGGTGAATTGAATTAAACAAAGAGCAATGAAAACATAATATTGCATCCTTTCGCTTGCAGCTACTTCAGCGAACGAAGCTGCGACTTTCGTTCTCTTGGAGTCGCTGACAAGCAGAGGAGAGTCGCCACTGGCTCCCAATTGCCTCTTCTTTTGCACCATCCCTGACCCCGAAGTGGGTGCATCCTGGGGGGTAGTCTCGCCTCATCTGCCTCTTGCTACCGACGACTCCTCCGCCGGACCACGCATCCGCACCCTGGGTACGGACACGCTATCAACAGCGCCCCGCTCGTCAGCAGGATTCGTTAAAGGACCGGCCGGCTGGTTGCAGTTGACCACAGTTCCGCTGACCTCCCCTCCGGCACCTGCGCCAACCGGTCTCTTTTGCCTCTCTTTTGAACCCAATCAGTTTTGCCTCGAGGATCTTAGCAACTGTGAGCTCCCCCTGAGGCCATCTACCATAGAGACAGACCCAACGCCAAAAAATGTTCGGTTGAAAGATTTTAGGACAACTAATATTAGACCACACAAAGGGCAGTGAATTTCAATGGTTTGCGAAATATAATCGTGGCCGCCAATGATGTAATAAAAAAAGAGGTAGATAGGTTATAAGTGCTCCAAAAGTGGCACACTAAAACTGAGTCAATTGCACGAATTTCGTCAGGTTCGCGCCTTCAATGGACACGTATAAACGTGTCTCAGCTGTCAGATGTGGTGGCAAATTTTAAACACGGAAATTGGTATCAGCCCGCGAGCTTGCAACAGATTTTCGTGACCAATCGACCCCCGTGCGATAACTTGTGAGATGGTTCAGAATGTTGTATCATGAAGCCCCGTGGTCGTCAGCTGCGGCTCCGTCGTCGGTGGGTTGACCATCAGCAGCAGCCTCCCAAGCACGTAAAAAAAAAGAAAATTTTGCCTTTTACCCTCGATTCATTTTATCATCAAATGATAGTTAATCCAATATTATGACTAAAAATAATCGTCAGCTGACTGTACAGTGGTGGAAAACCCGTCAGCAGACTGTACAGTGGTGGAAAACCCGTCAGCTGACTGTACAGTGGTGGAAAACCCGTCAGCTAGTCACATGAAAATGTTAAAATATATTCCTTCTATCGCCTGCTATAAAATGCATGGCAAAGTATCGCGCTGTCGCCATGTCCGTCCGTCTGCCCGTCTTCCGCTTAGCTTACTACTAGAAAACTGTAATTCGGCATGGGTACATAAATCAATCACGCCGACAAAACAGTAGAATACTACACCTAAAGTGGGGATGCCATTTTTTTTCTCAATTTGTTCAAAAATATTATGGGTTTCTTAAAACCATTTTTCAACTCAGTGATTCGTTTGCGAGATTTAAGGCCCAAATTTTTGTTCAAGTCATATATCCCTCCTTCCTTCCGGCAAAATGGTTACTACTGGGAATGTGAAAAAATCGTGGCAATAGTACATATACGAGTATAATGAATGCTATTTAAAAGGAAAACTATCACGTCTGAGTAGGCATAACTAGTTACCGAGTAATAGTCGACCAACTTAATATGTACTTAGAAAAGGCCAACTTTCGTACAAAATCGGCCGACCCAACCGCACCATTTAGTTAGAACGCGCGTGTCGATGTAACTAAGACAGACAGGCAACTACGGAACCCTACACTGGGCGTGGCCCCACACGCACTTGGTCGATTTTTAATAAATTCTTAGTTTTATTATTTTAACATTAGAAATACAATTAAAATTTTAACAGTGTCGCTATTACTGACAGACGGACAGACAGCGGAGGCTTAGTAACAGGGTTCCGTTTGGAGTCCTTTGGGAACTGGACCCTAAAAAATATCTAATTGAATTATCTTACCCCAAATAAGTATATTTAGACGCTATGTTTGTGGTTCTAAGTGATTTAGAACTCGAGATATGAATAATATACTTATAATTCTAAATGGCCGCCATAAAATTAAATATAGCTGACGGAGGAGTTGGTTCCTATCAAAAACAAAGCCATGGACTCCCATAGTACCTGAAAAAAAAACTGGTGCTTTTGTTCAGCCCACATTATCACTTGAAACTGCCCTACTATACTCATGTGAGTATTTTAAGATGAACTAAAGCCCACAAAAGTTGTTCGTGCTCCAAGCACTTTCAGACAAATGGGTGGCCGTTTTTGTTTTTAAACAGGGCATGCTCCAACCTTATCTTAAGAGAAATGTAGAACGATAAATTTTGAATGGTATACAACCATTTGTTTACCAGAGGTCATAGAAAAAGTCAAGGAAACCAACTGCCGTAGACGGATTATCCCGCAGCACGATAAGGCCTCTCACAGACTGGAGCGGCCTGCGGTGGCGGTCAATAGTTTTAAATAGCTAATGACAAGTTTACTATTGTCCGCCGCGGCCAGGCCGCGCCAGTGTGATGCGGGCTTAATGAGAGCCCTCACTAGAGTCAACTAGTCAGCACAAACATAGAACTTTTAGAATACTTAAAATGCCGATTTGATGGGTCAAACGTGATTTCAAACCTGACCTCAAAGATATCATTTTATTCCCAAACGTCAAGCGACAACAAACTGCACGTTTTTTTTTTTTGGAAATATAAAAGGCAACCGTCGTAGTAACTTTGAAACAACGGTAGCTTCGTAGTTCTTTGGATTTAAGTTTTTACCCACGATTAGATTTAGGTTTTCTTTATTTTGGAGTTATAATGTTGTTAGTAAAATTTTCTTGGACAATAAATTGAGCAAGTCAAGTCATTCAGATATTTAGGAAGCATTATTAGTATTATTACGGATGATTCTGGATGTACACCTGATATTATTTGTTGCCCTGTCGCACCGTCCTCGATAGCGCGTAGTGCCTGCACGCGGCTCCCTTCGCTTGACGCGCGCGCCGCGTTGCCACACGCTGGGGCGACTTTGTTGCGCCGGCTGAGTGCTGCGTCATACGCCTAGAGCAGCGACGTATGCCACCTAACAGACTGCTCGCAGGAACTAAACGACCCGGAACAGAATCCTGGCGGCCCACTCGATCCCTGCAGTAGCCCACGACAGCTCACGGGCACGACTCCCGAGTTGTAAGCTCGGGGCCCTTAGGATACCCGCGGATTTTATAACCTTTTACCAAGGATGAGAGATAAAGGAAACTGTGATGCTAATAAAAATGTATATTTGAACTTTAAAGACTTTTGATGATTCAAATTTTAGTTCATGACTTACTGGGGTGGGCCGCCCGATATACTGGAGTTTCCGATTCTTCGGTTGAATAAAATGTTACTTCGCTTATTGGTGGTGACGTAATTTCACACCCACTTTAACTTTAATTTTTCTACCATTCTAATTATTTTCACCTGATTAATCTTGTTAGATTCAAATGTTGTTTATATCCGATCTCGTGACTCGGAAGGACGTCTTAAAACACTGTTGCGTACGCTAACGTGATTCTAACCATAATTGTTATACAAGGAAAGTTGGTCGCTTTTGTTTGGGGTCGGTTTTTACATGGTTTCGTTAGATTTGTGAATACAATACAATTACCCTGGGAATTATATTCCTTTTAACAGCAAGGACTTTTATAACCTATCTGGTGATATAATCACCTTACCCGTACTACAAAGGGTTATGAATTGGTCGCGCTGATAGCTAGTAATGATAGGCCAAATTACTCAATATTGACTTCTGATTAGATTCATGTATGCGTTATTAATAGCCAATCAGCGCGCGGCGTGGCGCCAGGTTTCTCCACGGTCAAGCCAGCGAGATATACTCGATTTTAGGCGGCTCTCTAGGGTCGAGAGTCTGAGATATACTCAATTTCAATGATTTTAACTATGTATTTGGCTTATGTACCTTGACTATTTTGCCTGTGTACATTATATGGATGCTATCTGAGACCTTTAATTACTTAATACGACTTACGTTGACATGTGTTTATTCATCTGTGTTATGTTTCTATTATGTATTTACGAGTTACAATGTTATTTGACCTATATACTTGGGGTCCTATATGGGGGTTCTCTTTATACACTTAAACAATCTATGTACTTATACAGGGTGGAAAAATCGAATGCAACATGGATCGCAACTACCTTAAATATTGTAAATAGCACATTCTGTGTAAAGGAAACATTCCTTTGTTTTTAAAAACAATAAATTCTGCATTTAAGGATTTATGAAAAATCGCTTGCCTCAGTCGGGACTCGAACTGGTTTAGTTTTTAGTTTTCAATTTTCATGGCACTCCGTTATTCTGATTGTATTTGTTATTTAGGGAAAAATGAACCTTATCAGTTACCCTTTCAATCTGCATCATAAAATAGAGCACGTTATTTTTTGTCACATTTGACCGGTTCGAGTCCCGACTACTTTTTCATAAATCCTTAAATGCAGAATTTATTGTTTTTAAAAACAAAGGAATGTTTCCTTTACACAGAATGTGCTATTTACAATATTTAAGGTAGTTGCCATCCATGTTGCATTCGATTTTTCCACCCGGTATACTAGACATTGGTTCGTCTTCGATTTCCGGTGCATCCTTGCCTCTGTCGTTGACAAAACTAATGAGGAGGTTCTGGATATAGTCAATGAAAAAACAAATCTGATAGGAATTATTGAAAACAGGAGAGGAAAAACGATAGGGTAAGTACATGTTACGCCACGACGACTGGATGGCAACAATATAGGGGGAAAAATAGAAGGGGAAAGGAAAAGGGAAAGGCTGAGGAAATATTACATGGAGCAAATAAAATAAAAAAAACGCTTCATTATAGAGAAATAATAATTTACTTTAAAAACAAAGTTTTAACCGACTTCAATTTAGTACTCCCCCAAGCCACGAGAACAATTCCACATTTATTTTCCAATTTACCACATGACCTGATTTCCGAGAGCAAATGCGTTGATTATTAAAAAAAAAACCGAATCGCTGTATGTGGGCCGATAATATTTGAGGACTTCCGTCGATTCCCCAAGATCATCATCACCTTTGGCACTTTATTAGTTCCTATTTCAACGGAATCTTATCAGAATCTGTGATATACATTTGTACTTTAAGTACATAATTGAGGAATTCCATAAGTCATCTGTAGTCTTCATCATGAATTCCACTCCACCAAATTTACGATTTCCGGGTGTAAAGTTATAATAGAAAATACCAAAATCACTACACGCGTGCTTAGTATATAATTGAGGAGTCCCCTCAATTCCTTATAGATCCCATCATCCAACTGAATTTTTGAAAAAATGGGACTTACCTGGAAGCATATATTTACAAAGAAAAATTTTTTTTTTCAAATTGGCTCATCAATGACGGAGTTCAAGGGAACAAAACATTGAAAAAAATAAAAAATAAAAAAATAAGAATACAACCGAAGTGAGAACCTCCTTCTTTTTTTTGAAGTCGGTTGAAAAGAAAGGTGGAATGTAGAATAAGTTGGAAATTACTCCACCGACAAGAGCCTTAAATAAGAAGAAGAATAATAATAGAATTGTATGTATTCATAGGTAAATACCTACTTACCCATTTAACCCTCATCATCTTTGATCGGGCTCAAGCTAAAGGAAATATCAACTTAATTTGCCTAATTAAAAATCTTTTTTCGTATTTTAAAACATTCATTTTAAAATAAGTTTCTTTATTATAATAGAGACATATGAGCGATATTGAATTTCAATTTATCTATTGCACTATTGCTGCGCTTTAAATATCATATTTATAAGCTCTCCACGCATCCCCGCATCCCCGGCCATTATCGGCTATGCACTACACTCTCCGATTACATACAGTTGTTACGAATCTCGGGAGCAAGTTATACTAGGGTCGACTGGTGACCTAATTCGAAACAGGTTGTGAATATCATAGCTGTATTGATCGGTGTTCGCCCAGACAGTCCCAACTACGCTTCTACGATTCTAAAATGTTTAACTCAGTTGTAAAAATCAGAAATCACCCGCGCGCCCCGCACCTGCCGCGCTGATGCGTCTATTGCTGCCCCGCTCCTTCTCGCACAGTATATGCCCCGACAGTCAGATGAAACATGATGGTACCTATAGATAATTATAATAAGTGGAAAGAAAGACAAAATCTGTAAGTACCTATATTTGAAGATATAATTTTCGCTAGTAGCTAAGTCAGTTTCGAGAGCTATAACTGAAATGACCTTCCGTTTTTTTACTAAATCACGTAAGGGTTGTAATTTAGCATAATAATGTCTCGTAAAAGGCTAAAGCAAAAAAACAGCTATAATCGAATTTAAACTTTTGTGAGACATATCTAAAATACTACTAATAAATCCACGGTTAAAAAATTAACGTAAATGTCACGGCAGGCGACATGTTTCGAACTCTTCGGGAGTTCTTCTTCAAAACAAACATCGAAAACACTAATCCTGAAGAAGAACTCCCGAAGAGTTCGAAACATGTCGCCTGTCGCGTCATTTAATACGTGAATTTATTAGTAGCATTAAAAAAAACTGTAATTTATTATGAAAACTTCGATCATGTTTATGAAAGCCAGATTTTCAGGCCACTGTGTGGCGGCCAAATTTTTCAATTCTGACCCCGTGTCATGGTCGGCCTTATCACGCGATAAGTGACAGGATAGAGCGTCCGTCACTGGCTGACACCGTTTGATAGAACGAGACGATGCCCCTATCTTGTCACTTATCGAGTGATAAGGTCGACCATGATACGGGGTCTGATCTCGGATTCGTACGTGGAGACAATGGAGACGCTTTGGCCCTTTAGTTATCAATTTTGAACATACTCGTATTAAAGAAAAACTGCAAAATTGTGTTCACTTTTTTTAATATAAAAATGTCCAACTTCGCAGGCAATAATTCGGGTGCAGACTCGAAAATTATTATTACTCCAAAAGAAAAAAGGCAAAAAAATATGCATAGTGATGAAAATCCCATTCAGATATCTCAAAGAATTACGAAGCTACAACCGTTTTAATATTGCTTGTTAGAGAGAGAAAACGCAAACGGTGTGTGACGTCACATTACAGGATACTGCCGGCAGGCCGCGTCGACGGCGTCGCCGACCACGATGCGCGCGGCACGTCTTCTGCATGCCGTCTTCTGTGACGTCACATTCTTCCAGCGTCATCGTTTCATATGAAGTTGCGTTTTGCGAAAAACGGACAGAACACATCCCTTCTTAAAACTTTGGACACTTATAACTTCGTGATTATTTAACCTTTTGCGTTGATTTTTTCTCCATTTGACAAATTTTTTTATCCTTCTTCGAGAAAATATCACATTATTTTATTTAGTATCTACGCCCCTATTGTTGGAATCTAAAAGCGTCACCCGTGATGACTTTAAAGAAAAAAAATGACAATAATTACACGGTTCACCCACGTATTAAACGTCACTACGGGCGACATGTTTCGAACTCTTCGGGAGTTCTTATTCAGGATTGAGTGTTTTCGCGGCGGTGTCGCTTGAATCACGACAAGATTCAAGCGACACCGCCGCGAAAACACTCACTTTATAGAGTACAAATTACTTTAATTACCCAAGGAATATCACTACCTACATTTTGTTGCTTAAAAAACCACCGGAGCTATAACTGAAATATGGCCTTCCGTTTTTTTACTAAATCACGTAAGGGTTGTGAGCTAGCATAATAATGGCTAGTAAAAGCCTAAAGCAAAAAAAAGCTATAATCGAATTTAGACTTTTGTGAGACATGTCTAAAATACTACTAATAAATCCACGGTTAAATTCACGCATTAAATGTCACAACAGGCGACATGTTTCGAACTTTTCGGGAGTTCTTCTTCAAAACAAACATCGAAAACACTCATCCTGAAGAAGAACTCCCGAAGTGTTCAAAATATGTCGCCTGTCGTGTCGTTTAATACGTGAATTTAACCGTGAATTTATTAGTAGCATTTAAAAAAAACTATAATATATTATGAAAACTTCGATCATGTCTATGAAAGTCAGATTTTCAGGCCACTACTGTGTGGCGGCCAAATTTTTCAATTCTGATCTCGGATTCGTACTTGGAGACAATGGAGACGCTTTGGCCCTTTAGTTATCAATTTTGAACATATTAAAGAAAAAGTGCATAATTATGTTCACTTTTTTAATATCAAAATGTCCAAGTTCGCAGGCAATAATTGTTGGAATCTGCACTCTCGATAACCCTAAAAGCGACACCCGTGATGACTTTAAAGAAAAACAATGTCAATAATGTTACTACTTGGGGTCATGTCAGGATGAGTGTTTTCGCGGCGGTGTCGCTTGAATCACGACAAGATTCAAGCGACACCGCCGCGAAAACAATCATCCTTAAGAAGAATTCCCGAAGAGTTCGAAACATGTCGCCCGTAGTGACATTTAATACGTGAGTTGAACCGTGTAATTATAAGTACTGTTTCAACACGTCTCACGAAAGTTTAAATTCGAAAAGCAATGTCCGCCATCTTGGAATTCAAAATGGACATCATTTCTAGAATCTTCACCCTCGAGAAGCCTGCCAATGTATGTTGTTCTTTAAAAAAACGCGCATATTAATTTACAACGAATGTTTCAAAAATTTTAAATAATGCGACCACTTTTTGAATTATTTCTGACTATGAATTCGTATTTAGACCTCTCAGACATCGATTTTGAGCATAACCGGATTTATTCTCAACTAGCGATCCGCTCCGGCTTCGCACGGATACTATATTATACATATAAACCTTCTTCTTGAATCACTCTATCTATTAAAAAAACCCGCATCAAAATCCGTTGCGTAGTTTTAAAGATCTAAGCATACATAGGGACAGACAGCGGGAAGCGACTTTGTTTTATACTATGTAGTGATAGTGATAGTGATAATCTTTCATAAAGTAAATACACGATCGACAGAAAAATGTTCGTCTAGTTTTGCATGTACTGCACAAATTATTCTAAGAAGCCGGTCACCCGCCGATCGCTGCGTAATCTTATAGTTGTATTTTGAACTTTAAGATCTATATGTTAAGGTCGACTTTTAAATATATTATTTCAAAATGTAGCAAAATATCTACTGGAATGTAATGATACGTTCATTCACTGGACGAATATACTGGGTCACAATATTATTGAAATAATTATGTTCATCGTGCTGTCGTGAGAGCACAGAACGTAGTCCCCTCGTCTCAGCGGAGCGATTACGACTGACTCCGCCCGCGAACGGCAACAAAAGATATACAGAACCGCACGAAACACGCGACGGGAGAAAGGGTATCGCGCTAAATAAAAAAGGCCTATACGCCAAATACGTTTCACCTCAATAAGTCTGAAAAGGGACTACATAAAAATACCCCGCTAGTACTTTCATTAGGTAATGTGAAAAGCTATTATACACTCAACTTTTACTTAATTTATATGCACGGGAACCTCACACTATTGAAATTGAGTAAAAATAAGACATGTTTTGGCGGTTCTTTTCTATCGAGGCAATTTTGGTTTTGTATGGTTTTGTTCAGACGATTCAATTGCAAATATGATGTAGTTTTGGTATGTTCTTTTTCCTGGCATTCGCTTTAGTTTGTCATAGGTAAATATTCAATCTAAGAACCCCGATTTCGAGGAGCGCCCCCTCTATTTCATTTTTACGTCGTATTACATTCTATAGAAATCTACCAGATGCCTCTAGGCCTGGGAGTCGGATCCTTTCAGCATAATTAGGTAACCAACGAAGTGGCCTAGGGAGGTTAGTTTCAAAGAATGCAATTCATCTCAGACGAAGATACGAGTTGACCACATAGTTTTCACCGAATAGGAATGTTAAAGTGGTTCGACGACCATACAAAACGTTTTTTTCACATTCGCAGGCGCGGCGTGATATTTGAAGAAAATTATGTAACACACTTAATTAATTTGAAATTAATTTGTCACGTGATGCTTTGGGAAAACGATTATTCTCAAATTATTCTAGTTTATACAAGTTTATTCTAGGAAATGGAGAAAGTCGCGCAAATGGAAAGCCAATTTATGAAAGATATAAGTAACATATCACGCCGTTAGTCTGCGAATGTCAAAAGACGTTTTGTATGGTCGTCGAACCACCTTAAGTACAAACGGGACGTATAAATGAAACATTTATTTTATTTTATTTAATAATTATTCAAACAGTAAACAAGTTAAACGCGGTTAAAAGTTTGCACTGCAACCTATTTGTCGAAACAGTTTCAAAGTGATAATTATGCCAAATTCTAAATCCTTCTCTGCAGCATTTTTTATGCCTACTTAACTTTTATTAACAAAGTACAAAACATCTATTCCAAATATTTACTAGATCAATTAATAGACAAACAATTTTAGTAACATCCTGCGAAAGCTACCTTTAAAGCCTAGTTATTTCTGAGCTGACATTGGAGTCCTTTTTTTTGTATGAGTGCGTAGGATATATAAAATGTTGGGAATAATATCCAGCGTGTGTATCGCTAGAATTCTTCGTAGCACTGACCTTGCGGTAATATTCGATGGACTCTGCGCAGTCACAGGCCAAACGACTCTCCGAGCCGCTTGTTTCAAGCTGGTATTTCGGCACTACGATGAGACTCTCGGTAGATTTAGTAGGCGCACAGTGATTGTGACTCCTGGCGTATGATTGGTAGTGATGAGACGTTGAGCACTGCCGGTGAGTATGTTTTTCTTGAGATTGATGTTGGTAATCGTGATGGCTTTGAGTGCTGCGACCGCTGTGGCTTCGCCCGTGACTTTTGGATCGACTGGCATGTTTTGCAGTTGTGTCTAAGTAACCATATCCAAAACCATAACCTCCAAAAGCTTTCGTGGCAAGGTTGTCCCACGATTTTGGCTTGATGTGTTGGTGAGAACTTTGGTATTGTATCTTCGGTGATGATTTTGCCTCAGACCGATCGTTATCCCAAAATAGAGTATCACTACTCAAAGAAGTACTGTAACTGGAGACTGAATTGTCACATGGGGCAGTCGCGTTGCTAGTGGCGTATGATTGCAGACTGCACTGACTAGTCTGTGTAGACTCAGTGGTCAAGTATCGGTATCGACTCGAACATTGTCCGGACGCACACACTTTTTTTGTACGTGTATTAGAAAAGCCGTCTGGTCTTTGTGTTGACTTATCAATTTGCTGGTGTTTTTCTTTGCGTTTATGTTCTTTTGAGCATTCTTTCTTCCGCCTTATTTTCTTCCTTGAATTTGGGACACAGTTTGGATCACAACACGGACTGGCTAAGTCGTAAGCTTCGAGGCTATTGGCGTCTTGGTTATTGTAAGCGGGCATGCACGGTGTGCAGCTGCGACTGTCTCTGTTTCTATGTGATTTTGAATGTTTTCCACTTGCTGATTTATATTCGTTATTGTGATTCTCGGAAGCTCTGTGGCATTCGTTCGGTGTTTTCACAACATAATGATGACATTCTCGTCGGTTCCGAGGGGAGCCCACGGTGATGACAAAGCTCCCTGTCTTTATATTAGGTTGTATAATGCAGGCTCCATAGCGCGTGTCCAGATATTGGTACATAAACACGCTGGGCTGTGGGGGTTTAGCGGCGGTGACGTTCTCGCTAGAAAGCGTCGGCCGGCAGTACGTGCTATTGACGTTGTCGGTCGGGTTGGTCTCCTCGTTGCCGGACGAGACGTCGGTCGGGGAAGACTTTTTCTTTTGCGAAGGTAAACTATGCGTTTTCCAATTGGAGTCGAATAGTTGACGCTCACGAACAGTTAATTGTTCTAGTTCTCGCAATTTGGTTTGTATAGCTCGTTGTATGTTGATGTATTTAAGATGTAGTTCGACTTTGCGGACGCAGTCTTCGAAGATGACGACCATGCGCATGCGAGAGTCGCAGGCGTTGATAGCCTGCACGATGGCGGCGTGGTCGGCGCGCTCCACGTCGCCGCCGTTGATGGACAAGATCACGTCGCCCTCGCGCATGCCCGACGCCGCCGACGGCCCGTCCGCCTCCACGTGGTCCACATACGTTATCACCTCTATTTCTTGCTCCTGGAATTATAACAAAGGTAGCTATTTTCATTTAGATTATAAGTCTTTTATTTTGACGTGGTTTTAAGTAGGTACTGTCAGTAGTAAAAGTTGCTAAACGGGCCAAGTGCTCAAAATGACCTACAGTACACGACTCTAGTATCAATAAGATAAGGACTGTCTAGATCATTTTGATCGTGTTATTTCGCGTAGCTGCTTCTGCTGCTGACTGTACCTGCATAATTAATAGTAATTTCGCCAAATGCAGTCGGATGTTTTTCATCGCACAAATATTCGCAGAAGTACCAAATATGCTAATAAACGCGCTTTGTTTATCTATAGATATGTACCAAATGCTCACACCATACTGCAGCTTATTTTATGAATAAAATAGAAATCAAATAAATAATTAATTAAATAATCCTATAAAACAATCAGTACTTCGCCGCACTACATAAGGCTTGCATATTTCCTCTTCACCACATAATGCTTTTAAAGAGCAACTTTACATTAAAAATCGGTAATTATACAGTCGTTCTAAATAAATGTGCGTATTAAATCCGAAGAGAGCCTTGCTAGCCTCGTCGAAATACGTGTACAAAATACTATTCAAATCGCGTGTGAACTCATTCTAAGTACCTATTTTCTCTCAAATTCCCATGTGATACTACCTGCCATCGCACAAAAACAAATTGAACACATCAGCGGGAAGTATTTACACTTCAATGATTTGATACAGAGGACAAATACAAACGAAAATTAAACCATTATCGTGTTCGGCCCAACACAGGACGTCGTAACTTCCGCGTTAAATATATCTACTATAGTTTTTATAGTTCAAAACCTATTGATTTCTTATAAGTATTTATTTCGCTGAGCCATGCCAATTAACGTTGGGTGGGTATTACAATGTGACGAAAATCAATTCTTGGATGCAACTGGTATAGCTACGATAATCGTTTTTGAAACATTGGTATCCTTTGATATTTCACACATAATCTGAGCTTTCCAGTTTCTTGTAGAACATTTAATATTTGTACAGCAGAAAATTCTTGAAATGAGCAAAACCAGAATAAAATAAATATTTAAGGGGGCTCCCATACAACAAATGTGTTTTTTTTTTTGCTGTTTTTATAGATAATGGTACGGAACTCTTCGTGCGCGAGTCCGACTCGCACTTGGACGGTTTTATTATTAAAAATTCTCTAGTTGGTCCGTGCGCGGCCGAAGAGCACAGCATATTGAGCTAACATTCAGCATGCGAGCCATTCCGAGCGAAACAATACTCTCGAGAAATGACGAAACGATAGCCAATGGACCAATTCGGTTTAAAATCTCTTACCGACATATATTCACACAACCACCATGATATTTTTATTACATACAAAGACATGAAATAATTCTATAACAATTCTATATTTACCTTGCTTACACAGTCTCTCGTGTATATTTATATTAAAATTATAAAGAAAATATTTATTTCCATATGTTGGAATTCACGAAAACTAATGTGCTTCTGCCGGGGGAGCGTGACGTTGGGCAACCCGAGGCTCTAGTATAAGTTTTACCGAAACAAAACTTTACGATCGCGTTTGCGTTTTACCCTCAATTTGTTGGGATTTGACAGCTAAACGCAAACGCGGTCGTAACGTTTTGTTTCGGTAAAAAGTATACTAGAGCCTCAGTATGAATAATTTTGTTGGTCAGAGTATCCTACTATCCTACTAATATTATAAATGCGAAAGTTTAGATGTTTGGATGTTTGGATGTTTAGATGTTTGTTACTCAATCACCCTTAAACGGCTTAACTGATTTGGATGAAATTTTGCACGAAGATAGTTTATAGCCTGGATATAGGATAGTTTTTATCCCGGGTCCACGCAGACGAAGTCGCGGGCGGAAGCTATATAGTATAAGTTCACCTTTTTGTAGTGGATCCCGTAGCTCTGTAGAGTGAACCCGTAGCTGCCGTTCTTTTTCTCGACAATAATGGTTCTGCGCCGCCAGTCCTCCTCGCTCTTGCTCGCGCCCCCACCGGCTCCCGGTCTTTCTGACTTTATGGAATCTCTAATCTGGAATATTATATACATGCACTAGTTAAACCCTTTTACTCCAAACACCAATAACGTGAAAAAGCAGCCGTGCGTGCGTGCAACGCCGTCAGCCTTTCTTTATACCTATTCCTGCTATAAATGTAACATGGAAATGATATTAATCATAGCTGATCTTTGTATGGCCTAAATAAGATCTTTAAAACGAGCCTACTTCGAATCAAAAATAATCCCTAAAGTCTGGTGGTTAGGAATTTTCACTAATCAATTACATTATTTAAATGAAAAATGGTTGCCCTTGTAATAATAAATACTTTTACGAGTTTGGGTCACGACTGAACCTTATTGCTTTTATATATAAACAATTTTGTCATAAGGAACGGTTTAGAAGGTTTACAAAAGTGAAAGCAGTGTACTGCATTGGTTTAAGCACATATCAGGGACCATCGGGCTTTTCCATTCACAACTTGAAAATGAAAATTCGATGTGCATTGTCTACCATTATATGTCATTACGTATTATATCAATGACCTGATACCTACTTAACATATAGTAGGGAAATAAAAGTAGTAAACCATTTACTTACAGAATTATCCAAGGAATCTTCCTTCGAGTCGTTGTTTAAAAGTTTCTTGCCGTTGCTCATACTGCTCGGACATCTTTCACCGAGTTTCGGTGAGCTCATGATTTGTGGAGAAGTGATTCCGATTGATCTTCATTCAAATCAAGTGTATATTAATGTATAATTGTTACATGGTTGAGCACTGCATAATAAGGCGCCTCGCACGTGTTCACGGGGGTATTTCGCTGGGGTGCGACAAATCATTACCGAACACGCATGCGCGCCTAGTCGCACTCTGTCGTTTAAACATGTCAATCCCATTTTATGCTAGGTAAGAGGTTTAGAAAAAACTGTTTATTAATTTTATTATTTTATGATTCCACAACCACTTTCAAACAAACACACAGGAATATATTTTTTGGTTGCTTTCCGTTATCCACTGTGCACATGCGCTTTGCGAAGTTCTTTTTTTACCAATCAAACTTTACTTCTGAGCTACTAGTATCTCTCCAAAAAAATAGTAACAATTTAAGTATGTTGCCGAAAAGGTTTGAATCTCAACATCTTTAATGTCCACATTTGGTTTGAAACACAAATATGAATATTTAATTTGAAGGACACTTGACAAAAATAATTACTTTATAGCCTAATATTAGCAAACGTATCCCTGAATCGAATTATAGTTCTGGAAAATGCACAATCCCATGTAAAAAGAGGCCAAGTCTCGAAACTATTCCACCGTAAAAAGTTGTGAGATATTTCGTAAAGCCAAGTCTCAGGCATTCTTATTAATCTTTATTTGCTTGCTAAATAAAATTCTGCAACTTGGCAATCACACAACTTTACTGCAATTATGGATTTATGCATACCTAAAACTTTTATGGGATCTCACTTCTTTTTGTAGGTTATTGTGTTATCAATCCATACAAATTATGAATGCAGTCCCATTCTTGCTTTTTATTGTTTTGTCCCATTCAATGCAAATGTAACTTTGTAATACTATATTATTTATGCAGTTGGTGTATCTAGAAAACTGGACCGAAATTGCAAGATATTTTAGTTTTTCCTTGATTAATACACTAAACACTAACCCCCTTATTCATAAAACTTAAAATGCCTCTGCTAAATAAAATGTGCTTTGTCCCATTCTTACGAACTCAAATGTCAAAGTGTTACATGAGTATACTAGGTAGTAGGGGAATTATAATGCCAGCAATGTATGGAGCAGTCTGCACTTTTGTCTCAGGCGACGCCGCTTGGCACAATTGTTCCTTGGGTCAAACTAAGCTGATTTAGTGTCCTAGCCACGAGATGAACCCCTGCTCTCTCCTGTCTCCCGTCTCCCGATGTCCGGTCTCAGCTGTATTACTGCCTACCTAGCTACTAGGTCATATTTGGTATCATTTTCCTCTTATTTCTGTCATTATAAAAAGTATCACTTAAATAGTAAGTCATAAGTGGTGAATCCTTAATCATTACTCAATTCAAAATAGGACATTATAGCTAAATAAAATATAATCAAACTTACGAACATTATTTCAAGGTGAATTTCTCCGAGGTTGTAAAACGTACACTGCGACACTAGCACTCACTAAAAATATTACAAGAAATGAATAAACCTAGGGTTTTAACCACGCAGCAATACTACGTAAGTCGTGAGTTGACAACCTAAAAGAAATAATATTGCATATAAACTAACACAATTTCATACAATACTTTTTGTATTAAAAAGGTTGAAGCTCGCAGTAAGTCATATTCGAGTCAGCTAATTACTTGAAAAATAAAGGCGTCATGTTTAAAACTAAATCAGAAACAAGATACGACAAAGTGCCGCGCATATCAAACGATACCGCCGTTGGCGTAAAGCTGCACTCAGAGTGCAAGCTATAATTAAAATATTTTGTAACTAGAAAGAAAATAGTTATTTACGATACAAGTGCCGAAAATAGGAAATACGCAACGAGTGGTGATAAATTAAAACACGACCGAAGGGAGTGTTTTAAATCGACACGAGTTGCGAATTACCTATTCGCACGTGTATCGTACAACGTTTTACTGTACATATGGCTCTTTAAAGTTTCGACATGTGCACGAAAAGTGATCTTTTCCGCACTAGTGCGGGAAAGTAGCAGCACATGTACTGTAAAATATATTTCGTCTTCGCATTTTCCTCGTTGCACAGTGTAGGAGTGCCTTTAAGGTGACGCCAAACGTCCGAGCGCGCCGGACAGCACGAGCAGTACGAAGTTATAAGCTAGAATGTTACGTTAAGTACGTTATTCCTTTTAAAAGAAACGCTAAAATGTATTTCCCGAAAGTCCCGAAAGAACCGGGAGTTTTTTTTCTTGTCCCGGTTCTTTACTAGGGTCAAGAAAACCGGGAAATCCCGGGATTTTCGGTTCCGGGACGTCCCGGGTGCAAACCCTAGTGGTGATGGGATAAAAACAATATTTTCTATCGCGCGAAGTAACAGATTTCAACGGCGGCGTTGCGGCTGTGTAGTGCATGTTGTTACGGGAAAATACTTCACTTTCGGATACGAGCGTCATCTTTTAGTACGTTGTTAGGCATGCCTGGATCCTAAAACTGCCGGGAGACAATCTCTAAAGAGTCGGTCTCCCCCGTAATGCCGCTGACAGTGACACTCTGTCGACACTCGACGTAAATAAGCGTATCGTATATTTACTTCAAAGTTCATTGTTTTTGAGATATTTGGCATCAAAGTTGAACAATTTTAGGCCAAAAAACTGGTTTTCTGGCCATAACTTTTGTGTTAATTGGTTTAAAATGAAAAACCTTGGGCCAGTTTTTAGAGACGTCATAGACGAACCCAAATATGTAGATCGTTTGTTAGTCCTTTACCTCATAAGCATAAATTACCTGTAGTTATTCACCGGATCGCATTTCACCTCGATCCTATATTTAACTATGGCGTTGTGTCTCAATCGTATTTTTTTTTGTCGCTAGTAGTTCTAGTCGCATTTCACCTCGATCTTGTATTTAACTATCGCGTTGTATCTTAATCCTGTTTTTTTTTTTGTCGCTATTAATTTTAGTCGCATTTCACATCCATCATGTATTAAATTTTTGCTTTGTATCGTAATCGTTTATTTTTGTATTAGATAATATCTTTAGTCGCAATGTACCTTTTTCGCAGCATATCGTCGTGGATAGGTACAGTCAGCAGCAGAAAGTAGCTACGCAGAATAACACGCTCACAATGAGGTACACAATCCTTACTCTGTTGACAATAGAGTCGTGTGTGTGTGTGTGCCGATCATTGTGACCTTTTGGAACGCTTACCTACTTCTGCTGCTGACTGTACATGCATGTTAGAAAGGGAGGCAAATATTGATATTGCAAATTGTAGCTACTTATATAAAAAACTATCCAGGAGATAAACTACAACTGCGAAATGCGTTTAAAAAACAAAACTACATAGATATAGTCCTTAAATGAAAAATCGCGTTAAGTAATAACGCTTTACAAACAAATATTTATCGCGGTAAGAAGCGACTCAAGTAAAAAACTACGCAAAAAGTAAATAGCCTATGATTTTTATACACCGTTGTGACTGGCGACAAGAAATTTTACTACAATAAAAAAATCTGTTCAGGAATTTAGAGATCGCGACGAAACGCGATCCGGAGAATAACTACAAGTAATTTATGCTTATGAGGTAAAGGACTAACAAACGAAAATCACACATAATTAAGTATTCATTTGTTTTAAAACCCGGTGGACCAAAATGGAGATAAAAAATTGAAGAACCGATAGCCGTTTAATTTTTAATACTATCTGTAGTGCCAAAGTAGGAGATAAGATTCAAAACTTGTCAAAAATCGATGAAACCTCGGGTAGCCCCTTAAGAAAAGTGGCAGAATTAACAGTTGCTGGAAGGACCTGGAAGTACTGAAACATTTGGAGTATCATGATAATTATCATATTTATCATGAAGCGTTTGGTTTAACAATATTATTAAGCCATGCCCCTTAATTATTTCTTATCTGTGGGCGGATTTTAAAATTTCCGGATATTTCTGCAGTATATTGACAGTCCTGTGATACACGTCAATATGCATGTGATCCAGATTGTGATATGGGTGGATCATCAATTCATCAGTATTTACTCATCGTGTATTGGCCGCCTATATACATATAAAAGTTGGGTCTCGCGATTGACCGTCACGTTCCAAATTCAAAAACTCTTTCCACGCTAGCGGATATAATGGACTTTTGGTCGCAGATTTTGAGCGATAAAGCAAGCCATTCCGAGCCAGTGAGGTGAAAAATAAATTCCCACGTTGGTAAGCTTTTATTTAACTTGCAATGTACGTCATTTGTTTGGGTGGAATGTTGCAACTCAATTTTGAAGCAGATATCTTCAACCGATTTAGTTGAGATTTTGAGTTTAAGTATAGTTTGGATTACAATTTAATATTATGGTTCCATCGATCTGGTCTGATGATGGAGACTGAAGGTGGCCACGGGAATTCTGGACTTAACAGACGTAACCTCGTTGAGTTCGGGCTCGTTAGAATCGTCTCAACGAGTACTTGATGATGGTATACAGAAAAGTACAGTTAGCAATAAAAGCTTGTCATCATGTCAGCCGAAAGACGTCCACTGCTGGACATAGACCTCCCCCAAAGAGTGCCAAAGTGACCGGTCCTGCGCCACCTTTACCAGGTCATCAGTCCACCTTGTGGGGGGGCCTACCCACGCCGCGCCTTCCGGTACGTGGTCGCCACTCGAGAACCTTTCCGCCCCAACGGCCATCGGTTCTACGTGCTATGTGCCCACTGCCATTTAAGTTTAGCGATTCGGAAGGCTATATCGGTTACCTTGGTTCTGCTGCGGATAGCCTCGTTTCTGATGCGATCACGCAGAGAAACTCCCAACATAGCCCTCTCCATAGCCCTTTGGGTGACTTTGAGCGTTCTTATGAGGCCCATAGTAAGCGACCACGTTTCGGTGCCATATGTCATCACTGGCAACACACACTGGTCAAAGACTCTCGTCTTGAGACACTGCGGAATATTGGACGAAAAGATGTGCCGTAGCTTCCCGAACGCTACCCGGCCGAGTCGGATTCGACAATTTATTTATTGAGGAGATAAAACAGAAACAGTCACAGAAATACAGCATATTGGTGTGTAAACAAGTAATTAGGTATAGACGTTTCCTTAAACATATCCCACTGTGAACACAAAAGTTATTAACGCGATCAATACTCGCTAAACAATACTAAGAAGCACTTATATACTACCCACTACCCACTATGCGGCGGGTCAATTACGCAGTATTAGTCAAGAATATTGTATTATTCGAGTTGACTTGATTTACATTTGTACAAACTATAAGTACTAAGTGTAAGAACACTAAGGACAGCCATGCACATTGACCTCTTTCTCGAAGTTGGACCTACCTAACTGGATAGTCTGTTCTACGTATATGTAATCGTCTACAACTTCGAGCGTAAAGTGTCCGATTGTAATGGGAGTTGGTACTACATGGGCATTTGACATGATCTTCGTCTTATCCATGTTCATTCTTAGACCAACTCGCTCGGAAGCTTTACTGAGGTCATCGAGCATCGTACTTAAGTCCTCCATGGTCTCAGCCAAGACTACTATATCGTCAGCAAACCGAAGGTGAGTGATGTACTCGATGTTGATGCCTAGCCTTCTCCAGTCCAGAGTTTTGAAAACGTCCTCCAGTGCAGCGGTGAACAGTTGGAGAAATAACACCCCCCTTGCCTGACTCCCCGCTGCAGTGGAATAGGTTTCGAGTTCTGGTCCTGGAGTCGAACTGACATAGTGGCGTTCTCGTACAAACATTTCAGCACATCAATATAGCGATAGTCGACTTGGCACCGCTGGAGAGACTATAGTACGGCCCAGGTTTCAATCGAATCGAAGGCTTTCTCGTAGTCCACGAACGCTAGGCAGAGGGGCAGGTTATACTCCTCGGTCTTCTGTATAACCTGACGGAGCGTGTGGATGAGGTCTACGGTACTAAAGCCTCTTCGGAAACCGGCTTGTCCGGGAGGCTGGAAGTCATCTAGCCTGCGTACGAGACGATTTGTAATGACCCTCGAAAACACCTTATAGACATGGCTCAGAAGTGAGTCTGTCTGAAGGGTCTGTAGTTTTTCAGCAGGGTGTTGTCACCCTTTTTGAAGAACAGCACCACCACCCCTCCGTTCCATGCCTTTGGAGTTCTCCCTTCCAGTAAGACGGAATCGAACAACTGTAAGGACTGGTTTTCCACCCGCCTTCAGGAGTTCGGCTGTTATTCCGTCTTCACCGGGTGCCTTGTTGTTCTTGAGCTGTTTAAGAGCCATTACAATCTCGTACAGGCTGATGGCCGGGATGTCGTCGGTATAGTGCCGGGTTAGTCTAGCTCTAGGGTCTTCCGCCCGACCAACTTCGGGTCTGCGTGTTGAATTGTATAGCTGTCCGTAAAAGCGCTCTATCTCACCCAGAATCTCGGTTTTAGAAGAAGCGATTTTACGATCTTTAGTTTTTGACTTTGCGAGCTGGCTCTGCCCTATAGACACATCTCTCGAGAACACTTTAGAGCCCTTATTATGCTTGATGGCCTCTTCAATACGATTTGTATTGAATTGGCGCAGATCGCGGGTAAGGGACTTTGAGATCCGTTTATCGAGCTGCCGGTATAAGGTCGCATCGGCTAAAGACTGTAGAATCATTTCACTCCTTTCCTTCATGAGCTTTTGAGTGGAGCTAGAGAGCCTTTTAGTTTTGTTGGTCCCTTGGGCCTTGAAGAACTTAGACCCAGTGGAACGGACAGCTTCCACAAAAACCCGTCGTTCAGTTCGTCCACATCGCCGCCTAGGCAATCAGAACGGTTTTGGATTGCCAGCTGGAAGCTCTTGGGGTTTAGAATTTGGATTGATGCTGGACGGAGCGTAGACTTCATCAATTGAGAGCGCTCTTCCTTGACGCATATATTCAATGTGCCATAAAAGCTTGTACTAAAATATATTTTTTTGACAGAACTTATTGTACCTAAATTTACTTACGTCTTAAGGTGCAGCAACTTATAGAAATTTCGCACCCTATTACAAGAAAATTGTTATTTGTTATGCAAGGCTGCAAAGTTGTTGGTATCAGCGTAATTCGTCCCATTCGTTTTTCGTTCATTTCCTATATCCGTCTCATTCTGTGTTCGTCACTCATTCTTGATTCGTCTCGATCGCTATACGTCCCTATCGTCTTAAGTCCAATTATGTAACCTGTTTCTTACTTAATAAGTCTTTTTCGTTTTTCGTCACGGTCTTCCTTTGACTGATTCTTATTATTTCCTTTCGATTTTGGTCTCAATCACTTATTCGTCTCATTTTTTTCATGCATTCGTTATTGGTCACATTCGTGATTAGTCTCATTCATTTTCAGTCTAATTCTAAGTTCGTTACATTCGTTTTGCGTCTCGGTCGCTATTTGTAACTATCTTTTTCCGTCAATCTTAATTATTTTTTTAATTATATCTTATTGACCTAGTGATCGTCATAATTTCATGTAATATCATAGTAGTTTGACATTTAAAATAACACTTTGAATTCTGAAGACAGTTCATTTGCTTGAAAATGCTAACGAGGTCTGACTCTAGTTATACAATCTGCGTCCTTAATATTACTGGCCACTCAATGATAATTCCGCTCGAATTTCAAGTTGTTAGAATTGGCATTTGTCAAGATGTTTAGAAACAAAGAGTACTATATATATATACTGAGAATAGAGACATCAGTCGCCAGTACTGACTAGCGACATCTAGTCGTTTGCGATAGGACTACACCGTATGTACCTATACATATTTATGCGGTTCTTATTGTACATATGTATATGCTCCTGTATACGTATAGCTATACAGCTATGTACAATTGAAGAATGTTTTGGTTTTTAATGAAAGAACGGATTAATTCAGATGAAAATTAAACCTAAGGAAAAACCTAACCCAATCTCATCAGATAACTATGAGGTATAGTATAGAGGTTTAGTGTAGGAGTAGGTAGTAAATAAAAGTAAATTGCGAGTTAATTTCGTCTATTTATTTTCTTATACTTAATATTCTAATGTTAAACACGTAAGAACGTCTATGCAAGAGACATTGTTTACGATCTTTACGGTTATAATCTTACGGTTACGGGTTACATTACATTTCGGGACACAACATTTCTCAGACATCTTGAGAAGTCCGCTGGATGCAGGTGGCGCCGGACCGGTCACTTTCGCACTCTTTGTCCAGCACTGCACGTCTTTTCGGCTGATATGATGATATCCTTCAAATATCAACTTCACATTCACGAACTCAACAAGATTTCAAGGAAAATTTCAATATACCGAACATGTGTCAAAATAAAATACTTACGTTCCATTCCATTCAGTCGAGCAAAAGTATTACGTTCAAATTGCATTAAAGTAAAATATGATAAGAAAATCAAACGTATTTAATATATTTTCTTTATTTTGTATTTATTTCATATGGTCATATGTTCTTATAACAATTTTATTATGTGTTTCAATAAGTTGGCATCAAACATCTTTTAAAATATTCAGCATGAAATGGAATGTAGGTCGGTAATATACCATTGTAAAAAAAAAAACTAGTGTTGCCTTAGCAGACTGACCTCATAGTTTTAAAGAAACAACTGAAACATTAATTTATAACGGAGAATAATTTTAAATTTATTATAAATTAATAATAGTAAACTATGAAATTAACTGAATCTTAAACAGTCTAATTCTTAACAATTATCGATAGTGACGCCATCTAACAGAATCGAACGGGAAATTTAGCAACGCTTTTATCGCCCATACAAGTATTGTATGAAACTGATAATACCCTGTTTAGAAACTTCAACGTAGTCTATTCCATGGAATAATTAATGATATTAAAATAGTAAATATATCTTTCCACTATGGATGTGGACTCAGATACAAGTTCGAACAACGATTAAAATTTATTGAAACTAAGCGAGGCCGCAAAAAACTGCTAAAAGATGGGTTTCAATACACATTTGCTCTTAAAAATAAAGAATCCACAAAATGGAGATGCACGAGCAGATATATGTGCAGTGGGTCAATTACTTTGTCTTCGGATACGGAAACAATTATACGAGAACGTCAACATACATGTTTTCCCGATATCAGGAGAAATAAAATCGACGCCGCAATGGATATATGTAAATCTAGATGCAAAGTTGAATATAAGCCTGTCACAAAAATTTACGAAGAATGTGTTCAGCCATTGAAAGGGCAAGTTCCCGACCATACAATACCTTTATTTGAAATAAAGAAAGATTGAACGTGTCCAAAACGGTGTTTACCACAATTGCCGAAGTTGAAATTCCTGAAATTATATCTACGGATTTTATGATATACTCGTACAACGGAGCAACCACTGATGGAATTATAATTTTCTCCACTCCGTATTTCAGGAACGTAATCAAGCGTAATAATCACTCTTATTTTGCTGATAATACGTTCAAATCCACACCCGCCCCATTTTGCCAGTTGTTTACACTAAACTGCGACTTGAAAAGCCGAAGAGATGAAGATGGTATCGTTCCAGTCGTTTTTGGTTTACTGCCTAATAAACAGGAGAACACGTACGAACGGTTCTTTTCCATATTAAAAACACAATTCTCTTTCAATATATTACTGTTCAAGTGCGATTACGAACAAGCAATTAAGACTGTAGTGTTGGCTGTATTCCCTAACGCAAATGTCACAGGTTGCCAATACCATTATAAAAAAGCGAAAAGCTAAAGATTTGGGTATCAATCAAGATCAATATTGCAGGAAAATTGTAAAATTGACAACGTTTCTGGCTCTTTTACCGGAACAATACATACCAGAAGCTTGGTGTTACATAGAAAGCATTAGCCCCAATTACTGAATTTATTTTCACTTTACAGTGAGAATTATTGGTTTACCCAAATTTCATGCACAGTTTTTTCTTGTGCAGCCAACGCCACAGAACGAGTAACAGTCTCGAGGGCTCTGGCACCATAGATTAAATTGAATGACTGAGAAAAGCAAAGGATTGTTCCAATATCTGGACATTTTGAAAAAAGAAGGAAGACATCAGGATATAAGGGCAGCACAAATCCAAGTCGGAGTGCAAAGAAAACGAAGAAAGAGGTACATAAATGTCGATTAGGCCATTACATATGTAACAGAAGAACTGATGGCTGAAAATATATCAGTTGAGGAATGTCTAGAAAGACTGCGTGTTGTATATTATACTGATGAGATGTGACGTCTTGCGGTTGTAATTATAATTACCAATTATTAGTAGAGAAGCTGATGAGGTTGGCAGTGTTTAATTTTTTGAGTTTTTTTAATTACTAAGGAATAAATGTTTATGTTGCGTAAGTGAAAATAGAACTATTTATTTAAAAACACTAGTTTATTATTGTAAATGTAGCAAATAAATTTTCATGCGCTCGGACAGGGACTACTCATTTAAGCGACAAATGAAGAGATGAGAGGTATGGGTATTACGATCATATTGAATCTTACCGTGAGGTCTATAGGGTGGATTCAGGTCCGGATAACACTCTAATATCGCTTACCCGTTCGAAAAGGTTACACAGTACGTCTAATATAAATTTTATGTGACATTAACTTCTCGATCGCGTTCGCAAATCGAGAGGTCAAACTATGATTGCCGTGTATATAAATCATCAGACTACCATCATAATTTGACCTCTCGATACGCAAACGCGATTGAGAAGTTACTGTCAAATCAAATTTATATTTGACGCTCAGTACACTCCTTCGATAACCTAAACGTTTGACATGCGGAATTCAAAAATGACTTCTGTTTTGCATTCCGAAATGGCAGTCATGAGTTTTTTTGTAAAAACTCATACTCGTTTTCTTAGTTTTTGTGGCTGCGGAATTAGCAAATTTGCGTTTCAAGATGTTGGCCATGATTTTATTGTAAAAGTCGTCATGGTACTCGTTTTCTAGGTTTTCGATGGCGCAGATTCCGAATATGTTGACTGTTTTGGGATCCATATTACAATATCATATTCGGAATCTGCGCCCCCGAAAACATAGGAAACGAGTAGGTACCGTGACGACTTTTACGACAAAAATACATGTCAACCATCTTGGACCCCAAAATGGTCATCATTTGTGGAATCTGCCCCCCAGAAAACATAGGAAACTAGGAAACGAATACCATGACGACTTTTGACGGCATATCAAAATCTATGAATGCAGTTATTTTTTCAAATGAAATAATGTTTATCTTGAGAAAAATTTGCTATCTTAAGTATCTAAGTCCCAGACCCTTCAGGGCCCTCATTTTTTTCCGTTCTGTATATGTCCCCTAAACTTCAATTTGTTTATCAATTCCGATCCGGAGGAGATATGAATAGCAACTAAGACCTACGTAGTACCGGACGATTAGCGAACGTGCCCAAAAAAGAACGGAACGAGTTACCACTAAAGACAAAAAAAGAGTGAGACGAATAACGAAAGTGACTAAAGATAAAGTGCGAATGATACCAAAAACGAGAGACACAAACAAAGACATACTTAGTCCTAGGAAGACCGTGAAGAAAAACGAAAAAGACTTATTAAGAAAGAGACAGGCTACATAATTGGACTTAAGACGATAGGGAGATATAGCGATCGAGACGAATAAAGAATGAGTGACGAACACAGAATGAGACCGACATAAGAAATGAACGAAAAACGAATAGGACTAATTACGCTGATACCAAGTTGTTTGGCGCAAGTGCTTGTATTGAAAACCGAGCTAGCGAAGGATTGTAAGTAAGTAAGTCAGTTTGTAAGTTATCAAAAGTAAAATCCTGAGCATAGCGTATTCCTACATTAAAAAATCGGCCAAGTGCGAGTCGGAACTCAGCAATTAGTGTTCCGTACATTCAGTTATTTTAAATGATTCATACTTTATCTCCTGATTTTGAAGCTAAGTACTACGAACTAAACTGCTTGATTTACTGAATGGAGTTCAACAAAAATCCGCTTGAATTTTCTGAAAGTATCCTGTGAAATGCAGTTACGCATTCGTCTTCAATAAGTATATTCATTTCCCAGTACATACGAAAAACGAGCCATTTTAATGTTTTAGGTCCTCACCTTTTTTTTGGTGTCGGGTTCAAAATTTCCGCAGCAAGCCCTCAAACTTGAATGGTATAAGGTAACAATACGAGCGCGTTCCTCCCTGGCCGGACCACCAACTCCGATTTGGCTCTAATTGCAGTACCTATATGTACTAGTTATGTACTTTCATGTACCAGGTCGGAAAATGTATGTACCTCCGTAGTTTTGAAGATATTGGTCATTAAAGGTGGGCCGGCTGTAGAATATACTCCGTAGCCGGCCCCCACCCGAAACGACCCAAATCCGCCACTTCAAAACATGAATGTCAGTAACAAAATAATGTACCTATCACGTACCTTCTGAATAAATCATCTTTTTGTAAAGAAAATGCTTTATACGTTTTTTTTTCTTACATTTAACTATTTGCGTACAGTCGACAACACAGCTAAGTGACCATCGGAAATCTAATCTGACCTTAAGTGCATTGTAATAAGGTTCTAGGTTTTCACGGTATGGTTAGTTAGGTGTGTTGCTGTGTGTACAAGCGCCTGTGTAAAAAATAATAGCAATATTTACGCACACGACGTAATTGCAACCGCCAAATTTGGTTTCAATATTCATATTTATTTAATTTCATGTAAATATGTAATATGTATTTTAGATTTAAATAATATACGTAGTTATTGTTACTACTATTATTTTAAATGGAATGCAAGTTGATTGTGCAATATATAATCCTTAAAGTTACAAAATTAAAAAAAAGACTAGGAAAGATTTGTTTATGTCCCTTAAAAAGTTATTTACGCGCCATTTTGCAATTCAGGAAAATTCATAAAGTATAGTGGAGTCGTAATCTCAAACTGGAATAGTTTTTGTGTTGTGTAAAGTTATTGAGGCATGTCCAAGTAGAAAATGGAAAGTCAAAATAATAAACTCTCAAAAGTGTCACTCGAAGAACAAAAGGAGGAGTTTACAAGGTACAGAGAACAATTATCTGATATGAATAATTTGCCTTCATCAACTAGCGAGATTTTCAGTGAAATCAGTAAAGCACTTTCATTTCGCATGTCTCCTAAGGCTCTGTACTTGTCACTTAAAAGGAAACATGAAATATTTTTTCCTCCTAGACGTCCAAGTGTCACAGACGAAAGTAGCAAAAGTAGCCCTTTATTGAAGAAAAATATACACATATACTATATTTTTTTTAAGATTAGAATTATCTGTCAAACGGGTAAACAAAGAAGCAGTGGTCGTAAACTTTCCTTCTTCGATTTCGACCGATACCACTGAATATCTCGGAACTTATGTACATACGAGTACATATCATTTGATATTTACCGATAGCTGAACGCATAGTTTTCACATTTATTACTAATTTGTTGACAAAACTGTAAGTTATAAGTGTTTATAAGCAAGATGGCGGCAATAGAAATAAAATAAATAGAAATCACAACCGACTCAACCGACAACAATATGAACTCGAATGAAAAACCCACATGAGTGATAGTTGACAGATAGTGACAGTGACGTTTAAAAATAGACCATTGTGTGAGAACTCTGCCTCTTTAGGTTTTTTAATGTACAACCTTTCCATGAAAAATTGCAAACGCAATTTGTTTAAATTCTTATATTTTCATCTTAGAATATAAATTAACTAATATTATGTTTCTTATCTGTTCCAACACTGAGTAATGTATGTATTAATAAAACATGATAATAAATACGTGATATTTATTAACTCGTATTCACTGTTCGATCCGCAGAATGTGCCCGATAAAAAACCTTATATCGTTCTGCAAAGGTCTCTCTAATGCTAAAAAAAAACAGAGTATAGTTCTTCTTCAAACAACAGTCCAGTGAGGGACAGTTATGCTCCTGAGATTATTTCAATACACATAGATGCAGATACGTGGCAACAATTAAAACCAACAACTTTCTACGCTTCTCGAAATGACAAAAAAAAACCTAATGTTAAATACCACAAGCGAACGAATTTACACAACACAAAAACTATTCCAGTTTGAGATTACGACTCCACTATACTTTATGAATTTTCCTGAATTGCAAAATGGCGCGTAAATAACTTTTTAAGGGACATAAACAAATCTTTCCTAGTCTTTTTTTTTAATTTTGTAACTTTAAGGATTATATATTGCACAATCAACTTGCATTCCATTTAAAATAATAGTAGTAACAATAACTACGTATATTATTTAAATCTAAAATACATATTACATATTTACATGAAATTAAATAAATATGAATATTGAAACCAAATTTGGCGGTTGCAATTACATCGTGTGCGTAAATATTGCTATTATTTTTTACACAGGCGCTTGTACGCAAATAGTTAAATGTAAGAAAAAAAAACGTATAAAGCATTTTCTTTACAAAAAGATGATTTATTCAGAAGGTACGTGATAGGTACATTATTTTGTTACTGACATTCATGTTTTGAAGTGGCGGATTTGGGTCGTTTCGGGTGGGGGCCGGCTACGGAGTATATTCTACAGCCCCCACCTTTAATGACCAATATCTTCAAAACTACGGAGGTACATACATTTTCCGACCTGGTACATAAAGTACATAACTAGTACATATAGGTACTGCAATTAGAGCCAAATCGGAGTTGGTGGTCCGGCCAGGGAGGAACACGCACAATACGATTCACCACTACAGTTCGGTATTCTAATTTTAAATCAAATAAAGAATCTCATACTTTGATGCTATTTTGTTTCTAGATTTTAACCAAATAGAGTCAACAATATGTAAAACTGTTAAAATATAGAACACCAAAAGCTGCGTGTAGTGTTGAAATCTGAAGCCATTATTAAGCATAGTATTATTTTGTGTTTTAGTAACCCAAACAAAACCGCATGTAAGATTCAATAGGAGTTTTTTTTTTAGCTCTCAACTGAATCGTTTAATTACAAAATCCAAAATATTAATCGATATTGATGCGTCATCATTATATCAGCCGAAAGACGTCCACTGCAGGACATAGGCCTCCCCCAAAGAGTGCCACAATGACCAGTTCTGCGCCACCCGCATCCAGTGGAATCCGACGACCTTTACCAGGTCCCGTATCTTGGTCTGCCTTATCACGCGATAAGTGACAAGATAGAGCGTCCTTCACTGGCTGACACCGTTCGATAGAACGAGACGACGCTCTTATCTTGTCACTTATTGCGTGATAAGGCCGACCATGACACGGGGCCAGGTCATCGGTCCACCTTGTAGGGGGTATCTACCCACGCTGCGCCTTCCGGTACGTGGTCGCCACTCCAGAACCTTTCCGCCCCAATGGCCATCATTGGTTCTACATGCAATGTGCCCCGCCCACTGCCACTTATTGTTGTGTGTTGTGTAAGGGCTAGTTACTTAAAAATTATTCACAATCTATCTCTAAACTACAACGCACCTCTAGTATATATTGACTCCCAGATCCGCAACAACTACACCGAATCGAAGGTCAGACTTTAACTGGATCGTGAGTAGGTAATTGTTGAAAACACCAGACCTGCGTTGTCTAATTACTTGACATCGGGTATTTTTCGGTTTCGGTCGCAACAAATCGGAAACAGGCAACAACATACAAATCCAATGCTGTGTTTTTATTGTATCGATATTCATTTATCAGACTGCGAAGTGCAATGTACGTCACCAGGCACGGCTATACTGAAGAACCAGCGTAAAATGAGAGGCGATACCGATTTTATTTACTTTAATTTGTAAATATAATTTAAACTATGAAAGCTAGCGTCATGTTGATAAATTTCCCGCCATCTACACACAATTTCCGTTATGCATGTGTATTTCCAAGTCTTAGTTGGCTATAGTTTTTGAAATAGAGCTGGGGACAGCACTGTATGAAAAAAAGTTACTTTGTTCATATTTTACACTAGTAAGAGCTATCGTAAAAAGAACTCAAAATGTGTATACCGTATCATTTTTTTACGAGCTTTCGAATGATTTTCGTTCCTTACAATCCAAAAAAAAATGCGAAACCCTTTATTACCCCTCAAACTGCCCCCTTATTTGGGTTTACACATTTTTGACTTTATTTATGTAATTAGGCCATTAATTTCTATATCTATACCAAGTTTCAGCTTCCTATGTCAAACGGTCTTCGAGAAAACTGGCTGTGACAGACGGACAGCCTCCGAGTGATCGCATAAGTGTTCCGTTGGACCAATTTTGGTACGGAACACTAAAAAGTCAAAGTATTGTTGTGTACTCGCGGGTAAACTAAGGCTCAAATCATTGACTATGGGTATTATGTAGGAAGTTTATCTCGCTCTCGGCATATCTGTTCTCTGTACACAGCTCATTGAATTTTACATCCAAAATTCTAAATTCTCCGATTTAACAATTTGACATTCCTTCTATGACTGAGACCATAAATGCATGGACCGACGCTTGTCCAAACACTGACCTGCTCGGAAACCTCGCTTCCCAGAAAAATAGGCGCAGATATGATGGCCGATATACACCTATAACCTATATAACCTTCCCAGCGGGTCTGGGATGAGCCGGTCTGCCGGCTGGTACGGGATAACCTGTATCAAAGGGCAACCAGCCTCCAAAGTGCGCTCGGCTGCTAGCCGTTACTGAGTGAAAATCCGGGCAGTCGACAAGCTCACCACCACGGATTACTCTACAGCAGAAGCGCAGGGCGTGCCCCCGTTATGCGAACCTAAACGACGTCATCAGTTGGGCCCTAGCCATAGCGGGAACGCCGGCTATTTTAGAATCCACCGGCCTTGCCCGCGATGACGGAAAGAGACCCGACGGCATGATCCTCGTGCCATAGAAGATGAGACGGCCACTGGTTTGGGACGCGACATGTTCTGATACTCTGGCGCTGCTTCATCTCCACGGCACCGTCCTAAAGGCTGGCTCTGCGGCGATTTTGGCTGAAGGCCTCAAGCGGCGCAACTACACAGCCATCAATTAGTATTAAATTTAATTTAAAATTAACCTAAATCACTTCAAATACATTTTAGTGCAATAATAATTACATGAAAACGAAGTTGCGGGCATAATGCTACTTTAATATAGCAGAAACACATATTCATGCTCATCATTATTGAATGATGAGCATTATTTATTAGGTATTTGCCCAGGACCGTCAGTTTAAAATTAATGAAAGCTTAACATTTATTCAAAAGTATTTAATAGGTTATAATGATTACTGAATTAATGATGATAATAATATGTTAATATCCTTTTGTTCCCGATCTCAACTCAATTGCTCAAAGGTTAACTGGAAGAGATCCCTTACAGGGATAAGTTCGCCTTTGTACCGATTTAACTTTTTTTTTGTCTGTATTTTTACCTATGTCTTGTGTACAATAAAGTATTTACATACATACATACATAATATGTACCTAATGCAATAAAATAATTTTCTCAAACATGCTTATTGATGAAAGCGTTGCATATTGTTTGAAAACAGAACACGCGAAATACCTTTTCTCAAACATGCAATGAAATGTCGTCATTACGGGCGTTATAACAGGCTTCAAAGTATCATGTTTCGGGCGGAACAACCAGAGAGAAGTGTAAAGGAATTTCATAGGGAGTAAAATTTTTATTTATTTATTTGTGTCAGGCACAGCATCTCGGCGTTCAGCCATGAAAAGAAAGATTTCTTGAGTTCGTCTATATTATGTACTCGGCCGGCAACCCCTTACTTCCCGGCCTCTGGTAGTAATGTACTATATTTTCATCCGCTAAAACTTTGATTGTCCTAAAATCTTTTGGCAGATCACTTTTGGCATAACTTTGAATAGCATAGCATTTACATTAAGCATAATCTTTTTTTTGCATAATTGTTGATTGTTCTAATTTGTTTTGCTCCTAATACTAAATATTCGAAAATCTAAGTGACTAAAACTTAATACGCCTATTATTATATGGCATAAAACATGTCTGGCCTAATACTGGTATTACTAAAATTGAAAATACCTAAAATATTGAAGTACTAAACTGCAATAGAATATAAAAACGGTTGCGTAATGTTTCATATAATGTCAGAAAAACTAACATACACTTGATATACATTAAATTGGCATAAAGTGATTTAGTATAATTTAACGTTTGATATAACAATTTTTAGCTATATTTTGTTTTACTCTAATTATCGATTGATATAATAGGCCAAATTATATAATTTGCAGGTGGCATAATTATATTTTCGTATAACGAATTTATGACATAAATATGTTTAACATACATCCCAACTAGCAAAACAGTCGAATAAGAAACGATTTACTCAGCCTATAGTCCTATAGCAGCTGAAATTACGTTGCTAAAATACCATTCTGACGTATAAAAGCGCTTGTCTCGACTATTTAGCAATTTTCACTAAATTGTGCTATAATTAAGTTGAATAAACGTTTACAGCACTATGCTAAAACGCCTTTACTCTGCTTTTTTGTAACATGCTGAGTTCAAGTGACCAAATCACTTTTATTCAGCTTCCTTATCCTATAATAGTTCTGTAACAGCTACTAAAATAGCTGATTCGCTAATTTGGACGCTTCTATACGATCACTATTCGACATTCTAATCTGATTTCATAAAAGTTGAGTAAAAGCAATCTTCCTACTATTTAGCATCATCGTTGCTATTAGTCCACACTTATACGACAACTCGAAAATATGTTGTATAATATCAACCGACTTGCTTTTACACAGCTCTTTAGTTGAGTAACAGCGAATTAATTGCTTTGATTCGGCTAATATGTTCATTCCATTATGGTTTCTATAAAAGATGTCAGTTTGCTGTTACTCGACAATTTGGTGCTGTAGGAGTAGCCGGATTGCTTTTACTCAGAAAAGAGGTTGTATTCTAGCAACCAAATTCCTTTTACTCAGAACATTAGTTGGGTAACAGCGAATTAATTGCTTTGATTCGGCTAATTAGACATGGCTGCATCATGTGCGGTAAACGTAATGCAATCACCTTTACTCGAGTTATAATCTTATACATGAGATGTAATGGAAACTAGATTACAAAAGTAATTTTTATAACACAAAATCAAATATTTATTAAATATTTATAATTTAAATTGAAAGTTTCATGGGGGCGCATAAATATATATGCCCTAGGGTCTCTGGTTTAGTCAGTAAATTAATAATCGCATGTTGAATATATGTACTTACGAACATGTTCTGTATATAACATGTTAAGGATTTTGTGAAAAAATGTGACCTTAAAGGTCTTAAAGTATAAATGATAATAATTATATTCAAATGCTTTACCCTTTTACATTTTTTTCTATGAACAGTTTCACTACAACACGTATGACAATAAACCAATCCAAAAACACGCATAACTGCCTCCAGAGATCTTTTACAGCACAAATTAGCCGAATAGAAGTAATAAATTCGCTATGACTCAACTAAACAGCTGAGTAAAAGGAACTCGGTTGCTATTATACAACACATTTGTTGAATAAAAGCAATCCGGCTACTCCTACAGAACTAACTTGTCGAGTAATAGAACTGATATCTTTTATAGAAAATATAATCGAATAAGCGCATATTTGTTACCATTATAGTGCTAGCAGTAGTTTTTTCCCTTTTACTCAATACTCAATTGTTGATTGTTCTAATTTGTTTTGCTCCTAATACTAAATATTCGAAAATCTAAGTGGCTAAAACTTAATACGCCTATTATTATATGGCATAAAACATGTCTGGCCTAATACCAGTATTACTAATATTGAAAATACCTAAAATATTGAAGTACTAAACTGCAATAGAATAAAAAACGGTTGTGTAATGTTTCATATAATGTCAGAAAGACTAACATACACTTGATATACACTAAAATGGCATAAAGTGATTTAGTATAATGTAACGTTTGATATAACAATTTTTAGCTATATTTTGCTTTACTCTATATCGATTGATATAATAGGCCAAATTATATAATTTGCTATTCAATGAAAATATAATCGAATAAGCGCATATTTGTTACCATTATGTCCATTATAGTGCTAGCAGTAGTTTTTTCGCTTTTACTCAATATTTATAGCACTTTTACAGCACGTTTTTCTTGTTATTCAGGGCTTATTCTACTTTTACAGGATTTTAGTCTGAATAATCTGCGCCCAATTCGCGTCGAGTAAACTTTTATAGCACTTTTACTCGAGTATTCTTAGGGTTTGTATATCATTGAATAACAAAGCGGAAACGTGCTCGCTACTTTTATAGCACGTAAATTTGCTAGTTGGGATACTATTTAAAATAAGCGCTTTTATATAACAATGTCTGCCAAGAAGTTGACGGAGCCCCGCTTTCGTTTCTGGGACTCAATCTCCCGCCCTCCGCCGTAGACTTTTGTAAGTACTTACATAATATGTAATGTAAGTGTAATGTAGGTAGATAAGATTGGTTTTATAACGCGGAAATGTGAAGGTAGTTTTTAAGGCATTCTGTTAATACATGAATAATCCGGCGGTTGTGTTTCCTTGCGCTCCTGAAATTATAGATATCCCTAAGGATCTGTAGGGCACATCACAGTGGCGACGAGTGAATTAAACCCAAATTTTAACGACGTACATAAAATTAGTGCATAAACAATGTCGATGGGAAAATTAAGTGAATTTGACGTTAAGTGCGGGATTTGGTCGTCGTACGTGGACCGGCTTAAAATGTATTTTAAAGTGAACAAAGTGGCGGACGATATGAAATTGCCAGTGCTAATCGCGTCTATGGGTGACGAAGCGTACGAACTATTAGTCAACTTAGCCAGCCCGAAGGAGCCATCTACTTTGTCATTTGACGAGGCGGTCACGTGCATGAGTCAGCATTTGCAACCTGCGCCTTCGGCCTTGGCGGAGCGGTTTCGGGTCAGACAAAGGAGGCAGGGCGCGGATGAAACTATAGCCGGTTATGTAACGGAATTAAAAAGGTTATCCAGATATTGCAAGTTTGAGGATAAATTGAAGGATAATATGAGGGATCAATTCGTATGTGGAATAAGGAGTGACATTATTCGCCAGAGGTTGTTTGCTGAGAGCGATGACGTGTCCTATACGCGAGCGGTGAGGGTCGCGACCTCCCTCGAGGCGGCGGAACGGGATGCGGCCGCGGTGGAGACGAGAGGGACAAGGGAGTCGGTAGCTAGCGGAAGCGGTAACGGCGTCGGCGGGGAGTCGAGTGCGGTACATGCGCTAACGCCGATCAGCAGGGGCGGGCCGTACAGAGGACGCGGAGCTGGCGGAGCGGGCTCGGGGCGAGCCGGCCAGCAGCGCGGTGGAGGCGGAGCGGGCGTCAGCCGGCCCGGAGCGGGCCCGGCAGCGGCATTCTCGCCGCAGCAGCGTTATTCGTGTTGTGTTAAATTTATACGGTCGCTTTTCAATATTTATACGGTCGTAAATTTTTATTACGCACGGATCATAAACCTTTGGTGTCTATATTTGGGCAGAACAAAGGTATTCCACTAATGACGGCTAGCAGAATGCAGCGGTGGGCGGTTATTTTGTCCGCTTATGATTACGAGATAGAATACGTTAAGACGACAGAAAACTGTGCAGACGGCTTATCACGATTGCCGGAGGTAGGGCGGGCCGAAGAGGGTACCATACCCGAACAAACATATCTACATTTCGCTCAAGATGCCTTATTGTTAGATTACAATGTAATAAAACGAGATACATCTAAGGACGCCATTCTCAGTAGAGTTTTATCTTACGTGAGGGACGGTTGGTCGAGCGAGTGTGACATTGATAACCTGAAACCGTATTTTAATAGGAAACAGGAACTTTATGAAGAATTAGGATGTCTAATGTGGGGCCACAGGGTGGTGATACCGGAGAGTTGTAGAACTAAGGTTATAGAAATAATTCACGAACCCCATATGGGCATAGTGAAATCTAAGGCATTAGCCCGTAGCTACGTGTGGTGGCCGGGGGTAGACGAGGCCGTAGAGGGGGCGTGCCGCGCGTGCGCGGTGTGCGCGGCGCACGCGGACCAGCCGCCGAGACACGCGCCGAGCGCATGGCCCTGGCCCGCGCGTCCCTGGGCTAGGGTGCACTTGGATTTTTTAGGTCCTATCGATGGAAAAATGTATCTTGTTGTACTAGACGCCATGTCAAAGTGGATCGAGGTCTTTCAGGTGCCGAGTACAGCCGCTAGCCACACCATAAATATACTGTCGGAACTGTGGAGCAGGTACGGTCTGCCTAAACAGTTAGTAACGGACAATGGACCACCGTACACTAGTAGGGAATTTAAAGAGCACACGAGTCGTAATTTTATTGAACATATATTCACGGCCCCTTATCACCCTGCATCCAACGGGGCATGTGAAAATGCGGTCAAAACGGTAAAACGAGTAGTGAAAAAAGCGATATCCGAACGGAAGTCCATCACGGAATCAATAAATACATTTTTATTGTATTACCGTAACACGGAGCATTGTTCGACGGGAGAAACGCCTGCTATGTTGTTGATGAATCGTAGACTGCGTACTCGGTTAGATGCGTTAAAGCCAGATAGAGGAGCTAAGGTTCGGGCCGCACAGAGAAAACAAACAGACGCAGCGGGGGGAACCCAGAGGAGCGTAGGGGCCGGAGACCCTGTGTGGTATAGGCAGTACTTGCGAGGCGAAAAGTGGGTTCCAGGGACGGTTTCAAAGCAGCTTGGAACAACCAACTATAAAGTAATAGATAGGGACGGTAAAGAAGTACACAGACACATCGATCAGTTGAGACGGAGGTCGAGTAGACTAAGTTCTCTGGTAGCACCTAGCGATCACTCGGATACGCCGAGGGAACCAGTGGTTGGGTCGGAAGGGTCAAATGAGGGTTTAGGGCATCGCTCGGCAGACGCAGGGGAAGAGGAAGAGACGTGGCACGATGCCGACCGCGGGGGCCCGCCGCCGGGAAGCCCCGCCGCCGCCGCCCAGGTACCGGCCCAGACTCGCGAGGAACGTCATGTACGACAATGCCGTGTCGACAATCCTCCTAAATATAAGTACTAGATTAAGATAAGATAAAATAGGCGTATAGTAAATTAATGTAGCTGGTTATTTCTTTTTTATACTTACTAACTTTACATGTAACTTACATACCTATCCATTATTAGATTTATATAAAGGGATTAATTTCGGTAATTAAGTGTGGAGGGATGTAATGTAGGTAGATAAGATTGGTTTTATAACGCGGAAATGTGAAGGTAGTTTTTAAGGCATTCTGTTAATACATGAATAATCCGGCGGTTGTGTTTCCTTGCGCTCCTGAAATTATAGATATCCCTAAGGATCTGTAGGGCACATCACAGTAAGTATTACTGAAATATGTTCGGTTCTGTCGCTTCGCCGGCCGCTACCGCGGCACGCTCGCTTCGCTCGCTCGGCTCGCGCACTGTATGGTCGCAGTTCTACCTAACACTCCTCCTCGCTTCGCTCGTCGTTGTACCTACCTGAGACCTGCCTAGTGGTGGATTATGCTGTATATTGAATGTGCAAAGGGACTTTTTCGGTATCGTGAAATTGATGTCAGTATAAAATGACAATTAACTTTCTCTGTGACCACCCGTTTTGGAAATAAGGGAAATGAAAGGTGAAGATAAAACGCAGTGACTGATAGGCATTCCGACGGAGCTTCGACGGGTCTCGCTTGTTTATTTTATTATTAATTATATCATTAAGTTTAATGATTTGTTTATATCTAAAGTTATTTATTGTAAACTCAACTTATATCTTCTGAAATTTATAGCATAGACGAATTATGGCAAGTAAGTCATTATGATAAACACGTTTTATACCAAGTGATAAATATAGTAAATGTCTTCTATACTAATTGTAAGTATAACCTTAAATTATTATATGACTTTTTACATTAGATAATTTGAAAATTATCTGAAACAATATTATACTATCCGTTACATTATAATAAGCAATGGTATATCAACAACATTAACTATTTTTTAACATTACTACATCAAGGTAATAGTTTCGGCAATTGCCATACTCGTATGATATTATGCGATATATTACTATTCCTTTGTCCCGAAAATAATATATAGAAAGGTGCAAGGTTAGTTCAAAGTAGTTTCAGAGAGACTCTAAGGCAGTTCGGTGTAGGTACAGTCACCAGTATCAATATCTGTCACAACAAAGCACGCATGAATATGTTCGACACAATAAATATTATTCACAAGAATAATTAGGACAAATTTTACCTATGCGTAACGATTTCGGCGAAAAAATATTATATGCATCAATGATTAGGCCAAATGTTTGAAGCGAAAAGTCGATATGCGACACGAAAATAGAACAATGAAAAATTATGCCATCCGATATAGACCCTTTTAAAAGATTAATCTCTTCATTGTCTAAGAGTAGGTATAATAAATAATAATCCATATAAAAGACATTTCTTCCCGCTGCGTTGAACTTTTTAAAATTCTGATAGCGCCATGTTAAATCGAGAGGACTAAGGAATAATCACATTAAGCCAAAGAAAGCCACACGAAGGTTCGCGGGTGGTTTTCTTTGGCTGAATGTGATTTTTCCTTACTAGGTACTCCCAAACTAAGCAAAGCTTGTACTATGGGTACTAGACAACGATAAACATATAGATAAATAAATCCTAAAAACATAGAAAACATCCATGATTCAAGAAAAAATATTCGTGCTCATTCCGTTTAGGTTCGTCTGTCAGTCTGTCCGTCTCCGGTAAGTGTTTTTTTCTCGTTAGACCCATAGTGTGGGGTATCGTTGGATAGCTTGTTCAAAAATATATTTAGTTTCTTAAAACCATTTTTCAGCTCTGTGAATCGTTGACGTGATATTGGGCTTTAAAGCCCTAATTTTTGTTCGAGTCAAGTGGATGTAAAAGAATTCGTGGCAGTAGTATCTACATATAATGAATTGAAAAGGAAAACTATCTCGGCTAAGTAGGTATACGAGTAATTAGTTACCGATGAATCGCCGACCAACTTAAAAGGCCAACTTTCGTACAAATTCGGCCTACGCAACCGCACCATTTACTTGGCACGTGTCTATGTAACAAATATAGACAGGCAACTACGGAACCCTACACTGCGCGTGGCCCGACACGCACTTGGCGGTATTTTTCCATTAAACATTTAGTTTAGGTTAGGTTAGTACAATGCGTTACGTGATCGACCTGCTGAGCCTCTAGTTTAACTACCTACCATGGTCAGATTAAGAATAAATAATTGCCGACGTCATGTAAGAGGGACCTTCTTAAGTTAAACTTATACATGTAGGGACCTACAAGCTTGCTTGCTTGCAAGTTTGCTTAGTCGATTTGTGTATTTATTACATTTGCGCACTGTATTTTTTCTGTGAGAATGTGTGTTGTAAAACATTGGCAGGCCGACTTTTTCACCAGAACCCAGTAACTAACTGGAAACTCTGAAAATTAACTACAAACCTAAAGCAATAAAAAAAAAGTCTATCAAAGCCCTCCATCGGTTTCTAGTTAAAAAGCGAATTGGGATGCAGTTTCAGAGAGTTCATGATTTTTTCACATGACTATTCATACTGTACCTAGCGGTGGTTTTTAAGGAGGAATTACTTTGTGGGCACATTTATCGATTTTTATTTTAGTTATTTTGTCTCTCGCTCGTCACGTGCAGTTAACTTCTGCTTCCTATTACCATCAGGTAAAATTATATTTAATAACGGACGAGAATTTGAATTTAATAGCTAACATTAGTATTGAATCTTTAAACTTTAATAGGTACTTACCTACTACTTTTGCAGCTGTGCTGTTACAACAATTCCACAGTATAATGTCATTAATGTCAAATTGAAGTACCAATCTTAAATTACAATTACCTACTTATATGCAGTTACAATACTAATGTATAGGTAGTTTTGTACTCGTTAACCCTCTGAACGCCAAGAAGAACAAGACATGTAGTTATCGTCTATGGCTGTATATTTGCGCCGCTTGAGGTGCTCACCCGCGTCCGCGACAGCCCCGCCCCAGCCCTGATCGAGGTCCCTGAGAGATGGGACGGCGCTACCCATCCACACAAGTGGCATCCCAGACTAGCGGCCATCCCAACTTCCAAGGTACTTATTACATTTTGAAACTACGACATTTTGATGTGCTGGAGTTTTCAGCTTAGGGTATTTTAAAAATTTGTCGTATCTGCGATTTATGGTATTTGAAACAAATGTATATTTTAATATTTAGGTATTATGGTATTATGGTCAGACGTTTTAGTTCAAAGTTATTATGAATTTTGTTCATTGTAGCAATTAAGACAATTCGATATTTAGGTATTATGAACCGACGGAAATTTGAACTTTAGTGTAATTAGTGTATTAGACGTTATGGAAATTAGGTGGAATGAGCCCAACTCAAAGAATTATACAACATGTGGGTTAAAACTTTATCAAGAAGATTAATTATTTATTAAATAAGTAATGTATTTACCAAACAATGCATTTTCTTAAACGTTATTTTTCCAAACGTTACTTTGCCAATTGTCAGGAATAATAAATGAGTAATTTGTCAAATCATTATTTATAATATGATGTTTTTTCAATTAAATGATTTGTCTAATGAACTCTTTGTAAAACAATATTTTATAAAACGACCAAGTTGTTAATCGTTAGTTTGCCAAACGTTGCTTATAAAATGAATAAACGTTTTTTTATGAAATGAATGAAAAAACCTTTATCAACATAGGGTGGTAGGTACGCATCTTTGCCACAAAAGTACTATTAGCGAAAAATGTGCAATAGTTCGCCGGCATAAAATTTGCGTTAAAGTGACAACCCTAACAATACGATGTTCGACGCGACGCTTGATGAAGCAAAACTTTTTGATGTAAGTACTTATTTAACTACATCACGCTATAAGTTATACTTATTATTATCTTATCGTTTCCATTCCAAAATAATATAAATATAAGTTTAACTAAGATAGATTTTCACTCGCTCAACAATGTACCTACGTCTTTAGTACTGAAGACCCGTACCCGTACTGAAAGACGTAGACACATATTGACAAAATTGATGTCCAGAACATTACTAAAATTGGTGTAACCTCAAAATGTATTATTAATCCAAAAGAAAGATGGCAAAAAAATATGCCTAGTGACGAAAATCCCATTCAGATATCTCAAAAAATTACGAAGCTACAGCCGTTTTAATATTGCTTGTTTCAGAGAGAAAACGCTCGCAGATCGTGACGTCACGATCGGCGAGCGTAAGAGTAAATGACAACCGTTTCGTATGAAGGTGCATTTGGAAAAGGGACAGAATATACCCCCTCTTAAAACTGTAGACATTTATAACTTTGTGATTATTTAATCCCCTGCTTTTCTTTTTTCTCCATTTGACAATATTTTGAATCCTTTTTCGGGAAACTTCAACATTTTATTAAGTGTCTACATCCCTATTATGTTAATAAGTAATACCAGAAGTTTAAAGTGGCTTGAGTTGACTTATTGGCATAACTTTTTCCTAAGATTAGTGAATTCGTGGACATTCCTGGACCTAAAATATTACCTACATTAAACGTAGGTAGTAGGTAGGTAGGTAGGTAGGTAGGTAGGTAGGTAGCGTACTATTTTAGGAACGTACGTAGATATTGAATTGCAAAAGCTGAGTGCGTGATCCATCACTCAGGTTCTGTCGAACTCAGGAGTATGTACTCGTAGTTTTTAGTACTGTGCACAGTTATTTAATCTGCACAAGCAATGCAAAAAAACAAACGAGCTACCAGATTATTAGCGGGCTCTGTGACCTTTGGATCTATGCTATACTCGTACTTGCAACAAAACACAAAATAAGATCGCATGCCTACAACGAAGACTAGAGGTAGGAGGAAATGTCTCGATGCTACCATATAATACTCATTTCTCTTGTTGGTAAAATTGCAAACAGTTGTTACGGAGAAGTTGTAACAACTGTTTGATGGAAGATTTGTAGGTAAGCTTATGGTTAACGGGTAAAACTACATTAAATATGACAAACTGAAACTCTAAAACCTGATGATTAGAAATGTATAATAAGAGTCGGCAAATTTGGCAATATGTAGAAAAGATTACATTGAAACTACCAACGAAACACAAAACAGCGCCCTCGAGATAACCCTCATACATTTCTGGTAAGGCTATATTATTTTATTAGTAAAATGCGCCAGTAATGCGGCACGTCATTTGTTGATTACAATTAGACCGTTGCACCGTTTTATTCAAAAGTCCATTTAGAGTAGCTTGGACAATAGGTACCAGGTTACTAATTACTGTCATATTTTTAAGGTGCTTTAACAAGGGTACTAATTTTGGCGTAACGCACAACAGATGTATTAGGTATCGGCAGGGGAACGGAAGCTACGCTGGTGTTCAGCCCAACCAAGTCCGGGAGCCCGATAGACTTCAGACCTGCTTCGGGTGGGATCAGAGATGTCTCTTTGACAACTTTGATTGTAGGGCCGTCGCTGGAGTTACCCGCCGACCTCCGGAAGAGGCTCAAGTACACACCACGTCCCTTATCACCGTGTTCCTCCGAAAAGTCTTCAATAAGTGGTTGAAGCAAATTCTCTGAAAACATTAAACTTTTTATACTTAGTGTTATTAATAAGCTTAACGTGAACAATCGATGCTAAAAGAATAGTGACGAGGGGGAACTGGATAACAGTTGCCTCAAAGAATCTACTACACTAATATTATAAAAGCGGGGACACTTTTACAAATATCAGATTTTACAACTTCAATTAAGTAGTCACCCGATCTTTTAACAGTTGAACTTTTCTCTGCCGATGTGAACGGTTCGAACACAGCTAAGGGAGCGCTGGTCTCGGGCGCTGTGCCGGACGGGGCAGCTGCCGGCCGGTGCCACTGCCACGGCGCTCTGGGCTGTCACACTAGTCATCAGTGGAGCTGGAATAGCGCTGAAGTCTACAGCAGAGCCGTTACTGTGGTAAAATGACAACGCTTCTTGATTGCCCCTGAAACAAACAGTAACTTTAAACAATGTAAGTTTTTGCCCGGCTACGGCAGAGCCGAAGGGAAAGGATGTGATTTTAGTAGGTACTCTATGTTTGTATTTACGTGTGTTCTACTGTAGCGTTTAAGATACTGAACCGATTTTTTTAAATGAGGTATCAATCGATTCGAAATTATGCTCCGGCTGACATAGCAGGCTACCTTTTGTATGAAAAAAAAGTTGGTTTTTTCAGTTAATTTTTCGTAGTTGCCCACAAAGAAAGTTTTTTGAACTTTTTATGCGTATTGCATTTAGCAATTAGTCGATGGTTAGAAATGTTAGTATAGACCCTGACTTCAATCGCGTTTGATTCATTTTATCGCATTCTCATACAATTGCCCACCTGCCATTTTACCCTAAAAATGCTTCAAGTAGGTACTTAAGTATGTCAATCTATTTTTTTTATTCACAGTTGTCAAATAATTAATGAGTAACTAAGCAAATACTAATGAATAATTTTGACTTACGTCATGTTAGCGATCTCGTCGTCCGATTTGTTGGTAATAATTCCAACTTGGTACACCGTTGCACGAATTACATACCTGGAATAATATGCAAAACCTGTAGGTATAATAATATACTTTGACGACTATACTCGAAGGAGCAATTCTATAGAAATCTATAAACCTGTGTACCTGCTGCGCATCTGTACGCTAGTTTTTATTAAATTTCACTTAAATATGCGACCTATTTACAGTTCCTGGAACCCCGGGCAACGTTAGTCTTCATCTTAATGGAACGGGGCGAAGTCTAAGAAATGTTTAACAAAAAGTGCAAATATACGCATGGGCCAAAATCAAAACTAGTAGTCGTTTCTGTACGTAGACAATAGTTAGTTAGGTTCTGGTCATATTCTTCTCCCGAACTTTATCCCATCACCTGGGGTAACTCTCCTTATCCGCATCTTCCACTGAACAGGATTGGTGGCGTCCAGGGCACTCTCTTTCACCTTCTGAACCGTCGTCACGGCGTGCCGTCACCAAGTGGCGGAAGATCTCCACGGCGTCTTGAAGTCGTCATCGGCTGCTTCAATAATATGGTCATCGGCGCGGCGGAGAACATGACCATACAAACGCAATTGTCTTTCTATAACTTTATCTACATTTGTAACTGCCTCGAATGTGAATGTTTTGGACCATATCCAGTAATGTGACCCCGCTGGCTGAGCAGCGTAATATGCGGATTTAAGCCGAACCCAGTTGCTATAAAAGTCGCGTAGTGGACGCCTAGCGTTCAGTGCCGTAGATTATAGCCGTCTTGTACAACTGTATTTTAAGGTTGATGGGCATCTTCTAATCGCACATCCCCTGTGTGTTGTCTCCACTTCTATGAGGTACATCTCGATCTATTTTCGTAGTTGCTGATAATGGATCCCAAGTAGGTAATTGAAATGGTCAGTGAACAATTATGTTCTGATCATACGCGACATAAGTCGCAAAGGCGTTTAACATACCTGCACGGCTGTCACAAGACGGCGCGCGATCTCTCTCACATTATACCTCTATTTCTAAGTTTTCTAATAAGATAGAGACGGATAGTGCGAGAAAAATCAACAGAGCTTGCGCGCCGTCTTGTGATAGCCGTGCTGTATTGATCCTAGGTAACCGATATAGCCCTCCGAATCGCTAAACTTAAGTGGCAGTGGGCGGGGCACATAGCACGTAGAACCGATGGCCGTTGGGGCGGAAAGGTTCTCCAGTGGCGACCACATACCGGAAGGCGCGGCGTGGGTATGACCTGGTAAATCTTGCAGGAGTCCGCTGGATGCGGTGGCGCAGGACCGGTCACTTTGGCACTCTTTGGGGGAGGCCTATGTCCAGCAGTGGACGTCTTTCGGCTGATATGATGATGATGATCTAATTCTAGAAAATGTTATGCAACACCAGTATCTATTATTAAAGTAAATAACTATGTTAAAAGGATTTTCATCTACAGTTATCGTGTAATTAAAAACCACTGATGGTCACTGGTATTGCAATGTAATTATGGCTTAACGTTGCGTTCCTAATGCGCGCGATAACGCTGCGCTGAGCGGAGAAACCGTGGAGACGGATCGGCTCGACACCGGGTGATGTCTGGCTCGCCCATCCTAACCGCAATATCACGCAATTCACGCACCGAATGATCTAATAATAATAACCCCTGTACATATATGTCACCCAAATAGCTTTGAAAATTTGAGTGACTCTTAATTGAGATCGCGGGTTCCAATCCAGACTAATGGGTTTTTCGCAATAAGTGCATGATTTGTTTGGTATTTCCTGGAGAATGAAGTTTTTATAGTCTAAAATAAAATGGGAATGAGAATCACTGGTAGGTAAGTAGTATATTTTCAGTAGTACGTTTTTTGTTACATTGAGGTATTATTATCTATATTTTGATGTATTATTACATTGCAATGCAAACGTAACGCATACTGAGGGCGAGTTGCACCGGCTTACGATTAAAGACCGATCAACGTTAAATATGGCGCCGGCAGCTGTCATCCCATACATACTTGTACACATTTCCATACATTCAGACTTTAACGAACATTTACATCTCTAATCTTAAGTTGGTGTTGGTGCACATCACCCTTAAAACGAAACTGGTACCGTAGCGACGCTGCTGGACTTCGGACCATCGCGAGGTTTACGTCAGGGGGAAACAAGGCCAGCTGGAAGGACGGAATTCATTCTCAAGAACGAATGGAGTAACTATTCCTCTTAAGCTCTTTTACATACTCGTATATCTAACGCGGTTAGGGATGCATCTAAAGAGTGTCAGATATTTTGAGCGCTTGGTCCTGTAGGATATTTATGCAGGTGATCTACACGGCCCTATTTATAAATAGTTCGCTGATATAATAAATGACTCTTATTTAAAATGAAACACTCACATGTCATTTGTAGAATTCGTCAAATTTGTCGATGGGCTTATCTGTAGACCCAGACTAGAAGGAATCCACAATACGCCTAGTAGTACCTTTAAAAGAGGGTCAAATTTATACTTTATATTATGGTAGGTAGGTACATTTAATCTACATGACTCGCTCACCATATTAACATATTCTACCATCAAATGTAGTATTTTATATCTTAATTATCTGCAAAACATTTTCACATTATTATTGCTCAAGGGGAGAATTACTGATAAGAAAATTCAATTAATAATTAGGTAGATGTTTCTACTTGTATATGTGGATATATCATATAATATAATGTTTAATCACGAACAACGGCGGGCGCATAGGCGAGGTGAAACAAAGGATGGCAATAACGAGAACCGCAATGGATAAGCTGAAAAAGATATGGAGGAATTGAAATATCACGAAGACCACCAATTGGCAGAGATTGCAGATTAGGTACCAGGGGTGCTATTCAGGGACGTAAATTCTAACCAATTAATTATCTACCCTATCACCTAGACCAACTCTTTCACTTATTATTTTTTTGTTATTGAAAAGTGCAATTGCGTTGATGTCAAAAATAAGCCTTATTTCGTCGAACAAGTTTTTTTTTCACTAAGCATAAAATTTAAACACATTATAAATGCACATAAAATATAAAAGAGTGTATTTAATCAATAAAAATGATAGGATACGAATAACTTCTGTTTTCAATGCCGATGCCGAGAACTTATTGAGCGCCCTACGCTTTGACAAAAATACACACATTTTTATTTTTATGCAATACGTACGACTGAAAAGCTTTTGAATAAATTCATACAGGTATTCTACCTACAGGAGTCCCAATAATTTTACGAGCGTAATCCAAACTATATTTAGGAAATAAAATGTCATATACAGTACCTGAGCTGGATTAGGTGGTGTGTATTTTCAAATGTACTTCAACTTAAGTATTTTGTTTTTTCTAATATAAACCATTTAAAAATAACACGTAATTGAATTTAGTTTCATATAACAAATCTTACTCGCTAGTAAATTTCTGTCTCTCCCGAGCACTTAGTGTAGGTATATTTATTTGTTAAAAGTGACCCGAGCATATCGAAGTTCTTACCAGGGAGACGTCCATGTCGCTCGTGTAGTGAATAACATTAAGGTAATATCTGCGAATCGATGTATATATATAGGTACTTAAGTACACGTAATTCACTGTAATTTTTGTCATTAGTATCTTTATGCTAGTCTGAAGCGCAAATCATAATTAGCGCAAGGATACATACCTACCTACCTTATACGCAGTGTTGTGTTCCCTTGAACCCTGTATTTACGATTTCCCCTTCCTTTCCTTCCATTTTGCTTTATAATGTTTAGTTTTTCCCTCACTGACCATGATGATTAAAATAGTACAGTGGCACTTTTCGCTGTGGATAAGTGATAAATTGGCAACCATAGAGCCACGCCCGCAGATGAACTGAAGTTTACTTGTCTACCTCCCAACCTAAAACAAAATCTTATCTACAAAATGTACCTACCCACGACAAGAGCGTGACTGGTAACATTTAAACAAGTCAACGCGAACGGAGGAGAAAGCTAGTTTTTAATAATGCATCCAGTCTCCCGAATTATCTATAATCGATTGACATGATTGAAGCATACTTTCAACCAATTTTCAGCTTCACTGCGAGGTAATGACCTCCGCACGGACTTCAACTCTTGAGCTAGGTCTGCAATGCTAACTGCAATTATTAATCCAAGTTATTTAAATTCGTCCACTCCTTAAAATTTTAATTTGGGTTGGCATCGGGTGATTGTGGGGGCCTATACAAAACATCGATGTCATTTTCACTTTCCATGCAGTACGGTGTCGACTTGGGTGGTAGCAGGAGCCATGAAGCATTATTCCTTGGGAAGACATGTTAAGCGGAAGGCAACAATGCTTATTTATACATTTTGGTCATCACTTAGGCGCTAGATGTCTCAGTGAACAAGTGCAAATAGCCGAAGCCCTGATTTGAGAAGCATCCGTAACTAATGTACCTAATACTGATAATTTCACGGTCCACACAAACACGGGCGCCGTAGGTTTAGCGAAGATAAGCGAACAGAGTTTTTGAAACAATATAATGCGTCTGTTTATAATAATATGGGTTCAAAAAAATACGAATAGTAAGCTTTTCTGCAGTGAGATCAGTGATTCGAAACATGATTAAGTAATTTTCGCTCGATAGAAAAAAATCACGAACATAAGTCTAAAATATTCGTAACAAATTATGCACAAAAGTAAAAATATTAAAATTGCTTCTAAAAATCAGCAATATCATGTTTGAGAGTGATTACTTTTTATTATTTATTTAAACGGCCAAAAAATTAAAATTAATAAACATGATATCCGCGCTTCCGAGTACGCACTTCCATCTCGATCACGCTTATGCTCAGTAAGAGGGAGAGAAGACCATGAACCTACGGCGCCTTAACCGCTGTAGACCAACCCAAAAAGAACCTTATCTAATGAGAAAAATATATAAAAATGATACTATTCGAATTCCAATTTTTGTTTGTACTCGCCGACGACAGCCTTTTATAATTATTTTAAAGCACTCATCATATCATCATCATCATATCAGCCGAAAGACTTCCACTGCTGGACATAGGCCTCCCTCAAAGAGTGCCAAAGTGACCGGTCCTGCGCCACCCGCATCCAGCGGACTCCAGCAACCTTTACCAGGTCACAGGTGATCAGGTCAGGTTAAAGCACTCACGTTTTTGAAAAATTGTCTTTTGGCGGGAAACCGTCAATATTTATATTCTTCTTTTTACTTAGCCTTTTAGGCAAAGAACCAAACTGATAAGAAAGTACTTTGTTTGTAGTGCCACATTCTAAAATATCACATTCGTCACATTCTTGTCAAACACACTGTATATATATATCTATACTTCTATACCTACTAATATTAAAAAGAGAAAATGTCTGCGAGATTGTTGCTTTGTAAGTTTGTATGGAGAATTGTCACTCATCCAATTTTTTTCACAAATCACCACTGTTCCCATGTATAAAATTAACGTTCGAGGTGGACTACATTAGATCCCGCGGCTCCATTTGCGTTCTTTGTAATACAAGGGCGGCGCCGCGCGCCGCGCGGGCAGCTAGAATAATAATAAAGTCCAAGGACGATATAACAAAAATAGTACATTACTACAGAGGCCGGGAAGTAAGGGGTTGCTGCTTTTTCACGCCGAGGTATGTTTAGTGCTTTTCTCAAACGTGCAATGATAAATTAAAAAAACTCCAAGTTTCAAACTTTAATTTTCATGGCTGAACGCCGTGATCCTGTGCCACAAATTGTGGAATGGAAATTAAAAAAATCCATCTTTCAGGCCTAGGCCTCCAATTTTGTATGAAATGCCATTATGGGTCTCTCGTCTCGCTGCGCCCGAAACGTGACACTTCGAAGCCCATTATGAAGAAAACAACGTCAATATTTCATTGCATGTTTGAGAAAATATACAAATAAGGTACCTTATATACAAAAAAATAATGCTCTTTAAAAACATAAATCTTCCTCCGGACGGGGACACTTACGTACAAAGTGTCCCCGTCCGGTGGAACATCTGACTGAATTCTAAAACACCAAATTAAAAATCACGTTTACATGAAATCGGATATTGTCCTTTACATTCACATACCTTCAGATAATGCGATTTCTTGAGGACTGGGCGACGAGAAGAGGTTTACGGATTTTTCATAAATACCCTGACCGTAATCACTGGCAATGTGTGGCTATCCACACATTGCCATTTTTAATGAGTAGATTCCACTTAGTGATTTACCGTAGGTCGATGCGAGCATGATTCTCTTGACACAGTAGCAAAAAAAAATCGCTATGTCCGAAATACCTAAACACAAACTTTCATGTCCCTCGTATTTTACATTTTTTTTTAAACCTCTATAAACATAAACCTTTCAACGTCCGGCGGATATCTCCTTTTTGGTTGTCTATCTAGTCTGTCTGTTGCTGGCTCGTCCTAATATTCTTGATGCATTCATCCTTTGATTGTGACTTTAATTACTTAGCTGGTCCCAATTCCTCCATCTAAACCACTAGACGGCCATTCTGACAGAATCAGGTCCCCCGTATTTACAATACACTAATATGTTTGGAAAAACTGATCATTAAAAAACTTCATTGTCTTACATATTTGAATTGTAATCAATATTTATTATGTAGTAGATTTTCCAAAATGAAAATCTTCCACCGGATCAGCCTGCATTATGTTATGATTTCAAAAAGATCACGTTGTCCTAATTTTGGTTATAAAGGTAAGGCCTATTCTTTTAACACATTCACTACCACGACCCAGCCAAGCAGGCGCCTACGCCGTAGGCTCTTTCTGTCACTTAGCGCGAAAACGAAGAGATCGGCTACGAGCGTAGTGCGTATATAGTGAATGTGTGTGACACTAATTTGTGTTGCTGTATATAATCTACATAGACATAGGTACCTAGATGCCTACCTAACATCCGTTTAAAAAATATTTCTTTACACTGAACCTTAACATTTCCCTTCGAAGGTTCCCTACGAAATCTAGGCTAGCGATACATGGCATAGAATGTTAAAAAAAAGTTAGTCAAACCTTAACTCATTACAAACGCGACATAAAAATATAGGTTGAAATACCGATGAACGGTTATCCGTGTCTGTGTAAAGTTAGTTTATCTGCAGATTACCGCTGCTGGTAGGACTGCAGCGACTGCACCCGGCAGAGCGCGCTTAGCCGTCCCCGCGATAGCATCACCTGTTGAGCTGGCGGGCTCCGCCGCGGAGCTATGCCGCCGCCTACCAACTACTTACTTATTCATATGGGGACCTTTACTTTGGTAAGTTACTTTTTTACTTTGAAAATTGGCGCTACGCGAATTATTGACCGATCAGCATCAGAATTTTTTTATGAAGTGCGTTTTTAAATTACTTTGACCCGGCATACAAAAATATACAAATGATGTACTAAGCGATTTGTACCTTAATTTAATTTTCTGTAAAATGGAATGAGACAAAGTGAAAACAAGTCCTTTAAATTGTATCTACATTTCATTGAATGCATTTAGTTCTCTCTATGTGTAGATACAATATGGGGACTTAGGAAGTTGTAAATGCACGAAATTTGGTTGTGATTTGACTTATAGAGCCAATTAGTTAAACTATTTAATTTATTTAAAGTACTTATAGGTATAAGTGCAGTTTTCAACTGTTAATTTAGGTAATTGGGGTATTATTAGAGATAAGTGCAAATCCAAGCCAAAGTGCCTTTACCCAGCAGTGGGACACGCCAACAGGCTACTTAAGTCTTACGGTAAATTAATCGTTAAAAATATTTTGATGTTTCTCGTATAATCAGCGCCATTTGGATGTTTAAGGAGGTTGAATTTGCATTATGTAGTGGATGTTAGAAAATATCAGATTATCATAAATAAAGTGGACATTAAATCTTTAAATCAAACTGAATAAAAGATACAGCGAATTTTTGAATTAAAATGTTTCAAAACGGATCAGTATTCTCACGTTTCATCTAATAAATAATTTAGCTACTAATATATAGTAACCTACACGCAGTACTTTTCCATGAAAATACTAATTGGCTTGTTTTTTCCATATCAAAGCACACTATGATTCAGTTCTATGAATTCGCAAGGAGCGTTTTAACGATCGACATTCGACAGGAATATCAGAAATAGATTTAAGTAGCGCGTGTTTTTTTTTTCTCTTTTTAAGCCCCCGCGAAGGATACGGGTGACTGAATCCGCGATTACTGTGTATGGTTTCTAATGGAACTGTTGATTCTGTGTATGAATGATGGGTGATGGTTGCAATGGATGATGGGTGAAAGAGGGACTATGTGCCGTTGAACTTTTGCAGGTTATTTACGACGGAGCGTACGTGCGGCGAGCTTGCAAAATGAGGATATTGTATTTTCTGTACGAATACTTTCTACATTACTAAAAATAGGATCGATTCACTTCATGCAAAAGATACGCGTTCAATAAATATATCGATTTGAATCATTGAATCAATACGTTAATATATGCTCACATATGAGTCATATCTCGACGGGCGATTTCCACTACAAAGCGGAAACATGCTGCTACGCGCTACGGCGTAGCGAACGTGGCTTCGCGTGGCCTCCGTGGGGTTAATGTACCTATATTATTTACTACATGCGTGGTGTATGTTGTTAGTTGTTATTGAATCATCCATGATGAGGTCCATTTGTGGTACCAAAAGTACCACAAATGGACGTAAGGTACAATAATAATAATAGCCCGCGGGGGCAGCTTGTGGCGAGCTGACAGTGAGTGGCGACACCGCAGATCCTTACACTACACAGGGCCCGTTTGATCTGGCCCTCGCCTGTGTGCTTGCTTTAACCGGACAACCTTGGAAGTGTAAACTCTGACTGTATTAAATTACAAGAGGATATATATCGGGTGGTTGAATGGATACATTTCAACGCGGCAAAGTGCGCCATACTCTCATTCACCAGATCTCGGAATCCTTTTTGCTACCAATATGTGTTAGAAGAGACACCGATGCAGCGCGTTGAAAAAGTGAAGGACTTAGGGGTGCTGCTGAAGTCCGACCTCACCTTTCGAGACCATATTGTTTCAGTATGTAAAAGGGCTTTCCGAAATCTGATGGGGTTTGTGATGAGACAGGCTCATGCGTTTACTATCAAGGCGATACGTGTATTGTACGAGGCAATTGTCATGAGTCATCTAGGGTAGTGCGGCCATCTGGAGTCCACACGAGTCGAAATATAGGCAAATGTTGGAACGTATTCAAAATAAATTTATTAGGTTTATATATTTAAAATTATACGGAGTATACCCTTTTTACTCGTTAATGTACCCTACATTGTTCGTGTTAGGAATGGTAGGATACAATAAACTTGAAGTCAGAAGGGAACTAGGGCTGGCTTCATACATATTTAAGTTGATACGAGGCAAGTTGAGCAATCCTGGAGTCCTGGCGGAGGTGCGTTTGAGCGTGCCGGATCGGTATGTGTGGCGGCGGCGGCGGCCGAGCCTGCTGGCCGAGCCGCGCGCTCGAACGCAACTCCTTCGCCTTCGCCAGGCCCCCTTTACGCGCGCTATTCGGACCCTTAATCGAGTAGCGATCGAGGTAGATTTGTTTTTTTGTCCTTTGCACGAATTCACAAAGGCCACGTTATATGTATTGTGTTACTGTAAATTGTAATGTACCTATGTTTTTATAGTTTTATTTTCTGTTTTGTGTCAAATTCCATACCGTCGAATTAGGATAGCCTGTAAGGATGGTTGTGTGTATGTTAATAAATAATAATAATAATAAAATGACATATCGCCGGCGGCACTTGAATGGATTACCGGGGTCTGGCTACCGCAGACTCACCTCTCGACAACCTCACAGCCGCTCAGAGGTGTTGCCCCATTTGCCTTTGTACAATTATTCTGAGAGTGATTGTTAGAATAGTTTTTTCAAAGCCTGTCAATTCCTAGAATTTTGTTTGTCATTTTATTAAGCTTAATATTTTCGTTTCATGGAAGGCTCAGTAACTCAATCATTTATTTGTCAAAAATTAAATCATACCAATATTCATGTCACATAATTTTAAATTATTTAAGTGGGAGTTTTAAAAACAAGTTTTTCCGCTCTTTTATAAAAAAAATAACCTCGAAGAGGAAAGCGGGAGCAAAGCTCCCGCTTCCGTCTTCTAACCTATCCGCCACGCCTATTTGCCACTAAGCCCCTGTTCCTAGATCCTTGTGTACTTGTTATTAAAACTTACTACTACTAATGACAATTAGGCAATTTCCTACTAAGAAAAACATAGGCTGAATGTTTCTTTTCAATCATTCAATTCAATTCAATTTAAAAAAGAAGTTCATAAGTTCAGAAATAAGTATTTTTGAAAAAAAAAATACTATAACTAAATATTATATGAAACGGTTCCTATGAAACAACAATCTATGAAATTTGCGTCTACGAAACAAGAATACACGAAACATAATTCTACTGTTTGATAAGTTTCTAAAGTTAAAAAGTTTGATAGTAATATACATTGAACTGAATTTCTGTGAAATATGTTTCAACTAGTCTATGAAACAATAATATTGGAACTGAAAGTATATGAACCAAATAATTTATGAAAAAAAATCTGAGAAACGAAATTCTATGTAATTTCTGTCTGTTAAATAGGGTGACACCACTTTCCGTCGACCTAGAACTATGAAATTTGGCAAGTAATATCGTCTTATACTACAATTACGGGAAAAAATCTGAAAACTATACATTTGTAATTAAGTACGGAACCCTCGGTGGGCGAGTCCTAATTAAGTACGGAACCCTCGGTGGGCTTGTCCGGTTTTTTTTTAAATTACATCATTGTTGTTTTGTAGAAAATAAAGTAGCTATAGTTATTTAATTTAATTTACTTGAGCACAACAAAATCGGAACGTGTAGTGTGAATTTAATATAAGGCCAGAAAAGGAGTTAGTTATAGTGTCGTATTATTCATTTGTCATTTATTTAGAATTTATACTAAAACTTTTAGGGACACTCATTTTTTCATTAGGTACATTTATTTGAATATTTTTGAAGCGAAAACTTCTTTAGCGGCGCTGAGCACTTTTTGGGATGGGGAAAAATTGTTAAATACGCGACAGAGTTTGGTGACGTCAGATGTGAAGGAGGTCACTTTTTGCTGCTAGCCGATTCGACTTCATTCAAAACTAAACGCTATTCGTAAGAGTATAATGCCGTTAAACACTTTTTGCAATAGCATATTCTGCAAATAAATTTGTAATTTTAACCAACGCGTCCTTCACCGTTTAGATATTGAGAAAATTCGAATAGTTCGAATTTGGGCCTTATTCTTAAAGAGATAAAGCTTAGAAAAATATTTACCAACGGCAAAAACAAATTGATATTTTGGTCGCCACCGCCGTCTGCTGTTCTTGCAAATTCGAATAGTTCGAATTTAGACGTTATTCCTAAATAGAAAAAGCTTTGAAAAATATTTGGCAATGGCAAAAACAAATTGGTATTGTGTTTGCCGCCCCCCGTCGGCGCGCCGACGGGCGAGCCGGCGGCCCGTCGCACCCAACGCGCCCGCGGTCCGTCCGCCTAAATAATTGATAATTGTTTATAAATTTGCGTCAAATTATTTTTTAGGGTGACACCGTAAGATGTCACGTGACCTGATCGAAACTGTTACAATGTTATTGAGTTTTCACTTCTGCCGGCACTCCCGGAGTGCAACACGGTCTTTTTTTTTATAAATTTCACCGAGCTCTTTTTCCTACTAGGCGTGCGGTGTCCTTTGCGACAAACGCGGCTCAATAAGGTAGGACATTAAACGGTGGATTATTAAGCCAATTGTAATAACAGCTTGCCTGGATAACCTTGATTATTTTACTTAACTGGAATACTATCAATATTATTTTAAATTTTAAATACAAATCTTGCAAAATGTAAAAAAATATATATATATGGGTAACAAAGGCACTATTAATCAGTATGATATCAGTACCAGTGTCCTACCAAGATATTTAATGAGTTACACGACTGGCTTGTACCGCGAACGGTCCCTTTATATAGGTACCCCTATACCTGTACCTGGAGTATTTGATTAAGTTTAGCTTTAATACGGTAGTTTTAGTTTTTTTTGCCTAGCACAGCCACTGCGTACCTACTTCAAGATTCAATCAAAGTGAGACACGTTCCTTACATGTAATAGAGATATCCCCATGTTCATGGCTATCGTCCAAAATCGAAATGACAGACCTTCTGGTTCGATTTCTGTCAGACAGAGACTAACAAAAGCGGCATCCTAAATCCTAAGCGACGTCGAAAAAGTGACACCTCGTCCTAGGTAATACCTTGCGTTGTATACGGCACTACACTTTGCCGTAATGCCGCATGTCAAAGATATGTTTAGATTGTTACACCGTACTCTAGCTTTAGGTATGATAAGGTGAAAACGTACCTTTGACATCGTCTGTACAACATCATGGCAAAATAAAATACGCTGACTATTTATTCTACTCTTTTAGTAGGTCTTCCTTCCTATTCTGTGCTAGCAATTTCCGCCAAACTGGCACGGACAGCTCCGTAGCCGCACTTGTGACTCTTGTGACTCATAAGGTCAGCAAAATGAATTTATTCAACTACTAGCTTCTGCCCGCGACTCCGTCCGCGTGGAACTCGTTTATATTGTGGCTCGATAAAAACTTTCATTCCCAATTTCATCCCCTTGGTTGACGATTTTCGGGATAAAAACGATCCTGTAGAGATAGTTTGAGCCCCGGGGAAGGACCCGGGACTCCAAATATCTCTATACTAAATTTTAACTAAATTAGTTCACCGGTTTAAGCGTGAAGAGGTTACAGACAGACAGACACACTATCGCATTTATAATATATAATATTAAGTATGGAGTGTGGAATCGATAAGCACTATTTATTGGAAAAGGTTTTAGAGACGATGAAATGTGCCCGTAATAGGTATACTCCAGGCAAAATACGGTTTTGAAAAACATTAATTTATAATAGCGTTTTTTTTGTTGATTTCATTTGAAAATGTTATTCTAAGAAATTTAGTCAAGAATCGGACAAACTTTCCACCCGGAAGTAATTATGTAGATTTAAATGAAGCATGCATTATCTTTTTTTGTACGATTTATCTTGAATATTATAGAGCAAATGTCAATGAACTAAAATAAAGACAAAAACATTTATTAATATTTTTACTGACTTTTTAGAAGCCAGTTAACTTATCATTTTTTCGATGTCTGAAATTTTGTCGGATTTTGTCGCTGGGTAACTATTTAATTGATAATATATCCGTTATACATAAAAAATAAGCTATTATAAATTATTTCCAAAATTGTCATTTTTTCCATACAAGTTGTCAGTTCATTGCCTGGACTAGTAGGGTAGGTACCGTAAAGGCACAAATTTTGGGTTACAATTGGCGTCAAACTTTGGAAATTAAGTGCATTTAAATTTCAAATTTCATTGAAGTAAGAGTAAATTAATAACGTTAACGTAACGTAAGATTTATTTGATTCTAGATTTTTATGCGGCAGTTATAAATGGGTGAGGACCAAATTCTTGGCCAGTAGTTAGCCTAGTTAATTGGTAGTAGTTAAAAAGTTCCGTTGTGACACGAAAATTAGCCATACAATTCTATGGTTAATTTTCGTGTCACAACGGAACTTTTTAACTACAACCAATTAACTAGGCTAACTACTGGCCAAGAATTTGGTCCTCACCCAATTATGTTATAATTATGCTTTACTACTGCTGTATTTTACCTGTTGGTGAGTACATTATATTATAATGCACTAGTCTAATCAGTGTCGTCGTCGTCGTCATTATCTTCTAGAGTTTTGTTGAAGCAATGAAGGCCCTGACCCTGACATTTGGAGCAACGCAATCGAGCTTTGACGCATCCACATCTTTTCCTCAGCTTTTCTTGCAGCTGCATTATACTAGTTTTAGTATCGACTGTGGAGCTGGTGATTTTGTTGTATAAATTGGCGATAAAAAGTTATCATTCTATTTCCAGCCCCAGTTTTCCGAGTTCAATGCGTTTCCTCGCCATAATTGAACTTGATGGAAAGGACGCATTGAATGCTGACGACCTGCAGCTGAAGAAGGTGGTAACTTCGATAATATCACCGTATCGTCAGACCAACGTATTTGTTGAAGCGAACTGTGGTTGTATTGTTTGTAATTCGTCGAGACTTTTTTCTGTTGGCTTAGCTCCATACAAAGCCAGAATATCCTTTTCTCCTACTTCTACTACTTGCTCGTGTGACGCATCCGGTTATGGAAAGTAGATTTTTTTACTAAGCAGAATAGACTGAACCTTTCCTTTGCCGTAGAATGCTGATGTAGTATCGAAACCACTTATTGCATGCAGAAAGAGGATTGATTCCCTGCAGGTTTCGACTACATCTCCACCAATTAAGCTTCGAGTGCTGTAAAATCTCTTTTTTACAGTCCCTTGATCCTCTTTCAGCATGAAAATGTTCTTGGATAGTATTGGTCGCGCTAGTGGAGCAAGACTCAGTAATAGGACCAATAGGTCGATATCTTGCCCAACCACTACGACATTTTGCTTCCTTTCGACTTCTTGTATAGCAGTTTGTACTATGAGCAAGTCTAAGTCGTCAATTGCCGTTAATGTGTTTATCCTCTCGCTGTTAAGTCTATCGCAAAGCTGCAGAATAAGTCGTTCTTTGTTTAAGATATTGCTTAAAAAATTGCCTTTGTTTCTGTTATATGACTGTTCTCATTAAATTCAATCTCAGGGCACTTTCGGTGTAGCATCCGGCTCAACCTTTCAGCGGTTTTTATACTGGTACAGTTTTCGCCATAGCCGTCGAACACAATGATAACCTCATCTCCGTAACATGTTTTAATGTACCTAACATAAGCAGCGTAAATATCAGAGCACGTTCCTTCTTTTGGCCAAATCACTCTGTGAATCAGCGAATCGCCATCTAAAATGTAAAATCGATCGTTATCTAGTATCGGTTCTGGGACATTATTAAAAATATTGTATGGCTGTTTTTTTTTTGTTTTTCTCATTCCTCCGTTTTCATCAAACAATGAAAGAAGTACTGTCGACAATTCATGACAAAAGCAGTCACGTAAATCTTTTTGGGAGTGGATGGCGCACACAATCCTTTGGAAACGAACGGAAATAGTGCACGAATATTTAAAATGTGATTATTTGCTAGTTATGGTTATTTCAGTAACTTTGGCGCACCATAGCTTAAAAACTATAACTCGTATCAAAGTGAATGTAAGTACTTATTTGTAGGAAATTTATTAGTAAATATTTTAGTTTTTGACCATCTTATCTTATTAGCTTGTATCGTTTTCCTAAAAATTGAGAAAATCTGTAAAATGGGACACTTTTTAAGGGGGGGAGGGGTGAAGCCGAAGGTAAGGGGCGGAAGAGTAGTGTATTATAATGTACTCACCTACAGGTATAACACAGCAGCAGTAAAACATAATTATACGTTTTGCCGTCTTGCCCATACACTGAAAACAAGAATGAATATATTAAAGGGCCTAGCGAGCGTTTCGCCGGCGTTCGATAGAAACGCTAGGCGAGCGTTTTCGCCTGTGAAACGTGTTACTTGGCTAGATATTGTATGGCATTAAGCGATCGACGCCATCGAAATTGAAGCGTAGCGTTTGATGACATAGAAAAATGGAACATTGCAGCATCTGACATTCCCATACATTTTAATGCTCTTTTTTTATACTTTCGTTGGCGTTGTCGATTGTAGCCTTGTCTAGGCCCCCTGGTCTAACTGTGTCTTGTGACAACACGGCGAAACTGTTATTGACCCCGCCGTCGAAAAACTATGTTGACGCCTGCGACTAGGGCCGCAACAATGCTCACTGCTAGCTTTGTGAAACGGGGCCCAGGGGTGTCATAAGAGCATTGCCGACCCTTTCTGATTTTAGGATAGTCTATGTTTTACATAATAACGTGTCTTATTAGGTGTAATCACACAGTCATATTATCACACACATATTATCTGTATATTCACGAAGGTTTGGATACCGGGACAATAATGGAACATTTCTGATACAAATGTACATACATGTAATATTTAAAGCTACGCATCGAGCGATGGCAAGTATGAAATAAATAGTCACTTCCGATAAATTGAGAGTTTGACAATTTATTTGCGTTTGGGATGGTTTATGGCACGTGATTGATAAGTTGATAACAAATGATAAAGGGCATTCCCTAAATGAAGAGATTCGTGACAACATTACTTACCTATTTCTAATAAGGCGTTTATAATCTCCAACGAGGTATCCCATAATGAGTCATCAATCATCATGGTATAGAGAGCACTTGAAACAATAGTTTTGTGAACCTTTGTGATGGCCTCAGCATCCACAATTGATGCTCAGTAACTGAATGTCATTTTCTGAAGTGGCCAGTTATTAACGATTGGACAAGAGGAATTGATTACAAACAAACATTCCGTAACAAATATATTTATCCAGGCTGAAGCATAAGTTTAAGACTGATAAGTTTCTGTTAAAGGCTTTTCTTTCACTTCACTAATTAATAGTAATAGTTTATCTAAGAACTAGTGTTCAGTTACTCGCTGCCTGAGGTGGCGAATAGACGTTACCTGAGTATTGATAATAGTTGAGTTCGCGTTCGCTTACCTCCCTAATAATGGACGCATACGCTATCGATAATTATATCGATAGTATTATACCATCATCTTCATGGACAAATTTCTGACTCGAACATCGTCCACCGAAAATGTATCGTCCAAAAGACCGGCCGGTGATGACTTAGATCGGAGAAAGCCTAAAAGACCCGCACTTAGCACCAACATCCGCTTCAATTGTGTAAGTACATCCGGCCATGAAGGAAGAGGACAGTGAATCTACCTCCAACCTTGGTAACAAGAGCAAGCATTCCGGATACCTATATGGTTTTCACGCCACTGCTCGGAAATGTGGCAAAAGATGGTTAGAATTCAGGCTTAGTTAGTTGGACGTCGCACGAACAGGCCATCTATGAGTTCAAACTGTCCAGAAATGTTTTTGTAGTCCAGTTTGAACAGCGATTCGAACAATCGCAGTTCCCCCACCCTCGTCCCCGTTGTATTGTAGTGTATGAAAGTTTGTACGGAACCCTCGACGCGCGAGTCAGACTCGCACTTGCCCGGTTTTATTTAATTTTTATAGCCAACACTGATCTGTCAACTTCGCGGATGAATTTTTAACATTGTATTCTAAAGTTAAATGAAATTCTCTAAGCTCGCGCAAGGCCCCGCCTCCGTCAGCGCGACAGAAATATTTATTGGGTATACTTGAATCTGAAAAAGGCTCAGCTAAACTACGCTCTTAACAATCTTCGGAGATTGCATATTGAAATGAACCTACCATTACTCAAACCATGACGGGGTATGAACAAACTAAAACTTTTTATCTGATTAAGAATCCTTACCACAAAAACAAGCTCGTGAGCAATATAGGAAGAAGTCGTTTAAGCAGCTTACCATGTGTCGATAAATTTAGACGATACAGGCTACCTCATCACTACGTGCTCGAACCAAGTAACGTCTCGCTCGAACCGGTCTCGCGGCGTCGGCTCGCACCGCTTGCACTACGCACGCAGTACGCACTGATAATGAATGATTCTCATTAGAAGCCGAGAAAACTCATTAGTTCACTTGGCATTTTACAAAAATTACCCTTAATTACACCTAATTTACAGTATAGTACATTGTTGTAAAGGCTAAAAAGTAGGCAATCGATGGACGAGTGGGTTCGAGGTCCGAGTCGCTAGGTGAGGACCTCGAAGGAGACGAGTCCATCTATTGCACTCTTGGCCGAGACATTACATAGGTAGTGCTTTTCACGCCTACTGCGAGGAAATTGCAAATAATTATATTTATAAGTCAAAATTAAGTACCTAATTAAAGATCATATTTAATATGAAACACTTTAGCGCGGCCGCTCGCGTGGCGTGACGGAGGACACCGCGCCGGGCCGCCCCGCGCGGTGTCCTCCGTCACGAGCGGGGCGGGGGGAGCTGTGATTGGTGAATCGCTGTTCAAACTGTCCAACAATAACAACCACGACTACAATGCAACATTGTAGTAGTGGTGGTTCAGGTGCTACAGCTATTGCCTCTTTTCCAGCTTGGTTTTAGACCATCTATTGCCACATTTCCGAACAGTGGCGTGAAATAGTACAATGGTAATAGTATTAATGGTACAGCATTAATATACTTTTCACGCCACTGTTCGGAAATGTGGCAAAAGATGGTTAGAATTCAGGCTTCATAGCTGGGGTTAGTTGGACGTCGCACGAACAGGCTATCTATGAGTTCAAACTGTCCAACAATGTTTTTGTAGTCCAGTTTGAACAGCGATTCGAACAATCCCAGTTCCCCCCGCCCCCGCCTCCGCCCTCGCCCCCGCTCCCGCCGCCGCTCGTGTGGGGGCCGCCGGCCCGGCGCGCTGCCCCCCACACGCGAGCGGGCCCGAGCTACAGTGTTTCATATTGTGATCTTTAATTAGGTACTTCATTTTGACTTATAATTATAATTATTTGCAATTTCCTCGCAGTAGGCGTGAAAATCACTATGTAATGTCTCGGCCAAAAGTGCAATAGATGGACTCGTCTCCTTCGAGGTCCTCACCTGCGGCTCGGACCTCGAACCCACTCGTCCATCTATTGCCTACTTTCTAGCCTTTACAACAATGTACTATTGTTGTTGTACAGTCAGAGGTTTTCATATACGTACTTAAATAAGGACATACATTTCTTTACAGAACTCTTTTCAATGTCATAAAGGCGTGTACCGATATTTACATCCTTATTTATGTACGTATATTATACCCCTGACTGTACCTACAATGTACACTACTACGGATTTAGTGAAATCAAAAAAAAATACTTAAACGCTTACACGGGCGTATTGAAAAGTTTAAAATGATCGCATTAGCTCACTAAACTGTTGGTAATTAATGTAATTATATATATTATTGCTGTCTAGAATCTAAACTGACACTAGATAAGTAAGAAACCGCTGTACTGTTTATTGTTAATAAGACCCATCGGGCCAACAAAACCACATGCCACGGATGCGTAACGATGCCTATAATTTTTTTTGATATAATATTAGTCGCAATAATGCTCACTTGATATACAACACTTTATATATTTACATATGATATACCTAACTATCATTTTATATATATAATGATCATTTGATGTAATAACATTTAATATAACATACTTACTTTAAGTCTAATGCATATTTCATATAATGAACATCTGATATAATGTTAATTTCTTCTGATGTAGGTACAGTTAGCATAATAGTTTTTGGTAGACACTAAGGCAGTCAGTCGTTGTAAATTTTTATTGACTGAATTTCATTTCAACTTTGTCCCAAAATGTGTAAAATTGAAATAAACTTTCAACCAATAGTGTAAAGTTTAAAATTAGAAAATACCTTAGGTTTACCTACTGTAAAATGATATAATTAAATTTAGAAATATACTTACTTTACTTTTTCACACAGCATCTATTAATTTAGAGGCTTATTTTTCAGGGTTCCGTATTCAACAGGGAACCCTGATAGTTTCGCCATGTCCGTCTGTCCGTGTGCGGCCTAGCTCAGTGACCCTTGCTATAGTAGAAATCTGTAATTCAGCGTGGGTAATATAAATTAATCACGATAACAAAATGGTAGAATAAAATCATAAAAAGATTTTATTAAGGTACCTCCCCTACACGTAAAGTGGGGATGTAATACCTTTATGTGAAAAAAGTCGTGGCAGTACTACATATAATAAACATAAAAGGAAAACTATCACGGCTAAGTAGACATTACTAGTTATCGAGTAATTGTCGACCACCTTAAAATGTACTCAAAAAGCCAACTGTCGTACAAATTTGGCCGACGCAACCAGACCATACTTGGCGCGTGCATGTCGATGTAACAAATACAGACAGGCAACTACGGAACGCTACAGCCAGTTTTTCAATGCAGAAATCACTTGATTCAAATAATATGGTGTGTAGTAAATTTGTGCATGAATATATTGTTGTAGAGTTGTAAAAGGTTTTTGTTGTGTTTGTTTGTTGGAACCAACTGCTCACATATTTTGTGTACTCATTCAACATTTTAGGTATAATGAGATAATGAGACAGTGGCATTTTGATCTTTAGACCAGTCAACCAATGGTATTTTGGATTTTGGTAATTATAAAAGTATTCATCTTCTTCTATTTTAATAATAATTCGGTATTTGAAAGAATATTTCTTATTACTAATTAGGTTATTGGATGTACTGAGTGAACGTCGTTACTAGTTTTATTATCTTACAAATAAGACTATTTGAGATTTTCGTCTTCATGGAACGAGTATGTAAATTACCGATTCAGTCAAAATATATAATAGAGTATTACGATACTTGGCTGCTGTAGCAAAGCGGTAACAACGAAACACCTCAAATATTATCTGCCCACATGGCGAATGAGATCATATTAAATATTTTTAGTTTTCTATGGCAACCAAAACATTTGTTTTCTGAAAAAATGTCTTGTGAATTGTAGAAATTTGCATCCTGAAGCGTGGCATAGCGAAGTATTCAAAGTAAAGTTTTTTTTTTGATATATTACTTATAGTTTTTATAGTTAGGTTCACGGCATGACTGATGAGTGATTGGTGATGCCTCCATAAGTATCGTTTTTAAATACCGGAACATCAACATCGATCGCATTTTTGAATGTTGGTATTAAGTGTTGGGAATGGAACCAATTTAAAATGTGAGTGACACTTTAACGCAATTTATATTTAATTTGGAATGGTGTAGTAAACCTGTTTGTTGACTGTTGTTACACCTAGCAAGAATTAATGAGTTTTCACTCAACAATCACTGCAGTATATATAGGTATATATCAAGCTTGCTGGCGGTTTATTTTGCAACGCGAAATTAAGTAGTTGAAATAATAAATTTGCGAATAGATTTACTCGCTGCTATTTGATACATACATACTTTGTAGTACATCTATCTAAGACATAATAATTCGTCGTCTTACATGAATAGTAATTAAATATAATATTTTATCATAAATTTAGTTCACACGTAAACAGACTTAGATATTCATGGGAATAGACTACACTACAATCTAATAGGTACCTATATCAAGATGTTTTACGTGGATAGATTACATTTTTATCGATTTCGAGAGTTTCTTGTCACTGATAACATACTCCGCTGAATACCAAGCCTAATGATACGGCGGTGAATGTGAGAGCGAGCCGTTATCTCTTTGGACTATTTTCACGGGTACTACCTATATTTTTAAATGTCACCTATGCTAAGGGGCGTTCAATAAATTCTCGGCATCGGCATTAAAAACAGAAGTTATTTTCACGGGTACTATGTTTTTAAATGTCCCCTAATGCTACGAGGGGCGTTCAATAAGTTCTCGGTATCGGCATTAAAAACAGAAGTTATTTTCACGGGTACTATGTTTTTAAATGTATCTCATGTAAGTGAATTTTGTAAATTCTTTATGAGATAATAAATCTCATAAACCATTAAATGTCCCCTATGCTACGAGGGGCGTTCAATAAGTTCTCGGTACAGAAGTTATTCGTGTCGTATCATTTTTAATTATTAAATAAACTACTTTCTGTTTTAAGTGTATATATAATGTGTTCGAATATTTTAAAGGGTCGAACAGACTGCCAGCGGGACGGTAGCGGGGCTTGATGAGCGCGTGATGCGGGCGGGGCGGCCGGTCACACAGAGCACGCGCGCATCGCGGGGCGCTTTGCCGACGGGGCGCAGCCTGTTTGACCACGCTAGCGGTTTGTAGGGAAATATCACGCGGCCGCCCGTCGCGCGTCGCGCACTGGCCGCGCGCCCGCGACGGTGCTGTGTGTTCGATCCTTTATATTGCTTCAGAAAAAAAACTTTTGTTCGACGAAATGAGGCTCATTTTTTATATAAACGCAATCGCACGGATTTTATTGAGGAGTTTTGAATGACAAAAATAATAACTAAAAGTAAAACAGTTGGTCTAGGTGACAGGGTAGATAATTAATTGGTTAGGGCGCATAACGTCCCACTCGCAGAATGTCCCTTTGTCCCTTTCGCGAAACGTCCCTTTCCAAAATGTCCCTTACGCAAAACGACCCTTCTGCAAAAGGTTCTGTTCGCAAAAAGTCCCTTAACATAAATAAAGTCCCGTTCGCAAAACGTCCCTTTCGCAAGATGACCCGTTCGCAAAACGTCCCTTTCGCAAAATGACCCGTTCGCAAAATGTTCCTTAAAAATATAGATAAAGACCCTTTCATATAAAGAATAATATATTTTTCGTGCTCGAAAAGTATGTTATATTAGGGTTATCAAGCGGGTCTAAAGTAGTACATGTAGCCCCTAGGGAAAAAAATGCATTTTACAAAATATCTTAATCTGACCAATAGAAAAATAGCTCCCGATATTAAAATAAAACCACCAATCATAATATTGGCCATCTCTTATCCCATGAGAAGACTCCTAGTTTCTACTTAAACAAGCTTTTTCCAGACGGGACATTTTGCGAATGGGTCATTTCGCAGACGGGACGTTTTGCGAAAGGGGCGTTATGCACTAGGGACGTTTTGCGAAAGGGGTGGGACCTTTTGAGAAAGGGACGTTTTGCGAATGGGACGTAATTTTGGTGGAGGGACGTTTTGCGTTTTTGCGAGCTTAGTCCACCTCCATAAATTGTCTTATATCACTATCCCTTAGACTTTACACCCATATATTTTTCATTTATGTTCAACTAATTTTTAGAAAATAAAAATAAATGTTTGATGAGCTTTGTTAGCTGCGCTGTGCTTTAACAATATGTTTAATTCAAAATTATTTTTGATAAATGAAGAATAGATTTATTAACCAGCGATGAACACTTTCTTAAAACAAACGTACAAAGTTTACTGAATTTACAATTATTTACAACTCCTATAAAGAAACAAATATATCTACGTTAATCAACCATGTTTTTCGTTAAAAAACATTAGCATACTAAAATTATATATTTTATATAAACAGTAATACAAATAAATAACTTAAGCTTAAATTATTTTTTAATTTTCCAGGCATCTAAATAGACAAATATCTCAATTTAAAATCAATATTCTGAATTACCAAAACCAAGCAGAATGAATTACCAAGTTATCAATGACAAATTGTTTTAATGATATTAATATGTAAAAGGTACATTTTAATTATTTTCTTTTGTTTCAAGTATCAATATTGTGATTGTTGACCAGTATAAATGGTCATAACAATGATAATATTATTATTAGACCAAACTTGGGAGACTGCGCGAAGATAAGTTTTTCTTCGTTCAACTATAATATTGGTGTCAATACGGTTTGGGCACAGTGTTCAACTTCTGGGTAAAATGGCATACTTCAGCATAAAACCATTTGTAATCAAATACATTGACGTAATAGGAGGGTTTAAATAGACATATTCATTCTGGACAATAAGGTATAGTCGCCTTATAAGGAACCTTAGTTTCCAAGCCTTGTAAAACAATTACAGTACAATTAATAAAGAAAAACCATTCATAGGACTGCTAATAATTTTATTTACAAACAAAATATTGAAAGTAAACCTAATGTTCTTTGCTTTATAACAAATTAAATTTATTTCAAGAAAAACGTGTTAATTAATATAAATATACGTTTAATCAATGTGTACTATCGTATAGAACTGGTCGAATGATACTCGTACTTTTAAAAAATCTGTTCAATAAAATGAAAATGATGAAAAAGAAAAATTGCTATAAAACGAAAATAACTTGAGAGATTTATTATATCAGCCTGAATCATTAGGTAACTTTTCAGTAAGTCGGTAATAGTAAAATAGTGTAGAGTAATTATACATTGTAGATATACAGGGTGGCTCATTCAGAGCGGTCAGTATGGGAAAGTCTGAAACTATAAGATATACGAAGATCTGTTCTTAGGAACCATGTCATCGATTTTAGTAACAAGAAAAACTGCATTCATACATTAAAAAAAAACTTGTACTCAGCTCGGGAATCGAACCCGGTCGTTTTGAAAAAAAAAAAACTAACACTATTTCTATTAAGATATCGATTGTGTAGGTCTTAAGCAGTAAATGTTTCTATGGAACATGATGTCTAAAATGAATAATTGTTTTCACATACTTTAATTTATTTTAGTAGGTGTTGTAGGTGCGAAGTGACCACCGTTTTTTTCAATACAATATTCAACACGTTTAGGTAACGATCTTACTATTGCATTTTGTATCTTCATGTGGTGAATTTGCGTTAAAATTGACTCTATGGCTGCTTTTAGGTCTTCAACGGTGTCATAGCTTGTTTTGTACACTTCATCCTTAACATAACCCCACAAGAAATAGTCTTGAGGCGTTAAATCGGGCGACCTCGCGGGCCATTTGATAGGGCCGTTCGTACCAATCCATTTCTGGGAAAAGTGCTTAGTTAAAAAGTCTCTAGCTATGCGACTATTGTGAGCCGGTGCTCCATCCTGTTGAAAATAAAGTTGTTCTCTTACTTCTGCTGACATTTCTCCTAGGGCCTCTAAAAGATCTTCTAAGATTGCAAGGTACTTGAATCTATCCAAATGTCCATTTTAAATTTTAAACATGAGTACCTTATTATAAAGTAGGCCGACCCAGCAGTTAAATGAGAATCTAACTTGACGGCGTCCTTCGTGCATTCTTAAGGGATTTTCTCGACTCCAATTGTGATGATTTTTACGATTGTACATTCCGTTGTTGGAAAATTACGCACTTAAAATGAATAAAAGTCATAGCATGGCAGGCGAGCTAAGTACAAGTTTTTTTTAAATGTATGAATGCAGTTTTTCTTGTTACTAAAATCGATGACATGGTTCCTAAGAACAGATCTTCGTATATCTTATAGTTTCAGACTTTCCCATACTGACCGCTCTGAATGAGCCACCCTGTATAATTACTCAATTAAGTATGTTAAAGAGAAATGACACTGTAATTTGGAATCCACAGTCAAACTGATCGGTTTTGTTTTGTGGAGCAATGTATGTTACTATTCTTGTCATATTCGTGTTTTTAATCTCTGTCTTATAATAAATCTCTGAATTAAAAAAAGAATCAGCCAATCAAACTAAGCATTTTTCGGTCACTAATGATCTGAGCTTCCCATGAACGGAAAAACATGAAACTCTTTTTATTAGTACATTATTATTCTAGCTTCCGCTTAGGATACATTTTTATCCGACTGTGACAATTAATTATTTTTCCTAAAGATTTGACATCATAAATTGTTTCATTTCTTCTTCTCGAAATTCTAGCTGCTATATCTGTCAACTGTCAGTGACGTCAAAATGGCGATCTTGCTATTACAGTACGATTACTGTTAGTTAACCACTGACAGATAGTTTGCCTTCATTTAATTTTCAACTTTAATGTCATACAAATAAATAATTTAATTGCAATTTTCAGAATACTGTTACCCACGTCTACCGATTTAGAAATAACTGCTTAATTTGTATGAGGTTAAAGTTGAAAATTAAATGAAGGCAAACTATCTGTCAGTGGTAAACCCCAAATAATTCTACTTTACTATCCAACATTAATAATTATGATCCGGTGTGTGATAGACCTTTACAAAACCCATACAAAACGATAGCATAAAAAAATAATCGATTCTGATATGGGAACTCATATGCGCTTAAGTATCGTATCAAGGTGTAATTGAAATAAATATACTCTTTATTAACAATTTTTAACAAAATAACGTCAAAAGTCTGACTCTTCCTTTTTTTTTTTAATGGCATGGCTGTTCTCGCTCTATTTGAGTTTCTGCAAGATTACACGCTGAGTATTTGTCACGATACTGGTTTGTCAGTATTTTATATTTATCATCAATAAACAGTATGTTTTAAATCAGTATATAACAGGCCTTTTATAAACATTAATTATCCATCGCGTCAGTATTAAGGCGGTATTATATCTTCGTACTTCGCGCCTTCAAGTTGACATTGAGCCAATATAGATACAGAAATTAGCCAACATACAGGAAAATACTGTTATCATAAAGCCTGCAACACACATTTCATTAAGTTGGCGATGGCGGGAACATGTATAGCCCGACAAATCCCTATTTAACCCTGAGTGTCGCTGTAAACCGCATAATATATGGCAATAATGCACCTACGTCATATATAGTCGGGACAGTGTGTATTGACATTGTGTTGTTTGTTGAATGTAAAAATGATATGCTTTATAATAAATACCTATTCATCCATATCTGGTCCCACGTACATATTCGATAATCGCGAAGTATTTATCTTCCTTGCCGTTTGTTTATTATTATTATAAAAGAGAAATGGCACACAGTCAGTAAGTGTATAAATTAACTACGAATAACGAATTAAATCATTATAAAATCAAACAGACGTGACTCTCGCCAAGATGGCGACAATCACCCCGCTGTTTGTTTACATCGGTGACATTCAATGACTTCTAACGTCTGTTGTCAAAGTGTACTCCTTGCCAGTAAAATAAATTATTTCCAAAATCCGCAACATGGCTAGAGGGTCAAAAAGAACATTGTCAGGCTATACACAAGATTTGCCAGAATGTGATAGTGCGATCTGAAACATTGCAACATGAAAAAAATAAACATATTACTTTAATATTTTTAATTGACGACCGGTTAGTCTAGTGGGTAGTGACGCTGCCTACGAAGCTGAAGGTCCTGGGTTCGAATCCCGGTAAGGGCAAATATTTGTGTGATGAGCATGAATATTTGTTTCTGAGTCATGGATGTTTTCTATGTATTTAAGTATTTCTATCTATTATATATATCGTCGTCTAGTACCCATAACACAAGCCTTACTGAGCTTACTATGGGACTATGTCGATTTGTGTAAGATTGTCCCCTAATATTTATTATTATTATTATTATTATTAATAATTACCTTTAATAGAAAGGGACTCGGACTCGCGTTATGGTTGCAGAACTTACCTAGTCAACTATCAATTAACTCAAGGTAAAGTCAATGTCCCAATATTTGTTAAATTACTTATTTTAACCCAACACAACAGAATTCCATTTCAAACAACGAATAACTTTTACACCAAGACCATCGAACTACCAAGACATAATTAAAAAATATTTGACCTGCTATTGAAAATATACCCGTCTAACCCCATTAATTCTAGAAAAATCTTAACAGCGCGAAGTAGGAATGGGGTCGCGCCATCTATCGGCCCCATTTGGTACTAACGTGCAAGGGCAATCAGCTTAGTATGTATGTTGGTATTTTAGCGATTATTGTTTATCACGTGAACCGATCTCGATTTTTTTTTTATTTGAAAGTGTACTTATATTACAGTCTTATAGGAATTTCAAAACAAAAAATACTTATAAAGTTGATTAAATTTCAAACTTAACGAGGAAATTATTTTTGAAAATAAAACAAAAAATACGCTAGATACAGAAAAAATTATACTTTTCCAGAAATATTTAATGTTTATCTCAATCACAAGTAATAATTACAAATTTTTCGCTTAGATAACTACGGAGATAAGGGGGGGAATGGTATTTTTTTTTACATTTTCCTTCATAGATCGAAATTTTACCAATGTAGAAAAAAAAACGGTTTCAAAAAGTGCAACTCAAGCACTTTCATTATGATACCCCACTTCACCTAATAGTTGTTTTTTTTTTGCCCCCCTCCTCAAAAACAAAACAAAACAAAAAATAAACTAGGTACAGAAAAAGTTAAAATTTTCCAGTAATATTTACGTTAATATTAATCACAAGTAATAATTTCAAATTTATTCGCGTGGATAATTTCGGAGATAAGGGGGGGGAATGGTATTTTTTTTTACATTTTCCTTCATAAATCGAAATTTTATAATGTAGAAAAAAAAACTCAAAAAGTACAACTCAAGCCCTTTCCCACTTGACCTACAAGTTGTTTTTTTTTTTTTGCCCCCTCCTCATATTCGCAATTTTTCATAGAAAATTTGAATGTATATTTAAATTTCTCATTCTCCATGCACGTGGACAACTCTCATTTAAAACCATTCCAAATTTCAAATTGATAGCTTAAGTAGTTCGTGAGATATTTCACTTTGTGACAGACGGACAGACGGACGGAGTCGCACCATAAGGGTTCCTTTTTTACCTTTTTTGGTACGGAACCCTAAAAAGAGATCTTTTGTTCCGCGTTAAGCACTTACCGGGTACCCGAAAGGATTATCTATTATTCATTCCTAAACACACCTTTACCTGAGAGTCGGAGTGACTCAAGTCCATTTCAGTCATCAGGTTTTATTTATTAAGTATAAAACAGTGTTAAAAATATGTACAGAAGAAGATCAATAAACATTGAATTCTGCAGCCTGTGTCCTACCTGTTGGATCTATTGCCACAAACATCTACTAAACTTTAACCCCCTTTTTCATAAAACTAAAAATACCTCTGTTAAATAAAAACGCATTTTGTCCCTTTCTTACTAATTTAAAATATTTAAATATCAGAGTGACAGGTAAAGTGACAAACTAACTTTAACGGCATTTTAGCTGAAATAAGTTTGTTCAACGTTTTACTTGATAGGTTAAATTAGAACTGAATGTGTCCTATGTCCAAGAGAAGAAATGCGTTAACTCCCACCACATTACCATGCAAACGAAGTCGCAGGTACAGCTAGTAAATAAATAAAATAATATATTTATAAATCACTTCTTTATTTTTTGACGTAGGCACAGTAGAATTATTTGGGGTTTACCACTGACAGATAGTTTGCCTTCATTTAATTTTCAACTTTAACCTCATACAACCTCATTCAGTAGTTATTTCTAAATCGGTAGACGTGGGTAACAGTAACCTGAAAATTGCTTTATTTATATGACAGTTGAAAATTAAATGAAGGCAAACTATCTGTCAGTGGTTAACTAACAGTAATCGTACTGTACTTTTAGTTAGGGATATATTCAGTGGGCGTTATTTGGGCACTTTTACTTCAGTTTAATGAAGTCACGTAAAAATACATGAATAAATTTAAAATAACAGTATTTACCCAAATTGGATATTAAACAGAATATGCACCTGAATACACTAAAAATACTGACACAATTTGCTTTATTTTTCTCAATTTCAAATGATATGTATAGGTTGGAAATTTAAATAATCTGCCAATTTTAACACGTTAGGGAACTTTCCATTTATTTTATTGATCAGCTTCGGTCCAGGATTTGTCTAGGCAACCCATGTGCGATTTATTAATCTACACTCAATACCAAAAGTTTTGTGTGCACTTTGTATAGAATTTCAGTAGAAACTGTACCCGAAACTTCTGCTCTTGACTATATATATTATCTAACATTCAACATTAGTAATTAATAATTATCAAATAACATATATCTATATGGGTATATGTCTTCAACGTATCTCTCCCTAAATGTTCGCAGATAATTTGATCAGAAACACAGCGATCTCCGTCTAAAAAAAGGTCCATGCTTATTTTTGAGTTCCCATTATGCAAATATCTGTAAGCGTCGCTTTATTATGAGTTATGAGTAAGTAGCTCGTCGCTACCTAAATATAAGAGTAAGTACCTAAAATTTAGAATGTCATTCGGGTATATATTTCTCTCCCGTTCGCTCTTACACCCGAATAACTTGCCTAAGAGCTCTCGGACTGTGCTGCCCTTTGAAAATGCATGACGGAATTTGTGTTTCGGAATGTAGCTCCTCCCGCGTATCGTGGCTCTTCATGGACGAATGTGTTGCGTCCCGGAAATATCGACACGTCCCGAACATGAGTGACTCTTACTTACCTACCAAACGAGAGAGATAGTAACCCATATAATAAACCATAGTTTGTCGGACAAAATGATTTTTGTTATAAAGTACTTGCCGGTGAGTTATGACAGACACACAATCCCTGTTTTCGTCTCCCAAAAGTCCCCGGATCAGGACCTCGTAGAACGACCGCTATCTTGGAATATGTACTCCCTTCGTAAGAAATTCAGGTTTTGTTCGATAGATAAGATTAGATTAATTTATTTCATGACATAAATTACAGTACACAGTTGCCTTAGTCAAAAATATAAGAATTTACATCACGATCGTCTCAAAATAACAATAAATACAAATGATCACCAATATAGTTAGCGGTGAATTCGTGAATGCCCCTGATCGCAGGTGTTTGTGGCCCGAACCGAAGGTGAGGGCCATAAATATGCGATCTGGGGCTTTACGAATTACCGCCCGTGGTGCGTACACAATTTTACGTCTTCTCCTGGGTGTGAAGTGAGATTTGCCGCTGCGCCCGTGGGCGGTAAATCTCACTTACCGCCCGGAGTGACGTAAACATTATTTCGTATCACCTAATCAGGATCGTCAAAGTACAGTTTATTGTAAAATATAAATACCTAATAAATATACGAAAATGTCAATCAATCCTTATAAAATACATCAATCAAACAAAAACAGAGGAAATGTCATTAGCAATGCATGTTAGCTATTAATAAATGTAACGCCGATTAGCACGTAAGGCTAGACTGTTAGTGTTAATAATATGCAATAAATAAATAAATAATTAGCAGAAATAATAAATAGTAAAATTAACTAAAATTAAGTAAATGACATTTCCCTAAATTCCCTAGTTGAATACCGTGATCCAATAAAAGGTTTCTGAGCTTGCGGCCAAATGCATCGTCAGACGTTTCAGATTTTATGTCAGCGGGTAGGTGGTTATAAAAAGTTTGGCCTATTATACGTGGGTTTTTAGTCGCTAGGGCCATTCGACGTGGGAATGTTGATAACTACGTGCTCTATGAAATCATGGTCTAGAGCAACATTAAAGCTGAATAAATTCTGCGCGAGCCTGTAATACACAACCTTGATAAGAAAATGGGTCTTCATGTATGTCGCCACCCCATACGAATCCAAGAGATCTTATGGGGATGAACAATCAATCCTATGCGAGTAGCGACAGCTACTTAGAAAGGGAATGCATCACATACCTTAAACTGCTAGAGATTGTCTCATCGTTCCTTCTTTCATTAAATCTTCTGCTTCGCTATTTAAGGTGCTTTCTGCCACCTGTATAAAAGATAGCTCTATGAAAATGATGTACTCAACACAATTAACCCTATCCCTAAGAATGAATGTAGCATAAAAATATACATTTGTCCCAGGAACACCACTTATACACCGTATGTATAGTCCACTGCCTCGCCCGCGAGTATGGCACAAGCATATCCGCCTTAGGCGCATCAACTCAATTAGGTAGATTAGGTAGTTACCCAGAGCCAACAAATACTGACACACAGTTATAGCCACTCCAAATATGAGGCTATCGTTGACATCCAGTAACCCAAAACACAGCTGCAACACAGGCACAGCTATGGCTCGCCCGCCTAGGGAGACGAGACTTAACAGTCGACTGTTCAGCGGCCCATAGGGTATCACATACCCCACGGCCTGACTCAAAGCATTACAATACCCGAGCCCTCTGTTGGAGGACGGACCCTGGGCGCGTCCGCCCAGGCCTCAGCTGACTCCTAGGCCAACTCCACGATCAACCTACCCCTGCCTCAGCTCGTCCATGTCACCGACAATGGACGCAGCACACACACCTTCTCTCGGCCCTGATCGAAGTTGAGCTCTAAATAAGATATCAATACATATACAAGAATCAATTGCGTTGAAACATCATACAACCGTTGGAGCTAGCTAGCTATAAGAAAATTACGTAATGTAATACTTAGCTTTAATTTTAATGTCTCTGCCGTCTCTGGATCGATGCACGTTCTCCCAGCAACTTTGCACTAAGTTTATGTAACTGTCTATATTCGCGACCTCTAGCGCAACGTTAACGTTGTTAACTTTAAATATGCTTACCATAGACTAGGCTTCTCAATGTTGCTAGAGTTGAAGTTAGGTGCTTCCTTTAGGGAGTTTAGGGTTTCGGGATTGTCGCGACAATGTATTTGATTGACAATTTGATAGCTATATATAACGCTTGATACGACACAAGTAGGTAATATTTTTAAGGTGAAATACATTCAGGCCGATTTATGGAATTTTTGTGTCCATTTAATAACGAGTCAAAATATTTTATTTATTAGCACTTCTCTTTAGCTTTCTTTGAACTGCATGGACTTGTAACACCATCTATTTTTTCTTTTTCTCTTCATCAATTATATTTTTTTCTTGTTACATCTGATGTTATTAGGAACACGCTGATCCATGTCGGATGTCTATGTATTGCCTTTGCATTTTTGTTATTGTAGAAATAAAGTTTTGTAATTTGTAATTTGACAAATAACTATAATTTTGCGTGCTGCACAACAATCCGTCTCACAATAAACACATTGTGTCTGTACATAAATAACTTAAATGCGCCAGCAAAGTCTTTTGTCTCTCCAACAATAAAAAATCGACAACGCTAATATTGTACGTTGTGAGGCAAATTTTTTCTCAGACGAATTACCGGAACCCCGTTGGTTGTGGGAGAAGAGGCCTTAAAACCATGCAATACAAAAGTTGGCCGGCTCGCGAGAGCGTCGACAGACGCCCACTAAATGTTGCGGTTGCGTCGCCCGTAATTGTATCCATTGTTTTTATAAATAGTAACAAGTCATGATTTATTGAAACAAACACAACCCAGAACAACTATATGACATAATTAATAAGTAACATAATATAGCGAAATATAACTAAACTAAACCTTTAATAAATATAAAATATGTTTTTTTCCAATATTTGATATGGTTCGCAAATGTATACTTACCTACCACCAATCATCTATTTCACTCGTTTCTATCGTCGCAAAGTGCTTTAAAGCCTAATATTACGGTAACAAATCCCTGAATCGAAAATTTTCCACAATATTTTTTACGTCACTCCGGGCGGTAAGTGAGATTTACCGCCCACGGGCGCAGCGGCGAATCTCCCTTCACACCCAGGAGAAGACGTAAAATTGTGTACGCACCACGGGCGGTAATTCGTAAAGCCCCAGATCGCATATTTATGCACATTACACAAACACCCGCTATCTGGGGCATTCACGAATTCACCGCCCTAGGTACGTAATGAACTATTTCCACACTCGTTCGTAACGTGCCTCTTATTACGTCGCTTTTAGGCATTTACATGATTATTTACATAATTAAGACGCGTGTTTTATAAGTATTTATAACATTACGGCATTCGTGTTTTATGTTTATGTCTCGATTAAGACTGCTTAGCTCCCCAGCAAGGTATCTGAACAAGACTTTATTTTCAAGGGCATAAGGTTGCTCAGATATTATAGAACCTTTGGAAACGTACATATATTTATGAACTCGAATGTAGAGTCGATGAAATTGAATGTTAAGCACTTTTGGACCTCAACGACATTCAAATAGAGTTGACATTGTGCCAAACCTTCATTTTCCTCGACCGTACAATATAGGAGTAAAAAACTGTTGCCATCATTAACTGAGCATTTCTTAAAAAAATACTGGTTTATATGGGAAAAGGTAACACAATAGGAAAAAATCAAAGGAACAATTTTTGTCCTATTAGGATCGAAAGAACTCGTGATTCTCAGTAGAAATAACATAATACTCCTGGAAAAAAATACAGTTAATAATAATAACATTGGCATTTTTTTTGAGCGAATATAACTTAGTGCAAGGTCTGAGTGGACGCTCGCTTAGAGCGGGACGTCGAGCGTCCATATAAATTGCATTTGTTTCATACGGACGCTGCACGCTCCGCTCTGAGCGGGACGTCCACTCAGGCCTTACACTTAAAGAGCCTATAAAATGATCATCTCATGAAAATGCGTTTTTCCTCGCAAATGTGTTGGAAAACGGCGTATGAAACGCGAGAGCTTTGATAATCACATCTTCGGCTCTCTGATCAGTTGATCACGCTCACCTGCGGCTCGCGTGAATAATTCCGCCTCGGATGTAATGATCGACAGAGCTCACTTGTATCACAATAATTATTTATTTATGTTGTATGTATGCTGTTAAGGAGCTATCCAACCACACCATGGAATTTAACGTAATTTTTCTCCAATATGCATTTTAGCCACCCACGGACAGACAGATGTGGCGAAACTATAAGGGTTCCTTGTTGACTGCGGAACCCTAAAAGTGCTACTGGCAACTTCACTGACCTCTAAAATAAAATGATTTTATAGATTTTGTTATCAACTTGTAAATCTATAAAGTCATTTTATTTTAGTTTGTGGAGATTTATCAAGGTTCGAGTTGGATTTATAAATTCCTCTTAGAAAGAGTAATATAGGTGACGGCACGTAAGTCTAGCGCTGACCGTTTATGCGCAGAAGTCGAAAATAAGGTATCTCGGGGGAGTGAAGGGGACGCGCGGGGGCGTGCGTAAGCGCTCATTGGCTCTCCAGACGTACTCTGTCCCGCGCACCGATACGACACCCCGCTCACTTCTGGTGGTACAGTCGCGTTCTAAATTGTATTGTTATTAGTTATTTATTACTGTCGTTTTTTTGTGTTAAGTTTGAGTTTGTTTTTTATTGACTGTTTTTATTAAGTTAGTGTTTATTTGTGATTTTAAACAGTAAGTATTCCTAGAAGAAATACTGTTTGAGAAGACAGGCACGGAAAATGGTATATGACGTGCATTCTTTCTTAAAGACAGAAACGAATGAATTACTTGATTCTTTGAAACATATTAAAAGTCAGATTGACGAAACTACGAATATGTAACTCAGTCACTTTTGGACAGCGGCACTGTGGATTTAAAAATGAATAACATGATGCATGAGGGTGTGCTACCCCTATCAGATTTCGATTAATGTTACTGAATAAAAATAAAAAAATAAAAATTATTTCTACCTCCCCATATTAGTGATGAGATTAGTTTAAACGAAATACCTTAGATATAAAAGAAGGACAAACAAAAACAAGTTTTTAATAGTAAGGATTATTGTAATCAAGTTGTAGTGATAGCAATTGCGTTCGCGACAGTACCTATGCGCAGCTATCCCCTCCATGTTTCGTTCACCGCTAGACTTACGTGCCGCTACCTATACGTTATACTTACTTGGCTTAATTTATAAGAATAGTCATATATTATATGTAAGTAAAATGCTACATCTCGTAATATATTTTTCGGCTCCAAAATGTGTCTGTCATACTTATATTGTTTGCCCGCTGTTTTAGCAAATATATCGCTTATAAATGGTTTGATCTATTTGCTTGTTTCAGGTGCAAGCTTTGTTCCAGTTCGTATTTTCGATAGTGGCAGTTGCGCAATATTATTGCGTGATCGATTTCCTACGCACGTCTCCTCATCCTCTCTTGATATACATCCGAATTTTATATTTCCACAGTAAGTATTATAGAAGCACCCGTTATTCTCTTTATTCAATATATATTTTAGACCTCTCACGAGGGGTATCCAAAATGAAGAGCAAGTACTTTACTTAGAAAAAAAATTTAGATATGAAAATTATATTCGAAAAAAAATTGAATATAAATTATAAATATGACAATATATGCGAGTACCTACTTATTATCAAACCGCGATTAGAATACACTTCGAATGGACCGTTAGCACAAAAGCTAGAGAAAGCTTGGAAATTCCTCGTACTGAAGTACTTATCAACATAGGCAGTGCCTACACTGCAGTAAACTATTTATATGCTACCAAAGGTATATATGTGTATTTAACACTATTTAGCACACTAATTATCTATTTTACTTTCTTTGTATCAGGTGATGATACAGACAGCTCTGAAGACGATGATGTTATGTTATGAGGGAAAAATATTACATTATTTATATTTTATTTAAATAGGTAATATAATTTATGATAGTAGTACTGAAATAATTATTTTCATTTATCTGCACACTCTACCATTGACAATGTCATTTCATGTATGCATTCGAAAACGGCATATGTGCTCAAGTGTATTCTAATGGCGGTTTGATAATACTGTGTTCCCGATTGACTCATAGTGGTAGTGGGACAGTATGTAAGAAATAAATAAATGTATGTAAACACACACTTATTTATTTCTTGTTTCAGACCCCGGCCGCTGCGGCTCCGACATCAACGTGGGCGGGAGTATTGACGAATTAGCCGACCAGGCTTTCGTCTACCTCTCGTCTACACCCCACGTCGCAATAAGGACACTAATATTCAGCTCGATCAGCATTGTCCTGTGTGTTTTTTGGGTGGTTGGAAGCATTATTCTGATAAGTAAGTAATCGCTTTTGACTGTTGGTATAGTATAGTTCGTTATGTATATATATAAAAAAAAACAATTGAGAACCCCCTCTTTTATTTAAAGTCGGTTAATAAAAGAAGAAGTACTGGCTGACTGACTCATCGACGCACAGCCGAAACTACTAATGTTAGAGAGTTGATTTTTGCATAGTAGGTTACTTTTATAACGTGGGCAAGGGATAAGAAGGGATTTTTGTAAATACCTCCCCTAAGGGAGGTAAATAGGGGTTCTAAGTTTGTATGGAGAGCAAGACATATTTAAAGAAAGAGATTTGTAACTTCTGGTTTAGACTGTTTGTAATTGATTCCATAAGGGGGTTAAAAACATTCATCGCCTAAATAGGCTAAATGGAGTTAGATATTTGTACGGGGAACAAGACAATTTTAAAGTAAGGAATCTGTAACTCCGGTTAAAGACTAGGAATCTAATTACAGCGTTGATTAAAATTCATCCGGTGGGAAGTAGGTATGTACTCGTATGAGGAACAAATCATTTTTGAAGTAAGGTACCAGAAATGTAGGTAAGGTTAGGTTAGAACTGCGAACCTCCCAGAACCGAAAAGAAGGTAATGTTTTATTTAACTTGCGGATTATTTTGTTGATTTAAAAAGTTTATTTTGTATAAGTAATCAACATAATTTATTTTCTAACACTGTTAAATGGGGACGGCGAATGGAAATGGAAAGTTCTACGTCTTTAAGCATTAGATAAGTTTGCTTTCAAAACTATACGGGTAGCTCGGACTAACTTGAGTAAAACCCGTCCAGTGGTTTTAGGCAAACTTTCCAGTAATGTAGCTTTCATTAATACATTATGAAAAATATACAAATTAAACAGAAACGGATGTTGATGATTCTTAAGATATTTATATTTTGTAAAAAAATAGCAATTTGAACTAATGAACTAATGAGTTCATTAGTTCAAATTGCTATTTTTTGCAATGGCACTGTTACCGTTTACCATCCATCCATCCATGTTTACGTTAATCCATGAACGAATTTAGATGGAATTTTCCGTAGAGATCATTTGAGACCCTTGGAAGGATATAGGATAATGTTTATCTCGGAAATCATCCCTTAAGATGATAGAACTTTGTTTGGGTCGGCGATGATTAAGGTTCCGCCTACAATAATTTAATAGCAATCATTTTTCTAAGACAGTACGAAGAAGACGTGGACGAAGTCGCGGGTAACAGCTAGTATTAGATAAATGTTATTTGTGATATTGTTATGACCAGCGAACTAAAAAACCATAGGAAGCGAGCTGCGGTGCCAATTTCTACCGAAACACGTGCCTAAAACCCCGTATGCGCATGTTCGAACTAAAAGGCTGCCTGGCATCGTTTTCACACCCTGCCCTAATCCGCGCTTAATGGCAATGGCACCCATTCGATGGGGCCATTTTGTGGCGCTACTTAGACTTGTATGGTTTTTTTGTTCGCTGGTTATGACCAAATATGATTAAAATAGATTTAATATTGCAGAGGGTGGGCGTCTACACCACTTCTCTAACCACACACACTGGCCATGGGTCTTGGTTACATTTCTTATTTCCCTGCTGGACATGGTTGCACTTCTGGCCTACTTAAATGATGCCTTTCATACAAAGGTACGTTATTCCAAAGTAAAATTATAGGTGACGGCACGTAAGTCTAGCGCTGACCGTTTATGCGCAGAAGTCGAAAATAAGGTATCTCGGGGGAGTGAAGGGGACGCGCGGGGGCGTGCGTAAGCGCTCATTGGCTCTCCAGTCGTACTCTGTCCCGCGCACCGATACGACACCCCGCTCACTTCTGGTGGTACAGTCGCGTTCTAAATTGTATTGTTATTAGTTATTACTGTCGTTTTTTTGTGTTAAGTTTGAGTTTGTTTTTTAATGACTGTTTTTATTAAGTTAGTGTTTATTTGTGATTTTAAACAGTAAGTATGCCTAGAAGAAATACTGTTTGAGAAGACAGGCACGTATATGACGTGCATTCTTTCTTAAAGACAGAAACGAATGAATTACTTGATTCTTTGAAATGCTCTCTCTTCTCTCTGACTTTGAATATGTATTCAAAGTCAGATTGACGAAACTACGAATATGTAACTCAGTCACTTTTCGACAGCGGCACTGTGGATTTAAAAATGAATAACATGATGCATGAGGGTGTGCTACCCCTATCAGATTTCGATTAATGTTACTGAATAAAAAAAAAAGTTTTTTTTTTATTTCTACCTCCCCATATTAGTGATGAGATTAGTTTAAACGAACTACCTTAGATATAAAAGAAGGACAAACAAAAACAAGTTTTTATTAGTAAGGATTATTGTAATCAAGTTGTAGTGATAACAATTGCGTTCGCGACAGTACCTATGCGCAGCTATCCCCTCCATGTTTCTATCACCGCTAGACTTACGTGCCGCTACCTATACCTACTTACTGATTACTTTAAAAACATTTTCTTAACAAATATCATTATTTTCGCAACAGACTTTAAATGACCTGTTAGAGTACGTTAACGGCGTCGGCAGTGGCTTCGGCAGCAACAACCCCGATACGGCGTGGGCTGCGTGGACTATGGCGATACTGAACTCCCGTTTCGGCGTCTTCCTGCTGGTCAACACATTTCTCCTCGTGGCGGGTATCCTGGACTGCACCCGGATGCGCACCTCGACCACGTCGTCCGTAAGTCCGGAGGATTGTCGTCTTTGGGTTGGCAAATAGACGCTACCGTTTCTTCTATCTCGATGGTTCTGTTTAACTGTTGCACCTCTTGTATGTCATTGGTGTTTTAATGTGTGTTGACTTGTGTTGTTTGTACTGTAGGTATACTGGTGTTGTATCGATTCCACTGGTGCAAGCCTAAGCATGTGAACATTTTCAGGAAACAAACCCATGTACTTGCATGTAGGATTGAGAAAAAAATTAATACTATCGAAGTCACTAAATATCCTGATACTGGTTTAATTATATCATCTTTGCAGTTGGTTGCATACCCTAAATCTCCCGCATGATCTTTGGTGTCGTGTCCGTATGTTGCATTTATATGTGATCGATCATTATCGCGGTGCTTTCGAAGCTTCAGACATACACGTTGCTCTTCTTGGAATATGCAATATTTATAAAAGTTCCTTTTTATTTCTTACTTTTTGTCTGGACAGAGTCGGTAAATAAGGCACCGTTGCCTAATAAATAATATATGGCCCACCTTAATTTCAAAGCCTTGTATAACAATTACAGTATTATTAATGAAGAAAAACCATTCATAGGACTGCTAATAATTTATTTTACAAACAAAATATTTAGAAGCCCCAAATATATAGAAGAAGAAAAAAACTATGTATTCAAAAAAATGTTGCTGGTTGGCCTTATTGCCTAATAAACCCGGTCGCATAAATTTACGATTAATCAATGTTTAAACATTACAACCGTCTAGAACTAGTATCTAGTAAATTGTATTTTATGCAACTGTTGCATAAGTAGGGTCTTAAAACGCGAGTGTCGTGAGTTGGGATGCGAGCCTTAGCGAGCATCGGAATTAAAGACGCCACGAGCGTTTTAAGACCAAGTTATACACCGTTGCCTACAATACTTTTTCTACGACTAATTTTAAATAAATAGCATTTGACTTTTCAGGCAGTAAGTTTTCCGTTAGTTCTATCACTTCTCACGCTATTTCTTCAGCTGTGCAGTTATTTTCTTCTTCGTCCATTTTAAAAGGAACGTATCTACACATTTTTCTTCACTACACAAACACGAATAAAATCTTAATAAGTTATTAAACTTATTAATAACGAATAGTTATCATATTTCTACTTTTAATTTTAAACTGGAACTTTGGAGGGAAATTAGAAATATGACACATTGATACCTCTTGTTTATGGTCTGTTTTGTTTTTAATTTCCTTGCACTTGCCATCCGAACCAAACTGAATCCGGATCCGAACTGAATCGGATCGGTTTATATTTATAAATAATACCAATAATTGGTAAAATATGTATATTAACACAAAATACATGATCATTTATTTTTATTTTAGTAAATAATTTATATTCTACAAATCTTTAAAAGTAAATAAAATTATTTCGAAAAAATTGCTTACTCAGTTAGTACCACTGAAATATATCGGCCGATTAAAAAAAAGTTAGATGATTTGACATCGTGGTAAACAGTGCTTTTATGAAAAATTTATGAGCCATAAAAGTACACTAAACAGTTCGTTTATGGGCCATAGAGCATAGAGATTTTCTACGACTTATTATCGGTGTCATTGTATTTGAGCTAAAGCCTATATTAATGACAGATGACAGACAGAAATCTATTCAATAAAATATTAATATTGGTGGACGGCTTTCTTAGGAGTATTCAAAATGAAAAATTGCAATAAACTGAGAATAGCCTATACAAATTAGAAAAAAAACACATATTAGAAATTATTTATATCAGCCTGTATCATAATATTGTTTACAGTACATATGGTGGTACTTTCCCGCACTAGTGCGGAAAAGTGCACTTTCCGTGCATATGTCGAAACTTTAAAGAGCCATATGTACACTAAAACGTTGTACGATACACATGCGAATAGGTAATTCGCAACTCGTGTCGATTTAAAACACTCCTTTCGGTCGTTTTAATTTATCACCACTCGTTGCGAATTTGCTATTTTCGGCAAATGTATCGTAAATAACTATTACGTCTTCACCTGGCCATAATGCGAGTTATACCGCACGCTGCGCGTACGGTAAAACTCGCATTGTGGCCAGGTGAAGACGTAAACTTGTGTAATCACCACGGGCGGTAATTCGTAAAGCCCCAGATCGCATATTTATGGCCCTCACCTTTGGTTCGGGCCACAAACACCTGCGATCTGGGCCATTCACGAATTCTAGGTACGTAATGTACTATTACAGTACATATGGTTCTACTTTCCCGCACTAGTGCGGAAAAGAGCACTTTTCGTGCATATGTCGAAACTTTAAAGAGCCATATGTACCTACAGTAAAACGTAGTACGATACACGTGCGAATTGGTAATTCGCAATTCGTGTCGATTTAAAACACTCCCTTCGGTCGTGTTTTAATTTATCACCACTCGTTGCGAATTTCCTATTTTCGGCACTTGTATCGTAAATAACTATTACAGTACATATGGTGCTACTTTCCCGAACTAGCGCAAAGAGCACTTTCCGTGCATATGTCGAAATTTTAAAGAGCCATATGTACAGTAAAACGTTGTACGATACACGTGCGAATAGTTAGGTTTCGGCACGTGTATTGTAAATAACTATTACGTCACACCTGGCCATAATCCCTAGTAGCATTTTAAGTTGGCCCCACGTTGGGCCATTGATCACCGAGTTGGCCCAACGAAATGCCAACGAAAATGCTACTAGGGATGCGAGTTATACCGCACGCTGCGCACCACGGGCGACGACACATTGTAAAATGTTGTATCCGGCACACGTGCGGGTAGGTAATTCCCAACGAGTGAAGGTATAACTATAAATAAGTTATTTATTCAATAATTATTTTTTTAATGTATTTCTACAGTCTGTTCAAAATAACTTGGTGCGGGTGACAATTGACGCACCATTTCCTTTACTCAAAAAATGTTGCTGCGGTCTAAATATATGGAACAAAAATATTTCAGTTGGAGCTTGAATATAAGAACGTTATACAAAATCAATTTGACTTACCAGATTTTTATTATCAATAATACAATTCAAAAGTAAAAGTTCCTGTCGGGGGCTACAGACGAAGATGGTTTATTTTTCCATAATATCTTTCTCTCTGTATCATATCATTTAAGGTTTTTATTGTTAGTACCAACCAACACTCAGTGCGTTGGTTTACTACTACTACACTTTATTTTGCTAGTACCAGTTGATCAGTCAACTTACTACTGTATAATTTGTTTACCTTGTAAGTACCAACTGTAGCATCGGTAGGTGTACGTATGCCATACAGTTTACTTCTTGTATTGATTTTATTTTTAGTACCAGTTGATCAGTCAACTTACTACTGTATAATTTGTTTATCTTGTAAGCACCAACTGTAGCATGGGTAAGTGTACGTATGCCATACAGTTTACTTCTTATATTGATTGTATTTGCTACTACCAGTTGATCAGCCAACTTACTACTGTATAATTTGTTAATCTGTAAGTACCAACTGCAGCATAGGTACCTACGTATGCCATACAGTTTACTCCTTATATTGAATTTATTTGTAAGTACCAGTCTATACAGACTTACTACTCAATCAGTTACAGGTACATCTCTTACCCACAACATGTACTAGAGTACATCTTTTTCCCACAGCATGTACTTAGTTATTGACTTACTTTATTTGTTAGTACCAGTCTATATACAGACTTGCTACTCAATCAGTTACAGTTACATCTCGCACCCACAACACAACATGTACTAGAGAACATCTTTTTCCCACAGCATGTACTTTGTTATTGACTTACTTTATTTGTTAGTACCAGTCTACACAGACTTACTACTCAATCATTTACAGGTAGGTACATATTTTGCCCACAGCATATAATTTGTTATTGACTTACTACTGGAATTAATTAGGAGTTCATTCGGTTATTATTTACTGCAGAGTTCACGTGTCTACCCATACAGGTATATCTAACAATAACAAATCTTGACATTGAAATATTTTAGTAACAATATCAATGACTCCACTGTTCTCTTTTCACGAAAACTCAACTCTAGACACAATTCCATTGTCAGTCATCTAGTGTAATCCAAATTAATCAGGCTATTGAGAGTAACAAAATAGCCCTGCAACTTTTATACATCCTTTTTACACGGAACTAATAATACGTTTCTATAACACATTTCGTGTAGGTATTGTAGTAGTAGGCAACTTAAATTTAGTTATTATTCGTGTAATCAGACATTTTATCACTTCATGCACCTTAGCCAATTTTACCCCTTTGTGCTTCTGGCACCTTATATGCACTTGGCTTGTATGATATACATTTGTACAATTCATTTTATATGCATTTGCATATGATAGATATTTGTGCTCACTGGCACCTTATATGCACTTGGCATATGATATATATTTGTACAATTAGGCGGTTTTGTGCGCACACATTCTTATCCCGAGGTATCTTTGTTCTTCTTTAGTGCGTACCTAATATTCAGTGTACCTGTAATTCTCGTAAGCTTCTTGAATAATTTAAGGCCATAGGTTTAGATCTATTTAAACAACCCTACTCACACTCACACTTGTTATTATAGTTCGAGTCCATTTTTTTTATTGAAAGAAGGTGCTTGTATGTTTATCGGTCAATCAACTTTTCTTGTCCCTTAGCTTTTTCTTCATGGTCAGTTACCACAGCATGTGTATATGGTAAGTTCTGTAAGTTCTTTTAGCCAGATAAACAGTCTATTTTAACGTATATGTTGCATCCCGCAAAACGCATTTTAGCAGAAAACATGATTGTCTAGGGGACAAATACAAATCGGGGACATTTTACCTTCCTGACAACTGGTGCAATTGTGGGCAAATGAATATCTGTTAATACAGTGGTCATTTAGTTTCACGCTATAATTAATTGAGTAAGGAATGCAACAACAATTAGCAACAGCAAACATCGTATTTCTTGTAATCTCCTTTTAGACAACAAATATAAGAGACGGGGAGGATACTAAAAAGTTGATTCACCTCTATGCTTTAATAAATACCTTCTGCTGTGGCGTTAAAATACTACGAGTACCCAAGTACCTACTTAAACAAAAACATTTTCGTGAAGTCTCGCTAGATAAGTTGAGGTATCGATTTTATTCCTACCTCACTGCGAGATTAAGTTAAGGTCTGCACCTGCAAGGTGCAAAATATACCTACGCACAATTATGTAGCACTAGGTTACTGCAAGGTGCAAAATATACCTACGCACAATTATGTAGCACTAGGTTACTGCAAGGTGCAAAATATACCTACGCACAATTATGTAGCACTAGGTTACTGCAAGGTGCAAAATATACCTACGCACAATTATGTAGCACTAGGTTACTGCAAGGTGCAAAATATACCTTCGCACAATTATGTAGCACTAGGTTACTGCAAGGTGCAAAATATACCTACGCACAATTATGTAGCACTAGGTTACTGCAAGGTGCAAAATATACCTACGCACAATTATGTAGCACTAGGTTACTGCAAGGTGCAAAATATACCTTCGCACAATTATGTAGCACTAGGTTACTGCAAGGTGCAAAATATACCTACGCACAATTATGTAGCACTAGGTTACTGCAAGGTGCAAAATATACCTACGCACAATTATGTAGCACTAGGTTACTGCAAGGTGCAAAATATACCTACGCACAATTATGTAGCACTAGGTTACTGCAAGGTGCAAAATATACCTACGCACAATTATGTAGCACTAGGTTACTGCAAAGTGCAAAATATACCTACGCACAATTATGTAGCACTAGGTTACCTTTTCGACGACCTTTTAGATAACTAGGTACACTGAATAGTTGTTATGCCTCGATAACTTTTATTTTATTGACACACACGGGTTCGTATTTCCTCTTCCTTTCTTTTTAGCGTTTTTAAGAAACCCAAGGAATGATTTAAATGTTTGTCACTTACTCGAAGACTCGTCGCCATTGTGACGTCCAACCTTTGGGTCTCTCAGGGTATACTCGTATAAATAAAACAACCATTGGATGCTATTAGCTCAGGCGCACAGAAGTGACCTCGCTCAACGACAGCTAGCCGGCGACTGCCACGAGCTGTCGGTTGGCCGCAACACAGCTGCTACCCTCGCGTATATATTTGTGGTGGCAATCCGTCACAGATATAACTAGTTTCGCCTAAATATGTTCTTTAAATGTTGACAATCTAAAAATAATGCTCGAATTGGCGGGGGCACTCCCGTGCCCCCAGATATAATATAATTAGATGCACGCTGCTTAAAATAAGGTAAAGCCGTTTAAATATTGTTTAGGAGGTAGAACGAACCCGTAATTGTCTGAGAAGTCCGGAATCGAGCAACCTCGAGCAAGGCAGCGACGAAGCCACGTCGAGCTCGCCGAGCGAGCCCATAACCATGATCCCGCGCGCAGGCCTGAGTCAGTCCTTCCGGAATATGAAAGATTTACTTTTTGGAGGATCAGCTTCAATAAGCTCTCTACATGACGTGCGGTATGATTTCGTATCGAAAATGATAAATAAATATATAAATAAAATTATACTTAGTAGTGAAATGAAATTGAACTTTTTAGAAACCGGAATCGTGTGAACTTCCTGCAAAACGAGACAGTATCGGATCCTACCCAGGCACCTCAATCTTTTGAGAATTTGATCGCCGAGCAGCAGCGTCGCCTGCGCGGCGCGACGGTTGATACCGCGGGCCGGCGCGGCTACCCGCAAGCCTCGCGCAGCCTTCCACAACTGCACATCATACAGGAACCAGTACGCGGGTAATACTAACCTCGCTTAGCATTCTAAATACCGCAGCTGAAAATTTTACAGTTTGTAACCCCATCAAACTCATTATGGAGTTGCCATTATCATAATACAACCAACTCCTTCATGTTTTCGATTGTATTTAAACAAGAAACGTTTTCGACAGTGCCATTTAGAATGTGATAATGAGGATTCTTGACCTATTTAATTTCCTTATGTTTCAACTTTGTCTAAGCATCTTCTATATCTACTGACTTGTATCACGTTGTTTTACATAGGTACATCCGATAGAAGTCTATAAAAAAAACAACTATAAAAGTAAAACTCCCCATTGGGTTGTTTCGTTTCTTTATTATATTATTTTTGCAGTACGCGGAGCACTGCCGGACAGCTGCCAAGTCAGATGCCGTGGTCGTACATAGCGGGAGCCCCGGCCAACCGCATGAGGGACCAGCTGCCACCAGATGAGGATCTGCCTCCCGTCCCGCTTCCGGACTACACGGCTTTCCAAACCTATAGAAAAGCATGTGAGCATCATAGGGAAGGTGACCATAGGTGTATTGTTGAGATATCCTCGTTTCGTTTGCAACATCGGGTTTTACTTGTGTTTATATCCTTGCAATCATAAGACTAAAAAAAAAAAAAAAAAAAAAATTATTCAGTAGCTAAGATAAGTAACAATATCTGTGCTGGTGCCTCTTTTTAAGTGCACTAGACACTTGTGCTAAGAGAGCACCGCTCTTCCATAGTTATAGCTTGACAACTATGGAAGAGCGGTGCTCTCTTAGAAGACTAACTTGACAGAACTGGCTCCCCACGAGACGGCATGATCCCCAACATCGTGTCTGTCACGTCATCTAATATTAACGGTGGAAAATGCAGGCGCATTTACTAAATATTACAAAAAATAACATTAGAAAATTGCATACGTCAAAAAATAAAAAATATATCACGATCGTCAAAATTTTATAAGTAGAATCGAGCTAATAGGAGTTTAAGTCTTGGTTCACTAACTCTGACCTCGATTAGCCGAGACAACTCCTTCAGTAACTCAGCCAGGCCAGGACTTGGGTAGTGCTAGAATGACGTTTGTGAAGTAGAATCGAGCTAATAGGAGTTTAAGTCTTGGTTCACTAACTCTGACCTCGATTAGCCGAGACAACTCCTTCAGTAACTCAGCCAGGCCAGGACTTGGGTAGTGCTAGAATGACGTTTGTGAAGTAGAATCGAGCTAATAGGAGTTTAAGTCTTGGTTCACTAACTCTGACCTCGATTAGCCGAGACAACTCCTTCAGTAACTCAGCCAGGCCAGGACTTGGGTAGTGCTAGAATGACGTTTGTGAAGTAGAATCGAGCTAATAGGAGTTTAAGTCTTGGTTCACTAACTCTGACCTCGATTAGCCGAGACAACTCCTTCAGTAACTCAGCCAGGCCAGGACTTGGGTAGTGCTAGAATGACGTTTGTGAAGTAGAATCGAGCTAATAGGAGTTTAAGTCTTGGTTCACTAACTCTGACCTCGATTAGCCGAGACAACTCCTTCAGTAACTCAGCCAGGCCAGGACTTGGGTAGTGCTAGAATGACGTTTGTGAAGTAGAATCGAGCTAATAGGAGTTTAAGTCTTGGTTCACTAACTCTGACCTCGATTAGCCGAGACAACTCCTTCAGTAACTCAGCCAGGCCAGGACTTGGGTAGTGCTAGAATGACGTTTGTGAAGTAGAATCGAGCTAATAGGAGTTTAAGTCTTGGTTCACTAACTCTGACCTCGATTAGCCGAGACAACTCCTTCAGTAACTCAGCCAGGCCAGGACTTGGGTAGTGCTAGAATGACGTTTGTGAAGTAGAATCGAGCTAATAGGAGTTTAAGTCTTGGTTCACTAACTCTGACCTCGATTAGCCGAGACAACTCCTTCAGTAACTCAGCCAGGCCAGGACTTGGGTAGTGCTAGAATGACGTTTGTGAAACGGGAATATATTAACTCTAACCTCGATTAGCCGAGACAACTCCTTCAGTAACTCAGCCAGGCCAGGACTTGGGTAGTGCTAGAATGACGTTTGTGAAACGGGAATATATTAACTCTAACCTCGATTAGCCGAGACAACTCCTTCAGTAACTCAGCCAGGCCAGGACTTGGGTAGTGCTAGAATGACGTTTGTGAAGTAGAATCGAGCTAATAGGAGTTTAAGTCTTGGTTCACTAACTCTGACCTCGATTAGCCGAGACAACTCCTTCAGTAACTCAGCCAGGCCAGGACTTGGGTAGTGCTAGAATGACGTTTGTGAAGTAGAATCGAGCTAATAGGAGTTTAAAGTCTTGGTTCACTAACTCTGACCTCGATTAGCCGAGACAACTCCTTCAGTAACTCAGCCAGGCCAGGACTTGGGTAGTGCTAGAATGACGTTTGTGAAGTAGAATCGAGCTAATAGGAGTTTAAGTCTTGGTTCACTAACTCTGACCTCGATTAGCCGAGACAACTCCTTCAGTAACTCAGCCAGGCCAGGACTTGGGTAGTGCTAGAATGACGTTTGTGAAGTAGAATCGAGCTAATAGGAGTTTAAGTCTTGGTTCACTAACTCTGACCTCGATTAGCCGAGACAACTCCTTCAGTAACTCAGCCAGGCCAGGACTTGGGTAGTGCTAGAATGACGTTTGTGAAGTAGAATCGAGCTAATAGGAGTTTTAGTCTTGGTTCACTAACTCTGACCTCGATTAGCCGAGACAACTCCTTCAGTAACTCAGCCAGGCCAGGACTTGGGTAGTGCTAGAATGACGTTTGTGAAACGGGAATATATTAACTCTAACCTCGATTAGCCGAGACAACTCCTTCAGTAACTCAGCCAGGCCAGGACTTGGGTAGTGCTAGAATGACGTTTGTGAAACGGGAATATATTAACTCTAACCTCGATTAGCCGAGACAACTCCTTCAGTAACTCAGCCAGGCCAGGACTTGGGTAGTGCTAGAATGACGTTTGTGAAGTAGAATCGAGCTAATAGGAGTTTAAGTCTTGGTTCACTAACTCTGACCTCGATTAGCCGAGACAACTCCTTCAGTAACTCAGCCAGGCCAGGACTTGGGTAGTGCTAGAATGACGTTTGTGAAGTAGAATCGAGCTAATAGGAGTTTAAGTCTTGGTTCACTAACTCTGACCTCGATTAGCCGAGACAACTCCTTCAGTAACTCAGCCAGGCCAGGACTTGGGTAGTGCTAGAATGACGTTTGTGAAGTAGAATCGAGCTAATAGGAGTTTAAGTCTTGGTTCACTAACTCTGACCTCGATTAGCCGAGACAACTCCTTCAGTAACTCAGCCAGGCCAGGACTTGGGTAGTGCTAGAATGACGTTTGTGAAGTAGAATCGAGCTAATAGGAGTTTAAGTCTTGGTTCACTAACTCTGACCTCGATTAGCCGAGACAACTCCTTCAGTAACTCAGCCAGGCCAGGACTTGGGTAGTGCTAGAATGACGTTTGTGAAGTAGAATCGAGCTAATAGGAGTTTAAGTCTTGGTTCACTAACTCTGACCTCGATTAGCCGAGACAACTCCTTCAGTAACTCAGCCAGGCCAGGACTTGGGTAGTGCTAGAATGACGTTTGTGAAGTAGAATCGAGCTAATAGGAGTTTAAGTCTTGGTTCACTAACTCTGACCTCGATTAGCCGAGACAACTCCTTCAGTAACTCAGCCAGGCCAGGACTTGGGTAGTGCTAGAATGACGTTTGTGAAGTAGAATCGAGCTAATAGGAGTTTAAGTCTTGGTTCACTAACTCTGACCTCGATTAGCCGAGACAACTCCTTCAGTAACTCAGCCAGGCCAGGACTTGGGTAGTGCTAGAATGACGTTTGTGAAGTAGAATCGAGCTAATAGGAGTTTAAGTCTTGGTTCACTAACTCTGACCTCGATTAGCCGAGACAACTCCTTCAGTAACTCAGCCAGGCCAGGACTTGGGTAGTGCTAGAATGACGTTTGTGAAGTAGAATCGAGCTAATAGGAGTTTAAGTCTTGGTTCACTAACTCTGACCTCGATTAGCCGAGACAACTCCTTCAGTAACTCAGCCAGGCCAGGACTTGGGTAGTGCTAGAATGACGTTTGTGAAGTAGAATCGAGCTAATAGGAGTTTAAGTCTTGGTTCACTAACTCTGACCTCGATTAGCCGAGACAACTCCTTCAGTAACTCAGCCAGGCCAGGACTTGGGTAGTGCTAGAATGACGTTTGTGAAACGGGAATATATTTACCTCATTAAAATGCATAAGCTATGCAGTTTTTAAACCATATACTTAATGCAATATTTTTACATACTTGCGGAATGACTCAAACTGCAAAACTACCCTTCACCCTACTTTAAAATGACCATGCCTACAATATTGCTGCAAACAAACTCGTCTTTAAAATTACCATGCCTACTATTTTGCTACAAACAAATTCGTCTTTAAAATTACAGTTTTAATTAAATTTAATTAAAAGATTAAAAAAATATTTGTTCAATTTGCATTCGTCACATGTGCAGGCAGTTTGTAGGTACCGGGGCTACCATGGCTGCTATCGCTTGTCACGCTATAGTGGATATGATTCTTTATCCAATGGGATACGTTAACCAAACGACAGTCGACAGCTTACCGCTTATCCCACGAGGAGTGATAAGATGACAGTTTGTCGCTTTATCCCACGACTTGTGACAACTCTAGCCATAGAGGCTATTTAGGTGATATTGGATGAATGTTTGCACAAAAATAGAATGCTTTATTTATTATACCACCAAATTAAGACGATTTAGAAATGTCTTGAGTGTAATAATCTTAAGTTACTTTTTTAAATGTACGGTTAGAGATACATTTTTGTAGCGCCAATGTATAGAGATAGTTCAATCCCGGGAAAGGACATAGGATAGTTTTTATCCCGGAAATCATTTCCTAAGGGGGTGAAATGGGGGGTGAGAATTTGTATGGAGCTACGATATGAACGAGTTCCACGCGAACGGAGTCGCGGGCAGAAGCTAGTCAATAGATAAATAAATATTAGGGGACTTAAATACAGGCACGCAAGCAATAAGGATACGATAAATAGCAAGTCACGTGATTTGTCTACTTATTCACTCAAATTACCGATTCACAATCGTCCAAATAGAGTTATCCAACTTTGACAGGGATACATGACAAATGACAGGCATTACCGTGTTGCATAACATAGTACGTTGTTAATGTGATAAATTATCGTAATTTGACGTCTCAACTTAGTTTATTTTATCTAAGTGCGTCCGAGGTAACGATAAGCTATATCGGATGTAATAAAACTTGGTTTTCACCAAAACTACGAGTGAATATTCGATTTTCTAGTGATAATAATGATTAATTTTGTATTAAGCAGTACCGCTGCTAACGAAATTATACATTTTAAATTAAAGGAAAAACATAAAAAATAAAATTATTGCTCCGAGCCGGATTCGAACCGGCGATCATAGGCATTTATGGCCCGTCGCTACTGGGTCATTGTCAGATTTAGGTGCGCGTATCTTCGGTGGACATTGTCAAAGTTAAGGCCTATGAAGCCTAATCTTTGATTGAACTCTGAATCCGCATACACGGTGTTGCCTCTTCTATAATTCTATGGGATGAAAACATGTTATATATAAACATAAGCCCTTAACTTTTGACCACTGGAAAGACGATTTTTGTTTTAACTGACCTACCTACTAACCAACTGAGCTATCGGAACAATCCGGTTCGGCCACCAAATACTTCAATCAGTTCCTTCCTACAACGCCATAGGGAGGCGTGTAGCGACATCTTCCAGCAGACTTAGGCTTCTTAGCGGCACCAAGGTCTCAAATTGTATTGAGAAATCGTCAGTAACGATGCGCGCCACCCCATACTAAATTACGGCAATTAGGCCACCAAATCCTTCAGTCAGTTTCTTCCTACAACGCCTTAGGGATGATTTTCGGTGAAGGAAAACATCGTGAGGAAACCGGTCTAGTCCCAATACGGTCTAGCCCTCTGGGTTGGAAGGTCAGATGGCAGTCGCTTTCGTAAAACTAGTGCCTATGCCAAATCATGGCATTAGGTGTCAAAGCGGACCCCGGGCTCCTTTAGGGGCATTACCGGGAATAACGCTAGGAGGATGATGAATAATTATTGTTACTGTGATAAGTTATTTTTTCTCTATAAAAAAACAGATTTGTTTGTTGAAGTCACACCTTATTGAAAGAGAAGGGAGAGTCTTTAACAAACGCTGTTGGAACTTGGGAGTTCCTAAAGCAGAAATTTCGCTGCATATCATTAGTGTGCAAGGGGATGACACTCTTTTCGAAACGGTAGGTACTTAAGGTTAAGGTAAGTAATGCTATTTGGATTAGTGACGATAACCTATATTGTGCATGAAGAAAACCTGAATTTCCGCACCGTTTCAAGTAACTAAGTATATTTTTTATACGAGAATAACGTACAAACACTTGATATGTCAAGATTTTATTTTTAGATCTGTCGGTTGCTGCTGCCGAAAACCAGCACCGGCGGGCCATCCGGGATGCCAGCAGCCCGTTTGAATTGCCGGGTGCCGAATTCTGTCACATAAGGTCAGTTCGGGTATGTGCGCCACCGGGGAAAGTGCGCCTCATTCATCATTCAGTCAGTCATTTAAATCAATATCAGCACTTACCCCAGGGGGCGCACTTTCCCCGGTGGCGCACATACCCGAACTGACCTTATATATAGAGTGCGCAAAGAGATGGCACTCTATTATTTGATGAATTGGACGAGGACTTCCGGCCGCATTACGCCGACGTGTTGCCGGTCCATATAAAGGTAACTTAGGTATATTGTTTCTCGAATGGATCGAAGTCTGAGTGACCATTCTCACTTAGACTAAATCGAATCAAATCGAATTTGTTTAAATAACATAGAGAGTAAACCTACAGAAACTAAAAATATTATTAAGAAAATGTTGTTATTTCATTGATTTATTCATGAGCAACATTCATTGCATTTGAAATTAACATTTACGCATTAGAATGTCCCAATCATTTAAATAATAATTTACTACAGTAAAATAATTAAGAATAAAAGTACAAAAAAAGTAGTTATAAATTAGTTATTAAGAATAAAAGTTAGGAAATAATCTTAAATAATAAAGATTGTACTAAAGGTAACCAACCCACCATGTTACTGAATTCTACTTAAAAATAAAGCTCAAAACTAAATTATTGAATCTGAATCTGAATTTCAAACCTTGCAGGGACCCACGTTTACAAATAACAAGCTTCTGTCAAAAAAATATTTTTTGATACAAGCTTTTATTGCCAACTGTACTTTTCTGTATACCATCATCAACTACTCATTGAGACGATTCTAACGAGCCCAAACTCAACGGGGTTACGTCGGTTAAGTACCTACTGAATTCCCATGGCCACCTTCTGTCTCCATCATCAGATCAGCTCGATGTTACCATAATATTGAAATGTCATTCAAACTATACCCTAAATTTCAGCTCAATCGGTCACCGGGAAGTGGGTCAAATTTAACTTGCAAGATTTGATTACAGACAGACAACGGGACAGGTGAAACTAAATAAAAGCTTGCAATGACATTAAAAACGGTCCCTGCCGTTTAGGAGATCAGTGACATACCAACTGCAGCGCCACCTAGCGGGTCCCCCAAAACCAACCCCCAAACCCACATGAACGTTTCAAACCATGCAAGAACCCATTGAAATGTGCACACAAAATTTCATCCAAATCAGTCCAGCCGTTTAGGAGGAGTTAGGTGACTAACACGTACTTACAGAATAATTATATATACAGGGTGTAATCTTTAAGTGTAGCAAGGCGATTATTCCGTAAGGCGTTTCTCCCACTAGAGATGTGTCCCGCCGCGGTGCGCGGAGCGCGAGGCGCCGTCCCGCGCATTGCCGCGTCGGCAGTGTGTAGTACTAGATACTAGGCGTGTTTTCTATATAAATTGAGATTATTTCATACAATGGTAAAATCTGCGGCGCCGCGCTACGCGACGGGGCGCGGTGCAGTGGGTGAATCGAATCAATAGGAATGAAGCATTTTCCCGCGGTAATACTTTTTACCTATGCCTATGTTCATCGGATAATGTCGTGTTCTAATGGTAAAATATTTTTTCAAATCGGTCCAGTAGTTTCAGAGCCTATTCATTACATTTCATTTATTCAATTGTAAAGTCATGTACACGCATAATTATCAAGGTGTTACAAGTTTTAAAAAGTCGGTCCATGACGCCCACAACAATAAATATATCTTAAAGCTAATAAAATTTCAAATAAATATTGACAAAAATTCATAATACACAATTCAAAATTGATTAATGAAATGTCTGAAATACATTATAAATAAGCCTATACTTTTACCGGAAATAAATAATAAATTACTATTTATTACACGTAATTAAAACATCCAAGTTAACACATCTTCTAAATTAAATAAAAAATCTTGAGATTCAAAAAAAAACAAAATATATATATTTTAAAAAAGAATTCAAATTCAAATTATAAATGACTATAATTTATGAAATCCTTAAGCGAATAATAACATTTATCTATTAATAATTTTTATTACTTCCTTTTGAATATTGCAATTCAATACAAAATTCTAAAAATTCTAAATAAGTTATTTGTAAGAATACAGTTACATAAATGGTCTTAGGTTATGGTGTAAAAGTCCTCGTATTCAAGCAAGCATACAAATAATAATGTCGTATGTCAAACATTCTTATAATTTAAATAGTCCTTGACGCTGTAAAAATATTTTTCTATAAACCATTTGGTCATATTTCGCTTGAACATTTGTCCCGACAGTGCTCTTAATTCATTTGGTAATTTATTATACAAAACTGTGCTCATATTTACAATATTCCTTTTGTACGTCTTTGCGCCAGGGTGGTTTGTATAGTCTTGTCTGCCTTGGTATCGCTACACTACGTTTGATAAAGATGACAATATTGACAATTGACAAAAACACACACGTCTCTAATATACAAACATGGTAATGGCAGAATATTTAGCTTCCTAAAAAGCGGGACACAACTGTCATCCATCTTTACTTTTGTCATCTATCAAACAAACAAACAAACAAACAATTAAATCTTTCCTCTTTATTAGTGTAGATTTCAGAAAACTTTAAACTGATATCGAAAGTACGTTACCCAATAAGTAAAATCACATCAATACCTTTTTAAAAATAAACCTAGAAATATCGAAAATATTAAGTTTAAACGCTCCCATAAATTTAGTATGACGTTAGCCGAGGCTGTAATTTCACTTATTTCCGAAGTGTAAAAAACTACAAATATTTAAGATTCACTATTTACAGGATTAAATTATACTTAATAAAGGAATGAAACTATCCTTTCAATCCCTCCTCTTCCGGCAAAAAAAATATATTTTGTACTCCATACTAAATTCTGACGCACATATGGGTCAGCGGTCGTCTAGTGTCGGCTCGGCGGCAGTCTACGGCGGCGCGGGCGGCGCCTGCTTGCACGGCAGGTAGTGATCTCCTTTGCCTGCAGCTCTTCCAGTTCTTGGCCTCTTTGAGCTCTTTTTGATTGCATCTTTGAGCATGTACTCGTATGGTTTTGGTGACTTGTACTGTAAACATAATGAAAATGTATGATATTTGGACCTTATACCTTTATATAACAAGGGCTGTCATCCCAGTACCATAAACGTCAATGACGACATAATTTGTACTAGGATGACAGCTCTGTCAAAATGCAAATAGGAATGCAAATACTATAGTAATATAATATTTTACAACTTAGAAAAGTTGAAAAACCCCCGACATTTCATTTCAAAGTCCATCATCTCAAAAACTTCTGAACAGATTTTCATAAAACATACCTAAGAACACTCGGGATTAAATTATCTATGACACGAAAAAACCGCATTCAAATCGGTCGATCCGTTTGGGAGCTACGATACCACAGACAGATACACAGACAGACACGTTAAACTTATAACACCCCTCTCTTTGCGTCGGGGGTTAAAAATAGTAAACATAGTTAAATATGCCTCATTATTGAACTGAATCCTTAGTCACTGCACTATACCGACGACCACTTTAGCCTAGTTGGTAGTGACCCTGCCTACGAAGCAAGAGGTCCTGGGTTCGAATCCCGGTAAGGGCATTTATTTGTGTGATGAGCACGAATATTTGTTCCTGAGTCATGGATGTTTTTCTATGTATTTAAGTATTTATTTATCTATATAAGTATGTTTATCGTCGTCTCGTACCCATAGTACAAGCTTTGCTTAGTTTGGGGCTAGGTCGATTTGTGTAAGATTGTCCCTTAATATTTATTTATTTATTTTATTTATATGCTCAGTGAATACAAGCAAAATACACTTATTCCCTTAAACAGATTAAGTATAGTGCCATGATTAAATATACCTACATATAAATTTAATATAACATAGGTACTCGGTAGTAAAGGCGGAATCAGACGGTTCACTCGGATGAATGTTCCCTCGGGTGATTGATTCTTTTTTCTTTCACTCAATGTTCACACAACTCAGGTAAAATGACATATAAATTAACATTCACTATTCTAGGCGGAATCAGACGGTTCATGTTTCGTTCATTTTTATGTTTCATTCCGAACCTTTCACCCGAAGTGACACGTCTGATCATGAAGTAAACCAAAAGTGCCGAATGAATTCACTAGTGAACGTTCTTTCCTTGTTTAGACCGTTCATTTTTCGGTCATTTGGAGTGCGAGTGAAAGATGCCGAATGAAAATATCAAACATTGTTGGATCGGTTCACTAGTCAATTCATTCGGCACTTTTGGTTCACTTCATGAGCAGACGTGTCACTTCGGGTGAAAGGTGCGGAATGAAACATAAAAATGAACGAAAAATGAACCGTCTGATTCCACCTTAAGTAAATCTCATTACGATTTCATTATATATTCATGTATCTTATAGATAAAATTTTAATTACTTGCGGTTTTCCACGTTGCCACCGACTTTTAGGCGGTCGTCACACTGCGACAAATTTCGCTGGACGGAGGTGCGTTGCAGTGTGTCGTACCACACGGAATTTACTTGGATACAACGAGAAACGCACCTCCGTCCTGAGATGCGTCGCAGTGTGACATCCACCTTAAGGGCCGAACTCCTTCAGCCACTTCAATTCCTGCCACTGAGCCTCGTGCTGGCGCTGGCGAGCACCCAGGGGCACGCCGTACTCGACGTTGGCAAAAAGCGCGTGCGTCGCCATGTACTCGCAAAGCTTCCTCTTTTGAACGGCTGAAAACGTATTCATCACACAAATAAGTAAGACGACCAACGTTGAAATAATAAACTAACTTATTTTGTTTGTTACTTACACTTTTCGTGGCATTTTTCATCGTCGTGTAAACTGAATTTAACTTATATACTGTTTTAAACTTAGATAACCGGGAATAACGCTAGGAGAATGAAATGATGATATTACACTGTTATTTAACTTGCTTGACGGCGAGGCGACGGTTTATTTTGCTTGCTGTCAACTGTCAAGCCTTTGAAAATGGCCCACACAGATGCAAAATACAATGAAAACCCAAATATTTTGAAAAGTTAGTCTACTATGAGTGAAGGTGAAACATTTTTATTACCTCTCGGTTTGATGGCATTATAATAAAGCGTACTATTTATGAGCAAGCAGTCATCCAATATTACCAACAAATGTATAAAAAAGGCTTTATGGCTAGAGTTTTTGAAGCTCGACCAATTGGCACTTGTCGTGGGATTAAATTTATCATACATGAAAGCATGTTTGGATTATTGGTAAATTAACCACAATCGATACGATAAGGAATCACGAGTGAAGAACCGCTAGAGGCGCTAGTGGCGCGTGATGTCGTCAACATTGAAAAATGTCAAATGTTATTGTTAAATGCTTCTGTTACGCTGGATTATTACTAAACTAAGAATAATCTTGTGAATATTTTGCTATACCTGCAAAGAATTATGGCAAATATGTGTTACGTATCAATGAAAGGCAGTGCTTTAAAAGCCAGGCCGAATTAAGCGAGCCGAAATACAGCTAATTCAGAGGTTTGTATGTTTGTTTACTATTACCAACACATTTTATCAAAAGTATGCTTATTTACCGAGTGTACCGCTGTATTTCTTCTTTTTACAGACTTCAAGACGATGATAGAAATAATAATTTTATTGGAAACATAAGATTGCCTTTGAGAATCAAAAATGAATTGGTAAGTTGACATTTACAGTGATTATACTTGTTTGCCCAAGCAAATACTAACTTCTAAAATTATTTTTCAGACCCCGGATCTACACTAGAGACAAAAAAGTTTTTGCTGTGTAATACCTATAGTTCTTTCAGTCCCAAATGGTTAACCTAACATTCCTTGTCAAAAAACCAGGCAAGTTCTTTCTGAAATCCTACCTTTTTTAGATAGCATTAAGTAGGTAAATGTACTAGCCTTTAAGTTCTAAGATTTTGGCTAAATACAAATTTTGTGTAAGTACCAAATTGTGTGTTACACAGTTTCAATACCAATTTTGATAAAACTAGTTGAATGTGGAAGTTGGTGGTAAATTATCTAAGTTAATATATATAATGTCTACTAGTGTGAAATATGTATCCATGTAATCATATTTCACCGGTATTACTTGTAAAAAAATACTAATCATCAACAACTTTGTGATTTAAATTATATTGGAATAGGTAAGATATAAATATCCAGTCAACTGTGGATTAGTGAAATAAAACTAAAATTTATTAGTTAACTTCATATCTGTTTCTAGACTACTGAAATGTTACTCAATTTGACTCCCATACCATGCAATTTTATTGGACAAAGAGTGGCAAACAAGCATATGGCCTGTCTGGTGATAAGCAGACACTAATGGTTGGTTGCAACTTCAAAGAAATCCAAGATTGAATCCTTTAATAGTTGGAGACAAATGCAAGTCTCTTACTCTAATCACACCTTTGGGAGGTCTGGCCACCTTACCCCCCTGTCTATATCTATACCTATCACAAAAGTCAGTCTATTAATATTATTAAGAATGTACTTAACAATACTTTTATGTTTCAGAATGGTGGAAATGACATCTAAACATTAAAAATTAACTCAAATCTACTCAGTTTGACTGGACTTGAAATGGATAAATCTGTGTTTGTACCTACTCTTACATTCTCTTTTGTAAATTGTATACCTATTGAGTTTATTTTGCATAATTGACAAATTGAAATAAAAGTAATAAATTCAATGTGATCATTATATTGTGTATTTTTTTATACCACATCGTTGGCAATAAAGCGTACGGCCCGCTTGAAGGTAAGCGGGCATCGTTGCCTATTGAAGCTTGAAAATTGCGTTGCTAATTCTCCTTCTATGTATGTAGTTCTTCAAGAAAGGACATCAATAAAGTAAATTTATTTTGTGTTTGTATTGTAATACTGTGTTGTGTTGTGTCACAAATGTTAGATTCTTAAAAATCTTGAGAATATCTTTAAAAAATGGTTGTCATGCACAAAGTGTTTGAAGGTTGTAGGTATGTTAGTATGGATTGTCTTGTCCTCCGTCTTGAACCTCACCTTTCAAACACTCCCTGCATATAGGTGGCATAATAAGTAAAGGAATCAATCAATTTCAATGAAACGGTAACTTATTCATGTATTTATGTAATTCGATTTTTGAACATGTGGTATGTTTTGAGTACCATCGGTTGTAATCTTCTTTTCTTTCTTCGCTAATAGATCTGAAAAGAAGATAAAATACAAGTCATGAGTACTTAGCCTGAAGCACAATTACACGTATTATATCACAATATCCTGAATATCTATCCTTACTAATATTACAGATGCGAAAGTGTCTATGTCTGTCTGTTACCTCTTTACGCTTAAACCGCTGAACCGATTTAGATGAAATTTGGTATTGAGGTAGTTTGAGTCTCGGGAAAGGACAAAAGATAATTTTTATCCCGGAAATCATTCCATACGGGAGTGAAAGTTTGTATGGAAATGTGTTATAAATGAGTTCTACGTGGACGGGGTCACGGGCAGAAGCTGGTATAAGATAAATAAGAATGACAAATTCAATGAAAAATTTTAAGGAATGACTGATTCCCAAGTACAGGTTGATTACAGTACCTAAGTAGGTACCTAGGTTTAATAAAATAATCACTGGCTACCTCAAACCAAATTAAATATACTGGCTACATTTGTATTATAGGATAACATTGTTAGGTACTAAACACCATCCTCCCAACAAACCTTGGGGTCCATACAATTTATTAATTAATTCAAATAGCATTACTTACCTTAAGTACCGCTTCGATAAGTAGCAGCGAAATTTCTGGTTTAGGAACTCCAAGTCCAAGGGCCAACAGCGTTTGTTGAAAACTCTCCATGATGAAATTTCACTAGTTTTTCAATAATAGGTGCGAGTTCAACAAACAAATCTATGTTTGATTATAGGGAAAAAATTACCATTATCACAGTTAACTATCATTATTGTCACTAGAATCGAATATTCACTCGTAGTTTTGGTGAAAACCAAGTTTAAAATAGCTTATCGTTAATACCTCGGAAACACTTAGATAAATAAATAAAATAAACCAAGTTGAGACGTCAAATTACCACATTAACCACGTACCATGTTATGCAATGTCATATATCGCTGTCATATGTCATAGTTGGATAACTCCATTTTGTCACGTGCAACCATGTTATGAATCGGTAAGTTGAGTGATTAAGTAGACAAATCACGTGATTTGTCATTTGTCACGCCGTGATAAGTGATAAAACCTCATCCATGCTAAGGCTCCGGTAGCGGCTGTATACTGTTGTTTATAAGTAAACTCAACCATTTTTAGGGTTCCGTAGTCGACTAGGAACCCTTATAGTTTCGCTTTGTCTGTCCGTCCGTCCGCGGATAATCTCAGTAACCGTTAGCACTAGAAAGCTGAAATTTGGTATTAATATGTATATATCAATCACGCCGACAAAGTGGTAAAATAAAAAGTGATTTATTTTATTTTATTAGGGTACCTCCCCTATACGTAACGTGGGGAGTGTTTTCTTTTTGTCATTTCAACCCTAACGTGTGATATATTGTTGGATAGGTATTTAAAAATGAATAGGGGTTTGCAAAAATATTTTTTTTATAATATTAATATTTTCGGAGATAATCGCTCCAGAAGTAAAAAAAAATGTGTCCCCCCTCTAACTTTTGAACCATAAGTTTAAAAAATATGAAAAAAATCTCAAAAGTAGAACTTTATAAAAACTTTCTAGGAAAATTATTTTCAACTAGATAGGTTGAATAGTTTTTGAAAAATTGACAAAATACTTTCTGAACTAAGTTTGTAATTTAACCGTATAAGCAGGTGTTTATTGTACCTGTAATTTCTACAAAATTACAATGAAATGACGTGCTTTCAAATAAAGTAAAAAACGGTGAAAATCAGTTCACGCAATAATAGTACATTGTTTAACGAGGGGCGTAAGTCGAATATTGCGAACAAGAGTCTATCTCTCTCGAGACTCGAGTTTGCAATATTCTTACGCCCGTGTTATACACAATGTTTTTCATCACATTTGCGAGGAAACAAATACATTTTAGATTAAATTAATACAAATCGTAATAAAAACTGCAACATTTCAGTCGTCCATTTTGTTGAATTTGACGTGAGGCGTGTATGGCAAAGACCCTTCGGTATACAGCCACGATTTGAAAACACTTAAAAACATTTTACATAGACACTGAATAACTACATATTAAATCTGTAAATAATTCAGTTAAACATGTTTAAGTAATTTTTTAAGTTTAAATGTTATTTATAAATACGTTTTCAGACATCGTATTTGATATAAAACCTCGTTGCTTTGTAACTGCCGCATGAGTGACAGTAACAATTTAAGAAAAAAACCATTACGCCCGAGGGCGTAACACAGGCTATTACAGCTCTGTATGTCTGCGCATTATCAAGCCCTTTTCGAGCAAGTGTGATGAAAATAATTATACCATATAAAAATCATCTTCCATACTTTAAGCTCGCGCGTAGATGTCGCTGTACGCGGAACGCTCACATTGTACATGGCGCTAAATTTAAATTACTAAATGACGCTGGTTATCCCTCCATGTTACAACCCCTTCCCACTACTCGTGGTGGGACTCAAATAGACAACATTGTTTATTTATTATTATTATTATTTATTATTATATGTCAACTCAATGTAACAAATAGCCCATTTTTTTAACGCTTAAATGGGGACACTTACTGTGACGGACGAAAAACTACGGGACCCTACACTGAACGTGGCCCGACACGCTCTTGGCCGGTTTTCATTGTTTATCTACACTTAGTACTAACCTCTGAGTCAAATGCCTAATTCATAATAAGCTAGCTGTTTATTTTCAGCCGTCCATCGCGCAGCGTCGAGTCTGAGCTCGCTGACCCAAAAGAAGGACTATAATACTAACTCGAAGTCCTCACATCGTGAGTATAGTGTTTATTAAGTAAAAAATGAGTATAAATAGCATGAAAACCCGCACTAAAATGCCTTGTTGTGCCTGCAGCGGGGTCCATGGATGTGTTGTACTAGAAGGCAGCGATCGAATACGAATTCTTCGTGCCACTCTTCGTGTCCGGTATCAGAGGTGTAAGTGCATGAGGTATTTTTCAAATATATGTGAAAATTTATGGAAAACTTGCAAAGATTTGGAGCGATTTCTTATTTAGCATAAACGTTGTGGGTAAACCTGTAGTTAATTCGATGATAGTCTATTGCCGGGGGCATAAGTAAAAGGTATGTAGACAATAAGTACCTATGTAGAGCTTGCAACACTTATAATAAAAAATACTCTCATAAAGACTTGTTCCAATTTAACTAACGCATTTTTTTCTGCAATGAAAAATTGTTAATGCATCCTCTTACAACAATAATTTCACCCGTTAAATGTTATTATTACTAGTTACTGTTCTCTTCTGTTTAGTTTCCATTTTATTAAATACAATAAATTTGTTTTTTTTTCTTCTCATCTGTATGACATGTTGTGTACTCTCAGAGGAATTATTTGTAATATTTTTCAGTGGAAACTGTATTGACTTATGTATTAGCTTCGTTTTTGTATGTTATGTGAATGATTGTTGCTGTTTGTATCCCATAACAATAAAAAAATATATAATCATAAAGTAAGTAACATAAAATAACGAGTGTTAGATGTATGGTTCATATATAATATTGTAGGTATAAGACTTATCGTACGTATATTCTCGCAAATCTATCAAATTCTATCAAAAACCATATATTTCAAATATTCAGAGTAATGTAATGTCTTACGACGTTACATTACTCTGACGTCAATGACGCATAGTTGCAGTATCCAAGAGGCAACCTCGCGGTATTTGAGCTTCCGAAGTGTTGTGGTGCAAGGACAGTCTATCTAGCCTAGCTTGACATTGACTTGACTTGCCTTTATGACCAGGTTATCTTCCAGTCTTTTTTTTGAGTTTGCTTACTAGGTAAATTCTGATAATGAAAAAAAGTGTCCCCTTTATTATTCAGCTAAGCCGTAACGTGTAATTTAATACACTTTGTGTGAACTGTTACGCAGTGGAAACCTATATCATTTATAGAAAACGTAGGACATTTTTTTTATCTACACTTTCCAAGTTGGAGAAACCAAAATGTTCCCAACTCTGAAAAAAAAGTAAAAGTGTACCTACTTATTCCAATATTATAAAAGTATGAATGTATTGCGCACGCTTGTTTGTACGCCAGTCAAGCTAACGTGTCAGGCCGAAGTCTTGGTCTGTATGGCATTGATTACACAGTCAATATTATCACAATCAGTGGCGTGCGTACCATATAGGCAAATAGGCAGTGCCTACCTTGCAAAATAACTCTACCACATATATTTTTCTTCTCTATGGTGATACTATACTCAATAGTTTTTAAATCAATCTACTTCTTTACTTACATTACGGGACGCGCTGCAATTTAAATTTGCGCGCGAACCAGTCTCGCTCACCGCACGCAGGTCAGCGGCGCTACCACGAACTTCGAAAGTCGAAGTTCGTAATACATGCATCCCTGTCATTCGAGTAAGGGAGTGCGATAGAGATGGAAATACCCGAACTTCGACTTTCGAAGTTCGTGGTAGCGCCGCAGGCTAGGCACCGCGAACGGCGCCTAAGCTACGGCACACACTCTCACAGTGCGCTTGTGTAAATATCGTCCGTGAACAATGTACGGATTTGCTCAGTGCACACACATATACGCAAATCACACTCACACATGCTTCCAAATCCGGCCGCCGGAATTCACGCGGCAAATAAAAGAAGTCCCTTTTGCTGTGATTATTACTCGTAATGTGGGGCGTTCTAATTTGTCAGGGTTGTTTGTTTTGAATTTGCTATTCGGGAGGCCATAATGGATTTTTAGTTACGACCCAGTTGTGTTGTGTTGTGAAATAAATATTCTTGTAGTTGCAGTTGCAATACATAGTTCGGTTCGGAGCGATTAGGTATCTTACGCTTTCTATTGAATTTTCCGTGTGATTTTGTTTATTGGCGTATTCTATATTTGTGTATTAAACCTTTAATATGTGTTTTAGTTGTGACCGGTGTATTGACCTAGTGTGTTTGCGGAAGTTAACTTTCGGTGCATTTAGCAAGATATTGTTCGATAATAAGGTAGTTAATATAGGTAGGTGTATGCCACAGTTGCAATTGGCTCTAACTCGGGGTAATATTACTCGTCAATTTCATGTATAGTATCACTAACGCAACGCACGCTGACGGAGATTCACTTTGTCGAAAGTTGAAATAGCCTAAGTCTTGGTAAGTGCTAACATTATTTTACACGTGCACTGCTGAACACAACTTGTTCGTCTCCACATAGGTGACATAGGTCTCCTCAAAAAATAAATGCCTACCCTAACTAAAAACCCTATGCACGCCACTGATCACAATGTAACTCATTACTATGACAACTTTATCGCGTATTTCGTATTTGTTTGGGTTTTGCTTCATTAGCATCAATACTTGTAATGCTACGCTGCGTGTATCACGCGATAATAATGACCGTGTATGATACCAACCCAGTGTAGTACTCATAGACTTTCTAATACTTATATTTTTATTTGGTGTAAATCCCTTGGGCTAAACTTGCTTACACTAAGTAAGTGACATTTAGGCAACGCAAAGGAACGTACACTGACCTACTTAATGTATGTAAGTAAACACGATTTTTCAAATGTAATTACAATAATCGAATTTATCGATCTCAATACTTATCCGTCATGAGATAAGTTTCAAGTGAAATTTTGTAGAAAAATGTTTATACTTTAAATTAAAATAATTAGATAAATTTACCTTCTAGTAAATATGTAATAGTTAAAGAAATAATAAATAATATTATATTTAATCAATGTTATTTCTGTCAATTTAGTATACACTTGGCCCAAATTACCCGACAGACTTTAATAGTGTATTTTGGACCATATTTCGAGACTAAAATGTCCTTAAAAGATTTCTAGATTCTATCTAATTTTGGAGAAAGAAAATCTATGCTTGTTTTTATAATTAAATGTATCGAAATTAGTTCACGTGATACAGAATTATCGCTGAAAAATGTATGCACGTTTTGATAACAAAATGGCGCAATACCCATGACGATAACTTTAACTATACGTTGTTAAGTTTTTTCGGAATTAATGGAGTCGAGACGGGTATGATCTATGAAAGATTCTAAGAAACCTTCGGTGCGCAAGTCAGACTCGCACTTGACCGGTTGTTTAATACATACATTAAACAACCGGTCAAGTGTAGGTAGGTACCTAATAGTACACTAGTTATTCTCTGGCTGAACGTGTTAATTTTAATTCCTTTTAAAATATAAGATAGCATAGTGGCGTAGAAATATATCATAGTTTTAAATTGTTGTATTACTTATATTATTTATTAATATTAATAACCACTAAATCGTTTTTTTATTAAAATTAATGCAAGTGTGTTTGTTTTGATTAGTTTACATTTTGTTACTTAGGTACTTAGTTTTAGGTATGTATACTTAATTTAATTTACCATTTCTAAGGTTCCGTAGTCAACCAGGAACTCTCATAGTTTCACCGTGTCCGTCTGTCCGTCTCACCCAGAGACTAGTAATTCACAGAGACTGCCAATGTCTACACAATCTCGCGTTCCTTTGAAATAATGAGCCTGCTGTAAGGTCTTTTCACTTTAGAGAAGTATAATGTACCATTCATTTCATTGTTTAGTGCAAACAAAGCGATTGTCTTTTATTGTTTAGTGTAACCGCTAATAAACGTAGTAAAACATCAACACTTTTTCAAGCAAAAGGAAACGAGGTCCACTTTGAATAATACTACTTAGCAATGTTGACCTTTTTGTATTTAAATAAAACATTAGACTTTAACAATAGAATCGCTATTAGAGTAATAGTACATTACGGCAGAGACCAGTAAGCAAGCCATACTGGCCGAGTATGAATTGATGTAATATGTAAGTATGATACATGTAAATAAAACACACAAATTACAAAATCCCGCCTTAGTTTAATTGCGTTTGTTTGTTATAAACACTGCGTTTAATATCAACAATAATCTTAACTTATGTCCACCATTTTACACAACAAAATTATGAACTAAACGCAGCATTCAAAGTTTTCCGCACTAACCTTGTTGCTACTTTTTTTTAATATGCATCATGAGTTTCTTGGTTTCTTTATACTGCCAACAGTGCTGACCTTTTTTTCATATTTGAAATAAAATAGCGTTCAAGATGATTAATTATCTTTTTAAAATCATATACGAGCTCATTGCCCACACATCCTTAGTTTTTCTTTAGGCATGGTTCCTAATAGGAATAACATACTTACTTACTGGACAAATATTAATTCCAAGTTTAAAATCTCACGTTTTACTGGACACTTCTAAAAAGTATTCGGTATGTTCCACTTACTGTATCTTTTTAGCGATGTTATGGCAACATTACATATCATTTTTGAGAAAAGTATTTGTTACGTGGCTTTTGATGGACTGGCAATTGCTTTGTTGGACCGATGGATCTCAGTCTAGAAAAAGAATCCGCACTATACCAAGCCCTAAAGTGAAACTACCTACAGCAGGTTCATTATTTTAAAGAATCCCGACATTATCAGTAGGTAGTTATGTTTCTATATATAGTTCTCTGGTCGTACCGCGTTTTCGCTCAGTAAACCTTACTACAAAAAAACATTAATTTTGCACATGAGTACATAATATGACAGACGGACAACTACGGGCCGTTAGAAACAGGGGAAACACACTACACGTGACGCGACACGCGCTATGTCGGTTTTTAGTAACAATGTTTCGTCATAAGTAGGATAAATCGTTAATACCTGGCCACTTAAGGAGGTGTCATTCGCTTGTTATTTACTGCTCTGGATGACTTTGTCAATTCACTATATAAAACTTCGATATTTGGTTATTATAATTTTGTCTCAAACTACTAATAAATTCTTCTGTGAAGTCAATAAATTTTAAAAATATAATATAAACGAAAAAATGGGTTTCTGAATAAACGAATAAAAAAGTACCTAGTAAAAATGTTTAATCTTGATCTTAAGTACCTACCTAATAGGGAAGATGCAATATTTTTATTTTTGCTTTCATTTCAAAGAGTTGCGTGCAGAATAGACGAAACAATAAAAAAATAAAATACTTAGTAGTTAAGTTCCTTTCATTTTTACGCTTGAATACTCCGCACTTTCAGCAAAATAATTTACGACCAAAGGTTTCTGAAGTCTGTTATAGTCAAGCCTTCTTCCATTTTTATTCAAAAATTGTTACAATTTTTGTTAATGAAACATAATTTGCTTTTGCCATTCTAACCTTTAATTAGTTGTCATAACAGGAGTGACGTCACCAGACGCTTATTGCTGCATTTAAACACGTTCCGTTTTACATTATCTACTTCAAATTGTTATTATTGTTTGAAATTAGTTTAAACTAAAGTTAAAAAAAATCATTAGCTATTATTTTATATTTTTTCAACATTTTGGTCACAAAATAATGGTAAATATTATATCTTCCCTAGTGACAAACGTCAATCCAGACCAGAGGCCGCGTGCCGCACCATGGTAAAATATTTAACTGTTGAAATGAATGTTAAATTAAGATTAATTACATGTTACTTATCTGTCTAGTCATAATGTTAGAAACCAATGTCGAGAAAATAAAAAAGTATTTAAAATCAATGTTTACTTTAATCTACCTTATTACCCACACTGGTAGGCCAAGTGACTGCATAACCGAAAAATACCGGTGCCTACCTATATTTAGCGGTATGACGTCATATCGATTTTCTCTGGGTCATTTCGGTAGCCAAATGTTTATATTCCACTGCCGAAAAATAACAGTATTTTTTCCGGTGCCGTAACCGTTTTCATATAGGTACATAACCGATATTCTGACTTCGGCAAGACAGGCGAGGCCGAACACATTTTTCGGTAGCGAAATAATACGTGTTGGGAACCGGTAAATGTTTTATATGCATATTAGGATGTCCTAGCGATACGATCCTTAACATTTTATTTAATCCATATGATTCATAAATTTATAATATGGAAAGCTACATGAAACGTTGCTCTTGGCCGACAACATACAATAGCCGGAGACCTTGCTGGCACCTCATACTGTCGGTCGTATCTCAGGAACTCATTGCAGATAGCAGCCTGCGCATTATTAATATCGATAACAATTATCGCGATACGATTAGCGCCGTGTTTAGTCCCTTCGTAAAATCACACTCGACCGGGTACGACGTGTTATTGTCAAGTGACTGTAATGTGGCTATTGTTGGCGCAAAATGGATCCAAACTATAACAAACTTAAAATTCCTTCGGACCTTTCTCTAGCTGCATTCCTGTCTGCGGGCCTCACTATTGTAAGTATCGAAGTAAATAGGAATTCACACACTTCTAGACTAGGTAAGTGTGTCATAGGTTGACGAGATATAGATATAATGCTTAATTTACACCTATTTGGCACGCACCTAAGTAAATTGTTCGAAGACTCGGCGAAAATTATGCTTCGGTAACTTACATTACAGGTAGGTAAGTGGAAAACAATACTAGTTTCAATAGTTTTGAGAAACAGATCCGTCAATTATAAAACGTTTACATAAGTTTAAAGAAGTAGTGCAAAGCGAAAATGTGAAAATAATGTTTCAACAAGTGATTTTTTTTATTAATCCTTTAGGATTAAACCTTATCAATTACCTACCTGAATTTTCTTCCGGTATTTTCCATATAATATCTGCTAAGCTATACGAGTACACTAAAGCTAACCTGGCTAAGCTTCAAAGCTAGTTTATTATTCACAAACGCAATTCTTCACAACAGCAATAGAACACATTCGTTATTTAGTAGACACAGAATACTGTAACATATTTCAGTACATTTGTTATTGTGAAGAATAAAGAGATTGTGCTGGAATGCTGTTGAGAAAAATCCGGTTTGCTGACTTTTTGTGTACAAATTAGGACTGCGAAGAATAACGACTGTGGTAAATAGCTCTTATTAATGATCGCTTTTGTGTGAGGCCTAGCATTACTTGTTTTTTTTTTTAATGTTTTCGTTAAACAATACTCGATCTATAGGATTTAAACGGGCCTTCAAAACCTTGTCAAAATTCAGTAGTTCAAAATCCTTCCTGGATCACCTGAAAACTGTTATAACTATGTGTAAAACTTTACACTTTTCACATCATTTATAAATTAAAAAAATTGTGCGTTCAAGCCTCTGTTGTACCGTGAAATACTTTATACTTTAGGAAAAAATGGGGCTACTTTGATAATTTAGAATATAGTATAAAAGCAGAACTACTTGAAATTAAGAAGATTTTCGAGTAAACAGCAAGATAGAATACTAATATATTCAATGCCACTGTTCACCCACAAGTAAAATCAATAATTCCGGAGAAAAACCTATTTGAACAAAGCCGCCGCCCAAATCAAAGAAACCCCCCCATTCCAAGGTACTGCATAGAGCGCGAAAAATCGTTCCACCAAAAAATGCAAAAATGTGACTAAAAAATGTGTGCAGTTAAAGATACACTGTCAAGTTTAGGGTTAAAACAGTACTAAGGGCGATACAGGTACTTATATATAAAATGTGTCCGTAAATTAACTGAAAAACTCCGTCAGACAGTCCGTTCTGAACAAACTATTTCCAAGTGATTAATTACTTATTTGATTACAACAACATAATATTTGTCCAAAACTAAAATCAACAAGATCTAACTATTTCATATTTCATTTTATGTTTAGGAGGGGCTATATCACAACTATCACTAGCATTATACAAATACAGTTAGTTTTCTTTTTAAGTAGTTGCGTTAAATATTATTTAATGTTGTTGATTACAATCTAAGTACCTACTAGTTACCGCCCGCAACTTCGTCTGCGTGGACCCCGGATAAAAATCATCTTATGGCCGTTCTACACTATCGGCGATGATCGTTGATCGTGTGATCGTCTATAATCGGCACGATCATCGTGCAAGCATCCACACGATCGTCTGTAGTAGACGATTTCCTTTAATTCCCTTTGATGCGTGCCCAAAAACCGACAAATCACGGATCGCAGGCGATCATAGACCATGATCGGCGAGTACAGCCGAGTATGCCCTCTACACGATCGTGCTCGCCCGTAATCATCTGTAATCGCCTATAGTGTAGAGGAGCCATTATAATTTAATCCACGCTATAAACTATCTTCGTGCAAAATTCCATCCAAAATCGGTTGTCCCGTTTTAGCATGATTGAGTAATAAACATCTAAACATCCAAACTTTCACATTTATAATATTACTAGGATAATTTCAATTGGACCGATAACTTATGTAGGGTTACGGGTTACATTACATTTCGGGACACAACATTTCTCAGACATCTTGAGAAGTCCGCTGGATGCAGGTGGCGCCGGACCGGTCACTTTCGCACTCTTTGTCCAGCACTGCACGTCTTTTCGGCTGATATGATGATATCTTGCAAATATAAACTTCACATTCACGAACTCAACAAGATTTGAAGGAAAATTTCAATATACCGAACATGTGTCAAAATAAAAGACTTCTCCATTCAGTCGAGCAAAAGTATTACGTTCAAATTGCATTAAAGTAAAATATAATAAGAAAATCAAACATACATATTTAATATATTTTCTTTATTTTGGATTTATTTCATATGGTAATATGTCTTATTTTATTACAATTTTATTATGTGTTTCAATAAGTTGGCATCAAACATCTTTTAAAATATTCAGCATGAAAAAAAACTAGTGTTGCCTTAGCAGACTGACCTCATAGTTTTAAAGAAACAACTGAAACATTAATTTATAACGGAGAATAATTTTAAATTTATTATAAATTAATAATAGTAAACTATGAAATTAACTGAAGCTTAAATAGTCTAATTGTTAACAATTATCGATAGTGACGCCATCTAACGGAATCGAACGGGAAATTTAGCAACGTTTTTATCGCCCATACAAGACGCGTTGTATGAAACTGATAATACCTACCCTGGCGGTCGCAACGCGATGGAGGCGGACGATAGCAGCTGCCGGCGCGACCGCAACTGCCAACAACATCTCATTCGAAAGATACTTCTCCAGATGAAGATTTTAATATTAACTCTGGAATCTTTACCAGAATTATGGGACAAGAAGTGCAGTGATTACATTAATAGGTACAAACGAAGACTGGCCTAATATATCTATCTGGCCGATACTTTCTGAGATGTTGGTTACTCTAATCAATGAGGTGTTTTCAACTGGTGTTTACCCTGACATACTCAAGTATACGAGAGTATGCCCGGTGTACAAGAGTAAAGGTGAAAAAACATCAGTTGATAACTATAGACCCATATCGATAGTACCCAGCATCTCCAAAATTATCGAGTCAATTTTGTCGCAGTTATTGATGAATCACTTAGAGAATGACTTACTAACCGACAGACAGTTCGCTTACAGAAAATTAAAATCCACCACATCAGCCGCCTATGACATGATCAACAGCATTACGACAGGCTTAGATGACAAATACAAAATAGCCGGCATATTTTGCGATCTGTCGAAAGCTTTTGACGTCATAAACCACGACTTGCTAATAAAAAAGCTAAAGCGTTACAGCCTGCTAGGAGGTGCTAGTGATCTCATGAAATCTTTCCTAGAAAACCGAACCCAAGCCGTTGAGGTAATGCTAGGCGGTAAACGGATGAGATCAGGGAGCGGCAGCGTGACGGTCGGGATTCCACAGGGATCAGCGCTGGGAAATACCCTATTTCTCGCGTACATAAATGATTTACCATCTGCCATTATACTGAGGGTCAAATCACTCTATTTGCCGACGACACAACAGTGGTAGTTAAAGCACGCACATACGAACTTCTAGCTGAGAAAATCTCTACAGTGTGTGATCAACTAAAGAGATGGTTTTCGGCGAATGGATTGATATTGAACGTCAGCAAATCCAACATAATGGTGTTCTCTAGTAGGTGTGCTCCGAGCGTAAGTATCCAGTGCCCGATACCCATGAGCGATAAGTGCAAGTTCTTAGGCTTTACGGTAGACCCCACATTAAATTGGAAACAGCACGTGGACTCGCTGTGTAATAGACTAGGTGGCGCAGTATTTGCATTGCGCAAATTAAAGCCGTTGGTTTCCCGTGATGCGCTGAGACAAGTATACTTTTCCCACTTCCACTCGCTTATGACGTATGGCGTAGCCCTATGGGGCAACTCGACTGATGCTGGGAGGGTGATGCGCATGCAAAAACGAGCTCTGCGGACCATGCTTGGCCTCAATCAGAGGCAGTCCTGCAAGACTCTGTTTACCGAGCACCGAATCATGACGCATTACTCCCAGTATCTCTTCGAGGTCATTATGTACACAAAAAGGCACCTGCCTCAGTTCAAGCGAGTGGAAGTGACGGGTAAGTGCCTTCGCAGCACGGGAACACTTCGAACAGTACCGCGTCGCACGGCACTTCACGCCAAAAACGCACGGGTTATCGGGCCGACATACTACGAGCACCTTCCCGCCGACATAAAGAGTGAAACATGCGAGGAGACATTTAAACGCAGACTGAAGAACCTTTTGTTGGATAAGTCACTTTACTCCGTAGACGAGTACATCAAAATTATTAAATAAATTGAGAACCAATTTGAATTACTCTGAATATGGTTTTAATTTTGATTTGTCTGTATCTATTACTTGTTATTTATTTTCATTTGTTATTATTTGTTACATTTGACATCATTGTATTATATAGTTAGTTGATAGGTACTTCATGGGTACCACATTATTATTTCTTTTATTTTTAATTTTTACTTTGTGACATATTATGATTGGTACCTGCACTCAGGTACAACATCGTTGGTTTAATTTTTCTGTTCTTTTAAATTCGTTATGACTTTTTATTTCTGTGTACACCTGACATCGCATCATTTATTAATATTATTACATTATTCGAAGTGCAGCTATATATTTTGTATATACGCTGCACATTGTTCATTATTTCCGCATTTTTTAAAATTATGATGACTGTATTTATAACGATCACTATGCGACGAGTAGCATAAGCAAATGTAATGTGTTATGTGAAATTTGTATACTGAGATATAATAAACTAAACTAAACTAAACTAAACTATGAGAAGCTTCTAAAAATCCCTGTGAAAATTAAACCTTGTGCAACTGTAGACGACGTAAAAAAAATAAATAGTCTGCGGTCAAATTACAGAAGAGAATAAGGTCAAGTGCGAGTCGGACTCGCGCACGGAGGGTTCCGTACCATTATCTATAAAAACGGCATAAAAACACGTTTGTTGTATGGGAGCCCCCCTTAAATATAACTATTTTATTTTGTTTTAAGTATTTGTTGTTATACCAGCAACAGAAATACATCATCTGTGAAAATTTCAACTGTCCAGCTATGGCGGTTCTTGAAGTACAGCCTGGTGACAGACAGACGGATGGACAGCGAAGTCTTAGTAATAGGGTCCCCTTTGGGTACGGAACCCTAAAAAATCAAATGCAATAATTATTGCTACACAGGCTTTTTCCTTGTTCAGATCCATTTTGCGATTGTGAACACACAATCGTCTTATTTTTTATTTATTGGCAATCGGGATCCCCAGAGCTGAGAGCACGTATTCATGTGATCATTGCGAACAGTGGACTGACATGATCTGGATTGACTCTGTAATGTGATATTTAGCCAAACCATGAATCATCAAGCTCGAGCCATTGAGATCGAATTAGAAAATGTTATAATCCCTCCCCCTTGAAACAATTCAATCAATCAATCAATCTTTGGTTTTATGGCTCCATCGATATTGTCGATGATTCTGCCAACGTCAAGGTTCGAAAAGGCACGTAATTACACAATATTTGACCGGTGACTGCAGAATACCAGGTACACTCAGGGTTGAATCTATAACAAGAGACAAAACAAACAAATATTGTTAAACTAACTACAAAAACAGGTTGTTAATTTTGATAAATTTACCTAAGACATATACAAAGGGGGAAAATACTAAAGTGAGCAGGAATTTAATGTTGACAGGGCGGGGAATTTCAGGAGGAAGGATATCATACAGGGGAGTGACAAGACGATTACATTCTAAAAATAGGTGCTCGAGGGTGCCTTCTGCCAGACCACACTCGCACAGAGAGTGGTCCCGAACACGAATTTTAGCGAAAAATACTGGAGTACATATGTGGCCCAGGCGTAAACGAATAATAGATTCAGATTCAGATTCAGATTCATTTACTCACAATATAAGATTACATTATAAATTACATTCCATGTCAATTTAAAAGAATCCCTATTGTGATCGTCAACAACATACGATAACATTCAATAAAAGTAATTTGAAGAATAATAATTAATAACTAACAATTGAAATATAACTATGTCCACTTAATTTAAATTTATGTCATAGTCAAATAGCGGAAGTAATCTTTTTTGCGAGTGACCTACGAGAAAAAAACCACGGTCTAGAAGATGGAAGGTCTGGTTGAAGATACCCATAATTTTTACCCACTATAAGTCGGCTAGATTGCCAACGAGTGTTCCAAGCATCTCGCATGTGTGTGAGAGAGAGCAAGAGCCTTAATGTCGCGAGGGAAACATCGGTTATAACCTGGATTACCACATATAATGGCTTCTTTTGCGCAGAGGTCAACAGTTTCATTGCCTTTTATACCGCTGTGGCCCGGGATCCAAGCCAGGACCACCTCGATATTTTCTTTGTGACATTTGAATAAAAGATCTTTTATTTGCAAGGTTACAGAAAAGATCTCCTTCGAGTGGAATGGGCGTTTAACAAGATCCTGCAGACAGCTGAGGGAATCCGTTAAAATGAGAGATTTGTAAAGAGGGTGGGAGTAAACGTAGGAGACTGCTTCCAGTAAGGCAATAGCTTCTCCAGAAAATACGGAATTACCGGGAGGAAGTTTAAAGTTTAACACAATTTTGTACTTGGGAATCCACACCGCCGATCCCACAGGCTCCCCTTCGCACAGTTTAGAGGCATCAGTAAAAATTGTTAAATAATCAGCCCACTCCTCAGCTATCACATTATTAAAAATATTATCAGCCCCCATCTGATTTTTGGAAATTCCTAGACTGAATAACACCGTCGAATGGAATATTAAACTATCGTAATTAGTTTCAAAAAGAGGGTTTTTATAATTTTGGAAAACTTGTCTGTCTCCCTGTGGAGGTCTAGAAACTTTTTGTAACTATTAACTAAGAGGGGATATACTTTGTGTGACCAATATGGGGAAATTTCTATAAGTTGCTGTAGAGATTCAAGGATTGGGAGTAAAGGATGCGAGGCTATTTGAAGTGTTTTGAAGAAAAATCTGTCAGCTAAGAATTGTCTACGGAGGTTATAAGGAGGGTCCATACACTCTACTTGGAGAGCATTCGTTGGGGAAGACTTCATAGCTCCAGTTATAATCCTGAGACACCTTGCCTGGATACGGTCCAGTTTAGCTAGGGCCAGTTTATTGCATGGTTCTAAAACGAAGCTACCATAATCGAAATGGCTTCTAATTATTGCGTTATACAGAAGTTTCTGACTATACGGATGTGACCCCCATCTTACGCCGGACAGTGCACGGATAACATTGATGTTTTTCTCAGCTTTTTGACATATATAGTTCAGATGGCTGACTCCAGACAGCCTCGAGTCCAGAATTATTCCCAAAAATTTCGCTTCCTGCGCAATTATTATGGGTTGCTCGTCTATGTAAATATGCAGATCGGGGACTTGTCTTTTACGGGTAAAGATAACCACCCTACTTTTTTCCGCGGATAACGAGAGTCCGTGATCTGACAACCATGTGTCAAGATAATACAACGCAGAATTGATAGATTGAGCAGCTTCCGTGAAGTCTTTCGCTGGAGAGTACAAGGCAATGTCATCGGCGTACTGAAGGATATTACAAAAGCAATTCACGGAAGTGTCAAGATCCGAAGTATATAAACTGTAAAGGAGAGGGCTCAAACAGAACCTTGGGGTAGCCCCTTCCAGACGCTGTTAGGGGATGTTAATTTTCCATTATATCGGATAGTGATAGACCGACCCATAAACATATTGCATATAATATTAATGATCCTCACAGGGATACTCAGATTGAGCATTTTCTGCCTGAGTATAGGAAGATCTACATTATCATATGCCGCAGTGATGTCTAAAAAAACACCTATAACGTTTTCACCGCGCGTCAGAGCCAGCCGGATATCAGAGGTAAGGATGCTTAAGCTGTCCATTGTCCCCAGACCCTTTCTGAAACCGAATTGAGTTCTAGAGATGATATCTTTATTTTCCAACAACCACTCCAATCTATTTTTTATTAAATGTTCCATAACCTTCGCTAACACCGATGATAAGGCAATGGGCCTGTAAGAGGCAGGATCAACCGGATCCTTACCAGGTTTTAATATTGGAATAATAATTTGAGATTTCCAGCTGTCAGGCACGTTTCCAGATAAAAAAATACTATTTACTATATTTAAAAAAGTTACTTTAGTGGATTTTGAGCTTTGACTAAGAAAAGAGTAGGGGATACCATCAGAGCCCGGAGTGGAATCTCTAACGTGGTCTAGAGCGCAACAAAGCTCATCAAAACTAAGATGATGGGGCAGAAAGAGAGCAATAGCCGCCGACACCTTGTTGGTTTGGGACAAATGGTGGAGCAAGCCTTGCCGCGAATCCCTCGAGCCAGGAATCCTCGTTGCTAGAGATATTGTTATCAATTTGAGAACAACGAAAAGCTTTTATTTTTTTCCATACTAATGTAGCAGGAGACCTAGGAGATAAAGATTCGCAGAAATTACGCCATCCGTGAAATTTCTTTCTGCTAAGAAATCTCTTACTATGGGCCGAAACACGTTGGAAATTCATATAATTTTCTAAGGAAAGGTCATCGACAAAGAGAGATTCTGCCATTTTACGTTCTTTGATTACTGCAGAACACTCAGCATCCCACCATGCCGGAGAAGGAATTTTATTTCGAACTGAATTTTTCAAGGGGATTGAGCTATCAGCCGCTGAAAATATCGCTGAAATAAATAGATTATATACTTGTAAAAAAATATCTTGTGAAATACTAGGCAGATTTTCGATAGCGGGATTCAAATTCAATCTATATTTACTCCAGTCCGCGTGACAAGTTCTGTATTTCAAAAGTGGGGCTTGTATTGGTGATGGTGAAATGGAAGAGTCTAGCAGGGAAGTAATAATGGGTAAATGGTCACTCCCAAGAGAATTTGTGGAAACCATCCACGACAAGGACCGAACTAAATTTGGGGATGCCAGCGTAAGGTCAGGGATACTTGCGTTCTGAGTGGGCGCTACTCTGCGGGTAGCTGTTCCATCATTCAATATGCATAAGTTTACATCATCCATAAGCTCTAGGAGGAAGTTTGATGTCGCATCACAGCAATGGGAGCCCCATAAGGTGTGACGACAATTGAAGTCTCCTTGAACAATGATGGGAGCCGGAAGGGCTAATAGTATGGAACACAGTTCTTGAATTAGATCACGATTTGGGTGTGGAATGTATACACAAACAAAGGAAATATTTAGACACTTGATTGCAACAACATTTAAGCCAGAAGAATGGGGTGGGATGGGAAGTTGAGAAAAAGTAAAATTTATTTTTACAAAGATTGCACAACCTGCCCAGCCATCATCCCTGTCATCCCGGACACAGGAGTAGCCTGTTACCCTAAAGAGGGATCGAGGCTTTAACCATGTCTCCGAAATGGCAAGAATGACCGGACTAAATGAATTAATTAATTGAATTAGTTCTTGTTTTTTATTTCTAATACCTCTAGTATTCCATTGGATTAAATTGTGATTGACTATCTTGAATTAATTTATTGATAGCAGAACTAATGTGGCCCTGAAGGCTTTGAAGAACAGTGTACGGTATGATGTCAGCAAATTTAGCTAACAGATTAATTAACATCTGGGAGATGAGGTCTCCCAAATTGTCGTTTGGGGTGAATGATGAAGGCTGCCCTAAGGCACAACCGTTTGGCAATGACGATTGGGGAGTCGCTGTCATATTCCTGTGAGCATCAATGTCATATGACTTACTAAGCACAGGCTTAGGCCGTCGTTCAATAGAAATTGATTTACGGTACGAGTGAGTTTGTGACTGAAATTGAGGATGCGATGGACTTGCAGGGGGAGAAGAAAAAGAAGACTTGTTTTCCACAGTGTGTTGGTTTTCAATATTATTTCTAGTCTTGTCAGCATAAGAAGTGCGCACTGATCGAAACCTTTGCGCCGCTTCTATATATCCAATATTTTCCTCTTGCATCACTGTTTTTATGCTTTTCTGTCTACTAAATTCAGGGCACTTAAAATCAGTTGCTACATGTGGACCGGAGCAGAAAAGACATGAAACCTCTGTGTCAGGCACCTTGCACTCTGAGCCTTCATGATTTTGCGCACATCTTGAGCACCTAGCATTTGAGCGACACTGATCTTTTATGTGACCATACCTGCAACTCTTATGGCATTGTATAATGGGTAGCCTATAAGAGGCCACCGGGATTGACATGCTGAAACAATATATCTTCTCTGGTAATGTTTGGCCAAGAAATGTCAAAACTACAGTGGCAGTTGGTTCCCAGACCCGTTTGCCATCAACTTCCCTTTTTTTGTTTAATCTACGGGCTTTGATCACGGGACCAGACCTAGCTGGACATTCAATGCCAGTAGCAAACTCTTCCAATGACCAATCCAGAGGAATATCCGTAACAACACCCATACGAGACACTTGGAACCTTGGAATTGTTGCATTGAGCTTATGCTCGGCCAAAACAGGATTGACCAGAAAGGAGTTAGCCTCAGACGCTGACGCAAAGAATACACTCATTTTATTTTTACCCACGCTCTGAATCTCTTTAATGCCGGCAACCTTACCATTATAAATTACTTGGGCCATTCTCAGAGCACGCATACGGTTTGGGGCTTTAGTTAAGTCAGTATCTTCGCGGGACACGTGAACCACATATGGACCCCCGTCTGACTCAGCATATTTGATGTCTGCATTATTTTCGTAGCCAGGACGGACATACGTATGTACGACGGACGCGCTAGGCGGACTAGCTCTTTTCCCGAGCTCATTTAGATCAGAGTGATCTTCATTAGGTCGTTTTTTGTTAGATGTAGTTTGGCCACCCCCCTTATCAGGGGGCACGGCCTCCCCAATCTCCATAATTACCACTCAATAACACAAAAACTTACCTTCCCGTAGGTTAATAAACCACCACCCACAGAAATATTCTAATCTGAGTGTATTTAGATGAGAAAACCGGTATAAATTTGCGATTCCAACAAGACACGTGCGTTATCAAACACAGAGACAAGCAGAATCCAAAATAAACTCCTTGAAACAATTGCTTTTCTCTAATACAGTCGTCATGTCGCTGTCATGAGCGTCATTTCGAAGGCGCGATTAATTTTAAATATTTCTTTGCTACTTAACTATAGAGTTTTAACTGGTTGCTTATCTACCTTTCAAATCCAAATAAAAGGTGTTTCGTAGTTCATACTTACATTGAGCAAAATCTTGAAAAAAAAATATGCCATCGAAATGACGCAAAAATACAATTTCCAAAATTCACCCGAATATGTGAGTAAAGTAATGCGTAGGGAATGCAATCTCGAACCGTCATTGGTAATTCGAGATCTCGCGATATAATTTTCATGTTGAGATTAGGGAATCGAGCTCTCTTAAGCCAAATCGACGAGATCTTAAAAAATCTTGCCAATATCGAGGTTCCACTTTTTTTTGTAACACAGCATTTATATGGTCACAGTTGCCCTAATGCGACTAAAACAGTACTACATATAGGGTATTGTTATTATATTTTGAGATTAAGGATGCTACAAAACACATCTATGGAATGGTGAAAAAAATGTTTCGTGGATTGTACAGTCAGCATCATATAGTTAGTAGCAGCCAAATATATCGGAACACGTATTTATTACTATAGGATTAAGGGTGTGTTACGATATATTTGGCTACTTTGGCTGCTACTAACTATATGATGCTGACTGTACAACACACGTAAAGAATATGCACACCCGCACCAATATGATATGTTTTTTTTATAATTTATTTTGAAGCATTTAGGACTTCCCAAGGACTGTCCGACACGAATTATTAACATGCTTTGCGTACTGAAATCTGGTTCAAGATCTTGTACTCTCTATTGCAGTTGAGATCTCGCGAAATCGTGTTTTTTTTAAATAGGGATAATAAATGAATCATGTATCTCATAAATATTATTTATATTTGAAACTTTGGAATAAATTTTTAAACGTTCCTATTTCAATGTAACTGCTTCAGAACCGGGTTCTAAAGTAATAAACTTTTTGTAACAATGGCAGAAACCTACACAGCCACACTGCCATAAATTTGTGTTGATTTATGAAGCTTTTTCATAATTATAATGGGTTAAATTCTTTATTATATAGGAAATGGTCCACACGTGAAAAAAATGGGTTCTATAGGATCTGACTGATTTAGAAAATGTTTAAGTATTTTTGGCTTTAAGTTCATTTCCTCGTATTTGAAATAAAAAGTAGAGTGCTTAACTCGGGGAAAACCACCCATCTCACTTCACTCACTTCGTCCGAGCGCCAAAATATCTCGTCGTAAATGGGTGGCTTTCTACCCTCGGTTAATAATCTACTATTTTCCTCACAAGTGTGTTGAAAAACGTCGTATGAAACGCGTGAGTTTTGATAATTACATCCTCGGCTCTCTTATCACGTTCACCTGCGGCTCGTGTGACAATTCCGCCTCGAATGTAATGATCAAGCTCACTTGTAACACGATGTACAATTTTTTTTCAGGTAATTTCAGGAATATACACCGCGCTATGTATCCTCGCGCTAGTTTATCGGTTCCAGTGCGACACCGGGCTGGCGTCCGACGCGACTGGTGACAAACACTTCCTCTATACACTCTATAGATTATATATACAGGGTGCGTCATTTCTCAAGTTTAGTTTTCATATCTACATTCTACATACGTTCGAGCGCCAAAATATCTCGTCTGAAATGGGAGGCTTTCAACTTTTGGTTAAGAATCTACTCCCCTACTTCTACATGTGTTTTTTTTTTTTTGAAGATGGTGTCAGTGATAGATCATATTTGAAAACACATTTTATAATATGTTATTAAATGGTTTTTGATTCATGGTTGATACTTAAGGCGGGATTCCACCGCCGTGCGGCACTGTGCGGCACAAGCTTATTCAGTACAAAAATGCTTGTGCCGCACAGTGCCGCACACCGCCGGTGGAATCCCGCCTTACAAAAACAACAATTGCAATCACCCATTATGCGTGACGTCAATTTTGCGTCACCGGCACCAAAATTAGCCCTTAGCTTATGGCTTATGTAATATAGTGGAGTCAGTTTTCATTCAAGTCGTTTATTTCAGTTTTAAACTATTTTAGCGAAGAAAAAAACTTTTGAATGATGCCAACATCGCTCCCAATAGATCCTCAATCAGAAATGTAATTACCGAAATGTTATCATCGTTTCCCCAGTGCGCTTTGAATGAGTTTTCGGGTTGAGTGCCACTGCACAGGAAATCCATACCGGACGGCCAAATCTCTGTTGAGTAATATTGTGATTCATTCCGATAACTTTAGTCATACCGATCACTCCTGTTCATTCACAGAGCGTAGCTTTAGGTACCAATCTCACTCTAGCACTACTATGTCTTTATCTTCTCTGTTCCTGCTAATTGATACGCTTTGTGGCAATTGTGGCTAAGCTAAAGGCGGCATACATACATATTCTGTGACCTAAGGTACTTAAGTAATATATACATCAAATCTGGCACAAAACGAATGACGAATGATAGAATATGACGGTGTTGAGAGCCATTATGCCGTAGCATCCTTTAAAAATCGCCTCGCCGGCGGTGGGACACGTGCCTAAGACCTGATTTGTACTTACTTAGCTTTGAATAAATTAATTGACCATTGACCTCTCCTTCTCATTTATTAATTTCTGTTACGTTTAAGTTATAATTATAAGTTATTTTAAGATCTGTATCTCTCTCTGGGTGCCCTGAAAACCAGCGCCTTTAGCATGTATTGCTGGTGGCATTCGTATATGCCGAGTGGCATCCATTTTGGTGCATTTCAATTGTAATAAAAATCGGTTCAGCCAAACGTGAGATAATCGCGGACAAACATACCTACATACAAACATACAGGTAAAATTGGAACCTCCTTTTTTTAATTCTGTTAAAAACACATGTCATGTTGACACACCAAATAAATATATTTCTTCCTTTCTTTCTTTCTTTCTAGCAATCCATATAATTTAACCATGCAATCACTGAATCCATGTATGCTGCCTTTGATATTTTGCTACCATATTGGCTACCTCTACCGGTTATTTAGCAATTTTGTTAAAAAACGTAGACCGGAAAAACGTAGGGCATCTCAGTTTTTCGTGTTAAAACACATTCTTCCAATAGGTTGTACAAAAAATTATTTTGTATACCTGGGTTCTGAAACCCGAGGTTTAAATCTAACGTAACGGCACTCCAGGAAGCATCAGATTTCACGAACACGTATTGGTCATGAATAAAATACTGACTAGGCAGGCATAATGACTATTTAACTAGACTTTCATACGCGCTTTATATGTTTATATGTGTGTATTTTCAGCGGACACATGTGACAACCCGCTGTCGTCGCCACCGGCAGGAGTCCTGCTCATGACGCCAGACACAGTTTTCATTTTCGTCATAATCACTCTGGGTGCCTCCATCTTGAGCTTTGCGGCAGCCATCGTAACAATCGGTAAATAGTTTATCTAAACTTTATTGTTTGTTGTTGTGCTTACCTATAACTAGGACTGGCAACAAGAGATGCGGTCAATGCATGTTCATCTAGTTAAATAACACCTTTTTTTTATTAGACAATACCTTTTGGATACAGTATGACGCGGCATCGACACTCGATGCGTTACCTTACTTACTAACCATTTTTAGTCACCATTGGCAATTTTAACACATTCACTGCCCTGAATCGCTACGCTCTACGCTCGTAGCCGATTCTGTGGTTTTCCAGTAGTGGAAAGTGGCTACGGCGTAGACGCCCGCTAAGCGAAGTCCTGATGGCAGTGAAGGTGTTAGAACGATATTTTTGCTCTATATAGCGCGAATTAACCTTGAACCCATCACTTCTTTTAAATTTGCTCGTTTAATATAGGGTTTTATGCAAGATTAATATATATTACGCTATATAAAGTATTCTGGTATCTTCTGAGAATCGTATAAGAACATAACAATCAAATCAACGTGTTAAAGAAGTTATAATAGTCAGAGCAACCCTTTGTCCTGTTAACGAGGAATAAAATTCATAATTAAATATGGCGAGAAAAGTGCTCCCGACTGCATGTCGTTTTTTTTCTATGTTTACCAAGCTGCGCAACAGTAAGTTGAATTTCAATCTCAAGTAAATGTCAATGAAAACTAATTTTATTGTGAACTGTGTTGAGTAGAAAATAATGAAGCCTTTTGTGAATCTATCAACTTAGTTTGAACGGGCTCGGTTCTACGTATTTAACGTTAATAACCGCAGAAATGTATGGTGGGTTTTTTGGAGGTAGTTTTAAAATTAATAAGCGTTATAGTAAACAGGTACATACTATACTTATCTTGGTGTGATAAGTATAGTATGTACCTGTTTACTAACGCTTAATTTTGTAGGATTCTGTTGTTAAAAAAACATGAAGGTTTCAAGTAAGTAGGTATTCTGTGAGACTATCGCCTTAAAATTCTCATAATTTAGCGTAGCTACGAAAATCTGCCCTCCTCCCTCATAATATCGAATGGTTTGTTTATGAGTTTTAGTCGCATGTTCCACAACACAAACAAGCTTCAATAGGCACTAGTTTTCTTCATTCAAGATATTTTCGCAAATGCTATAGATATTATTACTATAAGTACCTTCTCGATATGCTGTGCTATAGGTGTGATACCCGCTTTAGAGGTCGCGATACGAAACTAAATAGTAGGTACCTAATAAGTGTACATACACACATCTGTACATACAAACGAAGCACGGCGCCAGTAGAGCTTGCTTCTAAGTAATTAGCAAATAGGGTGCTATTCAGAATGGTGTATAGTTTTCAGAAATAAGAGTAATGTAACTTTGTTAGTTTCATTGGCATAGCCGACTGGCCGAGTTCGGCTTCGCAAGTAGTGGTGTATTTGCAGTCTTGGTCGCTCTGCTGCCTCTTTCCAGCTCCTTTCTTTTGCATGTGGTGTTATTTATTGGGGACCTACCTGCTCAGGATTTTTTCCACAATTGGCCGCCATAATTCCCGGTCTACTGTGGGGCAAATCTGCCACTGTTCGCAAGCTCACGACCGCAACTAGCTTCACCTCATTCCATACAACATTACAATTTTAACGGATAAATTCGTCTGCGTTCATCGTTTATCTAGGTAGGATATCAAATGGAAATATTGTACACTTACTTGTTTCCACAATTTGGAGCTTTTCTTCTGAATGGTTTTCCTTGAAATCGCATCACGATTAACGCAGGATTCTTCTTATCTTATACAGAATCAGGGTATTAGTACTAGTAGTCGCTGTCGCTGGTCATGCCGTGGAAGTTATACTGATATAACCCAGCCAAAATAAAAAAGACCGGAATGCACTCCGGGAGTGCCGGCAGAAGTGAAAACTCAAAAACATTGTAACAGTTTTTCGATCAGGTCACGTGACATCTTACGGTGTCACCCTAAAAATGAATTTGGCGCAAATTTATAAACAAATATCAATTATTTAGGCGACGGGCCGCGGGCGCGTTGGGTGCGTCGGCCCGGCTCGCTCGCCGCCGGCGGCGAATAAAATTTCAATTTGTTTTTGCCGTTGGTAAATATTTTTCAAAGCTTTATCTCTTTAGGAATAACGTCTAAATTCGAACTATTCGAATTTTCTCAATAGCAAAACGGTGAAGAACGCGTGGACAAAATTACAAATTTATTTGCAGAATATGCTATTGCAAAAAGTGTTTAACTCTTACGAATAGCGTTCAGTTTTGAATGAAGTCGAATCGGCTACCTCCTTCACATCTGACGTCACAAAAATCTGTCGCGTATTTAACAATTTTTCCCCATCCCAAAAAGTGCTCAGCGCCGCTAAAGAAGTTTTCACTTATTATTAACTATTGAATTATATGTATAGTCTCAAAATTCATTGATTCCAGCATTCTAAACCCGGATCAACAAACTATAAACTCCCTAATAGGGATATATCAGTAATTCAGTACCTTAGTATAAATAGGAAAATACTGTGGGATTGTAGCTTTTTAAGTTTGTTAGTTTGTTTGTAATGGGTAATCTCCGGAACCACAGAACCGATTTCAAAACGCTTTCACCTGCTTTTAGAATGGACTTCCTGAATGGTTGTAATACAGACTATATTTTATCGCGCGACTTTGCCTGCGTGCTCTGCAATACGCGGGCGAAGCGCGGGCAGCTACTTAGTAATACATATATTATTCTTCTTAGTCGTGCAAGAGTGCACGGAGTGGTTGTGGTCACGTCATGGTTGATTTTTGCAAAAGAGCTTTTCATGACTCTCGTGGGATATAAGTGCAGGTTTCCCGTTGCCTTCTGCACCGGGCGGTGCAGGTGGGGTTGACAGTTGGGCCGGTGTAGGTGGTATTCATGACTCTCGTGGGATATAAGTGCAGGTTTCCCGTTGCCTTCTGCACCGGGCGGTGCAGGTGGGGTTGACAGTTGGGCCGGTGTAGGTGGTATTCATGACTCTCGTGGGATATAAGTGCAGGTTTCCCGTTGCCTTCTGCACCGGGCGGTGCAGGTGGGGTTGACAGTAGGGCCGGTGTAGGTGGTATTCATGACTCTCGTGGGATATGAGTGCAGGTTGCCCGTTGCCTTCTGCACCAGGCGGTGCAGGTGGGGTTGACAGTAGGGCCGGTGTAGGTGGTATTCATGACTCTCGTGGGATATGAGTGCAGGTTGCCCGTTGCCTTCTGCACCAGGCGGTGCAGGTGGGGTTGACAGTAGGGCCGGTGTAGGTGGTATTCCGATCTCCCCTTACTCCTATACATATATATATTCTTCAATTATGTTTCAGTGGTCGTTGCCGAAAAAAAAAGTGATCTAGTATTTGCAATCACTTGGACCTACATTTGCATCTGCGCATCATCTTTAGTGGTTGATATAACTTTTGCTGCTTTCTTTGGAATAGACTACGCAGAAATTGTATATACGTTGGTAAGTATAGCAAACTTTCAAAAAACAAAAGTTGTTCTAGGATCTCTTATTAGATTTATTTTATTTTATTTTTTTATTTATTTTAGATATGGTTATAAAAAGGTAATTAGATGTCAACTGCAGTTTTTATGTACAGTCAGCATCACATAGTTTGTAGCAGCCAAAGTAGCTGTTGTGGGTAGACTTAAGGTTACTTTAATGTACCCGCAACTAGAATAATAAATCAGTTGTTGTCTCGGTCTTGCGCTGTTTCATCCTTAGTTTTGTAATAAATATAAATTGTGCAAAAAACGAATCGCCTACCTACTTAAAAAAAAAGCGTCGGCATAAAGTGTGATAAATAATTATTAGTGTGCAGTGCGTCAGTGGGCCTTAATATTTACAATGGAACACGCGAGGCCTCCACCCGGACTCAATATGGCGGGCGGACCCGTTACTCGGGCCGACTCATGGAAGCGGTGGAAGCAACAATTCATATTGTTTATAAAGGCGTCTGGGGTGAGCAGCGAAGCTGGCGGGGTGCAGGCTAGCTTACTTAAAAAAGAAAATGATTGGCAGTGGGGGCTTGCGGAACAAGGTGCGTTTGATGAATTAAAAACATGTGTGTGTAGCGCCGGCGTGCTGGCGCTGTATGACGTGCGGGCTCCAGTGCAGCTGTCCGTGGACGCGTCGTGCGACGCACTGGGCGCCGTGCTCATGCAGGGCGGGCGGCCCGTGGAGTTCGCCTCGCGCACGCTCACGGACTCGCAGCGCCGGTACGCGCAGGTCGAGAAAGAGTTATTAGCCATTGTATTTGCTTGTGAACAATTCCACCAGTATATATTTGGCAAGGAGAAGGTTCATGTGGAATCGGACCACAAACCCTTAGAGAGCATTTTCAAAAAACCCCTAATGTCTGTCCCGGCACGCCTGCAGCGCATGATGTTGCGTCTACAACATTATGACTTGGTTGTCACTTATAAACCAGGAAAGTTTATGTATATAGCGGACACATTGTCTCGAGCGCCGTTACCTGATCTATACAGTGAAGACGTTCATAAAAATAACTCGTATCAAATACAAATGATAGTTAATAACATTCCAATCTCAAACGCTAAATTAACACTTGTTAAGAAGGAGACTCAGCGAGATCCGGAGTTCTTAAAACTATCAGAGTACATTAATATAGGTTGGCCGGATCACAAGTCACAGGTAGTGACCTGAAAATATTTTGGTCTTACAGAGAAGAATTATTTGAAGTGGGCGGAGTTATTTTTAAAAATATGTCGGTCTTAATACCGCGAGCCTTACGATCAATGATGTTAAATATAATACACGAGGGCCATATGGGTATAGATCGTTGTAAACGGCGCGCGAGACAAGTAATGTACTGGCCCAGCATGTCGCGGGACATCGAGGCCATGGTGAGACGTTGTGCCACCTGCCAAGAGTGCTCAAACGCCCCATCCAAAGAACCGCTTTTACCGATTGAAATCCCAATTCTTCCATGGGAGAAAGTGGGCTCCGATATCTTTGTAATAAGGAAAAAATACTTCCTAATACTTGTAGATTATTATTCAAACTACGTTGAAGTATGTAGCTTACCCAATATCACATCAAATGCTGTTATTACAAACATAAAGGAAATATTTTCGCGTCATGGAATACCAGAGACTCTCATAACAGACAATGGTACGTGTTATTCGAGCCGAGACTTTAAGCGATTTGCTTCAGAATGGGATTTCAATCATGTAACTTCTTCACCATATTACTCCCAATCTAATGGTAAAAGTGAACGAGCGGTTCAAACTGTGAAGAACATGTTGAAAAAGTCACTTATAAGTAACGGGGATTTTTATTTGGCACTTCTAAATTACCGGAACACCCCCCGGGATGGTTTGAGTTCTCCTGCGCAACTGTTGATGAGTCGCAGGTTGAGGTGTAAGCTTCCCGTACACCCAGAACTGCTCAAACCACAGCCCGTTGACACATCTGAACACCAAACAATGTTACGTAACCAACATAAAGCCAAAGAGAGGTATGACAAGCATTGTAAAGTGTTACCCACACTCAATATAGGCGATGACGTAGTTTGTGTAGAAGGGAAAGCGAGAGCTCGTGCTACGGTTGTTGGTAAAGCTGCGACTCCTCGCTCATACATTGTTCAAAATGCGGTGGGAGGTAAATTTAGACGTAATCGTCGTCACTTAATAAAATGTACTATGAACGACGAGCCGGCATCTTCGAATTCGAACCCGCTCCAGCCGTCAGCTGACTGTGGGGACGAGTTCAAGGACGCCTGCGAAGATGTGGGTCACGAGGAAGCAGGCGAAAATGCACCTTCTAATCACGACAATAAGGTAGATATTCGATCAATGCCGACTTCAGCGGGACCCACTACTAGAAGCAAGGCTAAATTAATAGCAGAAAATTTAAATCAGAACAGTAATTAAATCCATTGTGCTAATATAATGTCTTCTGTTAAAGTAACTTAAAAGAATGTTGTTAACAAGATAGGCGCTTAGCCGATTAACTAACTTATTATTAATTTATAGCGTTCGCATATCTCATTTAAATACTTAGTTACGGTGGATAAGATTGCAATTATTACTCTTACCACCTACAGATAAGGTTCAAAATCAAAAGATCGGATGGTTAGTGTTAGTTAAAAATATTATCTATTATGTACAGGTACTTAAATAGGCACTGATTGCACTTAATCTGCGTTTTCTGTATTGATGTTTAGATATAGGTACTAGATGTAGTCTGGTTAAGTACCAGTTATTTAGGTAAATTTACTAATGTACGTGGTATACGGGATACCTACTCACCTACTCGTTCAAATCAATTAATTAACCATCTTCCTATCTTACAGAATAGCGAATTGGGTACACGGATGCCAACATTTGTAGTGTATGTAGGTAGGTATCCACATTAATTACCTACTTAAGTATTTTTTTTTAATTATTTCTTTAATTATCAATGTTAAATTAAGGTGTTATTTTTTTATAGAAAGGGGAATATTGGTATGTATGTATAGGTAGGCATGCTATAGTAGGTTAGATATTTTACGAACGAGCTTGTCGTAAACAATTTGTAAACAGGTACCTAGGTAGGTACGTAGTATTATGTAAAATACATTTAAGTTTAATCTTTCGAAATCCTTTTGGGGGAGATGTTGTGGGTAGACTTAAGGTTACTTTAATGTACCCGCAACTAGAATAATAAATCAGTTATTGTCTCGGTCTTGCGCTGTTTCATCATCACTACAGTAGCCAAATATATCGTAACACTTCCTTACTCCCATAGTAATAAAGACTTGTACTCCAGGCAAAATACGGTTTCGCCAAACATTAATTTAATAGCCTGTGTTTTTTTTCTCCGTGATAAATACATATTTTAAGATACTATATTTACGAATCTTACAAACTTTCGACCCGAAAGTATAGGTATAAAAAAACACTGTCAAATAAACGCTGATTTTATTAATTAAAATTAATAATAGTTGTTTATAATCGTCAACACAACAATATTATTGTCTTTAACCTGTAAACAATGAAATCCGACATTTTTTTTACATGTAAAACCAATATATTAACAAAATGCATGGCTTGGGTGACAGGTGACAGAAGTTAGTAGAAAAAAATTGTAATAAGTAGTACTTTGATTTGATTCTCATAAAAATAATTGATGAACCTATTTTGCTAAAAATCTTATAGATTTTTGTTTAGAATTGCATATAAATACATTTACTCCAATAAACTATCGGTAAATATATTTATAGGACCAAATTGTGTCCAAGTTGAATTTAACTATATAGATTATTAAAGTAGTACATGAATCCTACAGAAAAAAGGTTTATGTAAAGCATAATACACATTTGAATAGTCCTGTTTAATTCTACAATTGAACTTGAACTCTTTCCGCGTGTGTTAACGATCACATTCGCTCGCCAGCGGCGGCACGCAACTAGTGCTTTGTCGATTCAAGGTCGCGCTTTCTGTGACGCGAAGTAGATAGATACCTACATTACCTACGCAGTTTATTTGTAATCATTTATATCGTCTTCGACGATGTACTAGTAGGAGAATGCGACTATTCACGGTGTAATAATGGCGTGAGCGGGAAACGCGCTAACAATTAATTAAATAAACATATTTTGGTGAAAACATGCCAAGAATTTAGTACATTTCTATGTTTGATGTCTCAATGCTTCATAATTATTTACTGATAAATGTCATCATTATAAAACACTGACGACAATTTTAACAGGTGATTTCCTACTTAAAGTAGTTAATTTCCTACTTAATCTGCGTAGGTAGTACACAGACCACTTAACCTAGGTTAAGTCGTCTGTGAGTTTGTAGTACGAGATCCATCTGCACATCATTGTAGTAACGGAAGTAGGTAAGTAGGTAGGTACTTTATTATTGGTTTGGGTAAGAAAGAACACGCTGCTAAAATACTGCTTAGCTGCTATAGCTATACAGGGTGGAAAAACCTATGGGCCCTGAAAGAAAACCACCGTAAATCCTTAACATCAGTGGCGTCGTGCACTACACAAAGGCAGAAAGACATTGCCTACCCTACTTAAATCTGTGATATTGTTTATTTATTTACAATCACAATTAATACATTCCAAAATTAAAAATTTGCTTCATCTGTCAGGCCACTAGACAGTCTATCTGGGGTAGGTAGTGCCCCCGCCAAGTCGAGCAAAAGAAAGAGGCACGGCTAGAGATGGGTAAGGGTGGGTAATTACCGGGTAAATGCACCTGGTAAATACCCGTATACTCGTATACCTAAATATGTGGGCTATTTCGCTTGGACTTTTTCAAAAAGTCCAAGCGAACATTTTGTTGCTGATTTTTTTTGTCATGAAATCTTACAAGCGTTATTTACGACTTTTTTTCAGTTTAAGATATTCATTATGACGGATAGTTTTTTTTTTTCCGAGCCTATTCTGTGTCTCACTGCTGGGCAAAGGCCACTCCCCGTGATCTTCATGCGTAATCCAGGTCGTCCCGCCATCTCCGTCTAGGTCGGCCCCGTCTGCGTCGCCCGTCATGTGGCACCCACTTGCACGCATAGTTTACAAGATAATAAATATTTTTTTCTCAAACATGCTCGGAAATGTACGCGTTAATATCACGAAATGAAGACTTGAAGTTTCTTGTTTAAGGCTCCTTACATTTCTTGGCCTTACGCCAAGAAGTAATGTATGAAAACCCTAAGTAAAACCATTATTGTCCGCTTATCTAACTTTTTAAATTTGCTTACTAATATTAAACTGACAAAGGAAAAATTACATACTGCCAACCACAACTAGACTCTGTTCTGTAAGCAAACTTGTGACATAAAAAAAAACGATGTTACTATACCTATGTGCGGTTAAACATGGTGCTCGAACGGCTTGTTTAAATGGCATGTTTAAAAAATAAAAAAGGCGGCAAATTACCTATTATTTAATTGATTACCTTGTATTTATTTTTATTTTAATATTTCCTCACATCGAAACGCACTATACAATCCTCGGCCGGAACATGGATTGCTGGACTCGTTGTATCCGGCCTCGTCTACGACCCGGCCGTTTACCCCAATCTCGTCCGGCAATCCCTTACTTCACGGCCTCTGCAGTAATGTACTATTATTCAAAATAACACACGTATAGTCTGGCCAGGGAAAGATGAGCCTATATTGTTTGCATATTTAGCAAGTAACCAAGTAAGAAAATCTCAATGAGAACAACGTTTACGTATACACATTCCTATATGACTATGACTTAAGAAGCTTCATTATATTTTGCAAAAATGCTTCACAAGACGACGTTTGGGATGAAATGGGTAACTATGGGTAGGTAGGTTTTAACCCCCTACCCATTTCTAGGCACGGTGTTCTTTAAATTAATCGATACTAAATAATTACAACATTTGGTTTATCAAGTTATTTCTTCCGACCTGACCCTTACTTATACAGTACATATTAATGCAGTACGTTTGGTATTTGTGCATTATAAATAAATGAGTATGAGTATGAGTATGTAAATATTAGGTAGAAGTCATAAAAATACGAAAAGTATTCTGACAAAAGATATTCGGTCAATAAATTTTAGTGATTGCGATAGTAAATTTCCCTTCAGGGTCCATAGATTTTTTCACCCTGTATATTATCTAACGTGTATTATTGGGCATAATAAAAACCAAATAATAGGTAATGGTATAAATCTTTCTAGTTTACTATTTTAACGAATTTTGCTCTATTACAATTACTACACGCCCACAATCTGTCTGCTTTGCGAAAGGTTGACTGGTAGAGAATGCTTACGGCATTAAGTCCGCCTCTTGTACGATAAGTTGTCCTTAGTGCAATAAAGATTAAATAAATAAATAAAACTGAACCAAAAAATAAATTAATGTAAACAATGCAAGCATCTTCCTCTAGTCTTAAAAAGTCCATCACAAACTACATAATATACACGTGTGCACAATCTTTGAAGTCCCTTTTTTCGACTTCCACTACCTACGTCAAAGTTCAAGGTTAAATTGCATAGGTATCTTCATCCCACGCTCGTCAGTGTCACTCATTGATAAATAAATAAAAATACTTAAATATTTTCATAATTCGTTTCACAACGAGTATATTAAAATTTAACTACTATCAACAACTAGATCTTAGACGCGTTAGATGGTTTCGCGAATCGTTGCGATTCGTGCGGTACCTACCTAGTATGTAGTACCTACGCGGCGAGCGGGCGGCCGGCTAATCACGTTAGCTCTGCGGCTCGCGCGCGGCATTTTTAAACCTATTTTAACAGGTGTTTGTAATAACATTACTTGCAACCGACTTTATAAGGCGATTCGTACATTATTCAATGAAAGATTTCTTATAATGAAAATCCCAAAAGTAACTGATCAATTTGCATTTTTTTTTATAGTTAAACAGCATTTAACCCCTAAAATCCACCCTCCGTTGTTGTTTAGTGTGCGATTGCTTTCTAATATTTGTGTCCACTACATTCAACAAGGAATGTAGGAACCTACAGCCAATTATTATTTTTGGACACGGAAATATGGTAAATGAATAAAATGTTGGGGATCTACTAAATAGAAATGTAATATTCGGAAACATTTTTTGCCTGATTTATCATCAAACTTATAGAGGAAATATTAATTTATCAAAACAAAGAATAAAAAATGAGTTAGTTTTTTTTTTCCAATTTTACAGGAACTTAGAAATTTTCAATTATTTATTAAAATATCTAAATCACTAATATTTTGTCGGATTTAGTCTCGTCGTTATTACTACAATTATAATTTATCTGTTACGCAGAAAAAAAAAGCTATTTTAAATTATTTCCATTTCGCCATACTAGCTGACCGTATAATGTAATGACTGGAGTAGTGTTCCGATATATTTGGCTACTTTGGCTGCTACTAATTATATGATGCTCACTGTACAATGTCCCGTTTTTAGTGTCCCTTTGTCAACAAGTAGGTCTATACTTAGTTTTGCCTTATATGGCTAAGTAAAACGCACCATATTATGCGCATGTATGTATACGTAATATGACTAATAAAATCGGTTGCAACAGGCTTGTGTATTATTGTATGCATTTATAATAATTTATAATTATGAACCATTAATCAAAATGCATCAATAATTATTTACCTAATCTATGTGTTTCGTGTTTCAGGAAAACACTTCGCCGGGTGACTCAGCGAACTACTTGAACGACGTCCTCCGGCTGGGCTCGCTGCTCTTCATGACGATTTCTCTGAAGGGTTACTTCGCCCCTATGATAAATATCATTTTGCTCATATTGTTAGCCATATACGCTAATAAGTACAGGTCCAAACTCCAAACCGATGAAGTGAGTAACGTTATTTTTACCTATTCAAGATAACTGCCCTAAAGATGTCCTTGAGTGTTGATGTATAAAAATATAAACATCTTTTTTCTCAAATATTCTCGGAAATGTCTGCCTTATGTTCGCGCAAATAGGCTGTGAGACACAGCGTTACGGATGTCACGAACTTACAGGTCGGTAATAGGATTTGTATAGGTAATTTCCGGCGTGATTGGAAATTGCCTGAGCGCCCCCAGCTACCGGATGCAGCAGTCTAGTTACTGAATTTTAGACCTGTACTTGTGTTTTTTTTTGTAATTTTCAAATGGCTCGGGCAATGTTCGGGACACAATTTTTGAGAGAAGCATTATATATACTTCGGCCGGAACTAGGGATTGCCTGCCTCGTATCTCCTTCTACTACTCCTATATACTACTCCTTGAAAGTTGGTTAAGTGGGACCTGGATAAGTGAGAAACCTCCATAGCTGGAACTCATGCTGCGGTCCCGACACAATGGTCGAACACACAGCACCGTCGCGGGCGCGCCGCGTGATATTTCCCTACAAAGCGCTAGCGTGGTCAAACAGGCTGCGCCCCGTCGCCATCGGCAACGCGCCCCGCTTCTGTCGCGCCCCGCCAGCAACCAGCCGCGTGCAGGCCGGTGCGTGTGACGTCTGACAGCGCAGCGCGCGGTGCGTACGTGATGCTAGCCAGCGCGATGCGCGCGGGACGCGCGCGCGTTGTTGGCTGGTTGATGGCGCGAGGCCAGCGCGATGCGCACGTGCTCTGTGTGACCGGCCGTCCCGCCCGCATCACGCGCTCATCAAGCCCCGCTACCGTCCCGCTGGCAGTCTGTTCGACGCTTTGGGTTCGGTACCAAAGGCCTAAGTTCCATTTAGTCTTGGCATTCAAAACATCTTAGTAGTACCTACACTGACCAAGTGTACAAAATGACTTTTTTGTATAATACCACGGTTACAAAATTGTCTTAGTTTCAAAAAGACATACGTAGAAAAACGTCTAGGTCGTGAAAATAACCAATAAGCAGAATGACTCAATTGTGTAACGTTTTGATTGTATTAAGGACTATGTTATCAAATGATCTTGTTTGATTAACGTCTTAGCTATAAAATGAGCCAGTGGTAGAAACGTCATGATTGCTAAACGATTTCATTGTATGAAAAATGAACTTACTTGTCAGTGTCATGTGTCATGTCACTATCTACTTAAATATCAAGTGGCCTGTAATTGAATTTGAAGTACTAAGGAGGTGATAATAAAATAAAGTATTGTCATTAGACAATCTGGACAAACTGCTACTAAGACATTTTTTATATTTTACGATATAACTACGTAGTCTTTATGCTATCAAGACATTCTATAATATTGGCCGCGAAGATTATCCAGACCATTTACCTATTAAGACATTACGACTTTAAGTCGTTTTACAGCCGAGTCATTCCGCTTACTAAGGCTTATAGCAATGAGGGCGTTTTACAGACCAAGACATTTTGCTACCCAGACAATTTACAGCCTAAGATGTTTTGAATGCCAAGGCTAAATGGAACTTAGGCTTTTGGTACCGAACCCGACGCTTTAAGCACTGAATTACCTCTGTTAGTAGAAAAAGACCAACCTCTATATCTAGAATGAGTGCTTTCGGTTTTATCGTCATAATCATAATTACCTCCATAATCATAATTACCTCCATAATCATAATTACCTCCATAATTGAGACAGCGAGTGTTATTTTACCTCTATGACTAAACTTTATTTAAAAAAATACTTTAGCAAATTTTTTTTCTTTGACCCTCTTTAATTTTACCTCTAGGTATACCTGATATAACGCCAATTTAGTACCTCTTTAACGCGGACTTTATTGCTGACAAATTTCCGTTTTGTTTACTAATTCTTACTTCCCGCAAATTCCGCACTTGACTGATTGTGCCTAAATATCCTCAAGTTGCTTCTAAGACACAAACTTAAATGACAGATTTTTTTTAATTTATGCCGTCTTTTATTGTATTTTATACAAAAATTTTGCTAGATTATTTCTGTTTACTACCTTTTTTGATTATTAGATTACAACTTATGTATCTGTTTATTTTTATTTGAAAATGGCACCTCTATAACTGATATAACCTCTTATTTCACCACTATTAATGGAACCCTCTGTAAATGATACAGAATATACACATATTTATTTTTACTTGGATATCTCAGACACTGCATAAGTGAGATACCTCTATAAGCAATTTGCCGGTCCCTTGAAGTCCCCAGTTATCCAGGTTTCACTGTATTACTAGCTTACAGCACAAACAAAACAAAACTCTCTCCCCATGTTGTACATGAAAGTTAAATAATATTCAACATTTCGTTTTAATTACAGCATTCCATCCACAAAGTTGGAGCCATAAATGCATATGAGTGAGTATCTATGTTTAAATTCTCTTGTACACGTGCAAACAACATGGTATCCTGCATTTATTGCGACAAAATATATTGCATGCGTTTTGCAAAAGTTTCATTTCACATTGTGCATTTTCCTGAAACAGTTAACTTTTACGTAGTTGGCTTAGTTACATTAGAACCTTTGGCCGTGTTGATGGACAGGCGAAGTCGCCCAAAGGCCAACATTGTGGCGCTGTACGGAATAATGATGAGATGAGTACGAATTGATCCTGATTATTGGATTTTATTTTATTTAGGTACATACATAAACTTAGATTGACGGAGCTTCATTAATCAATATTTGCCATATTGTCCAGGCAGCAGGTAAACCGCGGTTTTGTGCCGGAGGAACCGCGCCGCAGCCCGCGCAGCCCGGCACGCGCCCCGCCGCTTACTCCGCTCTCGGACTATCCTAAGTATGTGTAGAGTTTGTACCCTTGGAATCAACCCTCTTTATTTTTAACATAGTTAAGATATTGCTTCTTGCCAACGGAGATTGCCGTTTGATGTATGAACGTTTGTATGTACATACTTAAGACAAAATTCATTGCGTCGAAACCAAACCAAGTGTATTTTCAGGCTTTTCAATTATCAGCTGGGTGGCGTGGCGTTACGGTCCCATGCGCTCTACTCCGACTTTAAAGTACCTCGGTTCGCTCGTACAGTCGGCGTTAAAGATATTTTCACACTTTTGCACCTTATTGCATTGGCGAAAAATGTAAACATCTCTTTCACGTCGACTGTTCGACGACTAGAATGCACCTAATGTGGCGACACCGACAGTGATGTAATAAGCCGAATTGGCGCTGGGTGCAACAATATGCGATGGTAGAGCAGGATGCCCCTTCCTCTTGGGTTGAAGCGGAAAATCTATAAGACCATTGTAAGACCTCTTAGCATGACTTTTACGTGACTCGCGTTTACGTTAGTCGCAAGTGACTGCGTAAATGATTAGTTATTAGTATGAAGAATCTATACACCGCCCCTGGCGGTCACTCATAGAACTAAAATAAATATTTGTACCATGAGTCTCTTATAAGTAGTTCATGTAGTTTACTCGATAGACGCGTATACGCATACTAGTCAGACCGTGACGGATGTCTTAGCCACACCGATACTACGTTGCAAATGTGAGCTTGTTCTAGATCTGTATCTAGAAACACGTAATGCAATTAGTACCATTTTATTATTTTCAATATTCAGCCTTATATCATAAGCATTTATCGTTTTCATTTAAATTCGTTTTTGTTTATTTTGTTATGTCATAACCACGAATCGCGAAGAATACACGAATCACGAAGGTGGAAAAAAATCCCCAAGGTCAAGTTGTGGAAATTTAGTTTAAAGGAATCTACATATTAAGTTAAACGACATTAAGAATAACTTAGTGTGCGCCATTCTTTCACTGAAGCGGAATTTGTGCCATGTATTTGCGTTTTTAAATAAAATAAATTACGCCTCAATCCGAATCCAGCGGATATAATAATATGTTGTCGAATCAAAACCCTTATTATACGTTCTTTAATTTGACATAGGGGTCGATCGGATCTTCGCTACCTCTTGACGGAATAATAAGTTATCACTTATCAGTGTTATCTTGCGGTCGATACGGTATTTCTCGATATCGTCTGTCTAATTTGTGACACATGGTACCGATGCCCTAGTACGAGACCAACGTTAAATTACGCATCGAAAACTAAACGCTAGCGACTAACCTTTTGTACCTAGTTGTTGCCGGAGAATTAATTTGTGACAGTCGAAATCTATTTGAAGCGCGTTACTCGCTCACGAGGATTGTAACGTAACGTGCAGTGAGCGGAATTTTCGTGGCATTTTTGAGCTGTCATAGTGACTTCTCATTTATCGACATTTAATGTATCGGTATCGATTGCGAACCTAAGTGTGTTTTTGATAGCCCCCGTGGCTACTCTGTCGACACGTATATCCCATTCACCGCTTAGGCTACGCTGTAGCGCTACTCCGTGCACCCGTAGCGGTCTGACATTTATGTGTCGTGATTAGCGTTGAATGAGAAAAAAAAAATAGGGATAATCTTAGACACATCGAACTAACCTCATAGTGAGCTAAACGGCTTGTGTTATAGGTACTACGACGACGATACATTTAATAGATAAATATCATACATAGAAAACATCCAAGACTCAGAAACAAATATTCATGCTCATCGCACAAATATTTGCCCTTACCGGGATTCGAAACCAGGAAAATCAGCTTCGTAATATGCAGGCTGTACACATTGGGCCAACGTTGGCGCGTGAGCAGGAGGCAGCTATGTAAACGAAAGAGATCGAATTATAGCCCTCTCCCTCTAACGCATAGCTGCCTTCTGCTCACGCGCCAACGTTGGCCCAGTGTGTACAGCAGGCTATAGGCAGCGTCTCCATCCACTAGGTTAAACGGTCTTCAAAATGGCAATGGATCGGTCTGTAATGGATCTGGGTTGAAACGTTGGGCCGTAAATTCTAATTAGCATAAGCCTTAGCCCTTATTGATTAGGTACCTCAATGACATCAAATCAATTGCAATTATCTACGTAATCTCTATTACAATGTGCGGTCGTCTACAAAAACCTTAATTTCAAAGCCTTGTAAAACCATTAGAGTGATAAGTGATGTATGATAATTTATTTAACTTAAAAATAAAACCCTATTTAAAAAAAATGGCGCTGATGGGCCTTAACTTTATTTAATATACGTTTAACCAATGTTTTCACATTACTATCGTCTAGAACTGGTCGTAAAATACACTTTCTAATTAAATCTATTCAATAAAGCGTAAGTGTGAATAAGTACCGCAAATAACTAAGTGAAGTAGTTACGAGTCGCGCAATGAAATATACCCTCGTATGATCCTGTTACTAACCATTTAAATCTAAACCTTATGTGAAAACTATACGGTCTATTTCTCATTCTATTTTTCTCTCTGAACCCTAAGGTAAATATAAATATGACGGTTTGTTGAACATTGTCATAAATGCTTGCTTATTGCGTAAATTGTAATAGTTTTAGTTAAGTTAACTATTTATAAGTTGTATTGTACGTGAAATATTTAATTACTTTAGACAATAAAGTTTCTTTACCGAAATAAGTGAGCAAATTATATGACAGGTACCTACTTAATAAATATCAAAGATCAATGACAAAGTTCAAATATATAGTACTATAGGTACCTATGGCAACAAACTACGATTGATCCGATCCGATCCGGAAATGAATTTTGCTGTTTGTACCTACCCCAAAAATGTCATCCCATTCACTTTGCTGCAAATACCTTGTTGTCCCAGTTTCTCTTTGATATTCTAATTGAAGAAACAGATCAATTTGTCTGGTGCATTCACTGCCGGGAATCGCTACGCGCTACGCTCGTAGCCGATCCCGTGGTACTCCCGGTAAGTAGCGGGAAGCGGCTACGGCATAGGTGCCCGTGGGGCGGGTTCCTGGTAGTTAGAGAAAGTGTTCATATTCTATTGTTATGTGGGACGAGGTATAAATATAATACAATTCTGTAACTTAATTGATTGTAGGTGGGCCTATATCATTTCGTAGTTAGAAATATATGTTTTTTTTTATATTCCCGAACCATAGCCATTTCTTATATACTCAAGAAAAAAATGAAATGCGAACCCTAATTGACGTTCAGTATTTTTTTTGACAGTAGCCGGGACTACGACCGCTCCAATTCCTGGCAGCACAGCCCGGCGCCCGTGCCGTTCTCTTACATGGAGGAGCCCCGACGGGCGCGCGGCAGCGCCAGCCCGGCCGGCGAGCCGCAGGCGCAGTGGCGGCGGGACCCCTGGCCGCCCGCGCCGCCCGTGCCCGCGCCCGACTACAGCCCGCCCCCCCGCAGGCTCAAGTCGGCCTTGAAACCTAATTATATTTAGAAGCGTGGGCAACACGTACAATCGCGGAATTAAAGGGTTTGGCACTTTTTGACTTTTAACATCATTAAAATTAAGTCGAAAAGTGGCGAACCTTTTCATTTCTCGACTAGACAATACGCGCCTCGTAAGTCGCGCGTCTCTGAAGTACACCCGTCGAACCCCACTGTCTGTCAGCTTTGCGACGCTACTATGTGACTAGTCGCTAACATGACACGAGACCCGCCAACGCATGTGGCGCGTTTTTCAAATAGGTAGCTAACTGTTACTAGGTAGTTGTCACCTGCATGAAAACACAGCTGCGCGCAATCATAGCTGGTGGAAATTCCCCCTTTTGCGTATATTTCGTAGTTTACTATACTAAACTTTGCACGATGTTGATCCTTTAGGCCGGCCGCCCACTGGACACGAATTCCTGTCGTACGTATACGTACAATGCGGGTCGTACGAATAGAGTGCGCACATTGAATACGTTTACCTGCGTGAAACATGTCAGTTGATGTCAGTGATACGATACAAATAACGCACGAATGTATTTAAAATCCCAACAAGTTCGGATTCATGCGGACGTCGTACCTACGCGTGCGTACGACCAATTCGCATCCAGTGAGCACGCTCCCGTAGACTTTCAAGGTCGGGATCGTTCGCACGGCTTCGTGCGTGTTAAGACGAGTATATTTCGTACGAAATCGTGTCCAATGGGCGGCCGGCCTTAGGTATGCTTAAGGATTTCAGAGTCCCAAGGATTAATGGGAAGAAGGTATACTTGTACGCTATTTCGATCTGTTTATATATATACCTAAGTATTTGCCATGGACGTATGTTACAAACAGACATGTAGGTACATGTCAAATATAAAAATATACATACAACTTACTCATAAATAAGTCCCGTCGCTTTTATGTCTGCGGATTAAGGTATTTTATGAGTGGATAAAATAGTACTTGACTTTACCCTCCTAATTATAATTTGTTAACCTATTAATTGTCATTGATTTGATTGTACTGAGGTGGCTATGTGAGGAGGATTAAATGATAGACATGCACGTTGTGTAATAAGGTCCGTTTACTACTGATCTAGGGCAGTCTTAACATCTATATTACATGCTATACTTATATCTAATAGTTACCACACCTCATTACAGGGGTAGGTGAAAAAGAAAAATGTTTGACAATAACATTTTTCTTGCAAAAGTTAAAATTAAAACATCATATTAATGTTATTTTTATAGTCTTAATTGCTAGTTACAAAGGGTTTTGTTCTATTTTTGTGAACTATATCATGTTTGTTGTTTTTTTGTATGATGACATTGGGTTCCTTATCTTCTAGAACAATAAAAGGGCCGTCGTACAAACAGTCAAGTTTTCCACCGGTTTCATTACGCACTAACACTTGATCACCACTTTTGTATGTCACTGGGTGCACTTTTTTGTCATACATATTTTTCCGGTCCATTTTCACTTTGAAAAGATTATCACGCGCATCTTTATGAGCGACCTGTAGTCGGTACTTTAACTCTAAACTATAATCATCTACGTTATACAGTGGTTCTACAATTGTACTTAATCTACTTGGAATTTCACATGGTTTTCCGAACACTAGTTCGAATGGGGCATATTTGGTTGCTGTGTGTACACGGTGTTATTATAACAAAAACACCAAAAAGGGAGCCAATTACTCCATGTTTCGGGATTTTTGTCACATTGTATACGCAAAAAGGAGCCTAAGTTTTTATGTGAATTTTCTAACGATCCTATTGTCTCGTGATGGTAGGCCGTGGAATTTAATTTTTCTATTCCTAGTAATTTACAGACTTCTGTCATTGTTGATGAAATAAATTCTGTTCCCCTATCAGTTGTTATGCACCTTGGAATACCAAACCTTAAAATAAAATTATTTACTAATGCTCTAGCTACTGTTTTAGTTTCCTTATTCACTAATGGATACGCTTCTACGAACTTACTTAACTCACATTGTAGTGTAAGTATATAGATATTACCCCTATCATCTTGTCGACAGGACCTACTATATCTAAAAATATCTTCTCTAAAGCATAAGTTGCGGTGGTCGTCACCACCATAGGCTCTTTTGTATGCCTTGAATGTTTCATTTTTTGGCATTTTTCGCATGTTCGAACAAACTCTCGGACGTCCCTTTCGATTCCTGGCCAGTAAAATTTTCGTTTAATATTTATATTTCGTTTATTTATCATCCTTCGCACCCCAGCATGCCCACTGGTTGGCAACAGGTGATAGTCATTCAATATATGTTTTACATCTCTTTCGTTCTCTATTCTCGTAACTCCTCTCAACACTAGAATCTTGGGCCCTTCATATTTATATTTACTTTGTACTTCACTTAATAACTTTTTCATGAACTCCTCATGTTTATTCCCCTTCATTATCATACATATTTTGTCGACATTATAGTAGATTATACACTAAGGGGATAAAGCACTGTTTTATGTCACGGGAGCGAATTGAATCCCGAACGTAACGAAGGACTCATAATTTAACTGAGTTATAACTGAGTCCTGAGTGCAGTGAGGGGTTCAACCGCCCAAGACTAAAACAGTCTTATCCCCGAGGTGTATACTCTACTTTTCACACCTTATGCGAGACAAAAAAACAGGCTCAGTAGATTAATATTCAAAATAGACCAGAAGCACTGATTCAGACACAGACTTTACGCCTTTTACAGCTTTCCATTTGTCAAAATCGTTGTAGGCTTTTAGGTATTTTTCCTTTGACTTCTCTGGCAGCAGATTGTTGACAATGCCTATGGCATCTAATTTGATAAACTCAGGAGTCAAAACACTTTCATCACTCGACATTTTCAATATTATTTTTGAAATTAAATCTTCTATAGGCACCTACAAGAACTCGATTTGTTCGTCACGCGTGAACAAATGAAGGCGCGCGACGTTCCAAATTCGAAAGCACAAGCCGTGGTCCTAGATTCGAAATTCGAATTTCGAACACCGCGCTCCTCCGGACCGGGGTTCACACGGAGGCAAACTTAATTTATTTTGTCAAATCAAGTAGGCCATGGCCTAGGACAAATTGTGTTTAGCAAAATTAAACTTTATGCATATAGTAATAAGAATTATGAAAAGTGAAATCATATTATTAACCAGCGGGTTATAATGAAATTCAGTACAACATTATAACCCGGCTAATACCAAGGGATTTAATGTCCTGCTTTCGGTAGGGTTTACATGACCTATAATTCGGCATTGTCGAGCATGTGGTTTGAAAATTATTTTACTAAATTCGCACAGTTTTTCCACAAATACGGCTCGCGTAAATTGTGTTGAGTAACTGAGATTTATGTATAATATTCTTTTACTGTTCGTATATGCAAAACACTCCCATTCTGCATTTATAATTTATTTATTCCTTAATTGTTTTATTTTGTCCTCTTCTGCCATTACCATTTCCACTGAGTCATTTGGTATCCTTAATATTTCCACGACTCGCGGTTGATCACTCCGCTCGTTTTCGGATGTACTAGGGATACTACTGACATTCTTCTTACTCTCCTCTTCTCTCTTCCTTTGCGCTCTCGTCATCACCGTCACTAGCTTTTCATTCATCTCTTTCAAATCCTCTGATGTTATTATTATTCTAGACAATGCGTCAGCTATAACGTTTTCTGAACCTTTTACGTATGTAATATTGAAAGTATATTCTTCAAGATCTAATCAAAATTTTAATAATCTACTACTTGGGTCCTTCATGCCAAATAGATAAATAAGTGGTTTGTGATCAGTCATTATTGTGAATCTTTTCCCAAATAAATATGGTCTGAAATACTTAACACTCCATACAATTGCAACCAATTCTTTCTGTATCGTAGGGTATCGTTTTTCCGCTTTATTCAAGGGTCGGCTCGCGTAAGCCACGGGTCTTAAATCTTTGTTACATAGAACTGCGCCTACCGCTGAGCCTGAGGCGTCAGTTTGCAAAACAAATTGGTTGTCATCTGAAAAATCGGGATATTGTAGGATAGGTGGAGTTATTAGTTTTGTTTTTAATAATGTAAATGACTGGTCGCACTCCGTTGTCCATTCAAATGGTTCATTTTTTCTACAAAGTTTATTCAATGGATACTAGCAAAATTATGGATAAATTTCCTGTAGTAATTGCAGAAAGCTACAAATCTTCTAACTGCATCAGCGTCAGTGGGAGTTGGATAGTTTTGGATACTTTTTATTTTGTTCGGATCGGGCGCTATTCCGTCCTTACTTACAATATGACCAAGATATAAAATTTCTGTTTTTAGGAATTGACATTTACTTGGATTTAATTTTAAGTTCACTTTTCTAAGTCTATCAAATACGGCAAGTAAGTTTTTGTTGTGAGTATCTAAATTTCGTCCGAATATAACAAGGTCATCTAAGTATATAAAACATTTTTCATAGTTCAAACCTGACATTGCCACTGTCATAACGCGTGAAAATGCGCTGGGGGATATCTTTGTCCCCATAGGGAGTCTTTTCATTTGATATTGACCGCTGTTGGTCGTGAAAGCTGTTATTTTTCGACTTTCTGGCGTTAAATTTACTTGATAGTATGATTGGCTAAGGTCTAAATGTGTATAGTAAATAGCACCTGACAATGAATCTAAGATTTCATTAATATTCAGTAATGGGAATTTATCGTCTTGTATTCTATCGTTCACTTTTCGATAATCTCCACGATTTATTCCCTGACTCGTCTGACTTTTTCGGTACTAGTAAAATAGGGCTTGACCATTCACTTTGAGCCTCCTCTATAATGTCGTTTTACAACATTTTTTGAACTTGTTTTTCCACCTCTGCTTTATGACTATGTGGGATACGATACGGCTTAGTATAAACAGGCTTAGCATCCTGTTTCAAAGTAATAGACTGCTCATATATCTTTGTTGTTGTTAGCATGTCCCCGGGCAGATGAAAGATTTCAGCATATTTAGAGCATATCGACTCGATGGTTAGACGTTCTGCAGAATGCAAGTGATCCAATTTCAATTCCGATAACAACTTTTCTGCACGGCTCGAGTTCGACTCGCATTTATTAAATGTACAAACTGTATAATTAGTTAATGGCTCTAATTTAGGTATAAAAATTGGAATTCTTACGTCATGTTCGTTAGTATTTAGTATTCGAATAGGTATGGTGTTATCCTTGGGCGACACTATTGTACTACCTAAAAATATATTTTCCTGAATTTCCTGTGGAAAAATGACACTGTCCTGAGTTATATTGTTACACTTAATAAAATGTATTGATTCACTCCGCGCTGATATTTTTAAGAAGCTTGCGCTAGTAGTGGGTGTTTGTATTATATTCATTCTGTATAGATTGTTGTTGTTTTTTAATATAAAATCGAATTTTCCAAGTCAAAAGTTGCTTTGTCGAATTTATTAAAGAAATCCTGACCCAAAATTCCATCCGATTTACATGGTAATGCTTCAAAAATATAAAATTTATGTTCAATATTTAATCCATTCGGAGCCTCAATTGTAATGTAAACATATCCCTCTGAGCATACTTTCCCACCAATTCCATTTATAGTAATCCTATCCGTGTACACGGGTATATTTATATTTCTCGGTAGCGCACGGGTGCAAATTGCTGACAACGACGCTCCCGTGTCCAAGAGATATGAACACTTTTTATTATTTACGTACAAGAATATATAATTAGCTTTGTTTAAGTCTGTTGTCAAAATACATTCTTTAGTCGCGGAAAAACTGATTTCGGCTAGATGTATTGTCGTTAGTTGAAGGCGTTGCGGTGGCTTCCACCTGGGCCACGTGCATATTATTGCTACGATAATATCCCCTACCACGGGCGACTTGCCCGCGACTCGATTGTGTGTAAGCGCCTCGAAATTGTCTACCGCGATAATTTTGGTTACCGCGATAGTTATTATAGTTCGTAAAAGGTCTATAATTGTTATGTGGGTTACCCCTGAAACCTCTATTTGAGTAGCTTGCACGCCCTTGAGTCGGTAGCCTATTATATGACTTACCTCGCATGTGCATCATCGAGTTAGAGGTTGATGGTTGGGGTTGGGATGTCTCTTCATCCTCCGCGGCGCGCACCGCGTCCTTGAGCTCGCCGTAGTTACGTGCTGATATGATGGTGCTTAAACGCCTGTTTCTTAAACCATCGGCGAATTTCTTTATCGCCATATTTTCATTTAGAGGCCTTAGAATTTCGTAAGCTTTCTGATTCGAGTTAGCCTGCGAGATTGTAAGGTCGACAAAAAGTGACTCTAGTTTTTACATGTCGTTTTGAGATATATTATTTATTTGCGTGAGCAACGGATTCGGTGACTTCTTTGTCAGTAAAAATACCTGCATATCCTTAAGTAAGGCTTCGCAAGAGCTGTACTCTTGTTTCAATTTAAGTTTAGCTGGTTTAGATAATCTAGTCTTAAGCACAAAGTTAGCTAATAACTTTTTGCATGAGTCATCCTTGAGACAGTCCTTATATAATTCTACACTATCAATATTTTTTTCAATCGTCTCTTCCTTACCGTCCATGACAGGAACCAAATTTGAAGCCGTTTTTAAATCAAATTTCTCCATGTTAGAGGTTTGTACACACGAAACAACTGGGAAAATAGGTGTTTCTTCTGTAATACTTAACAGACAATAGTTTTTAATTTTATCATAAGTTTCTTCTATTCTATTTACTAAACTATCTAAAATATATCCTAAACAATATTCTTTTGAGTCTTTGTTTTCGTCAATTACAATTGACTTATAACATTCATAAAGTTCAGTAGCTTGCGAGAATTTTTCTTTAGTGTTTTCTGCATATTTTCCTCTTCGTTCTGCGCCTAACTTCTTAACGCTATTCTAATTTTTCTAATTTTTCGTAAATAAAATGGAGTTCCTCCGACATATATTAATCAATAAATTGACGTAAGCTAGGCACTATTATTTAATTCGGACCTTAAAGAGTAAAATAAAATTCAACCATCATCTTCTCCTAGCCGTATTCGGCCTCAGCGACTGCTAATCACTGCTGAGAGCGTCGCTGGTGAGCCCTCAGGTGACTGACATAGCCAATTTTTGCGACGAAAGTGCGACCACATTCGCCACACATCAGCACCCCTCCGACATAATTATAATGTATGACCGCAGGTGGTCTGGCCTTTACCTCATCGCGCTTTGTGTCGAGCATCGCGCGCCGTCTGACTTCGAAATCGTTCACCTGTGCGAACACCATTTGCCTCCACTGTGATCGGCCCTTAGCTAATGCCTCCCATTCGGACGGCTGCATATTAGTCCTCTTCATGTGACGTTTCAGCACATCCTTATACCGCAAAAACTGGCCGCCCTGCTTCCTCTTGCCATTCTGCAGTTCGCAGTAAAAGATGCGCTTCGCCACTCTGTCATCAGACATACGGGCGACATGCCCGCACCAACGCAGCTGTCGTCTCATAAGATAGGCCTCTATACCAGCAACCTTAGCCCGCCTGAGAACTACCGTGTTCCTGACACGGTCGGACCAGTGAATGCCCATGATGTCGCGGAGGCATCTCAGATGGAAACTATCTAATGAGCGAATATGCTTGCGGTAGAGGCACCACGTTTCTGATGCATACAGAAGATTTGGCCAAATCTTCAACCATACTGTGGCGATGGCGCTTCAGGCTGTCCCTGAATGTGTCCCTGACGCTGGCTCCTGTCGTTGTTCGGTCCTAGGGTATAGCAGCGAGAACCTCTGCCGGACCCTCTCGAAAGCCGCAGATCGTAGTTCCCTGTGCACCATACCTCGATGGCACTTCCGGTATTGCTGGACACCGAAGAAAATTACTGCTGCTACACAGATCGTCAGCAACGTCGCCACCATTACATTGCTGGTGTAATGGTGATTTGACGCGTCTTCCGTCGTCTGGCCGTGGTCACCGTGCTGGTTGACCACCAGCTCCTTGTTTTCCTGCTCGCAAACACACTTAGAGCACTCTTTGCCCATGTTGTAAAATATTATTATTATTATCACTCGTAATATACACTCGCGGTCAAAGAAACCGGGTCAGTACGAAAATCTGTAATATCTCCTAAAATAATAAAGCTAGGGACATGAATTAAACTGCATATTGTAGATAATTTTATACTGAATTAAATAACATCAAATGGTGGAATCGTAATTCTTTTGTTTAATAAAATTACATAGGAAACAAAAAATCAACCAATTTTACGTACAAAAATAAGCAGTAGGTACTTCACATACAACACAAAAAATAAAAATTAATACTTCGTATTGCCTCCTCGGGCTCTTCTTACAGCTTCTAGACGATTCGGCATGCTGTTTATTAAGTTCTTTATGCGTTCTTGCGGGATATTGTCCCATTCTTCCACTAACGCCTGTTTCAGGTCTCTAAGTGTAGCTGGGGCGGGGTTTCGAGCTCTTACACGCCTCCCAAGCTCGTCCCATACATGCTCAATCGGATTTAAGTCCGGACTCCTCGAGGGCCAGTTCATACAGTTGATACCAACCTCCAAAAAATAATCTCTGACAATTTGAGCTGTGTGTGGCCTGGCGTTGTCATGCATAAACATAGAATTTCCACCCATATTAATTAAGTATGGGCCGACATGCTCATTAAGAATCTCTTCTAATATCTTGCACTCGTTAATGATCCATTTTCTATTAAAACTAACTCCGAGCGACTCTCTGAAGAGATTCCAGCCCAAACCATGACTGACCCACCGCCGAACGCCACTTTTTCCTCAAAACATGCTGGAATAAAACGTTCACCAGGCCGTCTGTAAACTCTTTGCCGCCCGTCATTTGCATAGAGCATAAATCTGGATTCATCGGAAAACAAAATTCTTGCCCAGTCTTCGTCACCCCAGTATCTGTGATCGCGGGCATAAAGTCGTCTTGCTGTTCGATGTATTCTTTCAAGTTTTGGGCCATTGGCCGGCCTATGTGGGGTCAAATTTGCTTCTTTGAGCCGCCGCCTGACAGTCCGCTCGCTGATGCCGTCCCTTCGGGTCTCTAAAAGCTGATTTTTCCCTTCAACTGCTGTGAGGTGCCGATTTCGGAGCATGGTTGTAACAATAAATCGATCTTCTCTAGCTGTAGTACATCTTGTTTTGCCAGTTCCTGGTCTTCTAAGGTTCTGCCCAGTTTGTAGGTAACGTTGGAGGACTCGCTGCACTGTAGAAAGTGACACACCTGTTCTTCTCGCTGTATACCTCTGACTTCTTCCTTCTTCTAACATAGTGATGATACGAGTACATTCATCTCGTGTTAGCGGCATGATAGACATTCAAGAATGACCACAAAATAAAACAATGACAGCCTTTTATCATAGTTCTTTGACAGATTGAAAACAATTGCTTAAAAACAAGCAAAAGTAAAACGAACGCAATTTCAAATAAGTACCTAATTGGTTTTTTTTTTCAATTAAACCTTTTTCCAGTTACAACGTAGAACATTGAAGGTTGGATTTAGAAGGATATTAAATTCTCTATAAAACAGAGTTAGTTTCATGCAGATACGACCAACGATTTACAAAATATTGAGGTTTTCGTCACTGACCCGGTTTCTTTGACCGCGAGTGTAGAACCGCACATTGCCAGTATAATTCGCCGACTGCGCCATACTAGCGGGTGGCCTTACGGCGTTAAAATGTCTATTCTGCTAATTCGTCACGGTCGCCATGAGGTGGCTATGTGAGGAGGATTAAATGATAGACATGCACGTTGTGTAATAAGGTCCGTTTACTACTGATCTAGGGCAGTCTTAACATCTATATTACATGCTATACTTATATCTAATAGTTACCACACCTCAAATCAAATATTTTACGATTGATTTACTTAGTCTGAACACCGAGTTGTGTCCGCAATTTTTAAGAAATCGCAAGCAAGTCGCAATGAACAGAGTGCATAGCTAGTATATTAGCTACGTTATAGATACTTGGATTAGCAGCTTATGTAGGCTTTTAGGTACCGTTCTAGGTCGACTTTTTGTAAGTTAAGGCATATATTTTTTAATAAATAAAAAATACTAAGGTTGGAAAATTAAAAAAATGCTTGCACTGATAGGAGATACTATAAAATGAAACCGAATCAATGTGTAATTTGTTTATGTACATATTATTAACATAAATAAATGCCAGATCCTATATTACAAATACATTTTATTTCATCTTGTCCTGTTTAAGTACAGCCAGCATCACACATATCGTAACACGTCCTTACTCTTACAGTAATAAAGACGTGTACCGAAATATTTGGCTACCTTGGCTGCTACTAACTATATGATGCTGACTGTACCGAAGCCACTGTGTAACGGAAAATATGTCAGATAACGATGACATAGAAAGGGAACGATGACAAAGAAGAAGTAGCAAATATTTTTAATAAATAAATGCGCTTAAACAATAAAGTATTACATGGCAATTAATATACAAGTACATGTGCATAATTTTGTTGCCTATAATAAGTTGGATGATTTCATTGTATGACGTTATTTACATATATCATTTTATACTTTATATTCTTGTGGTATAAAACATACACCTACTAATGAAGTAATTGTTTCATTTTCTTTACCTACTCTGCTGAGGCTAAGGACTTCACTAGAACAGACTGACATATTTATAGTACGCTGCTTTTATACTCTGCTTGCTTTTTGGTCAAGTGCGAGTCGGACTCGCGCACGACGTTTCCGTACCGTACTCGCAAGATTTCAATCTAAGTATGTCTAGTTTACGTTGGATGGGATGCCTTCCCCGCAAACGGAATAGCACTTTGCGGCCGCCGCTCGCTGCTTAGCCAGAAATTCATGGCCAGGCCGTTAGACTTTATGGGAAATAGGATATATGTATATGATCTGGGGTTTTACGAATTACCGCCCGTGGTGCGTACACAATTTTACGTTTTCTCCTGCGTTTGAAGTGAGATTTGCCGCTGCGCCCGTGCGCGGCACTTACCTACCGCCCAGAGTGACGTAAAAGCATGAATCTCAATCGAGGGGCCATCCAGAAAGCACGGCAGTCAGTACAATTACCAAAGTATGTATGTAAATAGTGTACATACTATGTACCTACACTACTACAAAGGTACAGTCACCAGCATTAATATCTACCATAACAAAGGGCGCATAAATATCTGAAACGTTCTTACGGCCTTAGAAATAGAGTCGTGTCAGATATTTATGCGTGCCTTGTTGTGGCAGATAGTGAGTGATGCTAGTGACTGTAGGTACTCAGTATTTGTATATGTTTTATTCCATGTCGTTTGCAAACAAGCATACGGTTTGCCTGATGGTAAGCAGATATCAAAGCCTTGCTACTAAAGAGGACTCACCAGCGTGTAGATTTTGAGGGTTCTTATAGGGTGCGTTTGAATTAACTCAGATATTCACGAGTTTACGATACACAATTATTGCTTACCTATATTATTCTTTGTAGATATCGCTTCGCAATGAACCAGGTTTATTGGATGTGGTACTGGGGAGCACCGAAGAGTTTTAATGATCATCTTGAATGTACTGATGACTTTCACTTACCACGATCAAATGACTATAATTATGTTATTAGTACCTAACCTATGACTAGTACTCTTCCTATACGAATATTACTTATGTAGGTATAGGTATCAGCATTACATTACTCACCTTCGGTTTGCTGACGATATAGTATCTTGGCTGAGAAGATGGAGGACATGGTGCGATGCTTAATGACCTCAGTAAAGCCTTCGAGCGCCTTGGTCAAAGAATGAACGTGGATAAGACGAAGATCATGTACAGTCAGCATCAAAAGTAACTGCGCAAACGAAGACGTCAAAAGTCTTTATCAAAAGGGAAAAAGAGCTTTTGACGTCTTCGATTGCGCAGCTACCTTTGATGCTGACTGTACTACCAACAACTATTACAATCGGACATTTTACGCTTGAAGTTTTAGACGAATATATCTAGGACAGACTGGGTAAAGGAAGTCCAACTTTGAGAAAGAGGTCAATCATCGAATCTAACTTGGCTGGTCAGCGTTCGGGAAGCTTCTCTCGCACACACATATTTTTATCCAATACTCTGCTCAAGACTCCTTAACCAGCGTGTGTCGCCAGTGATGACGTATAATACTGAAACGTTTTCACTTACTATGGGCCTAGTAGGCTCAAAGTCACCCTAAGGCCCCATACGCACTTGCGGTGCGCAGAGGTTTTGCGTTTGCGGTTTAATATAGGTATTATGTTTTGTCCAACCGCACGGCAAGCCGCACGCGGCTAGCCGCTTAGTGCGTACAAGGTCTTAGTGCAATGGAGCGGGCTATACTGGCAGTTTCTCTGCGTCATCGCATCAGAAATGAAGCTATCCTATAATCTTCTTACCTTAAATTTATTTAAAACTAAATAAATGTAATTTAGCATTCGAAACAATAAGGAGTCACTCGGTAAGAACATAAGTATTCATATATCTAATATTACAGGAAAAATCTGTAAATTGATATACCTATAGATTTAAAAATCTGAGACACGTTTGCGATAAAAACATACTTAAGTATATAACAATTTACTATGCACTTTGCCAATCAGTGACATTGTACTGTATTACCGCTTGGGGCGGCGCATCAAAGACTTCTTTGATTATTCTAGAGAGAGCTCAGCGAGCAGTGCTAAAGGTACCTTTAATAAATTTACATAGATTTCCAATAACTGCACTTTACCAGGACACTTTATAGTTTTAACTGTAAGGCAACTTTTTATCAAACAATTATTAACAAACCAACACAAACGCATCCCGGATTATCCTGAGTCTAGAAGAAGAAACGATTTTGTTTATTCAAATCCACCTCTCTCAAATTTGCAAAAAAAAACAATAAGTAATGAATATTGTTATTTTGAGACGATCATGATGTAAATTCTTATAATTTTGACTGTAAGGTAACTTTGTACTGCAATTTATGTCATGAAATAAATTAATCTAATCTAAAAATTTAAATATGCTATTTTCGTCTATCACAATAGGGAATATGCATGTGATTTAGAAATGGACAAAAAAAATCACGTGTAATCTATATTGCTTAATAAATATACACACATGATTATTTTTTCAAATTATCATGTTTCTATTGATAAAATAAATTGTTTAAAAGTACTATTTTTCAAATTCCCTCGCAAATTTCCAAAACGCAACGCTATTGGCGGAGCGAAACGTGACGTCACCGTGCAGGTCGTTAGTATGATTATTGAAAGTTATTCGCATTGTTTGGCCGCTGTTTATGATAAATAATCAGTGTTTTTTGGTAATTATTAAGTGAAAAAAGACTCGCCACAATGACTGAAGGCGGTTTTGTCAAGGCACAGTCGGATAATCTGCCTAAAATTGATGTGTTCATGATGACTAAATTTAATACATACTTCGCAAATATTTGTGACTTTACGTCCGCTGAACTAAGAGGAGTAAAAGCTGCAAGGTAAATAAGTTACAGATATTCAATAAATTTTCATATTCCTTGTTTTTATACTCGTGAGATTGGTCAATTAAATAATTATAACCTATTTTGGCGATTCAAATAGCTAGACTTTTAAACTACTTCAAATAGGTGTCTTTGTTAAATAAGTGGAATAAAAAACTAGTAGATATTTATCCATACTATATACTATTTTACTATACTATAACTTTATATATTATATATACTAACTTCTGCCCGCGACTCCGTCCGCGTGGAACTCATTTATATCGTAGCTCCATACAAACTTTCACCCCCACTTCATCCCTTTGGGGGATATGGGGGGAGCTACGATATAAACGAGTTCCACGCGGACGGAGTCGCGGGCAGAAGCTAGTTATATTATATATTTTATATATACTTACTTAATAATAAATTATAAATGCGAAAGTGTGTCTGTCTGTCTGTTTGTTACCTCTTCACGCTTAAGCTGCTGAACCGATTTGGATGAAATTTGGTATAGAGATAGTATAAACGAGTTCCACGCGGACGGAGTCGCGGGCAGAAGCTAGTATTATATAATCAAAGATATGTAGGTACCTATTAGGAATGTTAAATGTTGAGAACATCTTTATGAACTTTAACAAACTAGGTTGTTTTCGTCAAGGCTTATAAATAAAACAAATTTGTGTAGGTCACTCAGTAAAAAGGATTAAATTCTTTTAACTTTCTTCGATCAACAGTGCAAACAAAGAAACTTAGCTAAAAGGTTTCTTGATCAAAATCAACACTCGTAGTCAGCTGTTGATCAACAAAAATCATAATATTTGTAACATTAATAACTAAAAAAATTGGGAATCAGAATAGTTTTATGAATAAGTATATAATACAATTTTGAGGTTAGGTTATTGTTTACCTATATTGTTCGCGAGTCGTAATAATAAAGATTTTAGGTACATACATATTTAATACTCACGTCGAAATGATCTTCACAACAATATAAACTACTCAAGCACGATACATTATCTCTCCTCATCGCCTTACACCACTTTATCCTTATATTTGCACCTTTGGTCATATGAAAATATTTGCAGTTTTAATGTGATTTTCACACATAGGGACAATACAATATTTATAATAAGCTTTTGTGTGCTCTTCCATTACAATAAGTTGATCTTATAAGCTTTAATCACTCACATTTATTAAAAGTGTGAATCAAACACTTTGTTGTTAATTTGTTTAAGAACCGCCGTGCACTAAGCTGCACGGTGACGTCACAAATGAGCGCACCAAAATGGTGGCGTTTTGATCGTCCGAAAATGATAGTAATTTTAATTATTTTTTTTTAGCTTATTTAATAATATTGTGAAAGTGTTATATTTTTTTCCGGTTATATAATTACTTATAGAATAGATAAAAAAAATAAAAAAATGTCATGAATATTCCCTATTAAGTCTAATAAATTTCTTTTTTTCTCGCGCTATCGTCTCTCTCTTGTTAGAACGCCTAGAACAAGAGGTATAGCGCGAGAAAAATCGAGAGTATGTCGCGGCCGTCTCTGCACGGCTAGCACGCGACGGCGCGCGAGCTCTCTCGATTTTTCTCGCACTATCCGTCTCTCACTTATTAGACCACTTAGAACAAGAGGTATAGTGCGAGAAAAATCGAGAGTATGTCGCGGCCGTCGTGTGCTAGACGTGCTGATAGACGTGCTGATAGACGTGCTGATAGACGTGCTGATAGACGTGCTGATAGACGTGCTGATAGACGTGCTGATAGACGTGCTGATAGACGTGCTGGCAATGTGAAAAAAATAGTGGCAGTAGTACCTACATATACCGAATTTATGAATTTAAAATGCAAACTATAACGGCTAAGTAGACATTGCTAGTTACTGAGCAATAGTCGACCGACTTAATGTGTACTTGGAAAGGCCAACTTTCGTACAAATTTGGCCGACGCAACCTACCTGTAGTTGGCGCGCGCGTGTCGATGTAACAAAGACAGGCAGACAACAACGGAACCCTACACTGCGCGTGGCCTGACACGCACTTGACCAGTTTTTATTATAACATGCTTCTATTTATTTTTTCATCTCTCATACTCTGAAAGTAGGTCATTGTTTATCTAAACAGCGGGTTGAAAGTAAGGCATGTCGCCCCTAAAACGGAAATATAGTAGTAAATTGTTAACCGAGGGTTGAAAGCCACCCATTCCCGACCCCAGTATAGCACTTTCATCCATAGATTAGTCTAAAATATAAAAAGGTTCCACAATAGAGAATTCGCTAGATAGCTACCGCTTTTGTCTGGTTTTGCGACCAACTTCGAAAATAGTGTATAAGTAGCTAACAAAATGAATACTGTTGTTTGTTTTTATTATTTTTTTCGGAAACATGATCGGTATTGGAGGAAAATATTTATTTTTTACTATATGTTACTAATTACCATCGTCAGTTATATATTAATTCATCATCCTCCTTACGATTTTCCCAGTTCTATTATAAAGGAGCTCGGAGTCCGCTTTAATACCGTAACCCAAGATTTGGATTTTGATTTACAAAAGCGACTGCCATATGACTTCTACTCAGAGAAAAAACTAGACCTTGTTAGGTTTTTTAAAGTGCTTATGCTGTCTAAATGAAATGAAATGAAATGAAAGTTTATTCACAAGAACACATGGTACAGTTAAAGGTGGATTAAGGCACAGTTTGCTTCCCTCGATATGTTCTACCAATACAGGCATGTGAAAGTATGGTCTTACATACTACGTCATAAATAATAATAAAGGTTGATGGAACAATTGATGATAAAATTGATTATGACATTTAATAGTTGTCATTCAGATTATTAGATAAGTACATTCATTATATTATAAAAGAAATTAAAATCTATGTCCAAAAAAGTCGTTAAGACTATAGAAACATTCATCGCAAAGCATTTTATACAATTTATTCTTAAATTCTATGTCTATGTTTTTAGAGTTGGTCTCTTGTTCCTTATTACTAGCTTACTATCTACAGGTAATGCTAAACGACATTTCCTTTGCGGTCGAGTTGTTTCCTTGTCAACAAAATCAAAAAGTTTAATGTGGACCTTAACAAATTTGGCAATTTCAAAAGTATAAATAAGGCAGGGCACGGTAAGCAGATTTCGTTTTTGGAAGAGAGGCCTGCACGATTCGCGATAATTGACACCACAAAGGGTTCTAATACATTTTTTTTTAACTATAAATACACAATTCGAATCGACTGAGTTACCCCACAAGATGGTCCCATATCCCAGGACTGATAGTATGTAGCCATGGTATGCAATATGTGCAGTTTGTAGGGAAACTGTTTGTTTAAGTCGCCATAGCGCAAATAATAATTTATTGACTTTTTTACAAACCATGTCTACATGCTCCTTCCAGTTACAGTAACTATCTAGGGTGACACCGAGAAAGGTACTCTCTTTACTTCTTCAATAGCATTTAAGTTATGCTCTATTTTTAAATGATGGTTAGGGGATCTATATGATTTAAATTGCATGAGCTTGGTTTCTATGCTAAATTATTCAGCTATATTCCACCAAACTGGAACTTGCAGAATCTATCTCTTCAGTCTACACACGCATCTGACACGCTTCCAGCGATGTTCAACTCCTCGCCTAGTGCGAGTGGAGTGAACTGCCACGCGTTTCGCGGGTCATATAAGCCAGTGGATTGGCTACAAAACGTGTTCAACTCACCTGATTCCGGGAGGCGCGATGTTCGCTTCAACTCCGGTTAGTATCTGTCAAGGTTCAGTCAACTGTCAGGTCAAGTCAAGTTCAATCATGAGGGTCTCCGGGGCTGAAGAAGCCGCCGTGGTGTACGGGGCCGTCTCGCCAACAATCCGCGGCGTCAAATCACCAACTCTTCCGATGTCACCGAAATATCCACACAAAACACTCGGACACCCGTGTGTCTTCAAAGCGAGCGATATTACACCAAACAAGGAAAATGCGTTTCCCAATTACCCAAAAAACACTCGGACCTCTCGGGTCTGCAACAACGAGGTTATATTTTTTCGTCCGCCTTGACAAAGTGTCACTGTCAAAACCACAGACTCAAGAGGCGTACACACGTGAGGAGTTTAAGGGGGCGGGCAGACGGTCGGCCCGAACAATCACCCGCCTCGGAACGGCCTCTAAGCCGGTCCGCTATACTAGGGGAAGTCGCGATAGGGTTGCTACCGCTCGCTTCAGAACCGAGTCCCCAACCATGACCTCGGCAAACCGAGGGGTCCCGTCCTTACCGGGAAACAAATTAACGATGCGCCCCCGGCGCCATCGCAGTGGCGGAAGGTTAGCATCCTTAACTAGCACAAGGTCTCCAACTCTGGGGGGACTGGTTTTGTCAGTCCACTTGAGGCGCTGCTGCAAAACATGCAAATACTCTAATGACCATCTGGTCCAAAAGTTCTGAGCCATTTGTTGCAGCATCTGGTAGCGCGACAAACGACCGGAGGGTACGTCCCGGAGGGGGTGCTCCGGCAACGCTGCAAGTGGCTGACCAATCAAGAAATGGCCTGGAGAGAGCGCTTCCAGGTCATTTGGGTCGGAGCTGAGCGGACACAACGGACGGGAATTGAGGACGGCCTCAATTCTACAAAACAACGTCGCGAGTTCCTCAAAAGTCAATACAGTTTGACCGACTACCCGATACATATGGGCTTTTGCTTGCTTCACGCAAGCCTCCCAGATTCCACCCCAGTGGGGGCAGCCTGGCGGATCGAACGTCCAGGTGATACCCCGACGGGAGAGGTCTGTTCCAATATCAATCTTATTTTCAAATAAAAAATTTACAACATCTTGTAAATAACGGTCGGCACCCTTGTAATTGGTTCCACAATCTGACCGGATCAGAGATGGGAGTCCCCTACGGGATACAAATCTATCCAATGCCGCAATAAAAGCCTCCGTCGTAAGATCACCAACAAGTTCAAGATGAGCAGCCTTGGTCGACAGGCATACGAAAACGCACAAATACGCTTTTACAACCTTCGCATTTCGAAGTCGCGACGTTTTCACTAAAAAAGGTCCCGCAAAATCGGTCCCCACCCTAGAGAAGGTCCTAGCCTCGTTGACCCGATCAGGAGGAAGGTCCCCCATCTGGGGCTGCATCGTGGCTGCCTTGAGCCGAAAGCAAGGCAAGCACCGAAACACGATGCTCCGAATAACCCGTCGGCTGTTCAATATCCAAAAGTCTCGCTGCAAAATGCCCAAGAGTGCATTGCAGCTGGCATGCGAGTTCTTTATGTGGCGGTCAATCACCAACAATTCCACCAGATGCCCCTTCTTAGGCAGCAAAATGGGGTGGCGCACCGAGTACGGCAAGCTAGCGTTGCGGAGCCGTCCTCCAACCCGGAGTGTACCCGACTCGTCAATGAACGGGTTGAGGCGTGCTATCGCCTTCGGTAGCTTAGGACGTCCCTGCCGCAGGGGCTTCAATACGTCCCCAAAGTGTTCTTCCTGCACAACCCTAATCCAATGATGTAGGGCGGCATTCCGCTCTTCTGTGGCGAGAACTCTAACGCGTGACCGGTTGTCAGGGTGGCGACAATTGTGTATAAATCGCTTGACCCAGGCGGTCACTCCAACAAGCTTGTCGAGAGAGCTATACCGTTCTAGCAACCAAACAGTGTCTGACACTGGAGCGGTCTCGACAAGGTGGACACCCAAGCCAGAGGATGGGGTCCCAATCACACAACTGGCAGGCCAGAGTGTCTCCGGTTCCAACAACCAATCTGGTCTCCACCACAGTGAGTGGGCAACAAGCTCAGGTGCCGTGCAACCCCTGGACGCCACGTCCGCTGGGTTCAGTTCACCTGGCACGTGTCTCCAAACCAAAGCAGTCTCCGAATTCTGGATTTGCGAGACCCGGTTGGCCACAAAGACCTCCAAAGTATGGAATGACGACTGCAGCCAACACAATACAATTTGGCTATCAGTCCATGCGTAGACACTCTCCTCAAGGTTCACGGTGTCCTTCAAGGTAGAGGCCACGTGGTTCAGTAGGCGTACAAGAAGAGCCGCTCCAGATAATTCCATTTTTGGGATTGTCAAACGCGTGCGAAGGGGAGCCACCTTGCTCTTCGCCATTACCAAGTGCAAATCGACCGATCCGGCGGAGCTGACCGTCCGCAAGTAAACGGCAGCTGCATACCCTCGCTCGGAGGCGTCGCAAAACCCGTGTAGGGTTACTCGGCATTTCCCTGCCGGCAACAGCTTACGCGGCAGTTCGACCTGATTTATCTCCGGGAGCGTGGAGAAGAAAACCTCCCAATCGCTCAACAAATTTCCGGATAGTGGATCATCCCAACCCAGTTGGACCATCCACAGGCGCTGCATAAATGCCTTCGCCGTGAAGATGACCGGCGCGATCCATGCATTCGGATCGTACGTCCTGGCCACCGTGGACAGCACAAGCCGCTTCGTCCAGACCCTCGGGGAATCCAGTTCCACCCGATAGGTGAACACATCTTGGACTGGTCGATATTGCACGCCTAGGACTGATAACATGTGCGGGCTCTCAACATTTTCGAACAGGTGCGGATCCTGCTGGTGATCCTCGGGGAGGCCGGCCACCACGGCCGGTGAGTTGGACATCCATTTGCGCAATTCATATCCACCCGTCCGCAAGAGTTCCACCAGCTCATCCCGCAAAACCAAAGCCTCTTCGACACTGTTTGCCCCGGTGCACACGTCATCGACAAATAAGTCCCGTTCCAAAATGGCGGACGCTCGAGGGAACCTCAGTCTCTCTCGAGACGCCAATTCTAACAAAGTTCGAATTGAAATGTACGGACTGCTCTTCAAGCCGTATGTATTCGTATTCAGCTCGTACACCAACATCGGTTCATCAGGGCTCTCACGCCACAAGATCAGCTGATACCGACGATCATCAGGATGGATCACTGTCTGCCGAAACATCATCCGGATGTCGGCGACGAACACCACCTGATGTTTCCTAAAATTTGTGAGGATATCCGTGATATCCTTGTGCAGCTTAGGACCTGCATGCAAACACTGGTTCAATGACACCCCAGTCGAGGTGGACGCGGACCCATCAAAGACCACGCGAATCTTGGACTCCGGGAATTTTAGGACCGCGTGGTGCGGCAGGAAGCAGTGCTCCACTGTACTCCAGTCCGTCCGAGCCACCGACATGTGTCCCAAACCCTCGTACTCCCTCATGAAGTCCACATACTTCTGCCGGAAGAGCGCATCTCTTCTCATTCGGCGTTCCATCGAAACCAGCCGCTTCTCAGCCATCTCACGTGACGCTCCAAGAGGAGGTCGGTGGATGAGCAGAGGAAGTCGTGTTATGAACCGACCAGAGCAGAGGCGCCCAGTATTATTTTGGTAAAACCGTTCGCACTCTTCCTGCTCGGGGCTCATACGCGACGCGGTAGGTGGTTCCTCAATCTCCCAGAACCGTTGCACGGCTTCTGAAAGAGCAGTTCCAACCAGACAGCCCTCCTCAGTAGGAGGCGGTGGAGCCGCTAACACCAAACCCATTACAGCATAGCCAAACACCGTTTCCAGTGTAACCAGTCCGCCAGGCTGTAAGGTACGGTTGCCGCTCAACAGCACCCGCCCAAGAACGTCGGCACCCAGCAACACGTCAATCGGACCAGGTCTGTCAAATCCAGCATCCGCCAGAACTAATCCAGCTGTCAAACTCCGAACCTCTGGAGGCAGCTTCACCTGGGGGAGTCTCCCCACCACTTCATCCAATACTAACGCGGGAGCATTAATCCTCGCGCGTGAAGTGGGACCCGGTCCAAAGGTGAGTAAGGTCTGCCCTACCAGGTTTGACACTGTCACATTGCCTACCCCACGTATACTTTCCGGGTGGGGTTTCACAACCAAGCCCAACTGTCGCACCAACCTACTGGATACCATGCAGCCTTGCGCTCCCGTGTCAAGGAGAGAGCGCACGCAGGCTGATCCTCCGCCAGGGCCCCAAACACAAACCGAAGCCGTGGGCAATAACACGGTCTCCAAGGGCGTGGCGGTTGCTGGTGCGTGGGCGGCGTATCCCTAGCAGGGATAACGCGTTGCATCCTGTTCCGCATGGGCGGGCCGCTCGTACCGCTCGAGCGGGTCCCACTCCGGCTGGTACTGCCGTCGCGCCATGCGTGCCGCCTGCGCCCCCTGGTATGTCCTACTCCGGCCGTACACCGGAGGTCCCGACCCCCAGCGGGGTCGCTCCACAAGCGGCGGCGACATCCGTGGCGCCTGCCGGGGTGGAGGCGTTTGCGGGCACCCGCCCGTAAGGACCCCCCGTTGGGGCACGGGTGCGTGCGAAGTAGTCGCGTAGTTTTGGAGGGGGGGGGGAGGGGGGTGTTACCCGACGTCCCCACTGGTAGGCCATGGGCCCCTGGTCAGCCCGCTGCTGACTCCGAACAGGGGAGCATGACCCCTGCGCAGGGGGGGGGGGAGGTGTATCCCCACTGCGGTTCATGCATAAAATGGGGTGGTGCTTACCACAGGACTTACACGCCCGCGGGTGGGCACAATCTCGCACAAAATGTGGGCCCAAGCAAACAAAGCACCATTGCCGCTGCTTAGCAATGTTGCGGCGTCCCACAACCCGCTGCGCAAGAAACTTCGGACACGCTGGCACCCGATGGCCAGGGTTCTTGCAGCATAGGCAGACTTCAGGGTCCAATGCACTGGTATTATATTGGTGAGGACCCGCTGGTTGTGGGGCCGATTTGCCCCACCCTCCCCTTAACCTAACCTAACTCTCCCCTGGGCCCGCTGGGCCCCAGGAGGCCTCGGGGGTGGAGGTAGATCCGAGGTGTCGGCCCGTCGACACTCAAGTTCCAATTGGTCGATAAGATTGGTGAAGGTCGGCAGATGCTGAGCACTTTCACCACCATACCGGTGCTCAAACCTGGCCCGTACATCAGCCGGCAGCCGGTTCAACAAAAAATTCAACAGTATGTAGGACCACTGGTCCACCGGCAAAACAAGGTTCTCTAACCCTTTGGTCGCTGTCAAAACAGGATTCAGCATTTTCAGCCGGATGTCTGAAGCCTGAGCGATCCGAGGGATATTCCAGATCTTAGTCATAAGAGTATCCGCAAGTCGCCGCACGTTCTGGTATCGGTCCCTCAGCAACGTGCGCGCGATTTCATAATTGTCGTCGGTGACCGACAAATGCGCGATCAAGTCGCGCGGCTCCCCGACGAGAGCAGACATCAGCTGCGCCAACTTCAACGCCGCTGGCAGGTCCGTCCGGGCATGCACCAAGCTATCAAAGAGGTCGATGAAGCTGGTCCACTCGTCCAGGTCTCCTCGGAAGACCGGCATCTGTATGGCTGGCAAGCGCGCTGCCAACCCTGGGTTATAGATAACTGCGTGTTTCGGAACGTCCCGGGCCGCACCATTCCGAACCCGCAGTATCTTAGAAGCCCTCTCGACAATCCTGTCCCCAAAATCCATACATTGCTCAAAGTCCCGCTCCACCTGCTCGGTCTCCGGGGTCGTCCGGCCGGGCTCCGCTAGGTAGAGTTCAACCTGGAACTCCACAGCCTTAAGACGGTCTGTCACCTCCTCGTACCGGGTCAACAAAGCCTCCTCCCGGTCATTTCTGTCAACCAAAGCTGCTGCAGATGAAAACCAACGCAGTGCAGACTGGATCTTAGCCTTAGGTGTAGATCCCATTTTAAATTAATTTCCAACAATACCAGAGAAAATTAAAATTAATTTAATTAATGTGGAAATTCCAATCTCTTGGTCACCCTAGTGAATCAAAACCAAATATCAACTCAATTACAGAAATGCCTTACAATAACAACCAATATAGATTCTCAAAACGCAGTGGAAGCTCAAATTATAATCTATAATTGGCTAGTTACATCACTTGTACAATAATCTAGCTTACAACTAATATTTATGGTAACCTTATATTTTAGCTTATATTCTTAGCAACCTTGGCCGCTTATAGCAAACGGAATAAAACAAATGCCTTATTACCAAACAACAAGCTATGAAAGGCTTCCCAAATTACAATCAATCAAATATGTGGCTTAAATTTGCCTTCAACTATTTTCCAAATTAAATTGTACCAAACACTCAAAATCACCTTCCGGAGGTTGTAATCTCACTAATTTGCACTGCAAGTACAATAATTTCGTGAAATCTACAGTACAAAACACTTGCACTGCCACAAAATAGAAGTTTTAAATACTTGTAGCTAAATTTGGTTTTAACAAATAACCTCAAAATGCCCTTTTTTACCCAAAAGGAAAAAACTATCAAAAATCGCGTTTTTTCTTTGTGGGTAACCACGCTCTTGCTACCAAAAATTATTCAAACTCCTCGCCTAGTGCGAGTGGAGTGAACTGCCACGCGTTTCGCGGGTCATATAAGCCAGTGGATTGGCTACAAAACGTGCTCAACTCACCTGATTCCGGGAGGCGCGATGTTCGCTTCAACTCCGGTTAGTATCTGTCAAGGTTCAGTCAACTGTCAGGTCAAGTCAAGTTCAATCAAGAGGGTCTCCGGGGCTGAAGAAGCCGCCGTGGTGTACGGGGCCGTCTCGCCAACAATCCGCGGCGTCAAATCACCAACTCTTCCGATGTCACCGAAATATCCACACAAAACACTCGGACACCCGTGTGTCTTCAAAGCGAGCGATATTACACCAAACAAGGAAAATGCGTTTCCCAATTACCCAAAAAACACTCGGACACCCTTTCGGGTCTGCAAAAACGAGGTTATATTTTTTCGTCCGCCTTGACAAAGTGTCACTGTCAAAACCACAGACTCAAGAGGCGTACACACGTGAGGAGTTTAAGGGGGCGGGCAGACGGTCGGCCCGAACAAGCGAGTTATAGTACCAGCTTAATACTTTTAATCATCATAGGCGCTATCCACACTCACAACCCACTAGGTAAAATCATTGAAAGTGACACTAGGTTAGGTTAAAAGAATGTCTGGCTTTTATGTAGATATCTGTCCTTCAAAATCAGAATGAAAGAGACATCAATCAAATACGATATTCTAGGGATGGCCTTTTCTGTCAAATAAGACAAATGGAACCGTGGCCCTGTTTTCCGCTCTTCTAGTTTCTGTGATACAGAGATACATACTTTTAATTCCGACCATAGCAAGTTGGTGTGACAACTTGCATCGATTGTAGCGTGCGTAAAGTTTTTCCACGTATTACAGTACGTATATACGTAACAAATACTAAAAAACAGAATAAAATAATTATTTAAGGAGGCTCCCATACAACAAACGTGATTTCTTTGCCGTTTTTTACAGATAATGGTACGGAATCTTTCGTGCGCGAGTCCGACTCGCACTTGGTCGGTTTTTTTATTGCTATAGGCTTTATTCTTCACTTTTAAGTCGCTGAAGTGGCGTATTTAATAATGTCTCAAATACAAGGGCATTTTCAGTAATTCGTGTACCTACCCAATTAGCGCAAGTTGTTAAATAAATAAATAAAAAGACCGGGTTACACCGAATCGAAGGTCAGACTTTAACTGGATATTGGGTAATTGTTGAAAACACCAGACCTGCGTTGTCTATATAATTACTTGACATCGGGTATTTTTCGGTTTCGGTCGGAACAAATCGGAAACAGGAAACAACACGAAATACAATGCTGTGTTTTCATTATATCAATATTCATTTATCAGACTGCGAAGTGCAATGTACGTCACTAGGCACGGCTATACTGAAGAACCAGTGTAAAATGAGACGCTATACCGAGTTTATTTACTTTAATTTGTAAATATAATTTAAACTATTAAAGCTAGCGTCATGCTGATAATTTTCCCGCCATCCACACACAATTTCCGTTATGCATGTGTATTTCCAAGTCTTAGTTGGCTATAGTTTTTGAAATAGAGCTGGGGACAGCACTGTATGAAAAAAAGTTACTTTGGTCATATTTTACACTAGTAAGAGCTATCGTAAAAAGAACTCAAAATGTGTATATCGTCTCAAAATTTTACGAGCTTTCGAATGATGTGTGCGTAAAGCCACGAGAAAAGTGGTGGACTGTATACTGCGTTCTTTAAGAGAACCCCGATGCACCCCAATACCCACAAAGGAAGGAGAGACCGACTTACCCGTCACTGTCGTCACCACAACGTAGAAGGGGCGCCCCTCTTCTGCTCCCAATGCACTTTAGATGTTGGTTAATTAGTCTACTTTATAGTTATTTTATCCGTAGCTGTTTTGTTGATAATATTTCGTTTTCAACACTTTTTCCGACACTGACACTTGACGGATTGTGTCTATGGTTATTGCCGGTCAATACCCACTCTCTTAAGCATTGAGGTCCATCGGTTTGGCTGTATATACAGAACACCCCACACGTTCCTTATAAACCAAAAAAAAATTGCGAAACCCCTTATTACCCCTCAAACTGCCCCCTTTATTGGGGTTTACACCTTTTTGACTTTATTTATGTAATCAGGCCATAAATTTATATATCTGTACCAAATTTCAGCTTCCTATGTTAAACGGTCTTCGAGAAAACTGGCTGTGACAGACGGACAGCCTCCGAGTGATCGCAATAAGTGTTCCGTTGGACCAATTTTGGTACGGAACACTAATTAACTCGGTCTCAGTTTTGTGACGAAAATTAAGCGTACAAATGATGTGAAAATCAACTTTTCTCACATTTAATTACCGTTTATATGCATACTAGCTGTTGCCCGCGACTTCGTCTGCGTAGAACTTGTAATCGTCTTAGAAAAAATATTGCTATTAAATTATGTAAGGAGCAAGCTTAATTATCGCTGTCCCAAACACACTTCTACCATCTTAAGGGATGATTTCCGAGATAGAAACTCCTATATCCTTCAAAGGGTCTCAAATTATCTGTACGGAAAATTTCATCTAAATCCGTTCAGGGGGCTAGCACTACTGACGCCGCGCCGCGACGCGAGTGGAGAAAGATCTACCCTTCTTTTTCTAATTTAACGGTGCGAGTGAGACAGGACACGCTCAGTCGCACGCGAAGCGACTTGTCAGCAAGTTGTGTTAGACGTACAGGCATTAAGCCTAAAGGTAACAGTGCGATGAGTTCGTTAGTTTAAATTGCTAAATGTAAATTGAAAACTCCGTTATTACAAACACAAATATCTTAATAATCATCAACAGACGTTTCTCTTTCTGAAACATATTTGTTTTGTCTACTAAGCTAGATTACTGGAATTTTTTGCCGAAATCCGTCCAGTAGTTTTATTTACGTTAGTCCGGGCTACCTGTATAGTTTTGAAAGCAAAATTAGCTTATGCTCCATTTAACTGTGAGAATACATTATTTTCACTAACCAAAATAAACATTTTAATGTAACAAAATAATCCGCAGGTTTAATCCAACATTACCTTCTTCGGTTCTGGGAGAATCGCAGTTCTAACCTAACCTGACCTACATTTATGGTAGCTGTTCGATTCTGTAAGGGTCGTGGTTTTAACTTTACCTATCGCACTTTTTTGGTAAGTTGGATTACGTATTTTGACTAATAAATGGCTTACCATATAGTATGACCGAAGAATTCCCTTACTTCATAAATTACTTGTTCCTCATACATACTTCCAACCCCTTTTAACCTCCTTAGAGGATGAATTTTAAAAAATGCTGTAACTCATCCGAAGTTACACTTTCCTTACTTTAAAATTGTCTCGTTCCCCGTACAAACTTCCAACTCATTTTAGCCTCTTTAGGGGATGATTATCTTTTAACCCCCTTATGGAATCAATTTCAAACAGTCTAAAATAGAAGTAACAAATCTCTTATTTTAAAAATGTCTTGCTCTCCATACAAACTTTGAACCCCCTTAAGGGATGAATAAAATAAAAAAAACCGGCCAAGTGCGAGTCGGACTCGCGCACGAAGGGTTCCGTACCATTATATATAAGCTTAAACATTATTATTTATTTATTTATTTATTGTTATTAAGGATATTATGATTTTATATTACAATGTTTTTACATGGTTCATTCACTTATATTTACTACCTCTTTTACACACCTAACAACGTTTTATAAGTAAGTTACATTAGAAATTGTACGAAACTATTACTTCTTGAAGTACATTTTATAAGTTGGTCGACTATTACTCGTAAACGTGTAAAGCCTACTTAGCTGTGATAGTTTTCCTTTTAACTTCGTTATATGTACTACTACCATGAATTTTTTCACATATCCCAAAACAACCATTTAGCTAGCAGGGGGTGGGGACACTGGAGTCTAACAAAAATTAGCACTTTAAGGCTTAATATTTCACAAACGGATCGTTTAATCGAAAAATTGTTCTCACAAACCCCCAATATTTTTAAAACACCTATCCAACGACACCCCACACTATGGGGTAGGCGACAATAAAAAAAATCATCCCCACTTTACATGTAGGGGAGGTACCCTAAAAAAAATGTTTTTCAAGATTTTATTTTACCACTTTGTCGGCATGACTAATATGTATATTCATGCCAAGTTACAGCTTTCTAGTACCAAGAGCCTCTGAGCTAAGCTGCGGACGGACGGACGGACGGACGGACGGACGGACGGACATAGCGAAACTATAAGGGTTCCGTTTTTGCCATTCTGGCTCCGGAACCCTAAAAAGCGGCCAAGTGCGTGTCGGACCACGCACAACGAAGGGTTCCGTGCCTATTAAAAAGGTCGTATCGTTACTGAAATCTAATGGCACTTGGGTCCTTTTCTTTAAGGGAGGCAGTTTTTAGGGTTCCGTAGCCAAATGGCAAAAAACGGAACCCTTATAGATTCGTCATGTCTGTCTGTCTGTCTGTCTGTCCGTCCGTATGTCACAGGCAGTATGTTGCTTCAGTGAGTTTTGCTGCTGCTTCGGTGGATATTCCTTGTGTTTTTTTTATGTGCTTTTCTATCGTAGCTTTAATTCTGTTCTTTATCTTTCTGTTAACTGTTTTAAAAGTTTATTTTTTTCATCGCATGTCACTTCCAATTTTAGGTTCTCAACAGTTCGAACCCCAACATTCACTCTCAGTGCCACTGGAAAACTTTATACAATGCCCGCCCTCCCCCTAGGCTCGATTTTGCAAGGGCCGAAGAGGCCTAAATATCCACATCAGCCGCTCTCATTCTCACCGAAGCACAATTACCAACCCAGATCCTCCAGCTGCTGCCCCAAGCCTCAATACCACTCCTAGACCATCACTTCCAGAAACCTTGTCAAACCTGAAACAATCTACTTCTATTATTAAAAGAATCCCTAGAGGAGCTCGGGTACAAGTTGCTCAAAAACTGAATGACGAAATAAAAAACGCCATATCCCAAAATACTTTAGAAGCCTGGGAGCAACTCTTAACCTTCCCCTACAGGGTCCTACACGTAAAAAACCAGCCGCAGAAAGGAACTTCGCTCACGTCGCGCATAAAGCAGAATTGTATTCATCCTCACGACATCCAAAATCTATCTTCATCCAAACCTAGTTACAATAGCTCCTTAACTCGGTTAATAGAGTCCAAAATTGGCGAAGGCAATATAAAAAGTGCAGCCCGACTTTTGTTCTCCTGTGATACTGTTGCCCCAAACTCACCCGAAACTTTAACAGCGCTGCGGAGTAAACATCCACCTGCCCCGGCTAACCATATACTTCCTGATCCACCAGACCCGTCCTTACCTTGCCTGCAAGTATCTGCCGAAGTAGCTCTAAGAGCGATGTTGTCATTCCCAAGCGGCTCCGCAGGTGGCTTAGATGGTCTAACGCCGCAACACCTAAAGGACCTAATCGGAAACTGCTCCACGGATACTTGTGAGTCCCTGCTAAGTTCTTTAATTTCTTTGATAAATGTCATGCTTGCAGGAAGGGTAAGCACGGATGTGACAAATACTTTATACGGCGCAAACCTCTGCGCCCTTACAAAAAAGGACGGTGGCATCAGACCGATCGCGGTTGGTACTACCTATCGCTTAGGCTCTCTTCTGTTGCTAACATCGATATGAATGAAATCCAATGGACCCAAGCTTCTTTGCCTATTCGGCTTGGTGGCATTGGGATCCGTAAAATTTCAAGCGTTTCTCTTCCGGCTTTCCTCTCTTCAGCACACGGCTCACAAATATTAATAGGTCAAATTCTAAAAGCTCCCAACAATGATTTTAAAATTCCATTTCTCGCTGAAGCTGAGTGCCGGTTGTGGTGTATACTAGATATAGATATGTACGTAGCTTATAGGAGGCTTATATATAGAACTACTACACGTGTGTAAGAGCAGTAATAAAGCATCATTTGTCTTGAACACTTGTTTCACCTCATCTCCGAACTCCGCACCTTACATGGCGACCGTGCCTTATACGGTGCCGCGCGTGCCGTCGGTCAATGAGTGTAATTGAAGGACATGATAGATAATTAATTGAATAATAAACATGGTGCAAGTGAACAATGGTCGAGTAATACAGCAGTTAGAGCAATCTCTTTTTATGTTCGCGATAATTTTTATAACAATTTGGGTTACCATCCTTGTCCTCGTCTGCAAATGTGTTTGCCGTGACTGGTCCACATAAGTATCATGGGCGCTACAAAATCAAAGGAGGAGGTCTTCATCGCGCAGACTGCGGCCGGAGGTGACAATAAGGCTACTGCGGGCACCGACGAACTTAAATTCCATGCCAGTACCACCAACATCATTCTGGGGGTGATGCTCATCATACTTATCCTTGGAGGCAGTTACGCGGTATACAGGAGGTGCAAGAAAACTCAGAAAAAATGGATGCGTCAAGAGATCACTTTGCGTGACCTGCAGCGTGCGGCTCGAGTGGCTCCGATGAGTGTTTAAGTGTTAACAGAGTGAAAAATCGCGTTTCGGTTTCGTGTGATAGTGTATTCACGCATTAGCAAAGGAACAGACTGATACAAATGGCAAAATTGGTACTATTGTGACGAAAAAGTGGAACAATAATGAGTAAGTGTGACATAAGCATATAAGACAAATTAAGTAGACAAGTAGGTAATATAATTGTGTAATGGCAGTTGAGTTATTGCAATGTTACGAAGAGTTAGTTGACATAAAGAAGTACTTGATTAAAAAGGGAAAATCTAGATTTGAAGGTAACATTACTAAAAATCAGCTGTCAAAAGTTAGTGATATTATAAATAGATGTGATGAATTTATTGGGAAAATTACCATACTGAAGAATGTACAACCTCAACTCTTAGAAGAGGCTAATAGTTTGTATGACAAAATTACATGTTTGCATAACGGCATATTAGAGTTATGCACAAAGCCTGTAGTGGAAGAAAGTTTTAGTGGTGATACCAAATATTGTAAAATTGACAACATGGAGTTCGATTTAAAATCCTGTAGCTTGATTCCTCTTATGGATGGTACCGAGAACACGACAAAACGATTAATCGATGCCATTGATATGTACTCGGGTATGTTAGATGAGCCAGGTAAAAAAACATTGATTATTTTTGTATTAAAAGGAAGGTTGTCCGAAAGTGCGAAGTTGCGTATGTCAGCAACTTATTCGTCTGTAGAGCTACTTATAAGGGATTTGCGTAACACTCTGCTGTCTAAGAAATCCTTTACAGCTATCCATTCCCGACTTCAAAATATAAGTCAGGGTTGGCGTAGCATAGATCAGTATGGGTCCGAGATAGAGAAACTTTTCTCCGAATTAACAATAACGCAGGCGGATGGTAATTCGGCGAGTTATGACGTTTTAAAGCCGTTAAACGAAAAAATGTGCATTAAGAGGTTCACAGATGGTTTGAAGGATCCAAGGCTTAGCACCATCATTGCAGCTCGGAACTTCGGCAGCCTAAAGGATGCGATCCAGGCTGCGCAGGATGAAGACGTATCGAGGCCATCAACGTCCAGTCAAGCAGAGGTCATGGGTATGTACCGCTCACCAAACTCTTATAACAGGTACTACAGAGGCGCTAGCAACCGGTACAGAGGTTATCGTCAGCGTTTTCAGAGGGGACCGCGACAGTTTTCGCATAATCGCTACCCTCAGCATCATCAAGGGAACACGCGTAGAGGGGGCCGTGGTGACAGATCACGGGGCAGGCCATATAGGGGTAGTTGGCATGCCATGTCCCGTAGCCGTGGGGTCAGTGCCCGTGGCAATATCAATATGATATCCCCTGCCGAACATGACTCTGTCGGTCAATACACCGACGTGCCTAATACGGAATCGCTGAATCATTTTTTTCGTGTCTGACTTTATTTACGCGTGCAATGATTTAAATAGAGTAGCCATAAATATAGGCAAGAAAATATATAGCTGGCTACTAGACACCGGAGCTTCCATTTCGGCGATAAAGTATGAAGTTATTAGAAGTTGGAATATACCGATCCATAAAAAGAGGTTATGTGTTAGAGGTATAGGTGGTCAGGTAACATCAACTGGATATGTACTTTTAAAGTTAAATTATGATGACTATGAATTCGAGCATACGTTCTTTGTATTTGAAAACCTATCTTGCAGCGCAGATGGTATCCTAGGGCAAGATTTCCTCAAACGTCATGGAGCGATTATTAACTTTGAAACAAACACTTTACAATTAATGACTCAAAAAGGAGAACCATCAGAGATCAGCTTTAGCTGTTCATCAGGAACAAATAATAAATATTTAACAATTCCTGCTCGTAGCGAGTACATACACTATATGGATACTAGCATTGCGGAAGACTGCGTTGTGAGCCGTCAGCAATTATGCGAAGGGATATATGTTGCAAATGCGATAGTAAAACCGAGTCAAGGTAAAATACCCATTAGGATATTAAATACGAGGGACAGCGACGTTGTTTTAAGCCGTTTTACAGTAAATAAAAGTAAATTGAGTGATTTCTTCATTTGTGAGTTTAGCAAGCCAAATATGAACGCCGAAAGGGTGAAGTCGTTATTTTCTGCATTAGATTTTAGTAAATTAAATGAAGAGGAACAGAAATCTATTGAGAACATTTGCGCAAAATATCCGGACGTCTTTTTCCTACCGGGAGATAGACTAACCACTACTACGCTGTACGAGCAATCGATAGAATTAAAACCGGGTAGCTCTCCAGTTTACGTTAAACCGTACCGGTTACCATACTCTCAAAAGTCTGAAATTGATAGGCAGATTCAAGGAATGCTTGATGATGGGATAATTGAAGAGGCAAGAAGTGCGTGGTCAAGTCCATTATTATTAGTGCCAAAAAAGTTAGATTCCTCGAAACAAAAGAAGTGGCGTGTCGTAATTGATTATAGAAAATTAAACAATCAAATAAAAGATGATAAATTTCCCCTTCCTAACATTACAGAAGTCCTAGACTCATTATCAGGTGCTATCTATTTTTCACATTTAGATTTATATCAGGGTTTCTATCAAATTAATTTAGACAAATCAAGCCGACCGTTTACCGCTTTCCAAACTAGTAAAAATCAGTTCCAAATGACAAGATTACCGATGGGGTGTAAGACATCCCCAAATGCTTTTTCAAGAATGATGACCGTAGCTATGTCTGGTTTAAATTATGAGCAATGTTTAGTATATCAAGACGATTTAGTCGTATTTGGAAGAAATTTAGCAATACATAATCAAAATCTATTAGACGTTTTCGCTAGGCTAAGGAAAGTCAACTTAAAGCTCAACCCTGCCAAATGTCAATTCCTACAGAAACAAATATTATATCTCGGTCATGTAGTGTCAGAAAATGGAATATTACCCGATCCCGAAAAGACTAGAGTGCTAGATAATTATCCGACACCGCAAAGCGCCGACGAAGTCAAACGATTCGTAGCGTTTGCTAGCTACTATCGTAAATTTATTGTGAATTTTGCCGACAAAGCGTACCCACTAAATAGATTAGGCTGTAAAGATGTGCCATTTATATGGACACAAGAATGTGACCAAGCTTTTAAAGTGTTAAAATCAGCATTAGTTGAACCACCAGTTCTCCAGTATCCAAATTTTTCAGAGAAAAACCAGTTTCTATTACAATGTGATGCTTCCGGAAAAGCACTGGGGTCAGTGTTGTGTAACGACGATGGTCGACCTGTCGCTTACGCCAGTCGAAGTCTAAATAAAGCTGAATTGAACTACCCAACTATTCAAAAAGAGCTTTTATCAATTGTGTGGAGTGTGAAGTATTTTAGACCTTATTTATATGGCAGACAGTTTAAGATACAGACTGACCACCGTCCACTAGTGTATTTGTTTGGTATGAAAGACCCAACCAGCAGATTACTTAAATTTCGCTTACAATTAGAAGAGTACAATTTTATAGTCGAGTATTTGAAAGGGTCCAAGAACTCAGCGGCAGACGCGCTGTCTCGCATTATCATTACGTCAGAGGATTTGAAACATATGAATGAACAAGTTATGAATGTGATGACGCGAGCGCAAAGACGAAAGCTAGAGAGTATGCAAGGTACAGACAGTACAAAATCTTCGGTTATTAATACGCCCACTAACTCGAGGCCTGATCACCCAAGAGTCGTGGATATAATTAAAAAACCGGAAAATTTTACTGAATTATGTATTACCACATGTAGAGATTTTAAGAAGGTCATGAAAGATAATTTTGTAAAAAAGACGTCTAAGTATTTTAATTACGTGCCCAGCAAATCGTGTATTTATCTCAATCCGACTTCTCAATCGCTATTATCGCGAGCCGAACTAGCGAGAGATTTGGATTCAATGTGCAAGAAGATAAATGTTAGAGAATTATGCATAATCAGAAGTGAATTCAATAAAGAATTTATTGCGGGCTTGATACAAGAAATAAATAGTAAAGGCAGTTGGGCCGGACCACGGATATGTGTGTTAAGTGATGTACAAAGAATAAACAACTTGCATGATAGACGCGTTATAGTTAATGACTTTCACCTACTCCCCACAAGTGGCCACGCGGGGATTAGGCGAATGACCAACAATATAAAGAAATACTACTTTTGGCCTAGTATGGAAAAGGACATAAGAGATTTTGTGTCTAAATGTGCTCAATGCCAAAAACAAAAATATAGTGTAGCTACTAAACAACCTATGGAGATAACAACCACAGCCAATTCTGCTTTCGAAAAAGTGTATTTGGACACTGTGGGACCTCTCCCAAAAGATGAACACGGTTATTGTTACGTGCTGACCCTACAGTGCGAACTAACGAAATTTGTAGAAGCGTATCCCCTACGCTCCAAAGATACGGCAACTATAGCTCGATCCTTTGTAGATAACTTTGTATTGCGTTATGGCATCCCACTCGAGATAGCTACTGATCGAGGTACCGAGTTCATCAGCAGCACAATGAAAGAGGTATGTAATTTACTAAAAATAACTCATTTGCCATCCACAGCATATCACCATGAGTCCATCGGTGCTCTAGAGAATTCGCATAAAACTATGGGAGCTTATTTGAGAATACAGTGCGAAAATAAAACGGATTCTTGGAGCACATGGTTGCCTTACTGGTGCTTTACGTACAACAACACAGTGCACACGGAGACGAAGTACACGCCTCACGAGTTAGTTTTTGGTAAGTTATGCACGCTCCCTAGTAACCTACAGAGTGGTAACGTTAGTCCCTTATATAATTATAATAGTTATCCATTAGAGTTAAAATATAGATTAGAGCTAGCACAGGCAGACGCCCGTAACAACTTAATAAACAGTAAGTTGAAACGCAAAGAGAAATATGATTCTTATATGCGGCCTGTCTGCTATAATAACAATAGTTATTTGTGGTTAAGAAATACAGCTGACAATAAGATGCAGAGCATTTATTTAGGACCGTATTTAGTATTAGAAGATTTAGGATGTAATGTTAGAATACTTAAAAATGGAAAGGAAGATGTCGTCCACAAAAATCGCACCAAACCTTGTATCTTATAAAGATAACTTCTTTAACTGTACTTAGATTTTTTCTTCTTAAGATATTGTTACTTTAAGTTTAGTATACTGTACTGCGCTGAATAGGTACCTATGTAAGCAAAAAATAAAATAATCCTTATGTTTATTTTTTTTAAATCACGATAGGTGGTGTGGTGTATACTAGATATAGATATGTACGTAGCTTATAGGAGGCTTATATATAGAACTACTACACGTGTGTAAGAGCAGTAATAAAGCATCATTTGTCTTGAACACTTGTTTCACCTCATCTCCGAACTCCGCACCTTACACGGTGGAAAGATTTATGTCCAACTGCAGATCTACCAAACAAGCCCCATTCGCAGAAGCAATGGGACGGGCCGCTGTGTGAGCTGGTACGGGATAACCTTTATGAAATGTCTACCAGCTCCGCAGATCGCGCCCGTCTCCTTGCCACTGCTAAATGGGAATCTGGCGGTTGGCTCCAGGCACTCCCTTCACACAACTTAGGTACAATTTTGGACAACAAATGTCAACAAAGTCTCACTGCGCCTGGGAGTGACATGTGTCGTTCCACATCGGTGTCACTGCGGTAGCACCGTCGACAAATTTGGCCACCATGGCCTCTCCTGCCACAGGAGCACTGGCCGCATCCCGCGACACGCCGGCCTAAACGATCTCATCCGTCGGGCTCTCGTCAGTGCCGGAGCACCGGCCGTCTTAGAGCCTACTGGTCTTGCCCGAGACGATGGCAAGAGGCCCGACGGCATGACGCCCGTGCCCTGGAGCATGGGGCGGCCACTGGTATGGGACGCTACCTGCGTCGATACCCTTGCGCCGTCCCACCTTCCTGGAACCTCAATGAAGGCTGGTGCCGCTGCTGACTCAGCCGAGTCACGAAAAAGGCTCAAAAATGCCGGCATTGACAGTGGCTACATGTTTGAGCCTTTCGGCGTCAAGACCTTAGGGCCATGGGGCACCAGCGCTTTAAAACTTTTTAAATCGCTTTCTAAGCGCCTCGTCGACGCTTCTGGTGACCAGAAGGCTGGCGCCCAACGTATTAGCATAGCTATACAACGTGCCGCCAGCCTCCTGGGCACCCTACCGCCTGGCGCCGATCTGGGCCAAGTTTTTTATTTATAATCTTTTTATTGTTTTTCTTTATTGCCTAAGTTTATATTTTCTTGTTGTTGAAAATAAATAGAATTTACATTTTCAATACTCAGGTCTATTGTCCCTTGAAGCTGTGAATAAATCAAACTTGAAAGCCAACGCAATCAAAAGATACAGTCGTTTATGTTGCTAAATTTTAGAGTTTTTCGACACTCGCAAAACCTACGGGGTACTTCCCGTGAACTCAGAAACTTGAAATTTGGCACGAAGCAACGTCATATAGCACAGACAAGGAAAAATTACGAAAAGTATACATTTTAGGTAAAATCGTACAAAAAAATATTTTTATACTTAATACCTTCTTCCTAATTAACTTACTCCGCGCACCGACGGGAGGGAGGGAGAAGACGCACTGGCATGCCACGGGATGCCACGGCATGCCACGGAACGCCGCGGGATGCCGCAGTACAACCTGCCGTGCCATGCCGTGCCACGCCCTCAGTGAGCGCCGGCCCTTAGTAATAAACATACTACAACTTTTGCTTGATATAGGTTTGTACGGAACCCTCGTTGCGCGAGTCCGATCTTTGTACAAAGTTTCAAGTCTCTAGTTCAAAAAATAATGTTTCCCCATACAAACTTTGCATCCCTATTTAACCCCCTTAAGGGTGAAATTTTCTAAAACGCAGAACATACTTTTTTTCTATTTTAATAAGTAATCTTCTTACAAAGTTTCAAGTCTCTAATTCAAAAAATATTGTTTCACCCATACAAACTTTGCATCCCCATTTAACCCCCTTAGGGATGGAATTTCCAAAAATCCCGTCTTATCCCATGCCTACGTCATAAAAGGAAGTTCTGGTGTAAATGTCAAGTTTCTAGCCCCAGTAGTTTCGGCTGTGCGGTGATGAATCAGTCAGGAAGTCTTCCTTTATATATATAGATAATTTATAAATTAAACAGAAAATGTGAATATTTACCCGACTGCCGAAGGAGGGCTATGTTTTTCGAGCGCATGTATGTATGTATGTATGTGACCTTATTCTTTGGCACACCCTGCAGCCTAAACCGTTTGACGGATTTCGACATTTATTTATTTATTTATCGTATGGCAATTTAGTGTATTTAGAACCGCGAGATCGACATATGATGTGTCGTTGGATTCCTCTTAATCGTCGGAGTGACATAGGCCATAAAATTTAAAAAAAAGTAGTTGGGGATTTTTAATATCTTTTAATTTTACAAACTGAATGCTTAATTGTCGTATGTCGTCACAAAACTGACACTGAATTAATTTTTGTTTAACAGCTTTGTTTAAGTTCTGTTTTACGACTAATGATTAATAATTACAATAAAACGATTTGGGATCATCCTACGAGTATATGCAGCGTGACGTCAAATTGATGTCATCGTCATCGGCATGAAAATTACGTGGTCTGGAATCATGATTTAGATTTTTTCCCATACCACACAACAAAGTCTAACGCGGAAGTTAGTCGTACCAACATAACAGCAAGATAGGGATGTAGTGTGTACTTAACATGATCGACATCGATGATAATAGTACCCAATGTTGTCGATAATACTAGTACCCTACGTTATCGATATCGATAAATTATGATCGGGGACGTCCACTACAGACACAATTTGACCTATCAAAATGATACATTTTGCTCCTTTCAATACGAATAAATACAACGCACGAGAACGAAATAGTCACCCTAGTTAGGTACCTATAAGTTTACTGATTTTTTTATTAGCCTATAATAATAATAATATGCGGGGGCCGTTTGTGGCGAGCTGACGGTGAGTGGCGACACCGCTGACCCCTAACCTCCAGAGGGCCCGTTTGATCTGACCCTTGCCACTGTGCTTGTCTTAACCGCCCGGCCAGAGTGGAGTGGCAAGATCGGAACCTATGGTCCAGGTTGGAAGTGTTAAATATCATAACGCCGGCGGCCCTTGAACGGATTACCGGGATCTGGTGCACCGCAGACTCACCTCTCCACAACCTCACAGCCGGCCAGACGTGTTGCTCCATTGTTCTGTGGCACTTAGCGAGTTGGCGAGTCGCCGCCCGCCTTTTTACAATGTTGAGACTGATTGTCACGGCGGACACCTCCCATAACCCATATCCCAGACCACCCACCATTCAACCCAATAACCCATGACCTTAGTTTCCATCGCAGCACAGTGTTGGACTGCATCACCGGTTGTATCCCGTTGTGCGCTCGGAGATGGTATTCTCCATGTGTATCCCTCGCTTTAGAATATTTTTCCTGGTCGCCTTTTCTTAAGTTCTTTGTAATATACATTATAATATGGGCTTCGGCTCTAAGACGGTTAAAAAAACACCCTGTATAAAAGTTACTCAAACAACGTAGACAGTAATAATGCTCAGAAATGTTGAAGGTATGGTTCGCATACGTTCCTATAGGTATGGATAACTTAGTAACGGGGTTTTCGTGTATGTTAGAATTTCATTCCCTATTTGTATTGCACCGATAAATCGCATGTTAACTCCACCTGTAATTGGGTATTTATGTCCTAATACTGTGTACGAATGTGTGTAATGAAACTAATGAACAATGTAGTCAAATCTTGCAAATCGATTTTTATCCGCTTCCAATAGTCGCAATGTTTTGGCAGCTACCATCAAGTTGATATCAATGATGCTGGAGCCCAAAGATTTTTCTTCAGTATCTAATAGTCTTGTACTAAAAATGCAATTGGGGGAGGCCTATGGGAACGTCTTTCGGCTGATATGATGAAGTCCCCAGTCCGTTCAACACAAGTCAGCACCGTCAGACGTTTAATAAGCTTTATCTCTTTAGGACTACCTAACGTCCAAATTCGAACTATTCGAATTTGCTCAATAGCAAAACGGTGAAGGACGCGTGGACAAAATTACAAATTCATTTGCAGAATATGCTATTGCAAAAAGTGTTTAACGGCTTTATATTCTTACGAATAGCGATCAGTTTTGAAAGAAGTCGAATCAGCTAGCAGCAAAATATAAAAGTTTGTGACCTCCTTCACATCTGACGATCTGAAAACTGTCGCGTATTTAGCAATTTTTCTCCATGCCAAAATGTGCTCAGCACCGCTAAAGAAGTTTTCACTTCAAAAAAAAGACCGATTTGCACTCCGGGAGTGCCGGCAGAAGAGAAAACTTGAATATTTTGACATTTTGAATCGACGAATATCGTAGCAACAGAAGTAAACTATTTCACTTGTAAATTAGCGCGTGAGAAATTATTGTGTGTCGGCCGAACGGGTAAGCGCCGCATCGCCACTACGGTTTTGAATGAAGTCTAATCGGCTAGCAGCAAAATATAAGAGTTTGTGACCTCCTTCACATCTGACGTCACAAAAATCTGTCGCGTGTTTAACAATTTTTCTCCATCCCAAAAAGTGCTCAGCGCCGCTAAAGAAGTTATCACTTCAAAAACTTGAGTCGAACCGCCGTCCTCCCCTATTTTTTCCTTCTTTAAACCTGTGTACATATCTTTAACTTACCTCTAGATTATCAAAGAGTTGTACTATGTGTCTATGATTAGATTGTTAAACTTTTTGTACATTCGACGTGTCTGTAGGTGGTGGTAAAGTTAGTTTATTTTTAGCGTTTTACTAGCGGCTCTAGTTCATTAATAAATAAGGGACTACGGTGGCTTGTAGTTGAAGTTTTGTATGGGCCGCGCGCCAGCCCGCACATGCAATAATGCCCAGATACCAGTATATCTTAGGTTAACTGTCCCTAGAGATGGGTAGTGGGTAAAAACCCATGGGTAAATACCGGGTACTTACCCGGTATTTACCCAATCTACCCGTATTTACCCGTTTCTTCCCAAAAAGGTGGGTATAAACTCTTTCGATGCGTATTTTTTGCAAAATATTATAATGAAAATGTTTTAAAGTTATATAGGAATGTATAAACGTTGTCCTCATTGAAATTATGCATGTTGTTAATTAAATAAATACAAAATAAAATTAAATGTTTGTATTTACATGCATCCGAGCTCAGAAAGAAGTGTATCAATTACTAAGTGAGTTTTAAATAACTTTGGGATGGAAAAATAAAAGTTGTAGGTAAGTATGTTATATTATTTTTTGTACCGCCAATCCAAATAAAATTCAATATCGTGAGCTTTTACCACAAACAAAACAAAACAAAATCTATAGTTAAAGCACGGGTCAAATATTCACACGTGGCACTTAACGCACAATAGCCGTCTCAACCAGGCAACCGATAAACATTTATTGAGCTGGTCGGACGCGGTGAAATATTCGCGCGTCGCAGGTAGCACGATCGCGACGTCGCTACCTGTTAGGGACTTCACTAATGTAAAACACAAATTAGTCAATATTATTATTAACTAAATGCCACCATGTGAATTTGACTCAAATATTTTATTTATTTGCTTTCTGTAAAACCAAGAATCCTATAGTCTGGCAAAAAAGTCTAGAAAATAATAGGGGCGCCACTATCGCTAATATGGCAACACGAATAATAGACCTAGATATTTTGATACTTCACTGTTTACTAGGACATTTATTTTTATTTGGATCCTAATTTAGAAGAATTACAATCAAATACATATTGGTATAGACATACAAACTCACAAACGAATGTTTAAGTGGACAGAATGCTAGTAATTTTCATTCAAGTTTTGTTTACCATATTTATTTAATAGTAGAATATCCAGTTTCTAACAATTACACTTAATAAAAACTCATCAAATTTATTGCAAGTACCAAGCTTGTTTTATGTAAACATAAGCTCTAAAACTTACTATGTTAACAAGATGAAAATTATCAATTTACTGTAATTGTAGCGTAAGGAATAAATAATATAATCATTCATAATATAACACTTATAAGTAGTCTACAATAAATAAAACCCTATAATTTCAGCAGTTCTTCTATAAACATTGTCAAATCCCGACAAATGATTCTGAGTTAATATTGCGCATGATATCGCCTCTAAACATAATAAGTTACATTCCGAGCGGAACTGCGTATTGTCTTGCTCATTGTTTGGAATTTTTATTCCATTTCAATGCTAATAAATCCGCGAAATTTAATAATTCAGGAAAATAACAACACAGATTACAACACGTCTACTAGCATAAGAGCATAAGACAAGTTTAACGAAGTTACCAGGGTCGAAAAAAAAAGTTCGGTTTATAGTCTTTTTTGCCAAGCTGCACGCATTTACTCAAAATCACATAGTATGTGCCTAGTTTAGTAGGTAATTATGGTCATCTAACTTATACACAATAATGATTAATTAGACTTTACAAACTACAAAAAATCCTGTTTTAGAGCTTTCTTTAAATATTTCCTGCACAATAAGTACTTAGATGGCAACACTACTTCAATATTATTCTTATATTTTGTTTAGGCTTATAGTTACTATTCTAGTAGTAGCTGGACCTTTAACTTTATCTAATTTCGGAAAAAAATACATGTGGTATTTTGGATGATAAAAAAATGTATTCTCATAAACTATGCATCATAATAGATATTTCATAATGACAAAAGTTGTTCAAAAGGCTAAGAACACTTCATTAAAAAAAACTCAGGCCTAAAATGTCACTTTTTGTCAAAATCCAGTCGAAATAGTTTATACCCACCAATTTGGGTAGATACGGGTATTTACCGGGTGCATTGGGTAAATACCGGGTAGTACAACCCCTACCTATCTCTAACTGTCCCCAAACACCGAGTGTTGATATGTAAACAACATCTTTTGTTTCAGGGATCTATACAAGGTGGTGTACACTCCCAGGCGCAGTGGTTTCGCACGGTGGGAGCCCGGGAGTTCATAAACTCTACACTAGAACTTCCTGCAGATTATTGTGCGGTTTTTATTGTGTGCAACGTGATATTCTTTTAGATACTTACCTGTCGCGAATACAGGAGAAATGAGTGAGGAAACAATAATCTACCGAATATGCCGGAGGGAGGAAATAATAATATACCGAATACTTATATATAACGTATCTGTATATATATATACATGTATATATATATATAAGTATATATATTTCCGTGTTGAAACGCCAACCAACAACTTGGACACCAACATATAGGAAAAGCTGATCACGGCTTCAATTCGTGTTACATAGGTATAGGTACTTTGAGTTGGCTGAATTGCTTTAAAATAGTCCATTAAAATAAACAAATCTGCCGTCAAGGAAGAAATTTCCAATTCCGATGACGGTTTTATAAACAGTCGGCCACGTAAAATAATCTCACCACCATATTTATTCACAGTAAGTTTTTATCGTGACAATGCCCGCAATGGCGGGCTCGGTTTTCCCAATTTCCTGTGTCGACGCGACTTAATATATTTTGATGGAACTGCGGAATCATTTCAATTGTTTTACAGTAGATTATATGTATATATGTGTACATATTGACTGTATCGGGTTTACTCTGCCGCAAAGGCACAGAATATATGTTACATTTTAAGTATTTTCATTAGTCCTTATATTTGTTTGATATTAAATTGTGCATTTCTATTTACGCTTTGTACAATTGCTTTAGAGTCAATATTATGACAATTTCAAATCGATTGGTCTCACTAAAGACTTTTAGCTACGAGCTACGAATTTTTATGTATAGTGTATACATCTTCAAATAGAATACGATGTACCCTTTTCACGAAACAAATTATTTAATTAAATATTTTGCCATCTTGTCGGGGGCTACAGACGAAGATGGTTTATTTTTCCATTATATTCTTTCTCTGTATCATATCGTTTAGAATACGATGTGTGTGTATCAAAACTGATAACAATATGTTCCTTTAGCAAATTGTTTTTGTGTATCAAAGCAAATCATAATTAGAAAATGTAAGTATGTACAAAGTCGGAATTTTACTAATTTGAGTTGAATTAAGGTAAAGAACTACGTTCATTTAATTTACTTTCAAAAACGCACTGCACAGACCTATACCTACTTATAGCTTAGCTGCCATAATATCTCCATACTAATATTATAAATGCGAAAGTGTGTGTGTTTGTTTGTTTGTCCGTCTTTCACGGCAAAACGGAGCGACGAATTTACGTGATTTGTTAAGTGGACATAGTTGAAGGGATGGAGAGTGACATAGGCTACTTTTTGTCTCTTTCTAACCCCCCACTTCCCTAAAATGGGGGGTGAAAGTTTGTATGGAGCTACGATATAAACGAGTTCCACGCGGACGGTGTCGCGGGCAGAAGCTAGTAATATCATAGACAAATAACAAAATACTAACAAAATAAACAGTATAATTATGTAGTTTTAATTTTCCTGTAAGTTATGTAATCACCCATTTCAATCAATCAAGGTAATCGATTTTGATGACAGACATTCGATAGAAATTGGCATTATGAGATTTATGAGTCATGCCGTGTGCTTTTAAAAAATAAGTAGGGAGGGGAGGGAACTATTGTTTTGATAATTTTAATAAATATAAAAATAATATATTATTGATTTCTTCGTCTTTAAGGAGGTAAACACTAACTATATGCCTTGGCGGGAATGGCAATTCATGGATTCGTTGAAAACTATGTGGTCGCTATCTAACCTCATAAGCAATTATTCATTTGAGTTACCGACCACCATTTTACTGAATTATTTTTTTATAATAAAATTCATTTAAGCAATGAAACTACAAAATTCAGATGAATGCTAGAACTAAGTGACATAACTTACTTTTGCTCGCCAAATGCCGCCTTATTTTTTTTACAGTTTCACTGCACGTCAACACGTTACGGAGGCCATGTGAGTTGAGACTGAAGTTTTTTTTTTAGTAATAATATTCTTAAAATGGAACTATTCAAAAATGGTTTATAGATAATACTTTATCTTATGGGTTTGTAGAAATGATAATCAAAGACGCCAAGTCAGTCAAGTGGTCGCGTAACCGGCGAAACAACCCTACTTAACCGACTTAACCCCGTTGAGTTTGGGTCATCTGTAGATGGAATGTGAAAAATTAAAAGATTCGAATTCATTATTTTTAATTATTTATTCTTATCAATTTGTTTTTATCAAGCCTATTTTAGTTTAAAGTGTTTGTTTTGTTGTATTACAAGAGCATCGGTCAAACCGAAGCAAATCTTAATAAATAAAACCTTTGTGACAACTCAACCAAACAAGAATAAGTAATTTATACCGAGATTGGTTTATTAATTATTGACAGTTCATCTCAGATAAAAATTTTATTCCTTTTTGGCCAAATCGATCCTTAGAAAAATACAAAAGAACTTAATTAAGAGTGGACACGGTCTATGAGGCTGAGGTCGTGCCAGTGCACACTTAACCACGTAAGGCCCAACGTAAAAATGTTTGCCAAGGTAATTTGAATATAGTTGCATAGAAAATCAGTTTGATTTTAGTTTGTTCGAATTATCAACGAAACAAAAGAAATCTCATTGAAACGGGAGTGTGTTGTTCCTGCTAAATTATGGGTTGCCGTGTATCGAGTCCTAAATTACCGTGATTGTACCTACGAGAAAATCTTAAATGATTGCTCAGTGCAATGAAAATGCCGTAGTATTATATTACGACGGTACATCCTCGAGATTTATAGATTTATGTTTACTATGTAGTACTCATTTTTCAATGTACTGGGCATCGCACAATATGTTTATAGCTAAATAAATAAAAAAATATAAAATAAAGAGTGCCTTAACTGATTCCTCCCTCCCACCCCGCATACCGCGTTCTCGCTCATCGTCTGTCATCGACGTCATCGTCATTCGTTTTTTTTTGTGCGGGCATCGCAACATCAAAACGTGAAGTGCTCGTGATAATTAATTAACTGCGCGCGTTACTTTATAAGTTTATCGTAGTGTATATAGTTTAAACATGGGAAAACGTAAACGTAAAGATAGGGAATCCCACATTAAACGCAAAATACGGCGTTTAGAGAAACGATTACGAGACTACCCGTCGGACTCGAGTGAAGGTAAGTCCAGATTAACGCGTAATGAATGATCGAGCTAAAATCGACCTTAACGTTTGTACTTAGTGCTCAGTATAGCATAACTGCGTCATTGAAATAATATTACGAATCAATGTTGTTTACTTAACTTTTCTTCTTCGACAAACCACATACTTTAATAAAAGTATGGATATCATTGTATTTTCTTACAAAATTGAATTCAGTCGTTAAACTTTAAGATTGCAATGAAATCATAGAAATTTGATATTGAATGAATTTCGAATATCTTTTTTTAGTTGGATTTTGTTGTTCTTCCTAACGTGTAGTTTCTAGAATAGATACTTATACAGTTATTTTCGTACTAAACCTGGCTATTCGTTATACTTCATGATGCGATCATGATAGATAATGTTATCTACTGAGGTCTTTATGATTTTTTGGACCGGTTCGCAAGTCAGGTCGACTTTATAGCATCTTGAACGGTGACAAACTATACTCCATGATGCGGTCATGGTTGATAGTTCTACTACCCGAGTTCATTTCACGAAATCCTAATAGTTATACTCCGTGATGTGGTCACGGCTGATAACTAACTAGTCCATCGTCGTAACGTGATTGCGACTAAGACTCAAAACTTGTTAATATTGAGAACTTTTCTCTCGGTACGCTTTCAGAAAGCTACAGAAGCGAGTATTCAAGATACGATTCGGGTACCCCTGGGTCCTCAGACTGCGAGACTGTGCCTTGGCCTGAAGAGTCAGAACATGGGACTAGCGTTGGTCCAAAATCGGCCGTATTTGGCCCCAAAATGGTATCTCAAAATGAACCTAGCACTTCAATGGTGAATACTAATCAAGAACTGAATCCTGCCGCAGAAGCCAGAAATCCTGCCCTCAGTCACGGCTCCTGCCACAGCCCTTGCTCCCAGTAGCACCGCTGTCAATAATGACCTACCAACGACTGGTAATGCCGCCGACAGTAATACGGCACCCCTGTCAGATGAGATTCTGATGGCACTGGGTGATCCTAAAGGCAAGGACGAAAAATTGGGCCCTAAAATACCGGACGAGGTCTCCGAACGTTGGGGTAAAATAATCGTGAATGGTTTAACCAAAGAACAAAAACAAAATATACTAGAGAAGACACTAATACCCGAAAATTTCACCCTCCTAAAGGCGCCTCAACTCAACCCGGAAATTGCACCGATTCTCACCGAATCTGTTAAAAATAGGGACAAAATCCTTGAAAAAACCCAACATCATCTGGGGTTAGGTATTGCTGGCCTGCTAACGTCTCAAATTATAGGAAGTGACTTCAACAAAATCGAGCTGCTTAAGAGCCTCTCTGAAATCAGTCAGATCCTCCTTGACATGACAGCACATTAAACAGAAGAAAATTGGTTGGCCAAAGTCTAGACAAAAACTTTCACAACATCGTCAAAGACGTTAAAAGAGACGCTTACCTCTTCGGAACAAACCTTGGCGAGAAAATCAAGACATCTAAGACAGCGGAGAGATCTGGCCTGCAAGTCAAACGAACTGACGGCAATACGGGTCCCTCCCGAAGGTACACTCATCGGGAAAACTGGAGGGGCCCACCCAGGAAACACAAGCAACAACCTCGCAGACAGGGTGGGCCAAGGAACCGGTACTACGGCCAACCATCGAACAGACGTCCGCCGCCTGCAGATTGACCGCCGACGTCTTCGAAGCCGAACTCCAAGAACCCGAAAAACTAACCGAGAAGCAGTCATCCATTGTGGAAAAGTCTTACCCTGGTGTCATCTCTGTTATCAGGGAAGCGTACGCAAGACAATTATTAAGTTCTGACATAATTGACATACTTATGGCATCATTAGCTGAAACATCACTAAAGCAATATAATTGTGCGTACAAAAAATGGTGGCTATTTTGTGAGGAAACGAAACATGATTTCCACACGATGAATGTCCCTGTAATCCTTAAGTTCCTCACCATTCAATTTAAAAATGGAGCTAGTTACAGCTCTCTAAATACTCTCCGATCGGCATTGGCTCTGATATTGGGTAGACGGCTTAGCGAGGACGATCGAATAGCTCGATTCCTTAAGGGGGTGTTTAGATTAAAACCAAGCTTGCCCAAAATACCAAAACACATGGGACCCAAACAAAGTACTTGATTACGTATCAAGCTGGTACCCTAATGAAGATTTGCCACTGGACAAACTTACAAAAAAGATGGTAGCTCTGCTTGCGTTGTCGACTGCACAACGCTTGCAGACGTTATCACTTATCAGATTATCTAATATCACAGTTAATGCCTCAAATATTGAAATATTGATTAGTGACTTAATTAAAACCTCTGCGCCAGGACGCAATAATCCACGTTTGATTATACCATTTTTTGTGCACAGGGAACAAATATGTCCGGGAAAGACATTATCCGCCTACATAGAGATGACAAAGCATCTTAGAGACATGCCACAGGCAGACAAATTAATATTAACAATCAAAAAGCCTGCGCATAACGCTAGCCGTGCGACAATAGGTCGCTGGATCAAACAAGTGCTAGCGGAAAGCGGAATAGATACCAATGTTTTTACCGCTCACAGCACTCGCCATGCCTCGACGTCGGCAGCCAATAGAAAAGGCGTATCATTAGATCTCATAAAGAAGAGCGCAGGCTGGACCGGAAACTCACTTGTTTTCGCGAAATACTATAACAGACCGTAGAGGATAATGTCTTTGCCGAAGCCGCTTTTGATTACTAATAAGAGATATAGTTGTAAAAGATCTTAGAACTTATTCAAGTTTAAAATGAACATAAATACATGATAGATCTTTGCGTACCTACTGCTTTATTGTTCACACCTATTCCTACAAAGAGCTCTAAACATCTACATAGTAAACATAAATCTATAAATCTCGAGGATGTACCGTCGTAATATAATTAATGGTTAAACGAACTTACCTGAAGTGAAGTTTAAATTACACATAATTGCATGGGTTTGGGAGGGTGATAAATCTCTTCGGATGTACCGTCTCATATAATTATGGCCAAACTTCACTTCAGGTAAGTTCGTTTAACCATTAATGATACGGCAAAAATCGACTGTCGTACGCCGTGTTTAGGTCCGACACCTGGGGACCGATTTTTGACTTTCGAACGCTCGAAAATCAAATAAAAGTAAATACGTTTGTAGTGTCAAAATGGCAGGCACTTACTTTCTACCAATAGAATTTAATATGAGTGGTCAATACCACTCTTTTTTAAATTTTCTATCGCTATTTCAAAACAGCATTTCATAATTTTTGACAGTTTTCGAGTGGAAGAGTCGAGCGCTCGAAAGTCAAAAATCGGTCCCCTGAGGCTCTAGTATAAGTTTTACCGATACAAAACATTACGATCGCGTTTGCGTTTTACCCTCAATTTGTACGGGATTTGACAGCTAAACGCAAACGCGGTCGTAACGTTTTGTTTCGGTAAAACCTATACTAGAGCCTCTGATGTGCCGTATAACGCGGCAATTAACGTTTCAGGAACAACGCTATACGTAGTGCACATTGTAATGCACATTGGGCCGTACGAGATCCAAACCTTCCTCTAAACCCTCTTGTTGTTGGATTGTGACTGCTGCTGTCATATCCAATGAAAAAATATGTCTTTACATTAAGACCATAAATATAAGTTACATCGGCAATCTTCGACCGCGCAGTCGGGTGCTAACAATCCCGAATTAAACGGAATGTAAGCACTAGGTTTCTTTCTTTCTTTAAAATGTCACCTTTTAAGATGTATATGTTTTTATTTCCTCACATGATGCATTGTAAAATGTTGTATAATAGAAGTGCGGAAAGTAGGTAAGTGCTCGCTAACGCTTGTGTTCGGTCATCGTCACTCGTTGGGAATTACACTTACTTTGAACGTACTGTAGGCACCTATCGGCACGTGTGTCATACAATACAACATTTTACAATGCATCATGCGAGTTGACCCATATAAAGGGGCGCTGGCCGAGCAAGGGCATTGTAAAGGGAGAATATGCAATGACAATTGAACACGTTCTTTCTTACTCGTCGCGTCCTTACAAAATGACACGTGCAACTTTTTTGAGTAATGGCAGTCTGCGCGGGTGAATCTTCTAAGATTCACCCGCGCACAGTGTTAGGGCGATTGTGCACACACACAATGAATTGTACTGTCCGGCAGTCCGATTTTTCACGGTCCGTTATAAATGTATGTAAATGTCGGACGGTAAAATTAATTGTAGTGCACAAACTACTATATACATTTAATGGCGTGGCATATCGGACCGGTATGAAATCGGACTGCCGGACAGTAAAACTCATTGTAGTGCACAATCGCCCTTATAATCGGCTTTTTTCGCGTCTACGAATGAATTGAGTACTGCACAGGTACAGTCCACGTCAAACATATCTTTACACTTTTGCACGTTATTCCATTGCAATAAGGCGAAAAATGTAAAAAAAAAATTGTCGTCAACTGTACAGTCGAGTTCGAAATTATGTGAAAAGTGATTAAAACATGTGAACACACGCCTTTATTGTTACTTGTTACTTAGATATTTTAGAACCATCGGGAACGTTAAATATAATGGGAGATTCAATAAAAGTGTACTATTTCGTATAAACATAACCCTTACATTAGGTTTTCTTATGGTAATTAATAGTGCACTTTTATTGAGACACCCGTTATTTGTAAACTCGACTGTACATCATTGTAACTTATATTTGTCGCAGGTACAGTCAGCATCATATAGTTAGTTCGTAGTAGCCAAAGTAGTCAAATAGTTTTACGTTTTTATTACTGTAAGAGTAAATATGTGTTACGATGTTTTTGGCTACTTTGACTGCTACCAACTATACGCTGCTGACTGTACTACAATACTACCGGGTTAAGAGTACGTGGCTAGAAATAAATAAGAGTGATAACAATGTGCAATTGACTCCGATATTACACGAGTCCCTGTGTCCTCTTCTGCTGGGAAATAAAACAGGAATTAATGACTATTAAAAATATAAACTCGTATCCAAAACTCCAGTAAGGATCTTGCCAGTGCATTGACGAATAAGTAAGATCGAATAGCGAAAATATTTGTACGAGTATGGTTGAGATTATTTCATGTGACCGACCTTTTATAAAGACTGCCATTACAATTTGAATATTTCACCTTGGCCGGTATGCTTTCTGAATGGAATACTTTTATGCAATTTAGTCAGCTTAAATAATCTCAAGTATATGCACAGACCGCTTCGTCTTACTTGCACAGAGTATTAAAGAATATTGCGCACAATATTTGTTTTATTTTTTAAACTATAATATTACGCCAACGGATCATTATGTTGACCTTATGTTAAATCTTACAAATAGTATATACAACATTTTTACATCACTTTATACAAATTGCTATAATTATTAAATGTATCAAAGGTCGTCAGGCTTATTTACATCCGTGTTTATCGTGATTGTCCTGTCCGAGGCGGGATCTACCGTCTCAGTGGCTTCAGTCTCCAGGGGAGTGAGGACGCCTTCCCCGCGGCCCTCGTTACTGATGACCTTCTCGTTTAGGAATGGCTGCTCCGACACCGCGCCGCCACAGTGCTGCGAAGCCGCGTTGCCGCTCTCGTCATGCGACAGCGACAACTCAAACTGCGCTACTAATTGGCTAAGCACTTTTTTCAGATGATCAAACGACTCCGACTCTGCTGGCACGCTCGAAGACTCCAAAACGGCCTCGCAGTTATCGTCATCGCACGCGTTCTCGTACTGTATTTTGAGTGACTTCAGATCGCCGACGGTAACAGTCAACTCGGGATCCTCCTTCATGGCTGCCATCAGATATTCGCCCTCTTGCGTGAAGAGAAAGACGGCGGGTATTTCAATGTCGTCCTTGCCGTCGCCGGACATGGCGAACATGGCGGTGACGGCGTGGGTGGACTCGGGGACATTGTCGACGACGATGGCGAGTTTAGCGCCGGCGTTTTGTATGTGCCTGACCTTTTGTGCGAAGGTGCACTGTCCGCGTTGGGCGACGACGAACTTGGCGTGCAGGCGGGCGGGGTCGGTGAGGGTCGTGCAGGCGTGGAGCGGGTCGGCGAGGACGGGCGCGCCGGTGAGCCGCGAGTCCCGCACCTCGCGCCCGAAGTGGCCCGGCCCCGCGGGGAACACTCGCCCCCTCACCTCCACGCCCACCGCGGTCACCCCGTTCTCCACGTCGCTCAGTGAGTTCCACTTGGACATCTCGCGCATGAACGTTAGCCCCTCCGCTGCGTCTTTCGACGTCTTAGCCTGGAACAAGTGTCATTTTTATTTCGTTACATAAGCAGTTATTAGTACAAGTATAGATGGACCTAACCACAGAGACCTATAATCCGTTAATTAAGGCCACGTTATTCGAAATCGAGCTATTTTACATTCAATAATAAACAATGAAATACTGAGTTTTTTGATGGGATATTGAGATATGTTATAATTTAATAATCGCCCTTGTTACTTTTACGGACCAAAACTCGATATTTTATACTTCGCTCGATCATATCATACCAAGAAGAAAGGGAATATTCTGATCTTATTTCGAGTCATACATACATAAAGTAGACGCAAAATTGACTCAAGTGAATAATGACAAAAAATGGGCAACAATGTAAAGAAGATCTTTTTACGGACACTTTCTTTAAAAATGGCTTTATATTTATCTACACACAATTTATCTGGGAAAGTGACCTGCGCGTCTCATTTTAGTAGGCAGATGGCCATGCGGCCTCGGGCTGGACGGACGTCTGTAGCGATTTTTTCATTTTGACAACCGTATTTTTCGCAAATTTAATACCAGCAACCAGATAATAATATGATTTTAGGGAAAAAATATAAGATGTAATGTGGTTGGATAAGCACTCAAACTAGATGTTATGGTATTTTTACAATACGCACTAATATAAAAGTTCAAAAAACATACCATTACAACGTAATTTTCCACATTTTTCTTCTTCAAGCCCTTTCTTAATGTAAAAAGTCTCAATTAGTTTCTTTAGTATGAGGAGTATTTTTTTATTACACAGGCCACATTGTCTTTTACGCTATACAGAGTGTTTTTTTTAAATGGGACAGTATGGGGAAATCCGAATCTAAAGGAAATAGAGGAAAAGTGTCCAAGGAGACATTAGGTGTTTTTTTATGTAAACAAATTTGGCTCATTAAAATTTTTGGTCAAGCGTGAGTTGTTCTTAAAAAATTATAAAGTTGGTCAATTTTTTTTTTGACGCGGGTCGGCTCTGTTTCATGTAAGGATTATTTCATTGTATGGAAAGAAAAAAATCTGAACAGCAGAAGTTGGTCAAATTTAATGAAAACTAATCTTCATACAATTGCAGTATTCGCCTTTTAATATTGTTGCCAGTGCCTAGTGTAAAAAAATATTTAAAATTATTCCATTTTTAAATTTCGATAATCGATAAGAGCTCCAGATGATTCAAGAGAAGAACATTTTTTTTAATCTTCGTAAACATCATGGCACGCGATAGTCTTGAAATTATAAAAAAAAGAATTCAAATTTGGAACGTAAGTTATTTCTGCAGCTGTGATTTTGTTTCCAATCAGTTCATGCTTGTAATTTTATTCATCATGGCGTTTTTCTTATGGTTACCTTAAGGGTCGAATTTATGAATCCCGATACAACTCCGTACAAGAATTAAAAGATGCTGTTTACAACACTTTAAACACAATTCACCATAAGTCTCTGTTAAATGCAACTAGAAGTGTCTTGAAGCGTGCTCGTACCTGCATAAGACAAGACGGCGGCCACATCGAACATTTACTCAAGTAATAAACCAACCAACTGTATGAAGATTAGTTTTCATTAAATTTGACCAACTTCTGCTGTTCAGATTTTTTTCTTTCCATACAATGAAATAATCCTTACATGAATCAGAGCCGAACCGCGTCAAAAAAAAAATTGACCAACTTTATAATTTTTTAAGAACAACTCACGCTTGACCAAAAATTTTAATGAGCCAACTTTGTTTACATAAAAAAACACCTAATGTCTCCTTGGACACTTTTTCTCTATCTCCTTTAGATTCGGATTTCCCCATACTGTCCCATTTAAAAAAAACACTCTGTATAGGTGTATGTGTGTGTTTGTGATAGATTTATCGTAACATCTGACATTTGACATTTATGTCATGTTGTCTTACGCAACTATTGATTTTGCAAAGCTAATATTCTAAATAAATAATATGAAGTACAAGGAGCACCGTATCGTGTACCTACGAAATATGAAGAGTTTGCCATTTATGATGCTGTAATTGTGATCCTGCCATTATGTTTACGCCACCCAGTGAAGTATAGTGCTGCAGTTCCAACGGCTTGTATTAGAAAAAAACGAATCTCGCTTTCAGGCGAATATTGATGAATTTGACTCTTCATCTGCTCCCTGGCAGTGCTCTACGAGTATGTGACTTTATTTTAATTTGTAGTCATTATCATCACAAACTCTACTTTTTCATATCCTACCTAAATATCCCAAATCATTTTTTTAGCAAGTTGACTAATGCAACAAACAGTATAAAGTACAACTCCTATCACGAGTTAACGATTAATGTTAACTTCCATAAGTCTTCCGAACTATAACGCATTAACGTTTAATGAAGTTAACTTTTTTATTACCGATTAACGAAGTTAACTATTTGATTAACGGTGCCTAGCAGCTCTGCCTAATCACAGTTACAAGCTCCGATTTCCCGTTCTTGTTATAAACTGTATCACGATGTTGTAAGTTAGTAGTATAACTGATACACTAACGCCATGTATATATCCGTCATATCTGGCAATAACTTGAAATCAATGTTGTTGGTGGTGTATTTCGTGGGAATACAGAGAAAAAAACAAAACCATCATTCTTCAGTGATATTTATCAAAAATTCCAAATTCCATTTTCCGCTATACGAAAATTTGGACGCAGATGAATTAATAAAATAGGTTATAGTATTATAAATAACTAAAATCACGTAACTCTTTCAACGGAAAACGGTTTCCGGAATTATGAAATTCAAAAATATCATGAAAATCATATTTCCGGACAAAGGACTCTTCGGAATGATGTACGGCCGTATTTATAAACGTTCTACAAGCCTATTTTATGTAAAATGGCGTTAAAATTCGTTGTCTTTATCTGTCACTTTCACATTTGTGTTGGTAAGAAAGGGATAAAGCACATTTTATTTATACTCCAGGCGAAATACGGTTTTGAAAAACATTAATAATTTATAATAGCGATTTTTTGTTGATTTCATGCATTGTCTTTTTTTGTACGATTTATCTTGAATATTATAGAGCAAATGTAAATGAACCAAAATAAAGGCAAACATATTTATTTCTTTTTTTCTGACTTTTCAGAAGCTAGTTGATTTATCATTTTTTTCATGTCTGAAATTTTGTCGGATTTTGTCGTTGTCATTTAATTAATAATATATGCGTTACACATAAACAATAAGCTATTATAAATTATTTCCTAAATTGTCATTTTTTCCATACAAGTTGTCAGTTTATTGACTGGACTATTAGCAGAGGCATTTTAAGTTTTATCGGGGGGGTAGCGTCCCCTTATTTGGTAGGCCCGGCTCGAGTTACCGTGTTGGTGGTGTAGAGCAACTGCACCCTGCCGTCGGGCAGCGTGAGCACGCTGATGCCCATGTCGGCGAGCGCGTGCAGCTGCCGCGGGTCGGTGAGCGGCCGCAGCCGCGCCGCCGGCCGCGCCGCCGCGCCGAGCAGCTGCCGCATCGGCTGGCGGACCTTCTCGGCCACCAGCGAAGCGGTGTTCGGGCAAGTCCTGCGATTATGAATTAAAAAAAAACAGTTATACATTATATAACCGACCGCTTTAGCCTAATATAGTTGGTAGTGACCCTGCCTACGAAGCAAGAGGTCCTGGGTTCGAATAGCGGTAAAGGCATTTATTTGTGTGATGAGCATGAATATTTGTTCCTGAGTCATGGATGTTTTCTATGTATTTAAGCATTTATTTGTCTATATAAGTATGTTTGTCGTCGTCTAGTACCCATAGTACAAGCTTTGCTTAGACTCGGTCGATTTGTGTAAGATTGTGGCGTTATTCAATTATACATTATATATAATTTAGTACTTAATTCGTTTACATAATTGTGACTTTTAACCTGAGACTACAACACTCAAACTCACTCAATGCAATACTCAATGCTGATAAAATATAAAGCTACGGTAGCCTAGTGGTTCAGGCATGCGGCTGTCAAGCGGCGGTCGTGGATACGAATCCCGGCTCTTACCAATGAGCTTTTCGTTACTTATGTACGGAATATTTACCGTTAGCTTTTCGGTGAAGGGAAACGTCGTGAGGAAACCGATCTAATCCCAATAAGGTCTTGTTTTCCCTCTGGGTTGGAAGGTCAGATGGCAGTCGCTTTCGTAAAACTAGTACCTATGCCAAATCTTGGCATTAGGTGTCAAAGTGGACCCCGGGCTCTTTTAGGGCACAACCGGGAATAACGCTAGGAGGATGATTATATATAGTTTTACGCGGATACCCGTTAATCGGATTAAGGGATTAGTATTATGACTGTACGAAACTTAGCGAATTTGCTATTAGGTTTCGCACAGACACAGCGTCAATAATCACACTTCTGTAGAAAGTTCCACGCCCCTCTTAACTTCCTAAGAGATGATTTGCGTTATTGAAACATTGCCAGACAGTTATTTTAACATTTATAATATTAGTATGAATTAAAACAACGTTGCGGTACTCAGTTGGTGTGATTGCCTAAATAAAACAACAGAAGAACGTTTAATAATAGAAGGTGGCCAGAATCATCCCCTTAAAATTGGGGCGCCACAAGCTACGCAAACTCTCAAAACTTACTTTCTGTACTTGTCCTCGTCTTCATCGTCGATCTTCAAGCTGAAGTAGGAAGTATTCCGCCCGGCGTGGGCCAGCGACAGCGGCAGGAAATGAGCTTCCGTCGTCAGCACGTAATCCTCCAACTTGACCGGCAGGTCTTTATCGTCAGCAAACAGCATGTAGAGGTACTTAAACGTCTCCGCTAGTACGAACGAGTCCATGCGGTCCTCGTGGACGCGCGTCCTCACGTCGTTGACGGCCGCGTAGCCGCAAGGCACTTTGGTGTATTGCTGTAATGCTTTCAGAGCCATTTTGCCGACATGCAAGTAGTGGTCGTCTTCGGTGGCGCGGTGGAGGAAGTAGGTAGACTCGAGGAACTCGGGTCGGAGTGGGTGTTGGCCCCAGTGCACCTGGTAAACAAACATTTGGTATCAGTTGACTAGTATAGTCACTGTGGCAGACCATAGAATCAATCCTCATCCAAAATATGATGAATTAACGAACGTAAGGCCTGTGAACGTCGTAATTAGGTCATCTGACTTCATAATTTGTCAGACTCAAGTGGTGAAGAACAGGAAAAAAAAATATAAGCGTAAGCATATGTCCATTTAACATCAATGAAATACTGTACTGTCAATCTGAGTCGATAATGCATGAACTAGAATTCTATGGGTATCTCCATGCCCGTATAATAACAAGTAAGTCTCAATAATGTTGTCTTAAAGGCCTAATTACTGCGAAGCTAAACTATGGCCAAATGCAGGTATCCGGACCAGTACTTTTAAATTATGAGAACAAAACTGGTACAGCTTTGGGGGCATTTGTATAATCAATTAATTCGCCTAATTATGGCGTTTAGAGTAGGCTGGACGGTGGGTTACCATTCACCATTCCATCACCAATCATTGATCATTAAATTCTGGATGCTCAATAATTTGATACAGAGAAAGAAAGAAGGAAACATTTATTCGAGAAAAATCAAATAATTAAACAAGTAAGAGGGTCAGGCCTAGAGTTAGAACAAATGCAAAAAAAATAACCGTGATCGAAGCCTAAGGCGAGAATCGACCCCGCGCCCACTAGTACGAAGCAATGTCCTTGCCTCTAGACCACCCAGCTACTAGAGCATCAGAACATCCTTTTTGCTTTCGCTGTCGATCGCTGTTCTATTTGATAGATCGATTGTAAGACAACGCATTTACTGCACCGGTTCGATTACAGCTCGCTTGTAAGTGTCCTGTGGGCGAATATATGTGTGATAAGCATGAATTTGTTTTTGAGCCTTGGATGTTTTCTATGTATTTAAGTATTTATGTATATTAAAAATGTCGTCGTCTTGTACCCATAATACAAGCCTCAGGTAGCGTTTGCGCTATACACGTTCGCGTATCGCTTCCTATGGGTCCATTTTTTCCTCGCTCACCGCCTCGCAACTTCGAACAGATCTGGTGGATAGTCACCCTTTATCACCATCATTATTGGCCTTGTACATCTATGAAAAGATGATTTTAGCGTTTATCTGTCATACCTTTATAGAGCTTACTATGGAAGTAGTTGGATTTTTTAAGATACATCATAATCATCATCATATCAGCCGAGAGACGCCCACATCGCCCTCCCCCAAAGAGTGTCACAATGACCGGTCCAGCGCCACTCGCATCCAACGGACTCCCGACACTTAAGTTTAGCGAATCGGAGGGCTATATCGGTTACCTTGATTCTGCTGCGGATAGCTTCATTTCTGATGCGATCACGCAGAGAAACTCCCAGAATAGCCCGCTCCATTGCCCATTGCGTTTGCGACTTTGAGCCTTCTTACGAGGCCCATAGCACTGGCAACACACACTAGTCAAAGACTCGTCTTGAGCCACTGCGGAATATTGGACGAAAGACGTGCCGTAGCTTCCCGAACGCAGCCCAGCCGAGTCGGATTCGACGATTGACCTCTTTCTCGAAGGACCTACCTAACTGGAGATTCTAAGGGTCAACCCCTACTATTAATACCTGGAAGTCGGTGGTGAACGCCTCCGGTATGAAGGTGTGCCGCTGCATGACCTGGTAGAGCATCTCGTGTGTCTCGACGGCGGGCCGCACGTCGCCCAGTAACACCTGCAGGCCCGGCCAGAAGGCGAGCAGCGCGTCCATGAAGTTGCGCGACTGTAGGTGCGGCCTGCGACAACAACGCTATTTAACACTTTCGCAACCGTACTAAAAATGGAACAATTCACCAGAAACCGACAGAGTTGCGGCGTTTAAGTTAACACTACTGCCCGCCTAGCGGGCTCAGCCGGCATCTGAGCAAACATTACGAGTGCCCGAGTGCTAGGCGGGTTCTTGGTTGCGAACGTGTTAAGGGGCTCCCATACACCAATGACCTTCGATCTGAATCCCTTAGTTTTCTAATGTTTTTTGTAGCTTATTATGTTAACAACAACGGCTTTAAGCAATATAGTATCCCATATTTACTTCAAAGTTCATTGTTTTCGAGATATTTGGCATCAAAGTTGAACAATTTTAGGCCAAAAAACTGGTTTTCTAGCCATAACTTTTGTGTTAATTGGTTTAAAATGAAAACCCTGGACCAGTTTGTAGAGACGTTACAGACAAACCCAAATATGTAGATTTCGTATATGTTAGATCTTTCACGTCAATAGAGATACGAAATAAGTGTCTTTTTAGACAATGATTAAGAAAATCATACAAAATTAAGTATTCATTTGTTTCAAAATCCGGTGGACCAAAATGGAGATAAAAGATTGAAGAACCGATAGCCGTTTGATTTATAATTCTATCTGTAGTGCAAAAGTAGGAGATATGATTCAAAACTTGTCTAAAATCGATGAAAACCTCGGGTAGCCCCTTAAGGGTGGGCTACACCAATCTTTCTGTAATCGTAAGCAGAGTTCGTTAAAATCTGAATGTATACAAAGTTAGACAAGTTTCTATGGAATGACAGCTGCCGGCGCTATATTGAACGTTGACCGGTCTGTAATCGAAAGTTGGTGCAACCCGCCCCAAGCATCACGTCGGGTGAGACGAGATGAGAGGTACATAATGGGGTTTCATACAAAATTGAGAAGGCCTGCAAAGTGATCTTCTTTTGTTTCAACATCAATTTGCGACACGATAAGGATTCGGTGCGTTGACAGCTAAAGACAAATAATTAGTTTTCTATTGTATTGTACCTGTGCATATGCACGGCCAACATGACGGGCCCCCGGCTGATGTATTTCATGACCGCGTTGTAGTGCCGGCTGAACCGCGCCAGGTATTTCTCGTCCCCCAGCAGGATGTACGCCTTGAGGCAATACTCGTAGTACGAGTCGATGCCCGCGCCCACGCCAGAGTCCTTGCGGACCCAGTCGCCAGAGTGGATGTTTATCACTGTGCCCATCAGGTCTGATGTCCTGGAACATGAAATTATAGGGATGACGACTAAGATTGTTTTATGATGAACCAGTTTTTGGAGAGGAACAAATGTTTGTATGGGAGCAACTACAATTAAATAACATAAATACCCAAAAATTTGAGACAAAGATTGACCCCGCTGGCGGCACCGCAAAACGCTTCATACTGATAGACACACAGGTATGACGTCATGGATGGAAAATCAGGTAAATTGTTGTTTCGGTCGCGAAATACTGCGTTTAAGTACATAGTTGCAGGATGATGACAGGGCGGGAGCGGGGGTCAAAAATCGTCAAAAAACGATGACGTCATTTATGAACGGCCCCTAACACGCCTCACCATAAATTTCATAGCTTCACGGTTTGCATACGTAGACACGGATGTTAGTATTGTATAGGGCTGTAAGTAGCTCCTTACGGCTCCAAAACGATGTCATCTACAAGTCAACTAGAAAAGTATAGAATCTTGCCAAGATGGCGTGTACCTATACATAGTGTATATATAACATAACTTATTAGGTACAATACAATACAAATACTCTTCATTGCACACCTCACACAAACAAAGCAGATAGATAGAGAGACAATACAATAACATGCAAGTAGAGGTAGACAACAGGCGGTCTTAGCGCTGAAGAGCGATCTCTTCCAGACAACCTTTGGGTATCGGAGAAAGAAATAAAACTAGAATATGCAGTAAGTAGGTGGTGCAGATATTATAATTAGCCAAAAATCCAAAAAATATATACAAATATCACAAATAATAGTTATTTACGATACAAGTGCCGAAAATAGGAAATTCGCAACGAGTGGTGATAAATTAAAACAAGACCGAAGGGAGTGTTTTAAATCGACACGAGTTGCGAATTACCTATTGGCACGTGTATCGTACAACGTTTTACTGTACATATGGCTCTTTAAAGTTTCGACATATGCACGGGAAAGTGCACTTTCCGCACTAGTGCGGGAAAGTAGCAACATATGTACTGTAAAAATATATACCTAATACATACACAGTCAACCAAAAAATAATAGGGTTAAGGAGACAAATAATGTTCTTCAAGAAGAGATTTGAGTTTCCAATAGATTTTGCTTGGCTTATGTCAAGACACAGTCGAATAGCCTTAAAAGTGAACGAAGTTACCCGATTACTAAAGTGTATATTGCCAACGAGAAACATAACGAAAGTGTTCTCCTGCTTTCATTTGACTAGTATCGCGGCATACATAATACTCAAACGAAAGCTAAACTACTATTTTACAGTTCCTAAGTTATTATGTTTACGCATATTATATAATAAGGCATCTTTAAAAAAAACCTCAACCCATTAATGATTTATTTTCAAGACTGAGTCGTGTTTCATGAGAAAGAAGACACTGTCTGCTGTCGTTTGTGTAATTTAAGGCGTATACAACATCATTACATTAATTTAAATTCAAATTGAGTATTCTGTAATATCGCGGCTGAGTACGTTGTTGCAATATTGAATTTACCGGCTCTACAACAAGGAAACTCGTGCAGTTTATGCAAAGGCATGTATTTTCCTTATAGTGTGAATACCACTGATAAGTGAATTATCAATGTATTATTATTGAAAATTACGCTCGTAGGTTCTATGCTATGTAAAATGACTCACTTAGTAAATAAAATGGAGTGTAGGTAGCATAAGGCGGATTGTCCACCCAAGTCTTGACTATAAATAAACACCAAAATTACCTAGTTTAAAGAATTTGTATTAAATAAATAAAATGTTAAAGAACACGAATTTATCACCTAGTCTTTATGTTTCGCCCGTCATAAAAGTCCTACCAGACCATCCAAGGAGCCTCACGAGTAAGCTTCATCAGTGACGAAAAAGGAAATATAAGTCATGAATTTCCGGCCTACACCATGGTTACACAAACTACGGTATTTGGGCGCGAGGCGAGGCTCAATCTTAAGCTGCGTGCGAATCCGAGCGGCGAGCTGCTCGCGAGCCAATTTGGTGCACATAAACATGCGCGGGCGAGGCAGCGCGCTCGCGGCGAGCCGCCATTGTGCGCCATTCAAAATGGCGTCGGACACTATGACAGTCGCGGCTGCGTTTATCGTAATTCACCAAATTATTACCAAAAAGAAGAGGAAATCGCCTTGGGGGTGGATGAAACAGTTGTATAAAAGTCGTAATTCATGTGGTGCACATGGTGCGCCAAGACGAACCAAGCGAAGCGCAAGGGCACTGCCTACCTTTTCTCGAAGCGCTTTGTCGTATTTTTGAACCTTCTTAACTTGGGTTCGGATTATACCAGATAAACAAATTTTTCGGCATAATATATGATGTCAGTGGTTGACTTATTTAACTATAAAGTTTCAATTGCATAGCTCTTATACTTTAGATTGTATTGATATCTAAAATACCCCGATTTCGTCACTGACTCACTGATGATCATCAATATTCTTAAGGTTCTTCCTGAAGTCCTAGAAAGCTGAAATTTGGTATGTAAGCTAGCTTAAAACTTGTGACTTTTACCCCCCCCCCAACCCCTTAAACTAGGGGGTGAAAGTTTGTATGAGTCTTCCGCAAATTTTGATGCTAGGGTCTGAAAATTTATGTAGGGAGTCCTTGTTATAAATAATAAAATACCCTTTAAATTAGGGGATGGTAGAATGTATGGGTTTTCCCATTCACTTCTTTAGAAATTACCTTACAAAAAGGAATGAGATCCTACTAAAAACATTACATGTAAAGTGATGCCAAGACTCCATAGCTCATACAGCTTTCAGCGTGAAAAAGATATCAGATCGTAATTAGCGCCAAGCTTCCTACTCCAAACGGCGTAACTCTACCACTACCAGCCACGCTCTACAAATTCTATATCTTACTTGAATCTTGCGCTTTACTAAAGACTAAATATACCAATTTGCTCCCTTGCTACACAATCAACTAATATTTTATTTATTTATTTAATAATTTACATAATAGGCTTACAGTAATACCAAAGCGCCTACAATGTTAGGACTTAAAGAAAGAAAGAAAGAAAGAAAGAAGACATTTATTCACTACGCAAAAGACACACAGAGACAAAGGGAGTACAAATACAATACAATTTACACATAGTGTGTGTGTCTTCGCGGCAGTGAATCGGTCGCTGTCTCAGCATTATGCCGAGGTGTCAGACAGACACCTACAGCGACTTAAACATAACATTTATATGACAGTTATACCTATACATTACACAAACAAATGAAAAAAGTAGCACCAACTACATGTATTGCACAAAGCACTTATTCTAGTGTGATGCCAAGGCATGCAACAAATAATGGCTAAACTTAAGTGGCAGTGGGCGGGGCACATTGCACGTAGAACCGGTGGCCGTTGGTGCGGAAAGGTTCTCGAGTGGCGACCACGTACCGGAAGGCGAAGCGTGGGTAGGCCTGAGAATTATCCTGGGGATATCCGGAGTATACAATCGCACGAGGCAACTCACTAGCTCCGGACAATCTGACTCACCGCGTATGATCCGACACGCAGTCACCAACAAATTGTAATTACACCTTGCCTCCAACGAATTATAACCTAAGGTTCCTAACAAGTATTTGGTGGGATACATATGATACATGATGATGCAACAAAGAGCTTACCTATGTCTAATTTTCCACAGTCTGTCCATGGCCTTGTGTGCCTTCTGCTCGTAGACGGGGCGGCCGGTGAGGCGCGACAGCGCGGCCATCTCCAGCACCATGGTGCCGGCGCAGGCGGTGCACGTCTCGCGGGACTCCTGCAGGAACTTGATGCCGTGCCGCAGGTTCACCTGCAAACACCCAGAATCATTCACCCTTTCAACGGCAACAACCCCTAATGGCTCCTCTACACTATCGACGATTACAGACGATTACGGGCGAGCACGATCGTGTAGAGGGCATACTCCGCTGTACAGTCGAGGAAATTGAATGTTTAGCACTTTTGGACCTTAACGTCATTCTAATAGAGTTGACATGTGCCAAACATTCAATTTCCTCGACCGTACTCGCCGATCATCGCCTATGATCGCGTGCGATCCGTTATTTGTCGGTTTTTTGGCACGCATCACAGGGATTTAAAGGAATTCGCGTAGTACAGACGGTCGTGAGGATCCTTGCACGATGATCGTGCCGATCATACACGATCACACGATCAACGATCATCGCTGATAGTGTAGAACGGCCATCAAGGTGTAGTTTGTTTACAGTACATATGGTGCTACTTTCCCGCACTAGTGCGGAAAGAGCACTTTCCGTACATATGTCGAAACTTTAAAGAGCCATATGTACAGTAAAACGTTGTACGATACACGTGCGTATTTCCTATTTTCGGCACTTGTATCGTAAATAACTATTGTGACACCTAAAGGTTTGTTGACGACCTCTGTAGCCTAGCTGGTAGTGACCCTGCCTACGAAGCCGGAGGTCCCGGGTTCGAATATCGGTAAGGGCATTTATTTGTGTTTAGCACGAATACTTTTGTTCCTGAGTCATGGATGTTTTCATGTATTTAAGTATCTATTTATCTACATAAGTATGTATATCGTCGTCTAGTACCCATAGTACAGTCAGCATCATGTAGTTGCAGCCAAAGTAGTCAAATAGTTAGTTACACGTCTTTTGCCGCAACTTTATGCTGACTGTACAAGCTTTGATTAGTTTGGGACTTGGTCGATTTGTTTTAGATTGTCGCCAAATCATTTAGTTTTATTTATTTATTAATTGTCGTGCCCGCAGCGTCCAGAACCCGTATGGGTGTTATAGTGTTATGACGGCCACTATCAAATGAAACTTCAGCATTTCATATTTAAAGTTTGTATTCGCTCTTCAATTTATTGTTCACCTCAATTGTAAGTGCTAACATCGTTTAATTAAAGAGGTTGTTAAGTCGTAACTGTTTTCGAAAATACTATTTGAAATCACTTTTGTGTGGTTTGACGTCATCGGCACGAAAAGTACGGGCATGTTCATAACATAACCCCTGCCACACTTCGCCCATATACGTTAGACAAGGACGGCAACAACATACAGGCGTAGCGTAACATACCTTTCCGTGCGGTATTCCCGTAGAGGTGTTGAACGCGGGCAGCAACCGGCGGCCCAGGTCCTCTGCCAAGGCCAGCAGCTCGCCGCCGTACCAACGCAGCACCGGCACATCCGGCTGCAGAGCTGTTGCCAGCACGTGCGCGGATAACAGGCCCCTGGAACGGGAGCCAATAATGAACGGCCCAATAATGTACGGCCTGATAATCCGCGTCCACTTTTTGTGGACTCGGATTATCGGGGTGGTGCATTATCAGCCCGGACAAAAGTGGCTTCCTATTATTGCCCCGCACCAAGTTTGCTCAGGGTGATAATGCACGGCCCAATAATGTACAGCCCAATAATCCGCGTCCTCTATTTTGGACGGGGATTATTGGGTCGTGCATTATCGTGAACGTGGTTAAAACACACTTTCCTTAAAAGGGCTACAGCAGTAACACACAAAAGTAAAACTGCGATGAAATTAGTAGGTACATCTCTTCTATTCGAATATTAGTTTCACCACCACCAACTCAACTCTTTTTGGCTGAATGCCATTAAAAAAAAAAACTCAACACACAGCTGTACCTGTTACTTACCCCAGTATTCTGATGTTTGTTTCGAACACAGACACGACTATATCGTGGTCGAACGTGACGTCAGCGATGACCAGTTTGATGGCTCTGCTGAACTCGGAGAAGTCCCCCAGCACCACCAACGTGTCCAGACTGTCCACTAGCGTCAGTGAGAAGCTGGAATAATTGAAAATAGCCATGAATAATGTTTTATTTGAAAAAAAACCTCTTTTTACCCCCCCCACTGCTGCCTTCGTTACAGTTTACTCCTTTTTCTTAATTTATGTGATTTGACTATATTTTTACAAAATTTCAGCTTTCTATGTCAAACAGTATTTGAGATGATTTACTTTAAAAACAAAGTTTTAACCAACTTCAATTTAGTACACTGCCAAGCCACAAGAACATTTCCACATTTATTTTCCAATTTACCACATGAACTGATTTCCGAGAGCAAATGCGTTGATTATTAGAGAAAAAAACCCAATCGCTGTATGAGGGCCAATGATATTTGAGGACTTCCGTCGATTCCACAAGGATCACCTTTGGCACTTCATTAGCTGCTATTTCAACGGAATCTTGTCAGAATCTGTGACGTACTTTTGTACTTTTAAGTACATAATTGAGGAATTGCACAAGTCATCTGTGGTCTTCATCATCAATTTCACTCCACCAAATTTATGATTTCCGGGTGTAAATACACGAGATATAATAGAAAATACCAAAATCACTACACGCGTGCCTAATATAATTGAGGAGTTCCCTCAATTCCTCATGGATCCCATCATCCAACTGTTTTTTTTTTAAAATGGGACCCACCTGGAAGCATATAAGTACTTACAAACAAAAAAAAAATTTACGAATCGGCTCATCAATGACGGAGTTCTGAGGTAACAAATATTGAAAAAAAAAAAAAATTCAACAGAGTTGAGAACCTCCGCCTTTTTTTTGAAGTCTGTTAAAAACTGGCTGTGACCGACGGACATACACCGATTGATTCCAAAAGTGTTCCGTGGTCCAACGGAATTTGGTACGAAACACTAATAAACTGTGTCCAGAGATCCACCACAATTCTGACACCACTTACATTAAAACATTTTTAACCGAATTCAAAAAAAAGGAGGAGGTTCTCAATTCGGTTGTATTTTCTAGCACTAATTAGGTTAATATCTAGTGTCTGTCTGGGCTGTCTAGTTTTAATATGTGGAAACGACAGGCGTACTGATTGGCTCCTTTTTTAGGGTTCCGTAGTCAACATTATAGTTCCGCCATGTCCGTCTGGCCGTCCGTCCGTCTTCGGCTTAGCTCAGTAATCCTTACACCTAAACCTACCTACCCTACACCTGAAGTGGGGATGTATTTTTTTTTCTCGTTAGCCCGTAGTGTGGGGTATCGTTTAGCTTGTTCAAAATATTATGGGTTCCTAAAACCATTCTTCTATTTAGCGATTCATTTGCGAGACATTGGGCTTTAAAGTTTTGTCCCCCCCCCCCCTCTCCCTCCCCTAAATGGCTAAATGGCTACTATAGGGGATGTGAAAAAATTATTTAAAAGGAAAACTATCACGGCTAAGAAGCCATATCTAGTTAACGAGTAATAGTCAACCAACTTAAAATGTACTTAGAAAGGCCAACTTTCGTACACATTCGGCTGACGCAACCGCACCATTTAGTTGGAGCGCGCGTGTCGATGTAACTAAGACGGACAGGCAACTACGGAACCCTACACTGCGCGTGGCCCGACACGCACTTGGCCGATATTAGCTGTATATAGACTGTGTCGTAACTGTTTGAGTACCTATAGGCGTTTTCGTTTCGTAGCACCGCGCGGCAACCACTAATAAACCGTCGAAGACGGCCGGCCGGCATGTACTTGGAGCGGCGCGACGAAATCACAGAGTGAACCTCCCCTGTTAGCTATGGGACTTATATATTTGGGTGCATGCGACTACCCATATTGTCCCATATGTTTACACTTCACTGTAGTCCCATATGTTTACACTTCACTGTACAAAAATATGATACGTACAGGTATTGCGCATAATAATGGCCCTAACGTTATCAGCCAGCCATTGCATTCTGTTACAATCTACGAACAAAAATAACATGGAAGCATTCTGTCCCCTCAATTCTAGCGCAACGAAAACTGTGCCGCTGTGGGCGGGCCTTACAAACTGTGCCGCGTACGACTTCAGTTTGACTGGGATGTCAGTGAGTGACGGACATGACGGACAAGAACGCGATTACTAACAAAATACAAGATTTATTCTAATTTAAGATGCCCTCATGTGTTGTTAAGTGGTGCAAAAACCATTCCGACCATTCGAAGGAAAATGGCATCACTTTTCACGCGTAAGTAAACCGATAACTTCAGTAAAACCTTTAAAATATATGATCACTTTTGCTCTATAGGGATGATATTATGCCAAATGAAGTAAGTAGATTATTTTATTAGGTAACTTATTGGATTTGAATTGGAGATGGGCCGACTGACTGAATTTTAACACCTTAATTATAGGTAATGTATGTACATGACTTAACAATGAAATAAATGAAATGAAATTAAATGACTACGGATTTTGCCGACAGGCCAGTCGGCCGACTCGTGGGTTTTTGAATTGCCGATTAATCGGCCGACTGGTTGGCAGTGCCGATCGTAGGTTTTTAGTTAAGTTCGAGCACAATCGGAAACGTTCGTGTTGCTTCGTCCCCCGCGTCATTTTTGCCGTTCATGTTTTGACCAGTTTTGTTTACATTATTATTTCGCTGGCGTGTTACGTGACTTGAAAAACAATAAAAAATACATTAAAAGTTTAACCTCCTAAGACCCCGCGTACAAAATTTTGTACAAATTTCAAAATCAACTTTGAACTTTTACTGAATGTCAAAAAGTTCCTAATTCAATGACACAAAATCGTAGTCTGGGCCCCAGGAGGTACTTGCTTATGGTTTCATTTCTTCCTTTTTTTGTAGGTACTATTTTAATGACTGTTATGTCTTTTTGTGTGCTAATAAAATTATAAGATACATTTAGTCTTATATTTTCCTGTAGGCAATTAAGTGTCGAATATTCGGCATTTTTTGCCGACTAGTCGCCGACTAATGGCCGACTATACATGGTGTAGTAACTTAACATTATACTGTATGATAACAATTACCTATGCCAACTTGAGTCTGTTTTATTTTATTACAATATTCTAACCTACATATTTGGTATCTTCAAAACTGCACAAATAATACATTAATTATTTGAATGGCTCTTTAATGTATGGCATAAACCTATCCATAACTGACGAACGGTGAACGGGCGTTGGCTGGGCGGGCTGCTGCTAGTGCGTGCAGCAAGAAGCTCATTGGCGGATAATGTTACTGATTGGTAGTTATTGACAATCTATCTATTTCACTTACACGTAAGTGTTCACAATAGAGTAAAAGAGATGACTATTATTTTGTTTGTCATGTTCGGAGAAAGGCTCTGTATACGTAACGTCTTATTTAAATGTAAGTGTATTTGTGTTTGTGTGCTAACTGTCCCGATAAATTTAACGGCGAAGTACTGAGATGCGGCTTCCATGTTATTTTTATTCGTAGGTTACAATGTACACGTGACGGCTGGGGCACGGGAAACCCTCGCCTTATTATCCGACTGCCGATGAAAGAAGGGTAATGTGAAATGTCTTAGTTAAAGTATTTGTCTGTAAGTATTTAATTAATGTAAATCTGAGGATGTCCTTAGCATATTTTAAAATGCTTACGAAATTTAACACCTATGAATTTCATCGGCATGGTTTCGTCAACTCAGTGAGCCGAAACCTATTCGAAAATCTTAAAATGTATAGCTTTTTTTAGTTAAAATTACGAAAATGCTTTTACGTGGGATTTTACAACTTCTTTTGTTAGAGGAATCATAGTATAAAACAAAGTCGCTTCCCGCTGTCTGTCCCTATGTATGCTTAGATCTTAAAAACTACGCAACGTATTTTGATGTGTTTTTTTTTAATAGATAGAGTGATTCAAGAGGAAAGTTTATATGTATAATATAGTACCCGTGCGAAGCCGGGGCGGGTCGCTAGTAGATAATAACAAAGAGACTTCATAAAACTGATCGAAGTGTGGCACGTGTACTGGAGTAGTTACTGTTTGACCTATTGTTTATGCGCTTTACAGGCCTACTTGAAAATAACAATTCAACAATAGATGTCGGTAATGGTTGGTTGGAAGTACTTTTCGTCATCTAAACTAAAACCAACTATACACAGTACCAGCCCGTGGGTAGAGCGGAGGGAGCGGCCGCTCCAAGTGCCAGATGTCAAGAGGCGCTAAAATCACAAAATGCACATAATTGCCATGTTCAATAAAAGCGTTAAAGGGCGCGACTGAGCAACTTTACAAGTACAAATTTTAACAAAATATCACTATAACAGACCATACATTCACTCGCACGGCAATACTTACATATACACATATTCAATTACTTCAGGCATACGAGGACCGGCTGACCTTCGCGGCAATTATTGTTATCGCAATATTGTTTGTTTTCATACGATATCATTATATCAAAAGAAAAAAATAAATTGCGGTTCGATTTCTAAGTGGATTAATTAAATATATAATGTTAATCTTGAATTATATGAGAACTCGGTTTCATGAATATAATATAGGTATCGAAATTATAATACAAAGTCACCTCTTCATAATACAATGTTAATAGTCCAGGCAATGAACTGACAACTTGTATGGAAAAAATGTCAATTTTGGTAATAATTTATAATAGCTTACTTTTTAAGTATAACGGATATATTATCAATTAAATAGTTACCCAGCGACAAAATCCGACAAAATTTCAGACATCGAAAAAATGATAAGTTAACTGGCTTCTAAAAAGTCAGTAAAAACATTAATAAATGTTTTTGTCTTTATTTTGGTTCATTTACATTTGCTCTATAATATTCAAGATAAATCGTACAAAAAAAGATAATGCATGCTTCATTTAAATCTACATAATTACTTCCGGGTGGAAAGGTTGTCGGATTCTTGACTAAATCATCTTAGAATAACATTTTTAAATGAAATCAACAAAAAAAACGCTATTATAAATTAATGTTTTTCAAAACCGTATTTTGCCTGGAGTATAATGCTTCATAAGCCGCAGGATCAGCAATTTTCGTTTAATTGTTGCACTAGAGACACATTTTGTATGTTATACATAGTATGGAGTTTGCGACGAGGATACATCACACATTATTAATATATGCCAAGCAATTGAAAATAATTACGAATTAATATTATTGACGCGTTGCCAGAATCGGAAAGACATCTCAACTCAATATCAGTGCGCAACACTGACACACTAGGCTATGCGAAAACGTAAAACCCCGCATACCTAGTCGTTTCGGTTTGTCGCCAACGCCATCTTGGCGAGAGTCACGTCTATTTGTTTTTATACATGGTTTAATTCGTTATTTTGTACTTAATTTATTTATATGCTTACTGACTCTGGCAAAAGCCCTCGAGGCTGCCATTTCTCTTTTATAACAATAATAATAATAATAACCCCGCATACGCACTAAGACGATTCAAATATTTATTTCAATATACGTCAAAAACGTTTATCTGATTATATCTACTTCTTTTATTTCACGAAAGCGAGTGAATTTGACGAAATTAGACTTTAACGTCATAATAATAGGAACGCCCACCTGGCATCGTGAAATGCGACATGCGACTACTGTAGTAAGGGCCGCACTCAACTAGATTATTCTTGTTTATATTCAGAATGGACCTGGGCTGAGTGATCAATTGATCATTCCACAAAATTACAAAAACAATGACTTGTTTTCGCTTGACTTCTGTGTATCGTATAAACTTTTGAAGAAGAATATAATCGGGAAGGGATAAAATTGTACTAATTATATTACAAAATAATATTATTCCAAACTGGTTTTTTTTTTCAATTCAACATTATGTTTTTCAATGCGAAGATGCAAAGCCATGTCTTAGTTAATCATGTAATGATAAACAGTTAACTCTTCCTCTAACAGACTTTTTTAAATATAAACATATATTCTGACCTAAATTTTGTGACAGCAGCAGACTATGAGTAAAAAAATTATGTTAAGTGGGTGCTGTATACTATATCATTGAAGCGGCCTTTAGATCTGTCTAAATGCAGTGCACTAACTACAGTCACACTCACTGATTAGAGTGTGATGGTTTATCTCCCATCCCCCGGTTAGTGCACTGTATTTATTATGTACTAAGTGCAGGTAACAACAATTGTTATTGACTGACTGACATTTACTTTCATGCCAGTACTTTTCTATGTTTTAAAGTTATAAATTGTATTGATATGAATATGACAGTTGCCATGAGCACCAAGCTTCAATAAAACTGTGTGGTTAGAATGAAATTTTAAGAGAATTGTCTTACTTTCCAAGAGCATCATCCATGTCGCCTCGGCTTGGTGTAATGCCCTTCCATCTTCCTTTGCAGCTGAGGGGCATCAACTCATCTGCTGGGTATGCGTTGTCCATATATGCATTGTAAGCATGATAAAACATTTTCCGGGCCTCCTCTCTGTACCAATCATAAAAAAATGTAGTTTAATTTATGTTGCTTAAAAAAGCTTGGCCTTTTGGATTTGGACAGCTAAGCTGGCAATGGCATGGCATCTATACTATTTTTTATGCTTTGCTGGCAAAACATCTTTTTACCAGATGCAGTTGCATTGGCAACATAGATGGAACAGTTAAAATACAAAAATCATTTACAGGTTGAAAATTATGATTATAATGATATATTTATAAAAATATTTCATATCAGTGATGATTCTATATTAGTTTATAAATAAAATATAGACTATGTCCATCCCCAAGGTCCATTCAACATACTGGTGAAAGAATCTATACAATTGGGTGGGTAGTTTTGGAGATTACCCCCTACATGCAAACCCACATCCTCACAAAGTTAAACTGTTAAATTTTACCCCCAAATTCACTGCCAAGAACCGCTACCTGCTACACTCATAGCTGATTGTGGTTTTCCTCATATGTAGCGGAAAGTGACTATGGCAAGGTGCATGCTAGGCGGGTTCCTTGCAGTGAAAGTGTTAATATGTATATTGGTATGTAGGTAAATAAAGATGTGCACATTTAGCTTGATTAGTGCATGTACTCCTCAACCTTCTATATTGTGACATAAATGCAACAAGATTGTGATATACAGAGACAGCAGGCTACAAGCCAGTACTTGTAAAATATTATGGCATATTTTGCAATGCATCGACTATATTTTCATCTTACAGATTTTGGTTAAATCAACAATTATTGATAACCTAATTGAAAGACTGACTTGTGAAAATAATAATAACACTATTCTGTTTTTGTATTACAAGGAATTGTATACATTAAAACCATTGTAATACATTATAAATTATATCAGTTATGTGAATAATGCATATTTACACCAAGCAAAATAAGAAGATGAAAAATGTAGTATAGAAATACAAGACAATAGTTATGACATTCAACTACAGACTGTTTTAGTTTTACCTTAAACTTATTCTCTCAGCTTTAGTCATCGGTGTAGAGGTTTCCTCTTCTGTACTCACACTTATGATTGCAAGAATAACAACTAATAAAACTCGATATGCCATTATTATGACCATAACACTATATTTTCAGTAAGAATATGACTAATAATCTGAACGAAAACATGAATAACGAATTGGTAAACGAAATAAATAAATCATAAGAATGTTACTGTTATAGTTTATTCATTATGAACCACTTTCCATTGTTGTAGCTTAATTTCTGGCCATTTAATATAAAAATTGGTAGTGTAAGAATATTGGCGAGTTTTGATAGTATAATTGTTATGTGAATGATGTGATTCCTTTCAGTACGAGTAGTACGACGATAATTTAATAATTGACGTGTATTTAGTCTATGGCCTTAAAATGTCATGCCACACTGCCACAGACTATAGCACGAGGTACGTATGTCCCATTCACTGTACATCGAATGCGTAATTGAGTGCCTATATATTTTTTTTATAATATTAGGGTGAGTTGCACAGCTTACGATTACAGACTGATCAACGTTAAATATGGCGCCGGCAGCTGTCATTCCATCATCATCATCATCATATCAGCCGAAAGACGTCCACTGCTGGACATAGGCCTCCCCCAAAGAGTGCCAAAGTGACCGGTCCTGCGCCACCCGCATCCAGCGGACTCCAGCAACCTTTACCAGGTCATCAGTCCACCTTGCGGGGGGCCTACCCACGCCGCGCCTTCCGGTACGTGGTCGCCACTCGAGAACCTTTCCGCCCCAACGGCCATGTCATTCCATAGAAAGTTGTTAAACTTTCCATACATTCAGATTAGCTTTACGACGACGTACAAAATTTTACGTCTTCTCCCGCCGGGCTTAGTACACTAGCACTTTGACAGCTTCAATCGTCATGTTTTACGTCCAAGACAGACGTAATTTTTTTTTCATCACACATGCTCGAAAAGGGCTTCATAATGCGCAGACATACAGAGCTGTAATAGCCTGTGTTACGCCCACGGGCGTGACGGTTTTTGGGATCGAAGAAAAAGTTGAAAAAAAGGGAAATTGGAGGCAAACCTGGTTCCTGAATATTTGCCCCGCGCGTGCTTGATGGAGTTGGACGCGAAGCTCACTCCTTTAACTTCTTCTGCCCCAGGGCGTATGATCGGCGATATAATCGCGCTGATTGTCTTGATATTGTCCACTCGCGGTATTTTATTTCGAAGGGAGCGTGTGCTCGACCCGAGGCGCGCAGTAGTAGAGAGAGTTGCCATAGTTTTTGTTTTCCTACCCCCAATTCAGGTATGCGAATATATGGAGTTAGGATAGGGTAAAAAAGGGTAGTTTTACATTACCAGTGATGCGATGAATCGGCATTTGCCAGTTTTTATCTTAAATTGTATCTGTCACTCATGCGGCAGTTACAAAGCAAAGAGGTTTTATATCAAATACGATGTCTGAAAACGTATTTGTAAATAAATTTAAACTTAAAAAACTACTTAAACATGTTTAACTAAATTATTTACAGATTTAATATGTAGTTATTTAGTCTATGTAAAATGTTTTTAAGTGTTTTCAAATGGTGGCTGTATACCGAAGGGTCTGCCGTATGGCGCCTCACGTCAAGTTCAACAAAATGGACGACTGACATGTTGCAGTTTTTATTACGATTGTATTAATTTCATCTAAAATGTATTTGTTTCCTCGCAAATGTGATGAAAAACATTGTGTATAACACGGGCGTAAGAATATTGCAAACTCGAGTCATCAAAAGCCCTCCGCCTTCGGCGTCGGGCTTCTGATAGACTCTTGTTCGCAATATTCCACTTCCGCCCCTCGTTAAACAATGTACTATCAACGTCATGGGCTAATATGGTAGACCGTCAGCTACGTAATAATTCATACATCTTGCACATAAAACGAAAATTTAAACGTCAAGTCCTAATATGCTCTTGTTTTAGACATATAGAATTGCCGGTATATACCGATGACGGGCGTAAATTTATGTAGGTCGCTCGAGACCCCCGGTAAAATTTAACACTATGAAAACATCTTCTGTCACAAGTTCACAATACATACGTTCAGTTTCAAAACTAAATTCGTTTACTGTTTTGTCTATCTACATGCTTGGATTGATTTAGTTTGTACGAAATTTCGCTTGATCATTGGACTTCGATATTACCGCATATGCGCATATCACGACGACCCTCGCTTACGTATCTATATTGGACAAGGTTTCGCACCGGGACTTACAAGGTGATTTACAATTATTTATGATCATCGTCATAGGCCTTTACGTCTATTACAGACGATTTAAGCATTGCTGTGTAGACATCGTTTTTGGTGACTGTGAAGACCGATACGAGACCGGCATTAAAAATATTATGATAAATGGACTCATCCAAAACTTACATTTGCTCTGCATTCATCAGTATTCAGTCAAAACTCGCGCAAGGAGAAAAGTAAATAGAACACTAGCTTTCACAGTAATCTAGAGACACAGCTATAAGACGGAAGGAGACAGAAAACACAGGCTTTTATCCATAGACTATAATTGAACGAATGAAATGAATGTAATACTTGGTAGAATTACAGTTTTACACATTGGCAACACCATTTTTTTTGGGTACATATATTTTATGCTAGGGCATAAATATACGTCACGTCATTAGTGTGGTAGCTAAGTAACGTAAAAATTTACACATACATAAGGTTATACGACGGAACGTAAATATATGGCCGATTAGTGTACTAGACGGGCTGATAGACTCTTGTTCGCAATATTCGACTTACGCCCCTCGTTAAACAATGTACTATTAACGTCATGGGTGTTGTATAACACGCCTTATACATATAGCCTCCTGTACAGGGGTTTATAAAGACGTCTGCCTTATGGTTAGCAACGGATAAAACAACTATGGCAATGAATAAAATATATTAAAATAACTAACATTAATGTGGTTTATTAATACAACATTCGGCTAATATGGTAGACCGTCAGTACGTAAAATGTAACCATTCATACGTCTTGCACATAAAACGAAAATTTAAACGTCAAGTGCTAATATGCTCGTGATTTAGACATATTTATAAGATTGCCGGTATAAACCGATGACGGGCGTAAATTTATGTAGGTCGCTCGAGACCCCCGGTAAAATTTAACACTATGAAAACATCTTCTGTCACAAGTTCACAATACATACGGTTCAGTTTCAAAACTAAATTCGTTTGCTGTTTTGTCTAACTATATGCTCGGATTGATTTAGTTTTTTACGACATTTCGCTTGATCATTGGACTTCGATATTACCGCATATCACGACGACCCTCGCTTACGTATATTGGACAAGGTTTCGCACCGGGACTAACAAGGTGATTTACTATTATTTATCATCATCGTCATAGGCCTTTACGTCTATTACAGACGATTTAAGCATTGCTGTGTAGACATCGTTTTTGGTGACTGTGAAGACCGATACGAGACCGGCATTACAAATATTATGATAAATGGACTCATCAAAAATTTACATTTGCTCTGCATTCATCAGTATTCAGTCAAAACTCGCGCAAGGAGAAAAGTAAATAGATAAACTAGCTTTCACAATATTCTAGAGACAGCTATAAGACGGAAAGAGATAGAAAACACAGGCTTTTATCCATAGACTATAATTGAACGAATGAAATGTAATGTAATACTTGGTAGAATTACAGTTTTACACATTGGCAACACCATAGTTTTTTGGGTACATATATTTTATGCTAGGGCATAAATATACGACACGTCATTAGTGTGGTAGCTAAGTACAGGCCTTTAAAACGTTATAAAATGAACCGGAATTATAACGGTATATTCCGTTAGTGTTCGAAAATTACGTTATAACAAAACCAATATTCTCCATAACGATATAAATACCGTAACAGAATGAATAACAGAACGATATATAATAACGTTATAATATCGTTTTAAAATGCGAGCCGCGCGCTACGGCTGCGCCGTTGCCGCTCTGTGCCAATGCCAACATGCCACCACGTGGGCCGTAGCGCGACGTGCGACGTTGCCGTTACGTTGTTCTAGCTTCTAAATCTTATTAATGCTTGTTTACCTCGATCATTTGCAAATTGGTTGTGAATTGTGAATATTTGGTTGGTTGCGACGATAAATGGCGGAATAAAAATGGGACGCAGGAAACGCAACGCTGTCCACAGATTCGTGGACTTGCTCATAAATAAAAAGAAAGAGTGCCAATCTTAATAGCCCCTAGGTATACACTATTACAATACGTAAGAGGGTCAATATTTTTCTATGTTAATTGTTTGTATCGGCACTAAATCGCAGACTCCCAGTATTAGGACCTATTCCAAACAAGCCCTACGACCGACGGTGTTGCCGTGAGCAAAAAATTATGCATAGGTATGTTGGTATGTGCTTTTGTTCATTAATCGTAATAAAATTAAAATATACTTCGACCTTCAAACCTTCAAGAAAAGAGCGTACTCCCATCTTAAAGGCCGGCAACGCACTCACAACACCTCTGGTGTTGCAAGTGTCCATGGGCGGCGGTAATCGCTTACCATCAGGTGATCCGTCTGCTCGTTTGCCTCCTATATCATTAAAAAAAAAAAAAAAAAAAAAAAAAAATACTTTTAGTTTCCGACATTTTATTTTATTTTTGATTTAGAGCCATTCCGAAAACGACAAGTTAAATAAAATCTGATTATGAAACCAAAGAATGTGTGAATTTTCGATTTCGGTTCTTCGCCATAATCTGTCTAGATAGGCTCGCGATAGATAGGGGAGACCAAGGACGGTTGGTACACATAAATATATATCGATCCTCCTTTTTTTACGATTCATCCTCCTTTTCTAATTAATCCTTAGTCACTAAATATTTATGTAAATAACTAGCTGTTGCCAGCGACTTCGTTCGCGTGGAACTTGTTATGGTCTTAGAAAAAATATTGCTATTAAATTATGTTCGGTGCAAGCTATTTATCGCTGTCCCAAACACACTTCTACCATCTTAAAGATATAAAAAAACTATCCTATATCCTTCCAAGGGTCTCAAATTATCTGTACGGGAAATTTCATCTAAATCCGTTCAGGGATTAGACCTACGTAAAAGGTAACAGTGCGATGAGTTCGTTAGTTTAAATTGATAAATCTAAATTGAAACCTTCGTTTTTACAAACATAAATATCTTAAGAATCATCAACAGACGTTTTCATACAGTATTAAAGAAAAATATATTTTTATATGTCTACTAAGCTACATTACTGTTATAATAATAAGTACCCAATGTTGATTAAATCTATTCGATTCTGGGAGCATCGCAGTTCTAACCTAACCTATCCTACATTTCTGGTAACTGTTCAAATCTGTAAGTCTTACTTTAAAAAAGGTCTTGCTCTCTATACAACCTTCAAACCTTTTAACTCTCTTAGGAGATGAATAAAAAAAACGCTGAAATCGTTTTCTAATCATTAAACAAACGGTCCATAACCTAAGTAATAAATCTATTATTTTAAAAATATCTTGCTCTTCGTATAAACTTTGAACCCCCTAAAAACCCTCTTAAGGGATGAATTTCAAAAACATTGAAATGTATTTTTTAGTTTTAAACAAACCGTCTAAAATCGTAGTTACACTAATGTTTTACTTTAAAATTGTCTTGACCCTATACGGCCTTCGAATCCCCTTTAAATTAAACACTCTTAGGTGATGAATAAAAAAATCTACTAATCTGCTCTCTCTATTTTAAGACCAAAATTAAAAAATCTTACTTAAAAAAATACTTTTCCCTCCATATAAACTTTGAAGCCCCATTAACGCCTATAGGGGATGAATTAAAAAAAAACTCTGAAATCACTTTTGTTGTCTTTTAACATACAGACTAAGACTGACATTAGAAATATCTTACTATATTTTCTTGCTCTCTATATAAACCTTGAATACCGTTTTAACACTTTTAACCCCCTTAGGGGTGGTATTTTTCCAAGACGATGAAAGGATTTTTTTTTTCTAATAAGTAATCGTACCACAAAGTCCATCCATCTCTAGCTCAAAAAAAATGTTTCTCATCCTAATCTTGCATAAGTACCTTTTTAACCCCCTTAGGGATGGAATTTTCTAACACGTTAAAAGTACTAACTGTTTTTCTATTCTAATAAGTAATCTTTCTACAACGTTTCAAATCTCAAGCTCAACAAAAGTGTTTCTCATACAAACCTTTCATCCCTATTTAACCCCCTTAGGGGTGGAATTTTCTAAAACGCTGACAGTCCTTTTTTGTATTGTATTTAGTAATCTTTCTACAAAGTTTGAAGTTTCTAGCTCAAAAAATAAAGTTCCCTCCATACAAACTTTGCACCTCTATTTAACCGCCTTAGGGATGAAATTTTCTAAAACACAGAAAGTACTTTTTTCTATTCTAATAAGTAATCTTTCTACAAAGTTTCAAGTCTCTAGTTCAAAAAATAATATTTCCCCCATACAAACATTGCACCCCTGTCCCCTACTTAACCCCCTTAGGAGTGGAATTTTGTAAAACGCTGCAAGAACTTTTTATGCATCTTAATAAGTAATCTTCCTACAAAGTTTCAAGTCAATAGTAAAAAAAAAAAGTTTCTCTCATACAATCTTTGCACCCCTATTTAACCCCCTTAGGGATGGGATTTCCAAAAATTCCATCTTGTCCCTTCTTTTTAGTCCCAGTAGTTTCGGCTGTGCGTTGATGAATTAGTCAGAAACATTTGATGCAGGCATTTAAATTATAAATAATTTACCATGTTATAACAATGCCATTAATATCTGGGGGCACGGCAGTTCCCCCGCCAAGTCGAGCGCGAAGCAAACACTGCCGTACCATCCTTTACTGGAACCATTTCGCCACATTTTCTGGCCCCTATTTGAGAACCTCTGGATAAGACCAGAATGCAGAAATTTTCGTCATCCAGTAAGCTATAATCACATACTTAAAATCCAAAATTTCAAGTCTGTAGGTCATTTAGTTCCGAAGTTAAGCGAAAGCAAAGTTTCGCATTTATGACACTCACTCACTCATGATCATCAAAATAGAACTAGTACTTCCCATAAACTCACAGAGCTGAAATTTGGTACAGTTAGGGTTTAATGGCCACATAAAGGGAAAATTATAAAAAATTGCTATTTCAACCCAGTTTTCTAGATACACCAACTATACAAATATATAGGATTACAAAGTTACATTTGCAGTGAATGGGAAAATTCAAAAGCAAGAATGGGCCTGCATTCATAGTTTGTATGTATGGATAACACATTACCCTAGAAAAAGAAGTGAGATTCCATAAAAAACACTCCATGTAAAAAAGAGGCCAAGTCTCGAAACTCTTCCACCGTAAAAAGTTGTGAAATATTTCGTAGAGCCAAGTTTCAGGCATTCTTATTAATCTTTATTTGCTTGCTAAATAAAATTTTGTGACTTGGCAATCACACAATACTACATAATTTTAGGTAAGTATGCAAAAATCTATAAATACAGTTAAGTTGTGTGATTGCCACGTTGCAGAATTTTATTTAGCAAGCAAAAACATTCCATGTAAAAAAGAGGCCAAGTCTCGAAACTCTTCCACCGTAAAAAGTTGTGAGATATTTCGTAGAGCCAAGTCTTAGGCATTCTTTAATCTTTATTTGCTTGCTAAATAAAATTCTGTAACTTGGCAATCACACCACTTTCCTGCATTAATGGATTTCTGCATACCTAAAGCTATGTAGTATTGTGTGATTGCCAAGTCACAAAAATTTATTTAGCAAGCAAATAAAGATAAAAGAATGCCTGAGACTTGGCTCTACGAAATATCTCACAACTTTTTACGGTGGAAGAGTTTCGAGACTTGACCTCTTTTTTACATGGCATGTTTTTTATGGGATGATGCATTTCCGATTAATGAGGCACAGAGTAGCTAAAGACAATCTGATTTGAAAATTATTAGTCAGGATATTCGTATCAGGCTACAACCTGCGCCGACAAGCCGAGCAAATCGAAAAATTCTCTATTTTACTATGACGTCGTGCACTCTAACAAACAACCTACGTTACGTAATCACATCGCTTACATTGCACGAGTAGGCTATACTGAATGCGAGAAAGGGGTAGCCTATAACGTTATTACATTATTATATCGGTTAAAAAAGTATCGGTTTTATATTAATGGTTTAGATTTATAACGTTATAATGGATATCGCTATACAGCGCGTCAAATATCGTTTTCGAGTATAGCGGTTTTAGGAATAATAACGTTATAAATGATAGCGCTATACGAAAATAGCGCTATTTAAAGGCCTGGCTAAGTAACGTAAAAATTGACACATACATAAGGTTATACGGCGGAACGTAAATATATGGCCGATTAGTGTACTAGTCGGGCTGGGTGTGAAGGAAGATTTGCCGCTGCGCCCGTGGGCGGTAAATCTCACTTACCGCCCGGGGTGACGTAAAAGTAGTTTAGGCGCAGCCTTAATTATCACAATTTTTGTTTTTTAATAATGAATTAAAGGTTTTCTTATGTCTACAAAGCCACTGTACTGAATTTTTTTGCCTAAATCCATTCAGTAGTTTTACTCACCTTAGTTCCGGGTATCTGTTTAATTTTGAAAGCAAAATGATCTTATGCGAAAAGTCGTAGAACTTACCGTCTCCTTCCTCAGTCGCCATTTAACGGTGTTAGAGAATAAATTATTATATTTAGCCAAAAAAAACTTCTTAAATTAAAAGATGATCCACAGTTTTAATTTATACCTTCTTTTCGGTCCAGTTCTGCAATGGTCGCAGTTCTAACTTAACCTAACCTACTTTTCTGCTAGCAGTTGCATTATGTTACCATGGATTTTGCAACACATCCGAAACGTCGGGAGACCTCAGTGAGGTAAATAAAATATGTTAATTATACGCGATTAAGTCCCGTTTAGTATAAATAATGTGTGAGAATCGTGAAAGTTTAAATCAATATATTGCATTATGTATTTTGACTAATTAACGGCTTACCTTACCAAATACTTAGTATATTTAATTATGACCGAAGAGTTACCTTACTTCAAAAATTACTTGTTCCTCATACATACTTTCAACCACTTTTAACCTCCTTAGATGATGAATAAAAAAAAACATTTTATTTTTTTCATTTCTCACATGCTCTAAAAGTTCGACTTTATGCAGTGCGTAGGCGACATAAAGTCGCTTTTTATGCTCTAGTGCATAAAGTAAAATCTTCGTCGAAGACCAAGGCAATCGGTCCAACAGCCAGCAGCAACTTTAACTTCATAGAATAAACTCTTTATTTTTATTTTATTATGTTTCGTTAGTGTTTATGTCATGTCACGTATCGTACCTACTGAAAAAAAGATTTTCATTTCATTTCCTCGCAGTCGAAGTGAAAAGGAGAGTGTACAATTCGTTCATAAAACCCATTTTACACTCGATTTTAGAACCATCCCGCGTAAATTATAATTTAATAATTTTCCTTTAATTTCGTTTTTGGAATCTCTAGCTCAAAAAAGAAAGTTTCCTCCATACAAATTTTGCACCCCAATTTAACCACCTTAGAGGTAGGATTTCCAACAATCCTTTTTTATCCCTTGCCTACGTTTTAAAAGGGAGTTCATGGTGCAGATTTCAAGTTTCTAGTTCTAATAGTTTCGGCTGTGCGTTGATAATAATCGGTCAGGACTTCTCCTTTTATATTTAAGTACGCAGATTAACCCCCTAAGGGGTGGAATTTTACAAAACGCTGAAAGTTCTTTTTTTGGTATTTAATAATTGATCTTTATACAAGGTTTCAAGTCTCTAGCTAAAATAAAAGTGTTCGCCATACAAACCTTGCACCCCTTTTTAACCCCCTTAGGAGTGGAATTTTCTAAAACGCTGAAATTTTTTTTTTGTATTATAATAAGTAATCTTTCTACAAAGTTTCAAATGTCTAGCTAAAAAAAAGTATTCCCCGTAAAATACTTGCACCCCTATTTAACCCACTTAGGGATGGAATTTCCAAAAATCCCGTCTTATCCCTTGCCTACGTTATAAGAGAAAGTTCTGGTGTAAATTTCATGTTCCTAGTCCCAGTAGTTTCGGCTGTGCGTTGATGAATCAGTCAGTCAGTCAGTCACGACTTCTTCTTTTATAGATTTAGAGGAGTTTTTTTTAATATTAGACATTAAGAGTACGCGCCATGACTCCTCCTGCACTGCATGTGATACGATTCAATAGCATCAGATTCGTAGTCATGATTCAGCAGATAGGCAGCAACACCTGTCGTTTTTGAAGTCGGGAGAATGAAGCGGGACTTTTGAGTTTATACCAATTCCTGTGTAGAGGGCACCACTACCGTGGTCACGTGACTCAGCTCCCGCCGCCATATTGCGTTTGTGCGATGGTGAGAGCATTTTGCCGTCACTAATAATTTATAATAAAAAAATATCTTTAACAATTAAATGCTGGAGCATACGAGTGAAATTTATCTCAAAACATATTTAAATACATTGTGATTATTATCGCTTCAATACAGATTGCTTGTATACGGTCAGTTCAAAGAAGAAAATTGTTCTGGGTTTCCACCATTGAAGTAACCAAGTGTGTGAACGAGTATCAGGAAAGGTTCGGAGAAGCGTACCGAAGGCTGTGCTGGGTAAAGTACTTAAAAATGCATGTATAAGCAAATATTGTAAAAAATACCTGTTTTTTGTGTCATTAATTGTTAGTTATTTACCGGCATTGATTGTTTACTTTGGTTATCGTTAAGAAATGTTTGTTCTAATTCGAATTGTTACATTTTTTTTTTGTTTGTGACGCCTTGTTTGAATAGTGTTTCTTTTAATAGAGTGATTTTCTGTTTACGATGTGCTAATGGGAATATATAAGTTTCGTATGTACTCGATTTTGGAGCGAAAGTCGCCGATCTCATACCTAACTCTTTTATTTACGTGATTAAGCACGAAAGCGCTGAAAGCTTTCATTATTAATTAGATCTTCAAATTAGTTTTAAATTGTGACCTTTGAAATCCTAGTACATTATGTACACGTAGCTAGGTGTACGGAGTTGTACCATGGAACCGCCATTTTGATTGCTAGCGCCTTGCCAGGGGAGAGAGGGGCGGCGGGAGGGGGCGGTGTTCACTAAAAAAAATGTGACGCTCATTCAGTTGGAATCAGTTCTGAACATCATGGAATTAATAATCCTAACCTTATATGTTGTTTGTGTTTTGACAGGTATTGTCACATGGAATGTAGCTTAGGGTCAACATGAATGGAGAAGTGAATGGCACTATGGAGGAGCCTATGGAAACAGCTCCTGGTTCTCCAGTGAACATACTAAACTGTAATAAAATTACCTCTGAAGACTGTGAAAATGAAAATAAATTGGAGGATAGTGAGAGTACAGGAATTAATAATCATTTAGAAAATAATGAGAAGGAGCCTGAAGCTATGGATGTGGATGCTTCAGGACAGAATGATAATGCTGACAACCACAGTCCAGACGGAAGTACTGCACTGACATCCGAAACGGCATCTACAAAGGAAACTAGCAATAACGTTATAGAGAACCCTTTGGAAAGTAGTTGTAGCAATAGTAATGAATCATATCCAGACTCCGTGAATAGTAACCAGGATAAGACAATATTTGTTGAACAGAAGGTAATGAGTTGTGAGGAGAAGAGCAAGCCAGGGAATGCTGAGAATAACTGCAGCGGGACTGTGACCGTCAATGATGAGGTGAGTTACCGTGCCTTTACTTTCTTGTCTTTCCTTTATTTACAAAATATTGTATTACTAAGTTAATAACTAAGTTAAGTCGTAACTAAGCAGAACAACCATTTAAATGGTGAGTGAAAGTTCTAATTCACTGTAAGTACTTGGTTTATAACTTCTAAATACTTTAATTAACTTAATTAAATTTCAGTGTCCTTAGTCACAGTTAAAACACTTTAATCAATAATTTAACTACTTTTAAATTCAATAATACAATAAAGCTGTTACTTCAGCTGAGGTAAACAGATCTAAAAATAAACAAAACTGGAGGACATTCTACAGAAAACAACTTTTTCGATAAGAATGGAATGCAACTGCAATGCAAATGCAACCCATTTGTCACTAGAAAAGTATACTGTTGTTTGTGTTTGATTATTTTCACTGGTTTTATAACATGAAACCGTCTTAAACAAGCAACTCACTGAGAGTTAAAGTAACATTATGTTCCTGCCAAATCCGTAACAGACCCTCCTAAACTAAGTGGTAAAGTATATTAGAAGACTTCATACTTTGTTATTGCCAATTTTGTCAAACTTCACTCAAGAGCCTGTTTCCGCCACTTCATTAAAATAATGAAATACTGTTGTTTGTATGTACAGTCAAGGACTTTAATTGCTGAGCCATTTAGATATCAACAAATTTTGGTTTTTATAAGTTAAACTTTGAGGTGTCCAGTATAAAGTGAGGTCTAAATGGCTCAACAATTAAAATCCCTGACCGTACTTACTCACGTCTTGATGATGATTGAAATTAAGTATTTCACATTCACATGTATGTTTCAGGTGTTTTATTAGTTAAATGGTAGTTTTAATCAAAAATGGGGTGTCCATTAAAACAAAATTATTTCATATTCTTTTTCAAATTATAAAAAAAAATCTAAATGAAAAAATGCTTGGTGTGTTTTTTCTTTATGTTAGTGAAATCATATGTTAATATATTTTTCGTATGTGAGCAATAATATTCCTGATATGAATGAAGCATAATTTATTATGTGATTAAGTAGTTACAGATAAAGTAGGTTTCTGTCTAAACTAAACTGACTACTCCTACCACCCATCACCCTTGTTCTATGTAAAGAAACGATAAACAAAAGATATTAAGAAACCTGTATCTGTGGTTGCATCTTAGTGTGTACATAGTATTGATAATGGATGCCTTTAATAACAATCAAACCTGGAACATCTTCTTAAAAAAAGAATCATATTTGGTTGTTGGACTTTCCTCTCATTATGCACCAGTCACATAAATAACTATTAAAGGTGTGACCGCATTAGTAAGGAAACATATTTCGCAACATCATCCTACTAATATTATAAATGCGAAATATGAATGCGAAAGTTTAGATGTTTGGATGTTTATAACTTGGATTAAAATATAGGATAGTTTTATCCCGTGCCCACGCAGACGAAGTCGCGGGCGGAAGTTAGTAATTTATATTTTTAATAAAAAAAAATCATATTATAACTTATATTAAAAAAAAAAAAAATCACATAACTTCACTTAATACTGCGACCCATTCGAGAGGCTACGCGACCACTGGGCGACGCGACCCACAGGGTTCGACCAACTGCAGGTTGTATGGTGTCTTAGCCCTGAAGGACTGGTAGAAATAGTTAACACTCAAGTGCCCTTCCACTCATCTTGGATCGTTGTAATAATACACAGCTTCTCGCGAATCACTATCCCAGTTACTAATATGTTGGTAAAATTGTATAATCTGTAATAATAGGTGTGTAAATAAAGTTTATTATTATTAATTAACACTACTTATGGGCCCTTTATGGTATCGCACAGCTATAAATAGAGAAGAGTGGAAAATCATGGAAAGAAGCCTTTTGGTCACAAAGACACGCCCACACTTCATAAATACAATATATAGTTGTTGGCAATGAAGGCTAATAATAATAAATAATAATAACAATAACACTACTTATCATAATTCTAAACACAATTAAAACCAGTCACTGAATAAAATATGTACTTAAACGTTTTTGGATAATTTTTCAGATCAGTATTTATATATATTATACTTTATTATACACTACGGCCTAGTAGTACCTGACTAGGTGAATCCAGGATAACAACATTTTTTATCAGTTACTTATATTTAATGTGAAAAAAAAAACAAAACATTCATTAAACTTTGAAATATAAATAATATTTCAGGCAATAAAATAACGTCAACCATAAAGTTACAACAAATAATAATAAACATTTTAAATAAACGAAAAATGCACTAAACTATTTTATTTTATCATTGCAAAATTCATCCACAGTGTAAATCAGAAGTAACGCTTTAAATCAGAAAGACGGACGCTCGCGCCAATTTCAGTTAAAATATTGTCAGGATCTGAAATATGTGGCAAAAAAATGGATTCGTCAACCAATTACAAAGCCCGCACGCTTTAGAAACGCAAATGTCAATATGACAAATGAAATAAAAAATTTAACGCCATTATGAGTGAATTAGGTTGGTAGGATGGTTGTTTATGAATAACTGAGTAGAAGCCCGGACAGATTACAGTGGTGGTGGGTCAAAAAACCGATCAAGTACGAGTCTGACTCGCGCACCGAGGGTTCCGCAGAAACTTTCAAACAACTTACCCGTCTTTTCCCGGACATTCATACCAATAAAACCTTAACAACGCATAGTAGCGTAAACGTCATGGAAACAGCGCCATTTACAGGTGCATTTTGTTCCTAACTTGCGGGACAAAGGAACTCGGTATGCATGTTGGTTTTTCAGCGATAATTCTGTATCACATGAACCAATTCATTTATTTTTTATTTCATTTGAAAGAAGGTACTTTCAGAAATTTACTAATGGGAATTTAAAGAAAAAAAACCTTCAAGGGTGATTCAATTACTAACTTAGCCCAGAAAAGGTTTTTTTTTAAACGTGCTCGTAAATGTATGCGTTAATATCACGAAATGAAGACATGAAGTTTCTTGTTTAAGCCTCCCCACATTCCTTCTTGGCCTTACGCCATGTATGAAAACCCTAAGTAAATCCATTATTGTCCTCTACTCTCACTTTTTAAATTTGCTTACTAATATTAAACTGACAAAGGAAAAATTACATACTGCCAACCATTACTAGACTCTTTAAGCATACTTACGACATAAAAAAAAACATAATCTATGGTATACTTATGTGCGGTTAAACATGGTGCTTGAACGGCTTGTTCAAATGGCATGTCTAAAAAATAAAAAAGGCGGCAAATTACCTATTATTTAATTGAGTAAGTACCTTGTATTAATTTTAATATTTCCACACATCGTTTGAGAAAAGCACTATACAATCCTCGGCCGGAACAGGGACTACGCCAAACTCGTCCAGCAATCCCTTACTTCACGGCCTCTGCAGTAATGTACTATTGTTTTATAGAAAATATAAGTATATAAAAAACAATTCGTTTTATATACTCGTGTCTTAGGCTCGTTTACAACTATTCCAGATTTAAAATTGATAGCCTAAGTCGTTCCAGAAATATTTAAAGGTAGAATCAGACGGTTCACTTTACTATCATTTTCTTGTTTCATTTTGCATCTTTTACTCAAAGTGAACAGTCTGAACAAAAAGTGAAACATGAAAGAAAAATGAAGCATTCACTCGAGTGTACATTCATTCAAGTGAACCGTCTGATTCTACCTTAACGCCGTGACAGAAAGACGGACGGCGTCGCACCATAAGAGTTCCTTTTTTACCTTTTTGGTACGGAACCCTAAAAATGACGTTGATTCTGTCCTATCGCGCGGTCGAAAAGTCACTTGGCTCTCAGCACACATGACCACAATACAAACGAGCATCTACGCGTAATAAGAGGTTAAGACTAATACTGGTTCGCCAAGAGCGAGTTATGGGGTGAGCTAATGAATAGCACCTTTAGAAGTGTCACTACCCGACCCTCGCATTCGGTGTCAATCCTTTAGGGGGCTGAAACCTGCAGTCCGAAGTTCCGGTAGGCGAATACCTATCAAATATCTCAATACGAAAAACATGGCCGATGCCCGATGCCCAGAGAGTCGAATATCTGTGTCTCTATCGCTCTAATCCCAAACATCGCGACGGCAATGGCGGGACCGTTACCGCAGAGTTTGAATATCTCTGTCTCTATCGATCGAATTAACCAAGTGCTATAGAGTCGCAAATATTCATACTTGACCGCTGGTCTAGAGCCGTTTATGTACACGAAGAACTCTAGAAATATAAATATTTAATGACTTAAATATGTAACACTGAGTTTGGGTCCTGCGCTAGGATTTCCTGTGTTAAGGACCATGTAATTTAATTACACATTTTACGCATCATTTTGAATCTCATAAAAGTCATATAATTTTATCAATTTCGAAGAATAGTGTTAGCGGTACTTTGTAACTAGACTAAACAACTAAAAGCAATCATTTGAATAAGTGAATTCCCAAACTCCGATCGCAGCGAAGTAACAGAACGTTTTAGTACCTGTATTGTATGTAATACCGTGAAAATCGATCGAAATTGCCGTAGAAAATATAGGCCAATTCACAAAAGCCAGTGTGAATGGGTTGAAGGAGTGGAGGGACGGGGGAAAGTATCCATGCAGGTATGTCGGTGGCACTCACTATAATAGATGACATTATGAGTTCGTTCCACTCCATTCGCATTACCTTTCGTGATTTAATCACTAACATTTATAAAATATTTAAAGGTAGGTAAACATCCCAAACTTTGATACACTGTTTGCCACAACCTCCATCACTTTGATCTAAGATTGAAGGTGCCAAGCCAACTAATGGGTCAGCGTTGACCACTGGCACTTAAATTAGGATTATGGTTCTGTTATTCTATATATTAGAAACCATCCTAAAATAAAAAAAAAAGACCGGGTTGCACTCCGGGAGTGCCGGCAGAAGTGAAAACTCAATAACATTGTAACAGTTTTTCGATCAGGTCACGTGACATCTTTCGGTGTCACCCTAAAAATGAATTTGACGCAAATTTATAAATAATTATCAATTATTTAGGCGGACGGCCCGCGGGCGCGTTGGGTGCGACGGACCCAACGCGCCGCCGCGGCGCAACGGTGCCGGGGTCCGGCGCGCCGACGGGCGGCGGCAAACATAATACCAATTTGTTTTTGCCATTGCGAAATATTTTTCAAAGCTTTATCTCTTTAGGAATAACGTCTAAATTCGAACTATTCGAATTTGCACAGCAGACGGCGGTGGCGACCAAAATATCAATTTGTTTTTGCCGTTGGTAAATATTTTTCTAAGCTTTATCTCTTTAGGAATAACGCCCAAATTCGAACTATTCTAATTTTCTCAATAGCAAAACGGTGAAGGACTCGTTGGTATTATTACAAATTTATTTGCGGAATATGCTATTGCAAAAAGTGTTTAACGGCTTTATACTCTTACGAATAGCGTTCAGTTTTGAATGAAGTTGAATAGGCTAGCAGCAAAAAGTGACCTCCGTCACATCTGACGTCACAAACCTCTGTCGCGTGTTTAACAATTTTTCCCCATCCCAAAAAGTGCTCAGCGCCGCTAAAGAAGTTTTCACTTCAAAAATGTTTTGTCATACTTGTCATTTGTCAAAATTTTAAGGTTTGTTAAATAACAATTAATAAATTTAAACTAGCTTAGCTAACTTATTTATTAGTGAAAACTTATATTTGTCCAGTTCCATCCGAGTTCAAGCGTAACTAGTAAATGTCGAAAGAGGTTGAGAATTGAGATGCTGTGAGTTTAGGGTCTTTGACCATCGGTTGCGCAACGACACCTCGCGATGAATGTCGACGGAATTTCTTAAAATTTTTTAGCTTTGCGTAATCGGCTGATCAAGAAAAACAAAGTAATTTTAAAGATATGCATATTAATAATTCTATTTTGAATAACACTGTAGGTAATGTTACTTTGATGCTATAGTGATACACATCTACTCAAATATATTGTTGTAAATATACCGGGCAGTCCCGGAACTACCCGACCTGACACTTAGTGGTTTTTATTTTGAGTAAATACTCTTTATAAAAATAATGAACTTTATAAAGTTTAAATTTGAAATTCGAACACGTAGCGTCGTTTGTCTTTTGTTTGTTCAAAAAGTACTGTACATCGCATATTAACTGAAAATTTGGATATGAAAAAGATGTGCGCAAGGTGGGTGCCGCGATTGCTCACAGTCGAACAAAAACGACGTCGCGAAGATATTTCGACCGAGTGTTTGGCAAAATTTCACAGGAGGAGGAACTAAATGGAGATTATGTAGAAAAAAAATTTTTTTTTTTTTAGATTTTCTTTAGTTTTCTCTGTCAGGTCGGACACTTTTGGGACTACCATCGTAGATATCTCGTCAGATATTTGATAGAATTCTTGCACTATTTGTGTAGTGACGAACCATAAGATCTTGGTATGGTGCATCAACTACTTGCACCACAACTACGTACAAACTGTCCGGAAAATAGTAATCGTTAATTTAAATATCTCGAAAATTATGGAGAGTTAACCAAAAAGGAGAACTGGAGACGGCACGGTTTTCGCGCAGTATGGCAGGAAGAACATGAACCTGTACACGTGTGATGAAAATTAAGCATTTATGCAATTATGTGAAAATGAGCTGGTTTCACATTTCAATAATAGTATATGCCCAACAAAGCCATACTTTTTAGCCAAGATATAGAATATGTAAAGCGTGGCTGGTAGTGGTAGAGTTACGACGTGTGGAGTAGGAAGCTTGGCGCTAATTACGATCTGATATCTTTTTCACGCTGAAAGCTGTATGAGCTATGGAGTCTTGGCATCACTTTACATGAAATGTTTTTGGTGGGATCTCATTCCTTTTTGTAAGGTAATTTCTAAAGAAGTGAATGGGAAAACCCATACAACCTTCCATCCCCTAATTTAAAGAGTGGGGGGTGATTTACTAAAAATCCTGAAATACATATCTTATTATTTATAACAAGGATAACAAGGACCACCTATATAAATTTTCAGCCCTCTAGCATCAAAATTTGCGGAAGTCTCATACAAATTTTCACCCCCTAGCTTAAGGGGTTGGGGGTTTCAAGTTTTAAGATTTTTTCGTTGTTTGTATACTCGGGGTATTTTAGATATCAATACAATCTAAAGTATAAGAGCTATGCAATTAAAACTTTATAGTTTTAATAAGTAAACCACTGACATCATATCCCGAAAATGTTGTTTATCTGGTACCCGAACCCAAGTTAAGAAGGTTCAAAAATACGACGAAGCGCTTCGAGAAAAGGTAGGTAGTGCCCTTGCGCTTCGCTTGGCTCGTCTTGGCGGGGGCACTCCCGTGCCCCCAGATAGATTTGCAAGTGGATTTTGTTAGTCAACAAGTTTTATGATCGTGTGTAAACAGCCCTAATATTATACAGCGTTGAAACACAATACGAGCAATAATTGAAATCAGATATAGGGTTCATTAATGTAATCGTTACACAAGAAGATTTTTTAAATTACTGTTAACTTCTTAGTTACGGCGTCTTCGCCGTAATTATTTTTTGAAACTTTACTCATATATCATATATCATTTATTTTCAAAATTGGATTTTACAATCTCTTTATGACGTCAATAATAATAATAAACAAATTACATAGGTACCCACATTAAATTACATATTCATTAACTAATTACAAAAATTAAATCATTAAAACCATACAATTTATTTCCACGGGTTCCGATCTTCATGGTATTCTGAAATTCTATAGTAACCTTTGTTACATAATTTTCCTTTTATCATAATTTTAAATTTATTTACAGGCAATGTTTGGATGTCTATCGGAATCTTATTATAATAATGTACACACTGACCTATAAACGAATTACTTATTTTATGGAGTCTACTATAATTGGCTACAAGTTCATTTTTATTTCGAGTGTTTCTCTTATGTATGTCGCATTTCCTTTTAAAAAGATGTTTGTTTCTGTGTACATACATAAGATTTTCAAAAATCTATTGACACGCAACAGTCAGGATACCAAATTTTCCAAATTTGTCTCGCAGAGAAACTCTTACTCCCAGGTTGTACACAGCTCGAACAGCCCGCTTTTGCAAAGTAAAGATGGAATTCACTTCTGAAGCGTGCCCCCATAAGAGGATGCCGTATGATATTAAGCTGTGAAAGTAGCTGAAATAGACCATTCGGGCTGTGTTCACGTTCGTTAGGGCTCTAATTTTCTTTACTGCAAATGCCGCAGAGCTGAGACGATTTGACAGTTTACTGATATGGGCTCCCCACTGCAACCTGGCGTCCAATGTTATGCCTAAAAATGTAGTCGATTCCACAAGATCCAATCGGTCACCCCTAATTCTGACGTTTGAAAGAACTGGTTTAACATTAGGTAAAACAAATTTTGATCAGCAGATTAACGCAAACATGCAACCTTGTGTTATCCTTAAGAGGAAACACTAAGGGCGAGATTACTGAGAAATAGGTATTTGTAAAATGTATGTTATCGCCAAACTCAAGCCTCCCCCCGCAGAGCGCGATAGAGACAACTGCAGCTTAGACTGAAAATACCTGTATTAAAAGTACATAAAATCAACGTTTCGTAGTGCCCTGATTTCTTCTCCAAAACTTGACCTATTTAACTATTTTTTGTATTTAAAATCAAAGAAAGGCTATGGCCTTGTTCCTATGTTTTCGTTTTTTAAATAATCTAGTCAAAATTGTTTTCTGGATATTTGAACACAGCGGAAAATCTGCCTTTTTTTTAGGTTTTTGAAGGTATCTTTATCTATATTAAAATTAAATTTATGAAAAAAAGAAAACATTCCAATAGTAGCCATAGATTTATGGAAAAAAAAATTGGTCTATCCAGGGAGAAAACAGGGGACTACGTTTCTATGGAAAAACGGCCCTTGTGCTTCCTCTTAATCGCTGTCGAAAAGGCCTTGGTCAATGGTGGTTCGAACTATTCGGTTATGACCTGAATAGTAAAATAAAAAAGTTTAAAAGTATTGTGAAATTGAGAAAAAAGTAATGCAGGGGATTAAATAATCACAAAGTGTGCAAAGTTTTGAGAGGAGGTATTTTCTGTCCCTTTTCTGCAAAACGCACCTTCATATAAAACTATTGTCATTTACTATGGCGCTGGAATGCCGTGACGTCACGATCCCCGAGCGTTTTCTCTCGGTAATGCCTTAGTAATTTTGTGATATATCTGAATGGGTTGTTCGTCACTATACCATATTTTTTCTAGGTTGGTTAGAATGATAGATGTCACTACATGATACATGCTATAACTTTGTAAGGCGGTAAGCAAAATTTCTTATTTTTTTCAAGGGACAAGTATTGCTTGTAAAAATTAAATCACGTCTAAAATGCGGATTTTATATAGACTTAATCTCAAAACAGTTAATAAAAGGTCTAGATACCGTGAAAACACTACGTAATATTTACTTATATTCTTAAGTGGACGTCATTACAATGTTGTTTCAATACGCTTGGATTGCTAGAGGTGAGGGTTATCGATTAAGAAAAAACGATGAAATATTGTGTTACAAAATAAGGAATTTTAATATAAATAAGTACCACTTTGTCATACCTGACAAATTGTATTAGTGGCAACACACATAGGACCTCCGTGCCGAGCCGCCATTTTGTATTTCGATGTCAATTGTCACCGCTTGGCAAATAACAATAATAACTAAGCTGACTGAGTAAATTTTTGTTTAACAACTCACGTTAATCGCGTAACCAAAATTTTGAAAATGCCTATCAAGATCGATGGGACAGGCATCTTCAAATAGCTTAAGGCGAGAACGCCATTCTGGGCAAAACGAGGCAAGCGCTTCCCACTTATGTGTTCACAACTGATTTCGGTAGTCTACAATCCCTTAATAGCTGACCTTTCATCGACTACATAGTGTAATTCGTAAGATAGATCAACCTTCAGTAAATTGTGATTGTATTTATCATTGGAATAATAATATAAAATATGATGCATTTCGTATCCATAATTATCAATATCTACGTGATCATTGATCATCTTGGAATTTTGAGATCTCACGCACGGCCAATGCCAGTTAGTCGTTTGGCACGCAGGTGTGGCTATTTCGTCGTAACAATACAACCGAATTGAGAACCCTCCTCCTTTTTTTAAAAGTCGGTTAAAAATTAAAACTAGATGTTATCCAACTAAAGGCGGATGGCTGTATAGTAGGGTTTCTGTCTTATGTCGCGACATTTATGCCAGACCAACTTAATGCCAGTTAAACATTTACAACACGAAATATGAGCTTGGGTTATTGACGACCAATATTTTGCTTGTACGATGTAAATGAACATGACTTTTGATGACCTTATTACTTTTGTGCGGACTTTTCAAATATATATTTTACATGAATAGGTATGAAGCTTACGTTGTATGCATACCGGCGGCCGTTGCTCTAATTAGCCAAATATTAACAAAAATACATAAATAAATAATTCACGTAAGGATTAAATATTTGGAAAATAAAAAATATTCGTAAATAGATACTTGTTTCTGAGTCTTGGACGTTTTATTTTAAGTATCTATTAAATATATCGTCGTCTAGCTCCCATAAAACACAAGCCTTATTAAGCTTACTATAGGATTATATTTGTCACAAGCAAGTAATTCCCAACGAGTGGCGGCGAACAAAAACACGATCGTTTAAGCAGTTTGACTGACGTGAGGAATGAATTTTCCGCAGGTGTATTGTACAAAGTTTTATAAAGCACGGGAAAAAAAATATTAGGACTAGTTAAGCTAGTTTGGGTGAAAACTAACATGACGGATTTGAATGAGACTTTACATTGAGCACTTTTTAAAGGCAAAGGTTTTACTCACATCGCGCGGTCCGAAATTGGCGTGATGTTGACTGATGAAATAAGGTGGATTATAATTTCCTTTTTAAAGTTTATGGTAAACATATCATTCTTATTTAATATATGTTACTGTAAGATTATGAACATAGTCAGTTTATAATTTTAGTCGAAAAAAAGCAATCTTGTTCTGACTTAAGTGGAACCAATCAGCGAACAGGGCGCAATCCCTAGCATACTAATTTGAGCTCAGTTGACAATTTGACGATTTGGCATTGATTGATTATATATGTATACCTAGTCGGTCCTTTCTGTCATTTATTTATTTATTTATTTTTATTTATTTCTTACACATTACATTTATAGGCTTACAGTAAAGTACCAAGGCGCCTATAATGTTAGGACTTAATTTAAAACTGTGCTTAATAAGTTAAATGAATACATAACAAAACTTACATACTAATCTAGGCACGTTGCTATATACCTACTAACAATACATGTTACATGTTATTTTAGTGAGCAGGGTTTGCCAGTCATAAGGTTTTTGATAGATAAAACTCAGCAATATACTTTTTCTTATTCGTATTTATACATGATTAAAAACTTATTTTATACGAATCAAATTGCAATACAATACGTTTTTAACAATTATCGCAATATGAAAAAAAATCCTTGTATCTTACTGTCAAAAATACCACTTACAACAAATTTTATAAAAAAACAGTGTTCCAGGTGACCAACAAGGTTTTTTGTATTTATTCTGAAACCAAGATTTTAGACCATGCTTATCCACTATCATTTGATTTTCTGTTAGCTTTCAATTCCCACTGCTCCCATCGAGAACTTTACGTACTGTTTACGTTTTCAGAAAAACGCGTAAATTTGATCTTGTGGGCAACAAGTACACTACGTAAAATGTGAATATGAAAGTTAGTTTTACCCAGACTTACATATCTTATGCTTCAAAATGGAGGTAACAGGGTTCAGGGAGGGTTCTGACTAAAATATCACGTAAGTTTGAAAGGTTTTAAGAATTGTGGAAAAAAGATAAAGTGAATCACGTCCGTGTTTTTGATTGGTTAAAAAAGTGCAAAATCTCTGAAGAAACTAGCATTTGTGTAATATGGCTTTAAGGCTTTCTTATTCGAGTAAAGCTACATACGCGACACATAATATCCGCTAGGCAGCGCAACGTTATCGTAATTCTACCCAGTAACGCACACCACTACATTTCACGCACACTATCTCACTTTACTGTGAAAGGTCACTGCCCTACGATTAATATTTTTTTTGGTGACATTAAGAATTTAAACCAGTCACCAACCTCCTTAGAGAAAACAGAAGCTGTCAAAACATCTTACTGGATTTCATAATTTATTCCAAGTATGTTTCTTATATACATTTCGGTGGGTGACATACAATAGGGGTGTAGACACTAAATAAAATAATCAATAATGTCGTATTTTCTCGAAAAAGGATTAAAAATGTAGTCAAATGGAGAAAAAAACAACGCAAAAGGTTAAATAATCATGAAGTTATAAGTGCCCAAAGTTTTAAGAAGGGATATGTTTTTTTCGCAAAACGCAACTTCATATGAAACGATGACGCTGGAAGATTGTGACGTCACTAATAGACGCCCATCGTGTTCGGCGCCGCCGTCGACGCGGCCCCCAGCAGCATCCCGTACCGTGACGTCACACACTGTTTGCGTTTTCTCTCTCTAACAAGCAATATTAAAACGGTTGTAGCTTCGTAATTCTTTAAGATATCTGAATGGAATTTTCGTCACTAGGCATATTTTTTTGCCTTCTTTCTTTCTCTTTCTGTCTCACGAAAGTTTAAATTCGATTCTTTCTTTTGGAGTAATAATAATTTTCGAGTCTACACCCCTATTGAAAAGTCAATAGTACCTACGATATTGACAACGTTATAGTAACTCTATGCGGTTTCCACTAAGGTGTGATTTGGTTTTATACCTACCCATGAAAAATTACACCTTTCCAGTGGAAATACGGACAGACGAACATGGCGACACTAGGGTTTATTGTTGACTATCGAACCCGTATAGTATCTCTTTGTTGTCTGTCTGTCAATTTGCCAATACCCTTTTCCTCAGGAATGCGTACACAAAAATAAAATACATGTCTGCAATCCCTTGAAACTGTGAAAATTCAAACAGTCATACGAAGTTATAAGATAGTGATAGAATCTTGCAACACGCCGTGCTTCCGACACATACCTACGTATAGGCCATCCACAGTAGGTATATATCACTATCATCATCACTACATAGTATAAAACAAAGTCGCTTCCCGCTGTCTGTCCCTATGTATGCTTAGATCTTTAAAACTGCGCAACGGATTTTAATGCGGTTTTTTTAATAGATAGAGTGATTCAAGAGGAAGGTTTATATGCATAATATAGTACCCGTGCGAAGCCGGGGCGAGTCGCTAGTGTAGTATAACCAGCATTATGTTATAATGTTCTAGAGAATTCCTTAGGCTCAGAGTAAAGAAAATGAAACCATTACTTGCGCAATCGTTGTTATCATATTATACTTACTTATACGAAAATAATAAGTACACAGTATATATGTAGCTACTTAACTGCCTTTAAGTAAATTACATCATATAATGACACAATCTAATTCGAGAATAAAATAGGTTTATGTGTTATGTTAGGTCACAAAATATACACATGTATACGCAATACTGTTTTAGGTGGTCTTCCTTCTTCATTTACTTTCAGTTTAAAAATATGCAGAGGTTGAAGTGTGCTGGTAGCTAGATTAGTATTTTGAAGATCTGTATCCGAATGGCGTCGCTTTGTATTGTCCACAATTTGTTCGATAGCATCATGACGGGGCCTGCTATGTTATTGTAATGAAAACAGACGGGCTGTGGCAGTAACTATTTATTTGGGAGAACACACGAGTAAAAACATTAAATATGATTTAGTATAAAACCATCTTGTAGAAAGCTATCAACCGGAATGAATGAAGTCTTGACATTTGCAAACGACATTACCTATTCTCATTCAGCTCGTCATGCGCAGACGATTGGATGTCAAATATAGAATTACGTATGGCCAGTGTGTGCCATCAACAGTGTACACACACCTCATTACAACACACCCCCTCAATCGACTGCTCATGACAGACCTTGAAACACTGATGTCTATTTTAGAAAACCCAATTTTAAATTTCCAATTAAATAAAACCATAAACCATCAAAGGTATACAAATAAAATATCCCGTTATCCCCTTATCTAAAACTCTAATACCTATAAAGCTAACATACTTTAGCATACTCCTTCTTATACATATAGCATATAAAACCCCTTTATAAATTTTACACTATTCCCTTGCCCGATATATCAATATACCAACCTCTACATTTATCATAAATACTCCCCACTCAACTTCATAATACTTCAACATATTCAACTCCTTTATAACATTATACACTATTCCTCTACTCGACTCATCAATATTATACTAACCTCCACATCATAATAAATTCTCCCACTCGACTTCACAACAACATTACAACAAAACCTAACAATGTAACTATTTACATCTATTATTCCCCATTACACCCCCTTAAATGAATCATTGTTAAAGGCGTATTTTCATTAACATCCACAGCTTGAACTTCGTTCTCTTCCGTTACTTCAGTCTTCGAAGAATTCTTCACTTCCATCAGAATATGTAGCATTATCAAAAATAAAATCATTTACAAAATTATCATTATTATTCGGTATAATATTTTCATCCACACTTCTTCCATTATTTTCATGTTTCATTTTTATTTCTTTCAACTTCACTTATTTCACCTTCATTTCCTTCGGTTTCATTTGTTTCATCATTTATTTCGGCCTCATTTGTTTCACCTTCATTTCTTTCGATTTCAATTGTCTCACTGTTATTTGTTTCATCTTCATTTGTTTTTCTAAATTTTCCGCCTTCTCGATCTTCTTGTATTGTTCTCAATTATTTCTTTTCTAAATTCTGTTTCCTCATTTTTGTCTAATTGCCACAACCCATTGATTCTAACATTATTTTCATCACTATAAAGATAGATTCCTTGTTCGTCTTCATTTATATTTCGTTACAAACGAATCAATCGATCGTTCGATGTCAATCCGTCACCGTTGGTTGCTAGGCTTATAAAATCAACAACTTTCTTGTTGCTATCCTTACAAATCTTCTTGTTTTGATACGATAATACCGTTTAATTGAAAGCCACTCAACACAACTGTTATTTTGTAGCTATATGCCCATGACCTGTTATTGTAATAAAAACAGACGGGCTATGGCAGTAACTAACACACGAGTAAAAACATTAAATATTATTTAGTACAGAACCATCTTGTAGAAAGCTATCAACCGGAATGAATTAAGTCTGACGTTAGCAGACGACATTACCTATTCTCATTCAGCTCGTCATGCGCAGACGATTGGATGTCAAATATAGAATTACGTATGGCCAGTGTGTGCCATCAACAGTGTGCACACACCCCATTACAACATGCTATACTATGTCTTCGATAGTTTTTGCAGCAGTAGAAGTATTAGCGGGAGACCAGTGGAACGTCCAATTGTAGTTGTGAGTGTGAGTTGATCTTATAAATATTGTGACTATGTCTTTCTCTTAATGGTTAGGATTCAAGCCGTTGGCACTGCAGCACTATACTTCACTGGGTGGCGTAAACATAATGGCAGGATCACAATTACAGCATCATAAATGGCAAACTCTTCATATTTCGTAGGTACACGATACGGTGCTCCTTGTACTTCATATTATTTATTTAGAATATTAGCTTTGCAAAATCAATAGTTGCGTAAGACAACATGACATAAATGTCAAATGCAGACGTACCTAATATGTCAGATGTTACGATAAATCTATCACAAACACACACATACACATATATAGCGTAAAAGACAATGTGGCCTGTGTAATAAAAAAATACTCCTCATACTAAAGAAACTAATTGAAACTTTTTACATTAAGAAAGGGCCCGAAGAAGAAAAATGTAGAAAATTACGTTGTAATGGTATGTTTTTTGAACTTTTATATTAGTGCGTATTGTAAAAAAACCATAACATCTAGTTTGAGTGCTTATCCAACCACATTACATCTTATATTTTTTCCGTAAAATCATATTATCTGGTTGCTGGTATTAAATTTGCGAAAAATATGGTTGTCAAAATGAAAAAATCGCTACAGACGTCCGTCCAGCCCGAGGCCGCATGGCCATCTGCCTACTAAAATGAGACGCGCAGGTCACTTTCCCAGATAAATTGTGTGTAGATAAATATAAAGCCATTTTTAAAGAAAGTGTCCGTAAAAAGATCTTCTTTGCATTGTTGCCCATTTTTTGTCATTATTCACTTGAGTCAATTTTGCGTCTACTTTATGTATGTATGACTCGAAATCGGATCAGAATATTCCCTTTTTTCTTGGTATGATATGATCGAGCGAAGTATAAAATATCGAGTTTTGGTCCGTAAAAGTAACAAGGGCGATTATTAAACTATAACATATCTCAATATCCCATCAAAAAACTCAGTATTTCATTGTTTATTATTGAATGTAAAATAGCTCGATTTCGAATAACTTGGCCTTAAGTGTTTAAATCCAATAATCGTTCTAATTTATCAGTATTTAATGAGCTATCAAACCATAAATAGCATTAAATAAAAACATTATTGGTATTATTTACTATGCGGCAAAACATTTGTGACAGAACTTATGGACCGACTAGGTATTATAATTTATAAACTAACCAAAATAATGTGTTAAATTGGGAATTGTTTTGACAGTTCGCGATTTTTAGACAGTTTCTAATATTGCGAGTAAGATAATAAACTGACGGTGTTCACAATCTAATGGTGACATGTACAAATAAATGTATAATCTTTATAACCTCAATTATATTTTAACCTCTTGATCGCCATAGTGAAATATGTAAAGGCCGGTTTATATCTACAGACATTGAGCGTGCCAGACACGTGCCGTGGCAGACAAAATAATATTATTTTATACAGTGTCTATTAACGTATTTATATGTGGCCGCGCAGACACCAACCCCCCTCCCGACCCCGGAATGTGTCTGCCACGCGTCTGGCACGCTCAATGTCTGTAGATGTAAACGGACCTTATGTCGTGTCTCACACGCCAAAGTCTTTGTATGTAGCAAACGAAAAAAGAACCGTACTTGATAGCACGTAGGTATCCTTTACATGACAGTGGCGTTGTAGGCACGGCAGCTCTTGTCATCTGCACGTGTCTGTGGCGGTCAAGAGGTGTACGTTCAGAAAAATACAACTATAATTTTATTGGGCAAACAGTTTAGGTTAGTTTAGACAACAATATTGGGATATATTTTAAATTTTAAAGAATGCTATTCCCGCACGACTTCATGAATTCAGTTCAATTTCTGGGGCTATGAATTATTATACAATAAAGTTACATTTCAACAGTAAGTAATTGTCGCAAAAGTATAAATTCGCAAAAGTAAAATATTTAATAATCAATCCTAACTCCTATTTCACCTACTACGTAAATACGTTAATGACCCGGCGCACTCCAATGTAGCTTGTGCAACTCTCAATCGACTGGTGGAACCCGCTTGTGGGAAGCCAGCGACCGATTTGCTACTATATGGGTACTTTCTCAGGGAATACTAACGTACAATGTACTTCAGTCCACTACACACTGATGCTTATTGAGGTACACCAGCACGCAGCTTTCCAAAGTGTCAGTCAGTCAAGTTAATACAGGGACAAGAGGACCGCGGTTCAATTTTTGTTTGAAGGACCAAATGTAAAATCCTGAGGGGATTTCACTAAAATAATCTATGGGGAGAGCTAGAACCCTATACAGTTTTTTTTTATCATAACTAATTTTTAAGTTGAAATTAAATTTTAATTAAAATTTCTTGTCACCCTACTAATGGTTTAGTCTGAAAAGTTTAATACCTCTTTTCAAACTATCAGCCATAGAAACTTAAAACATAAATGAGCAATAAGCGGTGGAATTTAATCGGTGAACAGGAACCCATTTTTCTAATTCAGTAATCGATGGCGGTCACGTTTATGTAGTACTTAAGTGGAACCAAGTTTTTTTTATCATAACTAATTTTTAAGTTGTAATTAAATTTTAATTAAAATTTATTGTCACCCTACTAATGGTTTAGTCTGAAAAGTTTAATACCTCTTTTCAAACTATCAGCCATAGAAACTTAAAACATAAATGAGCAATAAGCTGTCAATTTATCATTGTCAAATTCATAACAAACGTCTGATCTGTCTAGTTTCCCGCCAAAGCCAGCAAGCACTTGACGTATGTACACTTACGAGTAACTTCCCTTCAATAAAAGTAGGGTGTCCATTTATTCAGTCAGTGTACATTTTACCTATGTTAATTAAGTGTGATTAATTAGATTGTGAGCTATATTGCACGAGACCTCACGTATTGGTTTCTGTGTAGATTGATAATTAAGATTTTTGGATTCCTGATCACCGATTAAATTCCACCGTGTATATACAAATTCTGTTTTGATGAGTGCTTCTATACAATTATAATATTTTCGTAGTGTGCGTTTACATATTCAGCATCACATGACTGGCGTATGCGAATCTGCATTTTAATGTCCTAATCAAGTAGCTTACCTTTTGGAGAAGGGTAGATCAATTCTTTCTTATTCTCGTTGCCACGGCTATAGGAAGACTTCAAAACCATAATACTTTATTTATTTAAAGGAATCAGATGACGAGGTTGACTCAGAAGAAGATTCGTCTGAAGAAGGGTCGGAGTTGTCTGCCGCACCCAGAGCTGAGGATACCGTCAGTATTAATTCAGACTCCGATCCCGATGGCGGCGACGATACGTCACAAGAAAGCCAGAGCAAGAATAACAGCAACGATATAATCATTTTAGAAAACGACATTGGACCTGACAGCCATAATGACAACTCTCGTGATTCTGCTGCCCCAGAGGTCCACGAGATCATAAGTGATAATGATAATGACGACTGTGTGATGACCAATGATGAAAAGTCGAGTTCAAGTGTTAGTGATAATAAAGTACAGCTGCGACGCAGTAATAGGGCAATCAAACGAAAAATCTACATTGATGAAGAAATGGGAAATGGGGCAGATGGATCTGACATTGAAGAAGTCGAATTGGAAGATCCATTAACTCGCCAATCCAAGCCTATAGTCGTAAATGACACTAAGGCTTTAGTTGCGATGGCAGTGAAGCAGTCTAAGATGGGAACGGCTAATAGTAATCAGAAGAAGGAACCAACAGTAGTTATTATAGATACTAATTCAATTATGTCTGGAAAAATTCCGACGCCTGCGCCACCGAAGTCGTCCATAGCGACTATGAGCGCCGAAAACTTGTATCAAAGTATTGTAGCCCGCGGCACGACCGTTACCCCAGTGAGTAGCAAAACAATCTCCAACACTGCTACCACCCAACACTCCGCCCCGACTGCGCAGCCCTCAATACTACCTTCTCTGACTGATGACATGTTTGTTGTGGAAGCACCCTCATTTATTGTACCTTACGTGTACGAAAAGCCTTCTATTAAGCCATTTAGAGAATTTGTAGACATATTAGGTAAAGAATTAGAAGAACAAAGAGCCAAAGAAGAGCAAGAAAGATTAGAAAAAGAGAAGATGGAAAAGGAGAAACGGGAGAAAGAGAGGCAAGAGAAAAGGGAGCGAGGCGAAGCAGTGGAGGAGTCCGAGGACGAGGGGGAGAAGGGGAAGGACAAGGACAAGGAGAAGGACAAGGAGAAGGAGAAGGACAAGGAGAAGGACGAGGCCGGAGAGGAGGAGAAGAAAAAGAAAAAGGCTGAAAAGAAAGGTATAATTAACATTGCACACGACTCCTTAGTAATACTTATTTGTGTATGATTTTTTTAAACATTGTCTAAAAAAACAATTATTTCGTATCTCTATTGACGTGAAAGATCTAACATATACGAAATCTACATATTAGGGTTCGTCTATGACGTCTCTAAAAACGTGTCTACGGTTTTCATTTTAAACTAATTAACACAAAAGTTATGGCCACAAAACCAGTTTTTTGGCCTAAATTGTTCAACTTTGATGACTAATATCTCGAAGACTATCTCGTAACTTTGAAGTAAATATGGGATACTATATTGCTTGAAGCTGTTGTTGTTAATATAATAAGCTACAAAATACATTAGAAAACTAAGGGATTCAGATCGAAGGTCATTGGCGTATGGCGTATGGCGAGCCCCTTAAATGTTTCCTTATATTTTCAGAGAAAAGACAGCGCAAAACTGAAGATGATGATGCGTCGTGGGATGGGGAATCATCCACTGATTCCGAAGATGATATTAATAGTGATGAAGAAGATAAAACGGTTGTTATTAAGGATAAAGCTGACTCTATAGAGGAAATTAAAGATGTATCGGAACTGATTACAGATAAGGTCGCCACTGGCAAGTCTGACAACTATTTTGACTGTTCACTTGGGAAATTTTTTATAAACATTGGATTGAACTTTGTGCAGGAATATGTACAGAATGATTTATTAAAACAACAAAACCGAAAGCTTTACAGGGAAAAGAAAACCGGTCACAGCACCAGGGCGACCGAATCGTCCATTGCGTCTCTCATGAAAAATTTAGAGTTTAGTAAAGAAAACAATGCACCTTACAGATATCCTGAAATTAAATGTGAATTTTGTAGTTTCAAAACTGAATCTATGTTGGTTATGTCTCATCACCTGGAGACGCCACACATGAAGAATAACGTTTATAAATGTAATTTCTGTGCATTTGAAATTCGAAGTCCTCATGATATTCTGTACCATATGGAAGCCGAGCATAATACCAGAGGAAAACTAGAGAGAGCGCCCGCTTACCACCAGTGCGCTAACTGTCCCTTTGAGGACAACGGCAAGGGCAAGCTCGCGCGGCATCTCATACCGTGCGCCAAGAAATTCAAGCCGGAAATCAACTTGGCGCCGCCTGTCGAGTGGGAGCCTCCAGCGAAAATACCAAAGGTTAGTACTTTCTACAAGCAAAAGCTATTTCTTAACTTAGTTACCTATACAATAGGAAAGATGCAATATTTTTGCTTTCATTTGATTCGCATGTAGAATAGACCATGAAAATTTTATCGATTCCTGCCAGCATCAGCATACGGAAGTATTATCTGAATCGAAACGAATGATTATGCCACGAAATTAAAGTAACACAAATACATGGTACGTTACACCGTACCTGTTACGTAATGATAGAAAAAAATAAAATCGTATGTGCATCTTATAACAGCGTATTATAATTTTAGGTGAACCCATTATCTTATTACTTGATTTTATTTATTAGTTCGTTAGGTCATCTAATCTGTAAACAAACCACCATATTGAAAGACAATTTCAATATGGCGGTTTGTTTACAGCCACTTTAGTGGGCAGTGACCCTGCCAACAAAGCTGACTGTCCTGGGTTCGAATCCCGGTAAGGGCAAATATCTGTATGTCTAGGATGTTTTCTGTGCATTTAAGTCCATTAAATATGTATATCGTCGCCTAGTATCTATAACAACCCATATTGAGCTTACTATGGAACTAGTATTATGTGTAAGATGGTCCCTTGTTACATATTAATTTATTTAATCAGTAACTTTATAAAAAGTTCGTTTGGAGGGATTTGGGGGGTATGCGGAAACTACACATTTAATAAAAAAACAATCTTTATCAAAATTTAGAATGGACAGAGGCTGTACATTATTCAGTTAAGTCAAATCGCCTTATTGTGTAAGGCTAGTGAAGAGACGGGGACTGCTAGTCAGTTTTAATTTATTAGTAAAACGTCAAATCTCATAAATCTCATAATCGTTCTTGACCCAATAATTGTTTGCTGCGTTTCAGATAACGAGATCACGGAACAACATGTTGGGCGGTTACCAAGGCGGTTTCGGTCGGGCGCAGGTCGGCAACAGCATGTGCCGGACTCCTATAAACATGGCGAATCTGATGAGCGGTGCGGCCGCGATCGGGGCCGTCGGGCCGGGCGCAACGTTCCGCGCGCGCGGCCGCGTCCCCGTGGCCACGCCCCCGCGGCCCGGCATGCACGGGAACACCATGATACGGGGCGTCATGGTGCGGCAACCTGCGCCAGCATTGGTATGTCCTTGACTCGATTCATACTTGCACGAACTTACGATTACATACCGATTGAAGTTCAATATGGCGCCGGCAGCTGCAATTAGTTTCATTATAGACGGTATGCCGTCAGTCGTTCTGCCATTTAATCGAATATCTTAACACTTTCGCAACCGGACTAAAAATGGAACAATACACCAGAAACCGGCAGAACTCGCTAGGCGTGTAGGTTCATGCTACTGCCCGCCGAGCGGGACGAGATCTGAGCAAACATTACGACTGCGTTCCAGGCGGGTTCTTGGTTGCGAACGTGTTAGTATAAAATATAGAGGTTTGAAGCGTGCCTGGATGTATTTCCATGTTATCCACCAACCAACTACCCGCCCACCACTCTAGCATCGTACGCAGCATCTATGCGAGTGCACATCACGCCGGTTTTTTGGAGGAGTAGGCAGAGATTACGTATTGCCAGTCTTTACTGTCTTAACACACGTCCTTAGCTTCCTTTATAATATTCTCCGTACACGCTTGTCTGTTTAACTTTTGATTTAACTTGAATATTAAATGAAATATGTATCTTATTTAGAACAACAATAAAAATGCAATGCTGCCTAAGTCGATGCACCAGCCGTCGATCTCGATCACGCCGCTGCCGCGGCAGCCGCAGCCCGCGCCGGCGCCCGCGCACACCAAGAGCACCTTCGTCATCTGCGAGATCTGCGACGGCTACATCAAGGACCTCGAGCAGCTCCGCAACCACATGCAGTGGATACATAAAGTCAAAATACATCCCAAAATGATATACAATAGGCCGCCGCTCAATTGCCAAAAGTGTCAATTCAGGTCAGTACGCACACAGTCTATGAACCTAGGGAGGTAAATTCTAAAATAAAGTCATAGAATATGTCGTGTTATTTTACCAAATAACATGATAAAACTATTTTTATAATAACTTTCACTACTGATCTATACAGGTAAATTAATTTCAGTTCCACTTAACAGTTGCTCAATATCTATTGGATTATCTACGTCAACATTGATGAAATAAAGTTTAGCCACGTGTGTTAAAGAGCGAATTTGAATTGAATATTTTGATGCAAAATCAATACGGTTTGGCTTGGTTCTGAAAAGAATGAATAATTTTGGTGTTTTCAGATTTTTCACCGACCAAGGCTTAGAAAGACATTTGCTGGGGTCACACGGACTCGTCACCAGCTCTATGCAGGAAGCGGCTAATAAAGGGAAGGACGCCGGCCGTTGTCCGGTTTGTGGCAGGGTGAGCTTTGTTTCTAACTAAGATTTACTTAATTAAACCGTAAATTTTAATGGGGCCAATCAACTATTTCTTGTTGTTATTTTGTCCCGTTAGCCAGGACACGATAAGACAGAGTTTCTTACAAAAATTGTTACAACATGAACTTCGAACATGGCTCTTTAAAAAAAGGGTGGAATATGGCAAGAAAACCCAACATTTGGTGGATTTTAACCCGCGAAATCGCAGGTTTAAGGGTCACCCTTGGCAGTCTTGGCACCCTGCGCTGTCTCTTGAGACGTAACCGTTGATAGTGACAGAAAAAAGTTGATTCACTCAGTTACTAAATTTATTTCCGGCTTGACTATAATGTGTGTTGTTGGTGTTTGCAGGTATATCAGTGGAAGTTGCTCAACCACGTAGCTAGAGATCATAATCTGACGCTGAAGCCAGCGCATCTGTCATACAAGTGCACCGTGTGCACAGCTACCTTTGGGATGTACAAACAGTTCGAGAACCACGTTTATTCCGCTCACAGCGTTGTAGCCAAGCGCGTGATGGACAAGAGTAAGTCGGCCGCGCCCGCCGCGAAGCCGAACGACTCGCTGCTCAAGCCACTCAAGATTAACGACGAGATTACCATCATACCGCAACCAGTCAAGTTCTCAACCCCCACGCAGGCTAAGGATAAATAATGAGGTAATTTTAACTGATCATTATTTAAATTTTGTCTGAAAATCCAATTGGCGTTTGGTTAGAGAATTTTACTCTTAGTGAAGCACGGCGGAGAAGAGGGTGTGTCTAGAAGCTAAACGAAATGATTCACCTCTAATATTTTTAAGTTAGTCTATGGTGACCATGATGCCCTAACTGTATAACTAAATTCAATGTTTTATTACGTATACATATACGCCCTTATGCATTCGATATCGTTTAATATCAATTATGAGCTTTTGGCGAAAGTATCGATTATTTTACTAATCATGAACACGGAATACTATAATAGAGTAAAAGACTACCGCTCATAAGTGTTATACTCATTATTTTTTTCATAAAAATGCAAAAATGTCTCACGCGTACATTTTTGGCCAATTGCGTATTGAAATGATATAATTCGTATATCCAAAAACGCAAAAGGCCAATGTAGGTATAATGATTTGGCCAATCGCGCAAAGTAAAGGCTTCAATTCGTATATGGCCACTTGCACTTCAGTGTAACAGGCCACATATTAGGCCATAATTATAATAGCTATAGTTAAGTCAACTATCAAAGTATATGTATATTTTGACGACCAGTTAGCCTAGTGGGTAGTGACGCTGCCTACGAAGCTGAAGGTCCTGGGTTCGAATCCCGGTCAGGACAAATATTTGTGTGATGAGACTGATGAGCATGAGTGTTTGTTTCTGAGTCTTGGATGTTTTCTATGTATTTAAGTATTTCTATATCTATTAAATAAATCGTCGTCTAGTACCCATAATACAAGCCTTATTGAGCTTACTATGGGACTAGGTCGATTTGTGTAAGATTGTCCCCTAATATTTATTTATTCGTTTATAAAAATGCGAATACAAAAAAAAATTGCAAAAAAAATAATATGTACAATATGGATGATGATTGATGACTAAGCTAAGATTTTTTTATGATGTCATTCGAACCAGTTATTGAAGAGGATCAAATTTTTGTATGGGAGCAACTACAATTAAAGAATAAATACCCAAAAATTTGAAACAAAGATTGACCTCGCTGGCGGCAGCGCAAAACGCTTCATACTGATTTACTGAAAGACACACAGGTATGACGTCACAACTGACATTTGTACTAATTGTTGTATGGAAAATCAGGTAAATTGTTGTTTCGGTTGCTAAATACTGCGTTTAAGTACATAGTTATCATAACATACAATATTGTTTCTAAAAAAGCGTAAGGAATTAAAAGCACCATTGATAGGATATTGGATTATTTAGGATTATTGGTAACATTAAATTTACTCTTGAACAATTAAAAAAAATGCATATTTTTTCTAAACTTTCAAGTTTCATATCTTTTTATGATTTTAATTATATTTAATAATTTATACTTTATTACGATAATTTGATGGTTTACTATCCATTTAGCATCACTACGTTAACAATTTGAACATGAGGCATCATGCCTATTTGAGGTTTATTCCTCATAATTGTGCAAGAAGTTCCGAAACGTATTGCGCACATGGCTATATTCCAACTGTAAATAATAATGCAGTGTACAAGTAAATCGATGCGCACGTCACATTTAAGCCAAATAATTGAACAAACATTCTGGCATAATAAGGTGAGTTTACTATCGAAAAATGAAGCGTGCTAGAATTGGAATTTGAAATTGGATTTCAATATCACCAATGCGATTTTTTGAATATCGTACAACAGCTTTATCATGCATACACATTTCTGATCAGTTCGATTCTGACGACAAATAGTACGACCGTATTATGAATATGTAAAAACGAAATAATGGATGTTTGCGGCTTATGCGAAGTATTATAGTATGGTAAATAATGGGATGATGTAGTTAAAACACTAGAGACGCATCCTTGACGCTGGGTGGCGATGTGTAGTTATAACTGACACAATAACATAAAAAGTGAAATGGAGATTCTCCTGCCCTAACTTCCAGTCCGTTGATTTATTAATTATGTATTAACTGCCAACGTGGTTTCGCCCGCGTATTGCAAAGACGCTGGTAAATCCGATAAAGTTAAATATAGAAAAACTATGAACAAATCACAAACTTTAGATAATCTCGACAAGGAAAGCGTTGTGGCGGTGACTCGCAGGACTGCGTGATGGCGCCACACCGCGCAGGACCGCGGGTGGCTCCAAAAGCGTGTTTCCAGTTGCCAATTAAACTCCTTGTTGCACACCATACCAATAATGAGAAAATAAACAAAAGTTAAAGTGAATTCGATTGACACCTATGCTATTTCATTGATACCATTACTTGAGTTACACTGCATGGGTTAAAAATAATGCCATTGGTGATGTCCCCAGGTCGCATTTTGCTCTCTCTGAACGTTTTACTTAAGCATATTTGAAAGGGAATTTACATGATTTAAGATCCACTGCGAATTTTGAATATGTTTATAATGCAAATGCCTTGCGAAATATTTATTCCTGCTCTTTTATCTACATCTACACCTACACTAATCTACACTAATAATATATCTACACTAATATTATAAAGAGGAAAGATTTGATTGTTTGTTTGTGTGTTCGTATTGAATAGGCTCCGAAACTACTGGACCGTTTTGAAAAAATATTTTACCATTAGAAGCCGACATTATCCCTGATGAACATAGGCTACTTTTTACCGCGGGAAAATGCTTCATTCCTACGGGAAAACGGGTAATCCGTGCGAAGCCGGGCCGGGCAGCTAGTACATACAAATATTTATATGTATTGGCATGTGTTTATTTTTCTAGGATTAATACCTATTAGGTTTTGTTTTCATTTTCTCTGTGTTTTTGTACACAGTATAAGTTTGCCTATCTCGTTCTACCTACCTTCCTCTCAATTGCTCAAAGGTTAGCTGGAAGAGATCCCTTATAGGGATAAGTTCGCCTTTGTACTTTGATCTATTGTGTGACATATATATTCTTTAACCTGTTATTGTGCACAATAAAGTGCTTACATACATACATACATAAATTAAATAAAGCAGCGAATGAAATAGTATGTAGTTTTATATAATGTTGTGTATATTGCGGTGGTGAAAAAATACAAATATTGTACTGATCTACTACAAAGATAGCCCCTTTAACCGAGTCGGTTCCTGCGGTGACTGCGCACTGCGCAGTGGCGGAGAGGTATGGTTATGTGGCCTGAGAGCTTTATCTAGCAACCGATTCGGCGTCGCTGTCACGAATTTGTTGATTTGTCTGATCTTTATAAGACCGAGCCTGAAGAATGAGTGTAGATGTTATTGAGGTTGGTCCTTGCAAATTCAATATTGTATGTTGGCTGTATGTGGAGTACAGAGGGGGAGTATAGTGTGTTGACTGACAGCGGGTGTTGTTGCAGGCGAGGCCGGAGCCGCGCCCCCGGGGCCGCCAGCTTGCCGTCGCCGCCACGCGCCGCCTCCGCCTCCTCCGCGTTCGACTCGCACGAGTTTCACCATTAGTATACATTCGAATTACTCGCCACCGCCAACTTTCTAGATAAGTCACTTGCAGCTAATAAGATCACTGATACCTAAAGCAATAAATTAAGAGCAATCTTGCAATGTAATTAAACTATTTTGCTTTTTAGAAGTTGAAGTTCCTTCGACCTACAGGTAACAATTTATGTGTTTGCTAAATGTATGTGTTATTGTACTTGGTTCTGAGGAAAATATGCACTGCCTAGGCTATAAGAGCCAGTGATATGTTGGACGAGTTTTATACAATCCGTTCAACCTAGTATGGTTTGATGGCTTATGATAGTAGTGTAGTACTGACGCGGACAGCAGCGCAGTTGTAGTGACTAACTGCATACTACAAAATAAATGTATGTGTGATTAGTAAATATTTTGTTAAATTGGAATGTATACTAAACGCTTTAGAGCATTCTTCAAATGTAGGCTCTAAAATACCTCAAGATTTTTAGCGTCGGAAAGAGATTTGGGATATATCTTTTGTTACACCATCGTGTTCTATAGTTTCAAATGATGGTTTTGAACACTTGAATATTATATATAATATATATTTGTGCGAGGCTATGTTATTTCCTCGCATTGTATAATTCGTCTATAAAGTTAGGTAAAGAATTTGTCTGATATTAGAATCATAATGCACCGAAATGAACGAATTTACGGTTTATTTGCCGCAGTTGTAAGGGAAGATAGCGAAACAAAGAATAGTATAAAGATGATAGTTGTTTTTCCAGCCAAAAGCTTCGTATTGTGACACACTATAGCTTACATTTTGCCGGCCACGTATCGCTGCCACTATGAGAAACCTCTTCTGAGATGGGCCTGTCTTCTGAAGCTCGGACCTCCTGTGCAGTCAAGGGTAAACATGTGTTTATCAATCTTGACTGTACGAATGGACAGCAAATATAATCAAATAAACAAACAGAATTGTACCTTGTGGTCGAAATGGTTCAACATATTCGTTTTGAAACCAGTGGCTCTTTGGAGCATTATAAATGTAAACATTTAGTTAACAAATGGCGATTTCTGGCCAAATTGCGGTTGGAAGAGCTTTATGAGACCGGCCTATCGCGAACGGTATTTACGTGTACATACTTAGTAAAGAATACTATAGGTATCTTGTTAGTTACGAGATGTTTTTCATCTAGTTTTATATGCAGTGTTACGGATTTATAACGATTTTATAATTCACGATACTTTACCGAAGATAATACAATCACGAAACCACTTAGACCTGTGGGTGCGAAACGAGATTAGTCACATGATTCGACTGGAGCCTGGGAATATTTGCATGCAACATTGATTTGCATGATAGCCCGTTACATTCATATTTGTTTCCAATGGTACATTATGAATATAGCAGTGTTGCTGTGTATCAGTTACCTCCCTTGCTTAGAACAATCGCAAACATGTCAGGAGCAACTGGTTTATGTGTGTTAGTGTTGTGGTGTTCGGCCCGTTGTCGAATATTAAGGATTAGGGTCACAGGGTTACAAACGTGCGCCCCCCGCCCCATGCTTGGGACTAGTTAAGATATTAATTAAATATATAATAGACCAGCTGCCTGCGCGGCCTCTCACGCCACGCGTAAGTGTAAGGCCTGAGTGGCCGCTCCGCTCAGAGCGGGGCGTCCACTCAGGCCTTACACTAATGCATACATCGGGTGCCGGAGATTTTATTATTATTTGCCGCTAAGAAATTGCATGCATTTTTCTCACTGAATCCGCGTGTCTAGTTACATAAAGTTGTCAGTTTTGTGATGCTTACACATATCTGAATATGTAAAAAAGTGGCAGTATATTTTTCTAATAAGTATTGATATTTTGAATGGATTCTATCTCAAAATAGATATCATTCATGATTCTAAATACATTCTTAACCAAAGGTGTTTTGGATTCAATAGTATAACTATAAAATATTATGTTTGATGTAATAGAGTGTCCGAGGTTTAGTCTTGTTGTAGTTAAATTATGAATAGATAGATAATTATAAACAAATAAGAGGGTATGTAATGTTTTCAACCATAGCGGACGTGTGAAGAGTTAATAATATTGCTTATGATAATATTTAAAACGTACTAACTACTGCCCGCGACTGCCTGCTACGACGTACGTGCACGCATATAGCTATGTCCTGTTCTTATGACTAAGTTACATTATTGGAAAGTTCTGTCAACTGTGTTATATATCCGTTCAGTCGTTTTTGCGATTAAGAAACACGTACATCGGCACAGACTTTCACGTTTATTAAATTATTAGAATTAATGAAACACTTGGGTCGGTAAAATCAAGACTGGCGCAGGTATTTGTCATAAATTCCACGTGATCTGAGGCCTGAGGCAGTTCCACGTCTATCACAGTCAGAAAGAAGGATTTATACTTCAAAGTTATAATTAAAAGTTACAATTTTACAACACAGTTAAACAAGAATACCCGATACGTTACGATTTCAGTTGACTTAAAATGCGTTCTATATCTTAACGCATCCTATGAAAGTGCACATATGACATGTCCATTTAGCGCGGGGCGGGGCTGTAACGGTTCGTCGACGCAACTTGCAAAGCGAGAGCCACACAGAGGGTTGACCATAGACTTACATGGAGCTGTGAGAATACCCTTTCGGCACTTCCATTTCTTCGTCACTTTAAAATTGCTTTTTATTATTATCGGTTTGTTAATATTTTTATAGAAGGTAACGGATGTCTATACTTAATAACTAGTACTGTCTTTTTCCTTATAATTACATTTGTGTTGTGATTTGTAACATTGCTTTATCAGCGTAATTATGCACGGATACATACCTACTTGTCGTTTTAAGTGCTTTTAATAGTGTCGTATTTGGCGCCATAAATTGATCAAAAACGAATCTATACAGAACTCATTAATGTCACAACTTTAATGTGTTGGGGTAATTGTGTTGGCCGTTGGCTGAATATCCAGAAAATGTGTGGAGATGGGTGTTCGTATATTTAACGTGTCAAGTGCCGCATGCTTGACCGCTGGGTGTAATAAATATGTGAAATCTTCGCACATCTCTGTGGATAAATGCCCTTTAGTTAAAAGTGTACATATTAACAATATGGCAGATGCTTGTTATCTGGCTAACACACGCTACGGGTTACGAATTTGACACCCCATAAAAATCTACTTACATAAGCTGGTCTAAATTGACATACATTCAGATGTAATCTCTATGACTAATGATTGCAAGAGCACTTTTAGAAAAGTCTGTACAAAGTAACTCTTGAGACTAACTTTTAACTTTCCTTTTTGTTACCATATTTCTCAATGATAATATGAAATTTGTTACATTTTTTAACAATTTAGTTTCCGTTGTACTTATGTCTTAATTCCAAAGAATTTCTTAACATTTTATTACAACTGATTTAGAAAATAGGGGACAAAAAGTTTTTTTTTTTAATTTGGGTATTTTAAGCTAACTTTCTACAAACTTTTCTAGCATTCTTCACTAGGATAATACAATATGGACATACAAATCATTGAACTAATGCACATAAATCATAATGTCCAACATAATTAAGCTCTCCGTTTTAAAGTAAGGCTTATTTCAATTTTGTAACAGAATTTTAGACAAATGCATGACATGATGGAAAAATAGCGTGAACCTCTCGATGGCATCCATGACCAGTGGCATTCAAGATTTTAAATTGAATTTAAAGTAGATACAACGCCACGCCGATCGGTGAATGTTTGTATTATATTCATGAGTTTCTTGTTTATTTCCCACTGTGTGAAAAGAGTGATCGGGTTTGTGTTGTGAAACGTGCAATCTCGTAAACCTTGTATAGCAGACATACAAGAATATAGCACCAGCCCAATTACATTGACTTCATTATGCTAGCGTACCGAAGGTTAAAAAAATTGATCTACTTATTAGCTTTGGTATCAGAATTCTCATCGGACTTTAATTTGGATTGCAAGTGGAGTGCGAACACAATAACGATAAGGTTGTCTTACTTGACAATGATTAATTTGTGGATATTATATATTCATATCAAAATTATAAAGTCTTACTATTGATTCGTTATGATTTATAATTGGGTAAAAGAACAATATTACTTCATACGAGTACATAATAATACTTCATTCTTACTCCATCCAAAATATTCGATTTTCGACGTGTAAGTAAGTTACAGCCACGGACCTTAATTAATAGCCACTTAGGAGCTCCTTCATTTTGTGGCTTGTCTACAAAATTAACGATGTCTGCTCATCAAATAAAGTCCCTAATTGATCGTACCACTTGTAGGTTCCTATTTCTTTGGTGCGATTTTTAGAATGCTGTTTTAAAGTGGTCGAGTGCTGTCGTGCCCACCACGCCAACAACCCATAAAAAGGTCGGAATAAAGTTGTACTTTGATCATGAATAAAATCTATCTAATCATGTTTTGCACAGCACTACGAGATTCGTCATTTTTGATAAGGCAACAGCTCTTGGCGTGTGAATGATCACTTCATTCAAATATGAGAGCGTTGAAAAGGTTAATCAATCCTCAAGGCTTTGGTGGACAGTTTGAGAAGTTTTTCATTTAAATATTGTTTGCACATACGAAAATTACGATTAAATATTATTATATTATATTACCTTTATTAGAGATATCTCGAACAAGGGAAAGACCATTGAGTGATTGTATTAATGATTACGCATTCCTAATTATTTAACATTACTTCTGTGTAGTATCGGAGGTGCGTGGTAAAATATTTATTATTTGTAATAAGAATTTTTAAATTAATGACTACGAACGAAAGTTTAAACATAATTTAATAATTAATGTCCTATTGTGTTTTTTTAATTTTTATGTGCGTTGCATGTTTGATGATTGCGATTCGTTATGATTTATAATTGGGTAAAATAACAATATTACTTCATACGAGTACATAATAATACTTCATTCTTACTCCATCCAAAATATTCGATTTTCGACGTGTAAGTAAGTTACAGCCACGGACCTTAATTAATAGCCACTTAGGAGCTCCTTAATTTTGTGGCTTGTCTACAAAATTAACAATGTCTGCTCATCAAATAAAGTCCCTAATTGATCGTACCACTTGTAGGTTCCTATTTCTTTGGTGCGATTTTTAGAATGCTGTTTTAATTAAATAAAGTCCCGTTGGAGACGTAACTTTAGACGCGCAGCAAATTCATGTTATGTTGAAACGCTTATTTTAATCGGTCATTGGAAATCTCGTAATCGCCGTTGAACTGAATCTAAAACCATACGATACAACACCCGCGCCTTACAAGTCTTCTACGTTTCCCCTGTAGTTATATTTACTAACTTTTGACCTTTAGTTACCCATAGTGTAAAGACAATTAGTTGGTTTTCTAATTAATGATAAATTTTAATTGGTAGTGACTGATTATAAATAGTCTGTTCTAGATATGTGTTTTTTACACAAGGTCCCAATACTGACTGATCCATCCCTATAGTTTTACCATCCTAATATTTTTACTTGGCATATTTACACCAGATAGAAAGTCCTTAATCAATCCTCAAGGCATTGGTGGACAGTTTGACAAGTTTTTCATTTAAATATTGTTTGCACATACGAAAATTACGATGAAATATTATTATATTATATTACCTTTATTAGAGATATCTCGAACAAGGGAAAGACCATTGAGTGATTGTATTAATGATTACGCATTCCTAATTATTTAACATTACTCTGTGTAGTATCGGAGGTGCGTGGTAAAATATTTATTATTTATAATAAGAATTTTTAAATTAATGACTACGAACGAAAGTTTAAACATAATTTAATAATTAATGTCCTATTGTGTTTTTTTAATTTTTATGTGCGTTGCATGTTTGATGACTGCGATTCGTAGAGAACCTAATTAATTTAGGAAAAGTAATTATAGTAAACGACAGGAAAGATTCAGATTTGTAACACTTTTGTTATCTGTAAATATTAGGTATCGTTTAAATATTTGTAATAAAGATACCTTACCATACTATCGATGTTTTTATTTGTTTTATTGGTTTATATTACGTGTATCGATGCTTATATGTATAAGTAACGCGGGGGTAACGTACCATGATATGATTTAAGTATTGTACGTTTGGCGCGCTCGTTCCAGCGGCGCTACCAATCGAATCTAGAAGTTCATATATCTTAGTCTCTGTCGTTCGAGTACAATCGCCATCAGATATATCGGAGCGGCCAAAGTGCTCACAATCATCGGAACACGTCTCTAATGCCTCGACAATAGAGGCGTGTTCCGATATTTGTGAGCACCTTGGCCGCTCCGATATATCTGATGGCGACTGTACCATGATAAGCCACAAGAGACGCGAGATATCCGAACTTCGTGGTTATACTCGTAGCTCGGACGTGAGCTGGCCGGGCGTGTGCGGGCAACGAGCGCGCGCAACTATTTCAATCAACATTAGGGTAGCGATGATATGCAGATACCATTCTTAATACTTATCGATCCAGCAATGTACGTCGAATTGACATTGTCAGGTGTCAATTGTCAAGTTGGTATTAGAAATGTTAGAAATCAAATGAAGTGTTAGGCGCTTTTTTCGGTTTTTCTGGCTCGTCTATTTACCGTGTTTACTTGGGATCGACAGTCGACTGCACCATAAGGAAAGCACTGCTGATGACAGTCGAAGTCGACTGACGAATCGATATTAAAAAAGTACTTAATGTGTAGTAGTAGTTAATGTGTTTTTAATGGGCTAATTACCCGACTGTCTCAGAAGGACGGTTATGTTATTAGAGTTTAGTCGCTGGGCGATCAAGCTCAGCTCGGGTGAAAATACGGATAAAACGATTTTTACCGTTCATGAGACCCGACCGACCTTAGCCAGTCAATGAACTGACAACTTGTATGGGTAAAAAAACGATTTAGGAAATAATTTATAATAGCTTATCTTTTCTGTGTAACGGATATATTATCAATTAAATAGTTACCCAGCGACAGAATCCAAAATTACAGACATCAAAAAAATGATAAATTAACTAGCTTCTAAAAAGTCAGAAAAAATATTAATAATTTTTTTGTCTTTATTTTGGTTCATTTGCTTTATAATATTCAAGTTAAATCATACAAAAAAAGACAATGCATGCTTCATTTAAATCTACAAAATTACTTCCGGGTGGAAAGTTTGTCGGATTCTTGAATATAGCATCTTAGAATAACATTTTAAAATGAAATCAACAAAAAAACGCTATTATAAATTAATGTTTTTTAAAACCGTATTTTGCCTGGAGTATCTCATGAATGGTAAAAATTTTCGAGCTTATATGATAGGTCACCAGGGTAACCTATCATAAGCTCGAAAATCGTAATTCCGAATGTTACAATCCCGAAAACGTTTCCCTTTTTATTAGTTCAGGAATTTTTGTTTGCCCGAAATTACATTTCCCGATTTCCGCTCAGGGACACAAGCTAACCCTAACCTACAAATGATACCATTGTTACGATCATTTGTTGTTTTTTTACTGCGGGGGGCTTTTTAAGAACTCGTGCTTAAATGTTTTGACCTAAACTAGCCCCTTTTCTATCAATTGTTTATTTTGTACGTTCACAGTTTTAAATCTAACCTAACCCACTTATTAGCAAAAGTTTATTTTCGCATCGCAATTTTAAAGTGCACTTCTGTAGGGTTTTTAGTAGGGGTAGTTCAATGGTCTTGGTGTAAAAGTTATTCGTTGTTTGAAATTGAATTCTGTTGTGTTGGGTTAAAATAGGTAAGTTAAGTAAGACAAATATTGGGACATTTACTTTCATCATCATCATATCAGCCGAAAGACGTCCACTGCTGGACATAGGCCTCCGCCAAAGAGTGCCAAAGTGACCGGTCCTGCGCCACCCGCATCCAGCGGACTCCAGCAACCTTTACCAGGTCATCAGTCCACCTTGCGGGGGGCCTACCCACGCCGCGCCTTCCGGTACGTGGTCGCCACTCGAGAACCTTTCCGCCCCAACGGCCATCGGTTCTACGTGCTATGTGCCCCGCCCACTGCCACTTAAGTTTAGCGATTCGGAGGGCTATATCTGTTACCTTGGTTCTACTGCGGATAGCCTCATTTCTGATGCGATCCCGCAGAGAAACTCCCAACATAGCCCTCTCCATAGCCCTTTGGGTGACTTTGAGCCTTCTTATGAGGCCCATAGTAAGCGACCACGTTTTAGTACCATATGTCATCACTGGCAACACACACTGGTCAAAGACTCTCGTCTTGAGACACTGCGGAATATTGGACGAAAAGATGTGCCGTAGCTTCCCGAACGCTGCCCAGCCGAGTCAGATTCGACGATAGACCTCTTTCTCGAAGTTGCTGATTTTTCTGAATGCTCATTTTTCATCTAAAATTAAAATGTATATTAAAATTTCTCATTTTCCGTGCACGTGGATGACTCTCATTTAATACCATTTCAAATTGATAGCTTAAGTAGTTCGTGAGATATTTCACTTTGTGACAGACAGACAGATAGACAGACGGACGGAGTCGCACCATATAACCCATATGGTGCATTTTTTACCTTTTTTGGTACGGAACCCTAAAAATGGGAACTAAAAACTTTCAAAGTGGCGGCTAGTGACCCGCTGTATTACATTATCCGTAAGCCCACTCCCAACCCAATAAACCTGATGGTCGTCTCTCAAGCCCCCCAAGGGGCCCGGAGGAGCCGAACGCGGCTGTGCCGCTTTTAGCGGGATCGGGCGCCGTCCGCGACAACGAACGGGTAGCTGGGGGCGGGCGCTATGCCCTTCTAGTCCGGTGGGGTGGGATCATCCGCTATGTCCGTCGGTGAGGTCGAGCCCTGCCGGGTGAGACTCCATTTGGAGAGGCCCGGCGAGCGACCTGCGGGAACGTCCAGTCAGGTCCGGGTGTCTTAAGGGGCTAGCCCTCCTGGCACAGTTCGGCCAGCCCCCTAAGGATGATGGGGGCGGGGTTTGCTCCTGTCTGCAGAGCGCCGAGCACGTTCTTGGCTTGCCGGTAGGGGGGGGGGGGTGGTCAGTGTCGTGCGGTGGTCTGGTCGGCGCTGCTGCAAGAGGAGCGAGCGCAGGGGCGGCGTTTGTGTGGGCGGCGGCGGTCTGGGCGGCGGCGTCGGTCGTCTGGGTGTTGGTATCGGCGGCGGTGGCGGCGGGGTGACCCCTGCCGCAATGGCGCCGCGTCGTTCGCCCTCGCCATGAGGGAGTTGGGGGGGTTCTGTGCTGGGCTGGGCTGAGCTGTTCGCTGGGTGGGGGCCGCCGCAGTTGGCGCAGGTCCCCTCCTGGTCGCGCGGCCGCTCGCACTGGCCCGCAAAGTGTGGCCCCGCGCAGCGGAAACACCTGACTGGGCGGCGGCAGCCGTGCGAGGAGTGACTGAAGGCCTGGCAGCGGTGGCACTGCGCCGGCCCCTTCTTGCCGCGCCATGCTTCCACCACCACTCCCGTCATCCCGAGCAGCTCCCGGACGCCGTAGATTTCCGGGATGAGACCGTCGGTTTTGGTCAGCTGCGTATAAAATACGCAGCCGGGTCTTCCAGCACGCGCGTCAACATGGCGCGTGTAAATTGGGGCGAATCCCTTCGCCGCCAGGTCTTCGGAGATGTGTGCCGGGTCCGTGTTTGCGGGGAGCCCCCTGATGCACACCTTCAGGGGGATCTCTTCTTTCGGCTGGAGCGCCGACCACGATAAGCTGTCGCCGAGGGCCTCGAGGTAGGCCTGCACCACCCTGTACTCCTCGTAGTCCTCGGGGAGGAAGCGAATTCCGCTTCCGTATCGTCGGGACTTGGGGTAGCGGCCCAGTCGCTCTCGGATCTTCCGGAAGTGCGCGTTCCAATCCGGGAGGTTGTCGACCGTGATTGGTCGCGGCTTCTTCCGGGGCGGCTGGGTCGTGGCTGGTCCTGGTGTGGTTGCTGGTAGAGTCGGGTTGGGGGCCGGCGCGGTAGCGGCCTCTTCCCGGCTCTCGTCGTCGCCGTCGCTAGCCTCGTCGCTCTCGCCCAGGATGTCCATCGGGGACAAGTCCAGGCGGAGGAGGCTGGATGGATGGGCCCCCTCGGGTGGGGACCCCAGACTGCACTTGGCCCCGATGAACGGGGGGAGCGCGGTTTTCGCTGGCGGCGCCTGCGCTGGGGTTTGCACCAGCGGCGGCGACATGGTGGCGGGCGTCCGGTGGACCTTGAGTCCTCCGTACGGCGGCGTTTTGTCCAGCGGGAAGGTCTGCTGTGGCGTGGTCTGAGGCGGTGTTGGCGTCGGCGTGGGCCGCACCGCGCGGGGCGCGGCGTGCTTCGGCGCGGGCGCTAGGCGGAGCGCTGGGTTCGCTCTGCCCGCTCCGAAGGCGGGCGGCGATCGCGGTGCGGGCTTAGGAGCCGCGGCCTGGCGCTGCGTTGCGGGTGCGCGCTGCGGCTGGGGCGCGGTCGCGGGGACCTTTTTGAGGGAGGACGCGATGGTGGCGGCCGCGTAGGTCGGCATCTTCGGGCGGGCGCCCGAGGAGTTGTCGGCTCGGGTGAGCGGGGTAAGGTGGTCGACTATTTCGCGGACCACGTCGGCGGGCGTCCTGGGGAAGAGGGCTTCCCCGGCGCTCTCGCTCGTGGGTGTTCCCGGCGTGCTCGGTGTTGAAGCGGCCTTGTGGGCTGCCGCGGATGCGCGCAGGGCGTTGGCGAACGCCCGTTGGATGCGCGGGACGCGGGCGGCGCTGGCCGCGTCGCCTAGGCCGCGGGTGCGGCGGAATGTCCGTTGGCGGTTGGAGCTGTCTAGTGAGGCTCCCGCGGGGCGCGGGGTTGGCGGAGGCATTTTATTTTCTGTGTGGGTATTTCACCCACACGATTTCTCGCTCTACCCCCACCTTTGCTTGTCAAAGGCGAGGGGTGAGGAGCGATTGGGGGGCCCTCTCTAGGGCTCCCTGTGACGCTTGGTGCGCGATCGCGGCGGCGCGGCTGCCCTTACCCGTTTCGTACGCGGCCAGACCCCGGTGAGACCCGCTTGTGGGAGGCCGAAGCTGGTCGGGACTAGACGGGCGGTACAGCGGCACGGGTAGCGGCGGTTGACGTAGGGTGGCGGTCCGGGCGCGGGAGGAGAGGTGGTGCGTTCCTGTCAAGCGTAGCGAATCCTCCCAACCCAATACACCTACGGCTCATGACAACATGATAAAATTGATGGCAGCAGGTAGGCAGTGGCGACGGCGGTGGCGACCAAAATATCAATTTGGTTTTGCCGTTGGTAAATATTTTTCTAAGCTTTATCTCTTTAGGAATAACGCCCAAATTCGAACTATTCGAATTTTCTCAATAGCCAAACGGTGAAGGACGCGTTGGTTAAAATTACAAATTTATTTGCAGAATATGCTATTGCAAAAAGTGTTTAACGGCTTTATACTCTTACGAATAGCGTTCAGTTTTGAATGAAGTCGAATCGGCTAGCAGCAAAAAGTGACCTCCTTCACATCTGACGTCACAAAACTCTGTCGCGTGTTTAACAATTTTTCCCCATCCCAAAAAGTGCTCAGCGCCGCTAAAGAAGTTTTCACTTCAAAAAAACTATGGTACTGATACTTATGTGCGGTTAAACATGTTGCTCGAACGGCTTGTTCAAAAAGGCGACAAATTACCTATTATTTAATTGCTTGTATTTATTTTAATTTTAATATTTCCTCACATCGTTTAAGAAAAGCACTATACAATCCTCGGCCGGAACAGGGATTGCTGGACGACATTGGGGTAGACGGCCGAGTAGTAGACGAGGCCGGATACAACGAGACCCCCGACCCCCTTACTTCACGGCCTCTGAAGTAATGTACTATTATGCCAAAAGACGCAGAACGTTCCATCCCCGTCCCAATTGAACGGTATTAGAGAATAAATTATTTGGCTCATTGATTGATTTATGAACTGATATGATAAGCAAATCAGGCAGAATTGTTTTGGAGATATCTTTATGGAAAAGGCTTCCATTGCACAGCTCTAACCACACTATGAATCTAGACAGGTCTGAATATGCATTGCAAAATCCTGCAATATGCCGATGATATTGCCATATACTCTAAGAACAGGGAACAAAATTGCCTCTGAGAAAATAATTCCGCTCTTGAGTCTCTTCAGTATTGCGGCTTTCCTCACATGCCCTTTCCCTTTCTCTAATCAAATGCTCTCTATTATGTTATCTAGGAGTACGCAATCTCCTCTGTGCAATGTTCGTCTCGGTAATGAGATTATCCCCGTCAAATATTTTATAACATTTTTAGGTGTTATTTTCGACAGGCATCTGCTAGGCGTCCCCCACTCCTCTCTTACCTAACAAAAAGTGCGAAAAAAATATTAACTTCTTAAGAGCTCTTTCCGGTGCGTGGGGGGGGTGCCCAAGCTTATTCTCAAAAACTCCTATAATATAACGCTTTGGTTAGACGGCACCTCGACATCGGCACTTATCTCTGAGCCGTGTACTAAAGGAGCCTACGCCAAGCGTACCTACCCTTTCTTTATGTGGGTACAGTCAGCGTCATATAATTAGTAGCAGCCAGAGTAGTCAAATATTTCGTAACACACCCTTATTCTTACAGTAATAAAGACGTGTACCGAAATATTTGGCTACCTTGGCTGCTACTAACTATATGACGCTCAAATTAAACAATCCATCGTTTCGTGTCAATTAGGAAATAGAAATAGAAATTTAAGTACAAGGTAGTAGATTCCCCTGTGTGCCTGTGGTGGAGTGGAGAGGTTGGTTTTATAGACCACATATTTACAAGTATCTACGTAATATCCCCTTCTTTAATCTCTACTCTATGTTACCAAAATTAAATGTCCCTCTCCTTCGAATGTAGCTACTATCTAACCCACAGACTAATAAGATGTAGAGAAGAATAATATTAAACTAACTTTTTTAATCCCTATTAACACACAACAGTGCTCACTGCAAATAGTGCAGATAATATATAGATATATCAGATCTTTAGCAGTGGTAATTGGGTGTGGATGTGTTTGTGTCGTCCGTTTGTTCGCAGGGCATGAGCATCTTTTGATTTGATACTAGCAAATTTGTGACACAGTTGGCCAGAACGCCAGAAAAAAAGAAAAAGAAGAAGGTTCGAGTCAAGTTCGCTTCCCCTGCTAACGCCATAACATAAAGCTACAAAGGAAATAACATGCTTAGTTGGCAAAAAGTGTGATATATAACGCTTTTCCTAGCATCGTGGAGAAGGGAGTAGTCGGCGGCAGCGTAGCGCTCCCTCGCCAGTAGGTTCAGTGCGCTAACATGTGGCGGTGGGCGGCGCTGGGGCAGGCTTCCACGCTGCTGCTTGTGGGAGCCACGATCAATTTTGGATTCTTCACACGATCAAGAAACTTTTTGCCAACACCACAGGTATAACCAACTGTTTTTATATTTTTTATATGTGCATTGCGATTTTCTGTTGGATCAATTTACGTGTCGTACTCTATAATATTCAAATATATTTACTAAAACTAGTGAAAATGATTTTTCAAGAAACCCAACTGCTTTTTTACGAATATTATAATAGCTTATGTCACTCCTCATTTTGAGGCAGTCAGGTAATAAGTGTATATTTATCTCACGCCAATTGGTATTTAACAGATTAAAATATATTTATTTGGAAAACAAATAAAGATAAGTTAACATAACAACAACTTACAGACTACTACCTAGTTTACAAAGTATGAAATCAATAAAAAAAAACTAACCCTGTAAAAAACTAAAAATAATTCTGAGATTATATAGATGAACAAAACTTTCTAAAATACTTGGAAAACATTACAGCTTCAACTAGTTATTGCTATTTTTAAGGTTTGGAAATAAATATTAAAGATTATAATATTTAAAATGGACGCATTGGCCATATAAAATTATTCTGTAATTTCCTGAGAAGCAAACTTGATAAGCCTACCTAACAGCGAGCGTTTTTGATGTTTCATAAAAAGTTGGTGATTTGACAATCAGTGAGATATATTTACCTATACAACACACCGTAATATTGCACATGCAATACTTATTGACTGATTTTGTACGCGGGGTCTGAGGAGGTTAATAGATGAGACATACTCGTATCATGGACGAAGTAGGTACCTAATTGTTGCAGGAAAGGCACATCTACTTATATCTATAATAACGATTTTCCGAACAGAAAACCTCGCCGGTTACCTAATTATGTTCATCGTATGTCTTGCCGTCTTTAAATTCTAGTAGATTCGTAAAACTATACCTACAATCATTACTGTGTGCCTGTTAACGGCATATACTACAACTTTTGGATCGAATATAACGTTTAATACAACTTAAAATGTAGAACAAACTGTTTACAGATTTGAAGTTACTTAATTAATTTACGAAATTAATGATTGTGAGTGCATTCAACCTGTACGAGTATTCCCACCAAACTACATTGACACTCTTATTTTGACAGGGTTCCATGGAGGCTCAATAATTAACATCGTTGTTCAGTACAAATGTACCTACTTTAGGGCAGTAAATATTTTGAACGCACATTACACTGGCGAAATGAATAGGTGCGACAAACGTCCGAATGCTCTACGCTGTACTAGTATACCTATAATGGCATGGGCACTCTATGTCAAAGCATTATGATTTAAATTCGAACTAAGAGGATTTTACTTCATTTGAATTTAAGCCGTCACTTTGACATCTTATCTTATCTTATATAGATGAGGGCCCTTTCGGATACACTTCGACCCTATGGGATCTTTTGTGCATTTGCCCTCTCCTTTATGTCTACTCCCAAGCTCGCTCCATCATTTCCACGAAACGGATGATGCAGCTTAACGGGAGCACCTTGAATTCCTTTGGTTGCGGATAGCCGTTACCAAAGTAATTCATTCTTTGTCTGGCAAGGGCATGACATTCACACAATAAGTGTTCCATGGTTTCATCCTCCTCGCCACACATTCTACAGTCGAGACTGTCCGATAATCCCATCTTGGCCAAGAGATCCTTGACCCCGAAGTGACCCGTGAACACCCCAGATATGATTCTGAGTTGCTTCCTGCTGGATTTCCAGAGTTTGTTAGTCCAGCCCGAGTCCACTCCTTCTATGAAGAGCTTAGAATGCCTTAAGCCCACCTCATTCCTCCACTCGTGTTGGTGTTTGGTTTTGGCGTAGGCTTTAAAGGCCGAAATTATGGTTCCCTGCGAGAGTCCCACAAATGGTTCTGGACCTGTAGCACGCTGCACTAGTGTATGGCATGGGCACTATGTCACTTTGACATAGTGCCCATGCCATACACTAGTGCAGCGTCGAGCACTCGGACGTTTACCTTCGTACTTAGAATAGTGTTTCTTTTGACGACCTTTGTAGCGTAATAGTCGGTAAAAGCTGGACCTCCCGGGTTCGAATCCCGGAAAGGGCATTTACTTTGTGTGATGAGCACGATTATTTGTTCCTGACTCATGGATGTTTTCTATGTATTTACATATATATTTATCTATATAAATATGTATATCGTCGTCTAGTACAGGCTTAGCTTAGTTTGGGACTAGGTCGATTTGTGTAAGATTGTCCCCAAAATATATTTAGGTACATATATATCAGTCCAGTGTTCATTCGCCAAGGTTATAAATTCAGTAGCTGTAATGATTAGACAGCTCGGGCTAGCTCACAAACTTTCTTTCGTTTTATAATAATAACACCGTAAAATGTCCGTATCCACTGCATGATTAAACTACCCCTACTCATATGACTATCTATACGGAAATCAGTCGCACTAAGTATCGCAAGTGAATGATAACATTGTGATCTATATGGATAATGAGTGGGGTAAAAAGTTAAGCATTCGTGCTCGCGAATAATTCTTGCATCGTTAACAGCACGGTAATTGGCAATTTGCGAGTATTTCATGTTAATTACGTCTGACGTGACTGAATTCGCTTCGAGTTAGTCGCGTCATTCATTCCCACCGAGCGCGCTGTGATTCAAACACATCTACTAATTGATTTATTGAATGAATAGTGTGCTATTCATAATAATCAATGCACATGCATTGATTGATAACTTCGCTGAAGTACTTAATCGATCAATTGGCAATTAAACGACCCGTTTAACCGTAGTCACATGTAAGGTAACTAATTTTATATTAATGTACCAACACATTTATTTTTCCAATTCATCATGTTACCCACTATTGTTGTTTGTTTTAATTATATTATGAATAACAATATTTTTTTAGTTTATTTTCATTAATAATATTAAAAAAACAAAACGAAAAAATTAACAAAATAACCTGCATACTAAGACCCAACTATAAAGAGAATACACCACCCAAAAGGTCCGCCTGCGGCAGGGTCCCCGATACGCTGGCCGTGTTATATTAGGGCAGCAGAAAAGCACCAAATTTTTTTCAGGTACTTGTTAGGTCCATAGCTTCAAGTTTTTGATAGGAACCAACTCCTCCGTCAGCCATGTTTAATTTTATGGCGGTCATTTTGAATTATACGTATTACATTAATATCTCGAGTTCTAAATAACGTAGAATCACAAGCTTAGTGTCTAAATATACATATTTGGGGTCAAGGAACTCAACTAGATATTTTTTAGAGTCGAGTTCCCAAAGGATATCAAACGGAACCCTGTTCCTAAGCTCCCCTGTCCATCCGGCTGTCTGGGTATCAGCAATAGCTAGACTTTATTATTATAATTTTCACAGAAGTTGTTTTTCTATTGCTGCTTTAACATACATTCATAAAAATTAAACAGTGCTCGCATACATGAAACTTAATTTTATGGCGTTTTTTTGCTCGCTCAATACAATCGGTATATCTCTAGAACCGTAATATGTAGACACTTGGAATTTCCCCAGATTATGTATTACTATAGCCTCTATAATAACAAGTAATAAAATTATAATAACGTTAATAATTGTTTTTTTTTAACATAACTTAAAACCAACTCTAAGAACAAAGATGTTTTACATGTACATGCAGTGTTCAATCGGTAAAATACTTATTTAGTTGAATTCCCTGACCCCAAATATGTATATTTAGACACCAAGTTTGTGATTCTAAGTGTCTTAGAACTCGAGATATTAATAATTAACTATAATTAAAAATGGCCGCCATAAAATAAATAAGGCCGACGGAGGAGTTGGTTCCTATCAAAAAATTAAAGCTATGTGTCCACATTTACGACAATTTGTTCGAGCACTCTGCCCCACTATTACCTCTTTGAATGGCCAGAGAAATTCTCTGGGCGAGGTAAGCGCCAGCTCTGGGATCCCCTGAGGTTTCGACCAGCCGCGACGACAGGGCTCTTATAAATGCCTTCATGACAGCCAACCAGGGTCCAAGTGTCTCCACTGCAAGCGCCGCAAACTCGTAGTCTTTTAATAAAGACGAATATTCACGGCGCTTGAGAACTTGGACCTGGTCGGCTGCTACACCGGCCTGGGAGCGGGTCGCCTGGATGTACGACTGAGCCAAGGGTCCGAAACAGGCGGACCGCCAAATATTGTTAAATATACCTACCGACCGGCATATTCATTAATTTTAAAGGAATAAAAAAATTATTACTTATACCTAATCAATAATCATTATCAGTTTTTTTTTCTGGACCTCAATAATTTTTTTAAACAATTTTCGGACCCCACTAAAACTACTTGCCGACCCCTGGACTGAGCGAATGTGTCGTCCCACACCAGAGCCCTACCCAGCTTCCACGGCACTAAAGTGACTACACCGGGGCGCTTGCCATCGTCTCTTGCCCACTGGTTCTAGGGTCGCGGGCACCTTTATGCTTACTTATGAAGTTAAATCAGGATCGATCATTGTGGCACTCTTTAGAAGGTAAATCACGCTAACAACTCTAAGAGATTCTACCAAAGGCTTAAAATGACTGAAGTCGTGAGTCACAGTCAAATTGTGAAGAGTATCAGTTTATAAACTGAAAATCATTTACATTGTAGATATTTCATCCAAAAGTAGGAATAATAAATAGTTACTTTAGAACCCATATCAATTGCACGGCTAGTGCCTATGCAGATAGAGAAGAGCACCTAATAAATATTGATGACAGCATTGATAGCAAATATTTGTGATAGGAAACGTTATTTTATTTTTAATACCTTATATCTGCAACGACAACGACTCACTTATACTCGTGTTAGAAAAAAATCTTATCTTCAACTGGCCTTGCCGAATAAACTCAAGTTTGTAAATCGAACAGTAGGTATTTTTTTTCTGTGGTTCGTCCCATATGTATCGTACTTACTCTTTACGTAGGTAAGTATTAACACAAAACCATCGGTTAGGATGTTCAAGAAACACTTGCACTCATATAAGAAATTTCTAGGCTTAAGTGAACGACTGACTAAGCCATTAAACGCGCGTGCGTGATACAGGAAACTTACACTCATACACATTCTTCACACTCACAGTTTCTAATAATTGGATGCATTTGCTTTAAAAGTTATTACCTACTTAATTTTGTTATATATCTACAGCGAGGTTTTTATTGTTTTAGGTCAACTGTTTGGAATTACCAAATTATAGTGCCGGAAATTTGGCCAGGACGTTTAATACAGGTAATTGTTTGCGTATTTTAAATATAGAATTGAGTTGATTTGAAAGATGCATGTATGTATTATTATTTTCTGTACAGGACGGCGTTTCCCGAGGCAGGTCGGCCAAATGTTTGCAGCCCCCACCACGGCCACATTCCTCAGCAGTCCGCTGCTACACTTCAACGCAATATCGCCGAGGATCGACCAGCTTCTGCCCGAAGCCGACGACATAGTCAAGGAGCACGCGAAACTGGTGCAAGATATTAATAGCTTGAAACAAATAGTGTTTGTGTCTCCTTTCGTGGACGAAAATCGAGATTACGACGACTCCATTTTTCCTGAAAATATAGAGACTACTACTACACGGTTACCGAGGACGAAGTCGCCGACGACATTGAAACCACTCCCGAAGACGACCAAGTCGAGCTCCATCCCCATCGTACTGCTCGGCGGCGCTAGCAACCAGCGGCAAGTAGTTAAAAGTCAACCGATCAAGTTTCCCAAAACATCTGTAAGTTTGATTGGGACCTCCGTGTCGCCACTACTCAACCACCCCTACCCATTTGTGATGCATGACACGTCACGGAAACCTCTCAAAGTGTGCATGTCAACCATGGCCACTATGTACACCACCCCCCGCCCACCCTCTCTATGGGAAAGGTTATTGCGTTCCATCATCCCTAGATAGTTAATAATACAATTTTTATTTAAGTTTACCATAAGATTTGCTTGTAGAAATGTATTTTCGTATCTATTTATGTTTTAGTAAGCTTGCCGACTGTCATCCTTACTTGTTACCGTTTCGTAACGATGACGCGACCAGAATAATTGTGATTCAGTAATTAATAAATGAACAGAACGAATTCATTGTTTTGTTGTTGTAGGAACTTAGGATATAGGAAGTGTTGGTTCCCGCCGTTACTTAACCGCGCAGCACGTATCGTCTGCGACGGTTACCGCACCGGGCGCCCGCGCCGTGCATTGTTGTCGCCGATCGCGTGTACCACTGCTAATTACAGATGCCGATTATGTATTGTCTATTTTTTACACTTTTACGCGTCGGAATGGAAAAGTTGAACGTCTTATGTTATGACGAAACTGACTTTTCAATGGTTGGTATCGATTTTCACAACGGCGTTTAGAAGCCAATTTTAACGATTACATTCTTTCACGATCACTATCACTGAAGAAATGAAAACAACATAGCGTAAATGGGCTGTTCACAATATGTACCTAAATTGAATAATTAATCAATACTTCAGTCATCGTGATGTGCATCATGCAGTTAGTAAGTAGCAAATGTATTTAAACGCGGTAATTAAACCACATACTCGGAATGAATTAATCTGATATAAAGCGATAATAATCAAAACGCCAGGCGTAAGCGAGATATACTTACGCACGGTAGTGAAAGTGATCACTTTATTCCCGGTTGAGTTTAATACTTGATTTCGTCGCGTACGAGTTTATAAGTAAGGAAGGACTGCATAATAACGACGAAGTATTTTTGTCTGTAGAGACTCTAGAATAGAATATTAATATTTAACATTGTAGTGACGTTTGTACAGAGACCAGGTACAGTAGAACCTACGTTGAGATGTTGATAATTAGTAAGAGAATAAATAAATAAATTAAAGTGTAGTAACTATTTTAATCATACTTTTAATAAGAGCCTTATCAACAACGAATATAAGTAAATGCTTAGGTATATGTATCTAATTAGTAACAATAAGTACGGTTATTTATTAAACACTAGCTTCTGCCCGCGACTCCGTCCGCGTGGAACTCGGTTATATCGTAGCTCCATACAAACTTTCACTCCCCACTTCATCCCTTAAGGGGATGATTTCCGAAATAAAAACTATCCTATGTCCTTTCCCAGGACTCAAACTATCTCTATACCAAATTTCGTCCAAATCGGTTCAGCGGTTTAAGCGTGAAGAGGTAACAGACAGACAGACGGACACACTTTCGCATTTATAATATTAGTATGGATAATGAATGACAATGACAAAAAGTCGTAATATCCAGTAGTAAATTCGAGGACAATATTCAGGGCTTTGTAATCTTATCAAGGTGTACTATAGTATTTCTTATGTATCTTAAGCTTGTTATACATACATAGGATTAACGATGTAATTTGTCGTATCAGACGCTACCATCAGGTGGGCCGTAATCTTATTTGACGTGTTCAAACTGTGGCTAATAGTTCCTTTAAGTAACCTTATAATCTAGTATTGAATACCCATACATTTGTTAACTATAGGTATGTGCTTAGGCCATAGCTATATTGGGACCGCGAATACTCACCTATTAGGCTACAAATGTAATAAGGTTGGCCCTGTTTATCTAAAAATGGGGTGATATCGGATGCGGGGCTCGCTTCGGCACACGCGCGTTCACAAAGATGGCGTTGCTTAGGAGTGTTTAATGTACAGGCATAAGCGTTTCCATACTCGCCTCTCGCGGCGCAGATAACCCCGCTGGCCCATAAACACGGCCTCAGGAGAGCGACTTTGTTTCAGTCTTATTATGGCCCACTTTTGAAAAGTTTTACACATATACAAAATATTGACTCCATTGTTAGTTCCGTCACATTCGAAAGGCGTTAAGGGAGTCTTGTTTTTACACAATGCTCCGAATGTATGTAAGTGGCGGCAGAAGTTTTTACATAGATATCCCTAGTGCCTATTTAAGAGAGTTACTCGTACATAATACTTAGGTATGTCACAGTTTTTCTATACATGTTCTATATGTATATTTTTATTTTTATTTATAGTAGCTGGCAGGGTAATTTAACTATGTCTATTTGAAACGAACGCTCTATTTAACCTCCTGAGTCCCATCAGGTTCCTATAAAAAAACGAAAATGGATCAAAGGGATTTAAGACAAATTTAAAAGGAATTTTGTTTTGTTAAGTTTGGTTTTAGAAATAATGAAAATTCAAAACTATGCTTGCCGCTTGGTTTAAATTTCATTGTCATTTTTTTATGTGAGCGGTCTCAGGAGTTTATATTTGAAATGTGACGAACGTCCCTAGGGAACCGTGGCGATTTCGGCACGAGAATTCAATGTGCGCAGACAGGCAGGTTGACTGGAAAGAAGACGTTCAGTTCGATGAGCGTCGCGAGCAGGAGGTAGCCGAGATACAGCAGCGCGCAGGCTATGCCGATCCTGCAGTCTAGACGGAACTTGTTCAGCGCCAGAGCGCCGTACAACGCGAATAGCGTCGACAGCAAAGAGATGGCGCTGTACGACAGCCCGCTCGAGTTTATTGCGACCTGCGGCATACAAATCTGAATTAGGTTCATCTCTTACAATACTAATGGGCCTATGGACTGCGTTTTTAAACGTGTTTGTGTCAGATTTGAGATTTGCGCGTCAACTGCGCGCTTAAAAAACGCAGTCTGCATAGGCCCTAATTTCATTTTAACCTTTAATTTGGCAGAGGAAAAACAAATCAAAAATTATATATTGCTATGTTTGTTCGCCTTCATAGAGGTCCAATACATCATGGAAAATAATGAAAAAAATCTTTTTGTTGTATTTTTTTGTAAAACAGCATGTATGGCAGAGCATACATTGCCAAATGAAGGAAACGACTTTTACAAAAAATAAATCTATGTTTTTGTGTGAAACTGTAAGATTGAATTTATCAAATTGCACAAAACAAAACTAACAAAAATTATAAATCTCCTCTCAAGACAAAAAAACTAAAATTCTATCAAAAAAAAAACATGATAATGTTTTTCTCTCAAAATACAGGGTCTAACAAAAACATTAAAAACAAAACAATTTTTTTTTAAATTGTTAGTTTTTGTTCAGTTTCATGGTCAGATACACTCTTTTGAATGGTATTTTAAATGTCAATTTCTATTATTTTTGCCAGCTACAAAACACAAGCGACCATTACTTTTCATACACTGTGGTAAATCTCGAACAAAATTTTTTAACAAAATTTGGCAGTGTATGACACGTCATACAGGTTAGTTAGGCCATGCTTTCTTACGACTTTGGCAGTGTATGTCACGTCATACAGCGAGTTTGAACTGAAATTGCTGTGAGTAGTTCAGTGAGTTACTGAATTTAAGTAATGCAGTTCGATGAACAATATATTACAGCTTTATGAATTAACAAATAAAACAGCATGTTTCATAGAAAAGATAAGAGAAAAACACAATTATTTACCTTTGAAAGCACAACACTGTTCCGTCGCCACGACATTTTGTTGACATTTGATTTTCGATGTTGCCAGAGTAATGAATTATTTTTCACCTATTTCGGGAGTAATGTTGCTACCATAAAAAATAAAATGAAGTAAATCTTGTCATAAATTTAGTCGTTAGATTTTTTTGAAGTGCTAGTATGACACGTCATAAAGTGCCAAATTAAGGGTTAATACTGATACTCGGCATCTCCCCAAAGCCACATTTAGCAAATTTTGAAATAAGTCTTAAAACCCACCGGTTCCGCTAGTATAGCCACGTGTTTCGAAAGTTTAATTATTTTCCGCATTCGTTGTGGCATGGAATCGAGAGCGCGTACAGACTGAAATGCAAAGCGACTGAAGAAAATAGGTAGAACCCCAGTCAGATACCTACGCCCCTTTGATCTCCGAGCTTTGTTTAGGTATTCCGGGTCTAGTCCAGGAGCGTAAATCTAAGTTTAGGAATACCACGAGTTTATTTTAAATGGTGATTATTTTCATTACCCAATGCTTGTTCGGCAATGAAGGATAGAAGAGCGACTTGATGAGCCAAGGCAGTCCCAGACACAGCAGGATGTCGAACGTGTTCGATCCGATGGAGTTGCTGATGCCCATCGTCCCGTGCCCTGCAAGGAAATTATGGAGGTCAAACTCGGAATTCATCAACAGGCTAGGTTTTTCAAAACTAATATGGAAAAATAAGAAATGTTACAAATCCGATTTCTGAAATTACTTGTGAATAAGAAGACAAAAGATAAATGTAAAAATAACTACCAAAGACTGTTTAAAATATGTAAAATCTTACCGGTAAGCTCTAAGCTGAAATACTTGCTAGCAGTAAATAACCATGTCAACGTGAAATACTTACACCTAGTTAGACACAAACATAACACAAGGACAATGACCGCGGGCAAGTATGAAGTACCTAGAGTGTCCAATTACTATGGTGATAGGACACTAAAGAAACGCATACCTTATATACTAAACACTCTGCCCGTGGACATTGTTCATGAACCTAAAAACGCTAGATTTAAGAATCGATTAAAAAAATACCTTATTGATGCCCTGTAGAAATCTTAAAGTACTTACCTAATATATATAAAATAATGTATAGTACCTATACATTGTAGATATTTGAGACACTACTATAATGTTAAAGAGAAATGAGACTGTAATTTTTGAATCCACAGTCAAACTATCGATGTAGTTTTGTGGAGCAATGCATCTCACTATTCATGTATAATTTTAGTTGTTAATAAATAAATAAATAAAATAAAAATAAGAGGTAACCAGGTAACCTCTTTTATCGTCCTCACCGTCATCAAAAGAACAGTTTTCAACTTTGATAATACTATAATTGAGAAAATCTTATTAATCCTGTTGCCGCTCATATATTATGAGACAAATACCATTACAGGTGAAACCCACTCACTACTCTAGGATAGGATCTAGGAACAAAAGACCTTTTTTTTTCGACGACGTAAAATCCGTCTTAATGTTTATTTCTATTTGCTAAAAATATCTTTTTCACCTCGGTTAGTAACCAGTACGCTGGACACGGCTTCGGGGAGACTGGTGCCGGCCGCTAGGATCGTCAGCCCCGTGATGCTGTCGGGCACGTCGAGGGTGTCACCTAGTCAAACAGATGATTTACTTTTATCCGTTTAGGACCTAACAAACGACAGACATTACACACAAATACTAAGATAAGTAAGTGTGTAGGACATTGTGCACAGATTCACATGTATGTTAAACTTGTAACACCCCTTGTTTTCGTCGGGGGTGGCTATGAGAATTGATGAGATTGATAATGATTAATAATTAACATTTTATTTTATATCCATCAGTGGTCGTCTTCCGGCTGATATGATGATGATGAAGATTTCATGACTGATTTTTATATGATAAGATTCAACAAATATATGTATAAGTGGAACTATTTAGATTTGGCTCAATTTTATGCCCTACTCTTAAACTTTGAATGAGAATTAATCCCGTTCAATAACTAACTTAAGGCGCCGTAGGTTCGGCAAAGTTAGGCGAACAGAGTTTTTGAAACAATATAATGTGTCTGTTTATAATAATATGGTTTCAAAAAAATACCAATAGTAATCTTGAGGCTTTTCTGCAGGGAAATCAGTGCTTCGAAACATGATTAAACTCGCTCGATAGAAAAAATCACGAACATAGGTCTAAAACACACAAAAATATACTTAAAATATTCGTAACAAATTATGCACAAAAGCTATAAATATTAAAATTGCTTCTAAAAATCGGCAATATTATGTTTGAGGGAAATCAGTGTTTACATTTTTATTTATTTAAACGGCCAAAAAATTAAAATTAAAAAACATGATATCCGCGCTTCCGAGCACGCACTTCCATCTCGCTCACGCTTATGCTCAGTGAGAGGGAGAGAAGACCATGAACCTACGGCGCCTTAAGGCTTAAATAGTTGTATTAATTTACCTACAAAGAAAACTTAATCCGACTGCCCTCGGTCTACCCTACATTACATGTGTATACCTATAATAGTGATGATCCAAGCCACAATATAGGAGACTCCTCCGATCCAAGCGATACACATGATGAAAGTGAGCGGGTAGAGGGCGTGGCGGCGCCGACAGTCCGGCACCGTCAGCCACAGCAGCAGGCTGATCGGCCACGTTAGCACCCACAGGGCCCGGCGCCAGCGCGACTTCGCGCCCGGCCATGGCCATATAGTACTGGAGGTCGACTCTGTATCGATTAAATAGTACATTACTACAGAGGCCGGGAAGTAAGGGGTTGCCGGCCGAGTACATATAGACGTCCGAGCGTAGCGAGGTCGGATAGTTATGAGGCTGGCAACCCCTTTTCACGCCGAGGTATGTATAGTGCTTTTCTGAAACATGCAATGAAATAAATAAACAAAACTCCAAGAAATCAAACTTTAATTTTCATGGACTGAACGCCGTGATCCTGTGCCACAAATTGTGGAATGGAAATTAAAAAAGACTATCTTGCAGGTTAGGCCTCCAATTTTGTATGAAATGCCACTTCGTGTCTCTCGTCTCGCTGCGCCCGAAACGTGACACTTCGAAGACACTTAGAACACAACGTCAATATTTCATTATTGCATCTTTGAGAAAACATACTTACGATATTACAACATTTACGAAGCTACGAAGCCTGCCCCTATTTTACTAGCTTGCCAATTTATCATCAGATATTTCACCGTACATGTCTGGTCTGAGAGGTGTAGAATAGTTGCAGGACGGCATCGTTCGTTACTTACCCAGTAATGTGCGTCGAATTGACATCGTCAAGTACCTAGGTGGATGATGGAGCGAGCTTAGGAGTAGTCATAATAGAGAGGGCAAATGCACAAAAAATCCCACTGGGTCGAAGTGTATCCGAAAGGGCCCTCATCTAGATATAATAAGATAAGATAAGACTTAGGTGGATTAGGGGCCAAGAATTTCCAAAAGAAAAACATTTGGATAGTTGACCGCCTTGCCTGATAAGTGATAGAATCAAACCCCGTCTGTGTGGGAATTGTTATGACTCCAAAGGCTATTTCCTCTGCTGTATCTGAAACTACTCATCTGATTTTAAAAACATACCAAACAAAGAACTAAAAGTTGCGATATAAACGAGTTCCACGCGGACGGAGTCGCGGGCAGCAGCTAGTTGATATTATAACTGCGAATGTCTGTCTATCTGTCTGTTACCTCTTCACGCATAAACCGCTGATCGGATTTAGATGAAATTTGGGATAAAGATAATTTGAGTTCCGCGGGGAAGGACATAGGATAGTTTTTACCCCCAGATATCATCCCCTAATTGGGTGAAATGGGGGGTGAAAGTTTGTATGGAACTACGATAGAATAATAATAATTTATCCGGTTGTGGTCATCTAGAAAACGGCTACCTACTTGCACAGACATAGCCTTGTAGCCAGGACTATTCACCAGCAACTTGCTCTGCTACACGGTCTTGTGGACTTCGAAGTGCCTAACTATAAGTAGGTACCTACACACCTGCGCCAGTTCTCGGAAATGGTCGTGCCACGCTCTATTGGGATGGATTTGTCATTTACGGACAGGACTATTATAGCCAATAGGCCTGATATCGTGCTGACAGATTGATCGAAACGCCAGGCAGTGCTCGTCAGTCGTCGACATCATCATTCCCCATGATGAAAACCTCGTGAAGGCTGAGAAGGACAAATCCAGCAAGTACCTTGATCTTACTCACGAGGTAACCGCCATGTGAGATGTTGATTCGACGATCATTGTCCCGATGGTTGTTTCTGCGAAGGGTCTAATAGCGAAGATTCTCGACCAACACCTCAAGAGACTCTCGCTAGACGGCTGGATCAAGGGTCAGATACAGAAGGAGCACCTCCTTGACACTGCGCGGATAGTCAGGCAGGAGGTTCCTGTCACTGTCGCCCTGACCACCGGTGGCTTAAGGGGCTACCCGAGGTTTTCATCGATTTTTGACAAGTTTTGAATCGTATATCCTACTTTTGCACTAAAGATAGAATTATAAGTCAAAAGGCTATCGGTTCTTAAATTTTTATCTCCATTTTGGTCTACCGGATTTTGAAAAAAAAAGAATACTTCATTTCGTTTGGTTTTTTTAAACATCGTCTAAAAAAACACTTATTTCGTATCTCTTTTGACGTGATACATCTAACATATACGAAATCTACATATTTGGGTTCGTCTTTAACATCTCTAAAAACGTGTCTGGGGTTTTCAGTTTAAACGAATTAACACAAAAGTTATGGCCAGAAAACCAGTTTTTTGGCCTAAAATTGTTCAACTTACCAAATATCTTGAAAACAATGAACTTTATAGTAAATATGGGATACAATATTCCTTAAAGCCGTTGTTTTTAATATAATAACTATAATAAGCTACAAAAAACATTAGGAAACTAACGGATGCAGATCGAAGGTCATTTAGTCCAGGCAATGAACTGACAACTTGTATGGAAAAAATGACAATTTTGGAAATAATTAATAATAGCTTATTTTTTATTTATAACGGATATATTATCAATTAAATAGTTACCCAGCGACAAAATCTGACAAAATTTCAGACATCGAAAAAATGATAAGTTAACTGGCCTCTAAAAAGTCAGTAAAAATATTAATAAATGTTTTTGTCTTTATTTTGGTTCATTTACATTTGCTCTATAATATTCAAGATAAATCGTACAAAAAAAGATAATGCATGCTTCATTTAAATCTACATAATTACTTCCGGGTGGAAAGTTTGTCGGATTCTTGACTAAATCATCTTAGAATAACATTTTCAAATGAAATCAACAAAAAAAACGCTATTATAAATTAATGTTTTTCAAAACCGCATTTTGCCTACAGTAATTGGCGTATGGGGCGTCACCCTATGTTAGGTTTTTATAATGATTTTATGTTTTTTATGTAAGTTTTATATTTTACTTTTTATATAATTATTGTAAAAACCCCGACACAAAACGTAAATAAAGATATTAATAATTTATTTATTCATTTAATAAGATTATATTAAAAGCAGGAGCAGGATATAAACGACTTCCACGCGGACGGAGTCAGCTAGTCTTAAATAATACACTCACCATCAGAGTCACTTGAGTTAAGCCTTTTTGCCATTTCTATACCGTTTTCTGAATCATGATGATGATTATTTTTATCAAATGATTTATTGTTGTTGTTTGTTTCCATTGAGTAGCTTTTTTCTGCACCTTAAATAAAAATAAAGTTTATTTAAAAGTAATGATTGTAATTATTATGTTTCAATTGCTTAATTTACGTGTACGTGTAAAACCTACGTTTAGCAAGAAGAGGAGTTATTTCAGTGTACATCTTGGGCTTGTTGAAGTAACAACACCCACTTCTCACGAAAGATCCCAAACGCCCGTTGAACACCATAGCTGGAATGTTATCAAAGGATTCGTCACATGAAACTACTTCAAGTCAAATGTCTAAGGAAAATACAATTTATCAGCATTGCCAGTAACTAATAGGTATAGGTATAACATGGACAGCGAGCGGGAGAACGCCGCGACAGGAGTGGGTCAAACTTCTATGATTACCTACCATATTCATGAAATTCCCTCCCCGGTTTGATTTTGCGCACGCACCAACGCACGAAACACGACGTGTATGGCTGTATTAATACAAAATGGCAACGGTAATTTTTGCTTACCCAAAAAACGATCGCGTGAGCTTGGATACTCGTTCATTCGTTTGGTCTTACCCAGTATGTAAATCGTGTACATCAGTACCAGCATCATCGCCTCGTACCAGACCACCTTGTCGTCGAGGAGTGTGAGAATGAGCGCTACCACAGCTACGGCATACATGAGGCAGTCCCGCGACACTGACCACCAGTCCAGCTCGATAGCCTGAAACCAGAGTCAGCGTCATTGCATCATTCAGGCCCGCCTAAATATAAGGCCGCGTTTCCGCGACGGCGCGGCGTTATGTCGCACGACACGACGCGCGAGCTGTCAGGCGACTATGGTGTTTCCCGCCTCTGCCGACGCCGGCCACAGTTTCTTGATAGGTCGCGCAACATTTCACCCGCGCCTAAACGCGACCTAAGTCATGCTATCATAGGCGTACATTTGTTTTAGGCGTTCAAAGTACTTTGATCGAAGAAATTTCGGCGGAAAGAAGAAACTCTTTGGTTTGGTTCACGCTTCTTACAAAAGCTTCCTCGTTTATGAACTAAAACACACCTGAGGGCCTACCGCGAAACGAAAACGAACGTCGTTCGTGTATCTCCCTCTCTGTCGCACTTGCTAATTCGAGCGACAAAGACGGAGATACACGAACGAAGTTCGTTTTCGTTTCGCGGTAGGCCCTCTGGTGACACTTTTGGGTTACGGGTTTGTAGTCACTGTCGCTGCTTTTTGGAAAATAATCTACTACTTGCAACGACGTAGCACACGTAGCTTTCTGTTGAAAAGGGAGGTATTTTAGTAACATTTACGTGGTCACGCAGTTTATAAACAACTTTGGGTTCAAGCTAGCGGCAGTCATGAACGTCGCGCCAGCTATGTCTCCCTCCATCTACAGCCCAGCTGGAGAGACACAGCACAGTACCTTTCCAGCGATAAGTCCGCAGCAGGCGGGCACCGCGAGCACGTTGAACACCGCGGAGCCGACAACGGCGCCCACACCCAAGTCGCCCTCGGTGACGAACGTGCCCACGCAGTTGATGAACAGCTCAGGGCTCGAGCTAGCGGCAGCCATGAACGTCGCGCCAGCTATGTCTTCCTCCATGTCCAGTCCTGTCGGAGGGATTATGCGTATTTTCTTAGAGTTATAGATATATCTAAGCTAACTAATCACGCGACTTCTGCTGCTGCTGCTGTGGGTGCCGTTCAATTTTAATACAAACATTTTGCATACCTGATTACATTTAACTACTTTTAAAACTCATAATAAACATAATGTATAGAAACAAATTCCATTCCATTCATCCATTCGTTATAATAATTAAATTACAGAATGTTCTATAATCATAAAAACTTTGTTTATAACGATCATTAGGAATAATTTTACTTGTTATAACATACAGTTAGTATTAGTTATGATTAAAATGTAGAACTATATTTTAATGAATGATCGGGTGACAAAATATAATATTACATAAATTATAAAACAAACTACATATTCTACCTTAAGGCAGGTCGCCGTTAGGTACGACGAAGAGCGAAGCGAGGAGGAGTGTTAGGGAGAACTGCGACCAGAACCGACTTATTTTATAATAGTACACATTTTATTACCCTCTTGATCTCGAGAGGAGGCCTGTGCCCAGCAGTGGGGCGTGTATAGGCTGATGATGACGATGCTATACTTTTGAACATTATGAACTTGGTTTTATTGAAAAAAGAATGAGCATTAAATAGTATACAAAGTGTTATGCAAATACATTACTATGCAACTGAATTATTATTATTACTGAAATTAAGCAATTTGTCCTTATTCATTTTGTTTTTAAACTAAACAATCATTTCTGCATTTCAAAATTGTCCAATTCGATTTATGCAAAATGAAAAATCAATAATAAATATGTGTTATTAAAAACATTGCACACCTGTTTTTCACTAAATATTACTTAGGTACACCATCCAGCACCGCACCGGACCAAACAACATCGGAACAAACAACATGATTTTCATCATTCATTCAGGCATACCTAGCGAACCTTTGTCTTGTAGGAACTACAATTAACATTTTGATAGCTCAGCCGGGTGCTGCAGTGGGCTTCCAGTTTAAAGTTTTATTCTATTCCAGGTTTCTATCAAAAAAATATTTTTGGTGCAAGGATTTTTGCCGGCTTTAGGTACTTTTTTCATCATAAACTTCTCGTTAGCTCATAGCCCAATCACGACTATGGTTTATCTTGTGTACTCGAGGAGATGCTATGGCCGAATTCTGTGTCCATCATCAGATCAGCTCGGTGGTGCCACAATATTGCATTATCACCGAATTTACATAAGTAGATAGGTATGCCTAATTTCAACTCAATCAGATACCGGCAAGGGTTACCTATCTTAACCTAGAAAAATGTAATACCGAATATTAAAATCCCGAAAACGATTCGTTTTTTTTTATTAGGCCGAATTTACGTTTTCCGTATTATCTTTTGCCCGATTCTCAATTTGTCGCAGTTTTATTTCGCATATGGTTCAAATCGACACTTGTTAAAATTCCGTAGTTACGTTTGCCAACTAATTTGTGAGGTCGAATAATAATAAAGACTTGTGGAGAAGAAAAAAGATTTAAGTGAAGTTAAATTCCTCAAAGAAATGATTAAAATTATTTAAATAAAAAATGTTAAAAATATATACATTAAAACTATTGTTTTATTTTCCTATTCAATACTCAATAATTCAATAGCTTAATAGGAAGTACTACAATAAAATAAATCGGATCTGGCGCTCGCCGGCCGCTGCCGCGGCACGCTCGCTTCGCTCGCTCGGCTTCGCGCGCTGTTTGGTCGCAGTTCACCTAACACGCTCCTCCTCGCTTCGCTCGTCGTCGCACCTAACTGGACTCTGTCAAAGGAAAGCCTTCCGCGATTCCACTTTTATCTTGGGTATATTTGTAGATAGGTTTTTTTTGCAGAAGTTTTTTTTTTCACCGAAACAATATTATGGATAATGAGATTTCGATTAAACGTAGCATCAGAATTATGAAAAGATGGTTAACAAATTGGTTGTCAAGTGATAAAGTTGGTAATCGTTCTTCTGTTTATTGAGTTTCGGGATAACTTTAATGCGGCAAAACAAACCAGCGGTATTTTAAAAGTATGGTAAACAAAGTATATGGCTTATAAAAATTCGGATAACCGTTTTCGGACAAGTGAAAATCGGACAATTAATTTTCGAAACATCGATAGGTTACCACCGGCAAGTGGCTGAAAATGGTTTGTGAATATTCATGACAACTTACAGACCAACAGCAGCAATAAAATCTTGTAACAATTTATGTTATCTAACCCCTGGGCACACTTCGCCCGAATGCTGTTAATAGTATATTAAACGTTAAATAAGGACGGAAACAACATTCGGGCGAAGTGTGGGGTGGGGCGTAGCGTAATATTGACTTGTCGAGGAAGACGGATATCAAGTACCCATGTAATTTGCATGTCATGCACTAGTGCAATCTCGAGGACTAGTAAGTACGTTTACCTTAATGTAGTTTTTGATGATGTTGTTGTGAACGTGCTGCCCACATCCTAAAACTTTACTCGAATGAGTTGCACAACTGCATTCTGCGTACCTATGCGTATTGCATACGGGTAATAAACACTGAATGTGCTTTAAATAATGTGTGTCCATAATCTCCATAATATGTACGAAAACACGGAAACCGTTTAGCTAGTAGGTTTTGAGTTTGAAGTGAACATTAAACCAGACTCGCCCTCTAGTTGAACGATTCACACAACAAGCAAGCCGATTTGAATTACATAAGCACCATGCAACAGCAGGCATTGTTCATCAGTTCAACGAGGTTTGTTAAACTGGCGTTTTTGTGGTTCACTCACGTTCGCATATCATCTCGATGGCTGGCACGAAGTATTGTTCGCACACCGCACCCAGCAGGAGAAAGCAGTAGATGGCCAGAATACAATGTATCGCTATAAAACCCTGTAATAGTATGTAATGATTTGAACCGAGTTTTAAAAGTGAATTAAGTCTATATATAGTAAAAAAAACAAACATGGCATTAGGAAAGAATACATTCTGGCCAATGTTATTTTTCTCGGCGCCAAGCGAACCTAGGACCACCCGAGACGAAATTAAGCAATAACAACTATCGGGCAACCAAAGTAAGTTTATTGATTGTTGTAAGTACATACAAGAGCTACCGCCACGAACTGTTTACCGTCTAGGTGTCCCTTTACTCTGATTACATTCCAGCACTGTTAGCACAGCACAAGACGGCGAGCGAGCTCTCTCGTAGTATCCGTCTCTTTATCAGAGAGAGACGGATAGTGCGAGAGAACCAGACTACTGTATTTTTATAGAATACTAGCTTCTGCCCGCGACTCCGTCCGCGTGGAACTCGTTTATATCGTAGCTCCATACAAACTTTCACCCCCGATTTTAGGGAAGTGGGGGGTTAGAAAGAGACAAAAAGTAGCCTATGTCACTCTCCATCCCTTCAACTATCTCCACTTGAAAAATCACGTAAATTCGTCGCTCCGTTTTGCCGTGAAAGACGGACAACCAAACAAACAAACACACACACTTTCGCATTTATAATATTAGTATGGATAGTTATAGTTTTCAGATTATTCCTTTACTTGTAATGTAGACCTTTGCCCAAAGTTAATGATTTTAGAAACACCGGGAAACTACTCTGTAGGTTTTGGACTTTCCGAAACACAAGGCAAGCTGAACTATATGATATGTATACCTACAGTGTGTGTATGTGTCACACCTTAAATCCAATAAATGAGCAAATGACACACTTGTTGTTCAACTCTATTGAAAGTGCCGAGTACATTCATTATAATTTTAAGCAACCGAAATAAAAATAATAATGGCTTAGCTATAGCGTATGAGGGCTTTCAGCCCCCCTAGCACACTAAGTTTTATGTCGGACATAAAGCATTCGTCCCATTCTGACCAATATGCGAGTGCAAGAGGGACAAATGCTTTATGTCGGACATAAAACCTAGTGTGCTAGGGGGGCAGATAACAATATGAGTGCACCTAAACAATGCAAGCGTGGATTGGGCATCTACATAATATAATCATTCTAGACACGGCGTTCCTTTCGTAGGTACCTGCGTATTACCATCGACAAAACAGTTGACCGAACCATTTTCGTGTATGTACTTCAAACCGTCGAGATAAAAGTCTACATACTAATAGCCAGGGTAGCGTGTTGCTTATTGTACCTACAGTCGATCAAGGGTAGGTATATTTACCTACAGTACGTGATTTTGCCTATGAAGTTTATCTTTGCCTACTACCTAGCTGCCTAGTGCCTACTGTATTAGGTAAGGTTAAAACACATTAATCCTTAATAATTATTACAACGGATTACCTAAGGCGTAACCGTGTAAAAATGTATTTGCCATAGGGTATTGGTATCCATTACCTTTATAGAGTTTGATAGAGAAAATAAGAGGAATCTTGGGTCCAATTCCAGTGCAGACATCTACTATGGTTAAGTGATACGAGTATGTTTAAAAGCGTGTTTGGAGTTGTATAAAAGTCACAAACTTGTTGTCTTTGCGGCCGAGTGAACCCATCAGGCGGAAATTCCAGAATGGCAGCCTTCGTGCAATTCTTCTGCTGGTCGGCCACGGCGAGGAGATGGCGGGACGAGAACCCATCGCTGGAACCTATGCGTCAACAAGTTGAACTGAGAAATTTATGTTATAAAATACATAGCAACATCTTACCGAAATATGTATTGTGTAGAATGAGTCAAGCGCATAGCTTACCCATTATATTTGTTATCTGTATCATATTCTTAAATATGTACCGAATTAATCTGCTCATAAATATGTAACGGTTTCTAAATTCGCCCAGATAGGAACCATAGGCCATATTGAGCCGTATGTAACCATGCGCCCACTAGCATATAATGAATGTTATTTTTTTTTAATTTTAGTCTTCTTATCACTTCGGTGATTTAGTACCAAAATGTACAAATATAAGGTGCGACGATGACAAACTGTCGCAATTTGCAAAAATATGAATTACCTGAACCAACGCTGAATTGTTTGGAAAGTTCCGGTGAAGCGCTCGCCATATTGCGCGCTAGGAAATAGCAGGACGGTATACCGAAGAACAAAACCACTCTTATTATAATTGCAACTCTAATTTTACGCACTTGTCTAGTCCTTATTAACATGTTGGCCATTTATAATCAAAAATGTATTAAAACTTAAATTATCGACTAGATATTTTGGTGATCACGATGGTTGTAGTTATTTAGTTTTTAGCTTTTGTCAAATAAAGAATTCAAACAGTTTGTTGCATTTACAGCGCAACTGCATTGGTAAGGGATTGGCTAAGAAAATAACAATTAATTGTGAATTATGTGTGACAGTCGCAGGAGTCGAAGTGTTACTGGCCGATTTCTTGAATCCACCGTATCGTGTAAACATGTAGGGTTTCCGATAACATCATTATTACGGGTTTGATTCACGTATCCCTAACACCGTTATCGGTTCTAATGTCAATAGAACAGAGGATGTTCTCGAACAGGTAACTGGTTAAAAATATTATCGTTTTAATAACTAGGTACAGCAAGGTACTAGCGACGTATATCAAGACAAGGTAAGTCTTATTTAACTACTATGGCAAAAGAGCTAATATATTTATGATACCAAAAATATATAACGAGACTGATTGGTTAAGAGAAGAAAAAAAGTGCAGCAAAGTTGAATTAAAAAGTAGATTAAAAAATACATTTTTGGAAAAATTACATTAATAGGTACTTACATAGGTAAAAAAGAATCTTTTCACAAATAAACACCTAATTGTAAAAGTATAGCACTGTAAGTGCAGGAGTGAAGTGTTCATGCATTATCATGTTTAGTGTGTAATTTAGTGTTTAAGATTATAAGTATGTAGTTCATATAGCATACCTAACATAGTTTTAACATAGGTACTTAACACATTAGTTAAAATGAGCGCGGTCTCGCCAACAAACTGTTATCGCAGTTTGGCGAGTAACATAACATTGTTAATTGTTTTGTAATTTTGATAAATAAATTAAAAAAAAAAAAAAAAAAAAACGCGTAAGTCGCTGAATTGACAAAATTCACCAGTTTCAATGCAGTTAGTTTATGGGTGTATTTATTTGAAACGAACTGGGCGGATTTCCTTATTCAGTCAGAATTAATTGAGACGACAGTTAAAAATACATTCAGCGTAGGCAGGGACTTTGAATACGTATAACGGTCCCCTGTCAATGCTGGGTATTTGGCTATATGATACTCGTATATGTATAGCCAAATACCAGATATTTTCACTGCGGTGAAAAAAGTATGTAGGTAGAGTTTGATACATGTCAACGATTGTATGTCATGTGTCTATGTGTTATCTATCTTAAGTGTATATTGAAATATGATTAAAATATTTGCATTCGTAATGCTAACTTGATAGTTACTTGTCTTTATAAATTCAACTAGCTTCTGCCCGCGACTTCGTCCGCGTGGAACTCATTTTTTTAATATCGTAGCTCCTTACAAACTTTCGCCCCCTATTTCGCCCCCTTAGACGATGATTGGTGGATAAGACGAAGATCATGTCAAATTCCCATGTACCAACTCCCATTGCATCGGATCTTTAGTGAGGTAGGTCCAACTTCGAGAAAGAGGTCAATCGTCGAATCCGACTCGGCTGGGCAGCATTCGGGAAGCTATACGGCCCATCTTTTCGTCTAATATTCCGCAGTGTCTCAAGACGAGAGTCTTTGACCAGTGTGTGTTGCCAGTGATAACATATGGCACTCAATGACGCTTAAACGGCTCAACCGATATGGATGAAAATTTGCACGAAGATAGTTGATGGCCTGGATTAAAATACAGGATAGCTTTATCCCGGGTCCATGCAAACGATGTCGCGGGCGGAAGCTAGTTATTAAATAAGTGATAAAACTGGCCAAGATCGTGTCGCTTTTACGCAGCGGTGAAGCGCGCCAGGTGGGCTACGGGGTTGACGGCTACCCCATATGGCCCTCGCTGAAAGATTTTCGTTTTTCTTTCCATTGGGGCCTCGGAGACTCAATTGTAACCCAGACTTTTTAAGTGGGAGTTCGAAGTTTTTTTTCTCGTGTAGCTAGGCTGCCGGGCCGCGTGTCTTTGAACGTGTTAATACTTACGCAATTTCAGATCTTTATTACAACGAATATTGAAAGAAACACTAATCTAACTGTAAATGTATGTATAATGTCATACAATATTTCCGTAACTTCGCTAACAGAACATTTTATCAGTCCATATTCTAATTAAGTTTGGGTTGGGGTCGTGTTGGACTAAAAGCGGCATAAATTAATAACGATGACTGAGACAAACGAATGCATTCAAATCCACAACCGTAGCTGGGACCGAGTTTTTCTCGGTTTTAATACTACGAAATCTTTTTATATAGAAAATGAAACAAAAACCAATAACGGATCGAAAACAGAAAAAGATAACTAAATAAACTGATAAAAAGAAAACGAAAAACCTTCTGATGTTTATTATGGTTTATTGTATACAAATATTGCTCGTTTAATAGTATCGGATAAGACCGGTAGCGCGATCTATTATGGAGTTCTTCACTCTGGATTTGTACATACAAACTTTCAAGCCAGTTTTAATCCGTTGAGAAGATGAAGTTTCAAAAACTCTGAAATTATTTTTCCTTTTTTTTAGTATGGAACCATTTTATCTACGAAGTTTCATATTACTTATACACCAACGAATAACTTATACACCAAGACCATCGAACTATCAAGACAATTGAATCGCGATTTTTTATTGATCTGCTAATCCTGCAGCAGGATTAGCAGGATTCCTGCTATTGAAATATACCTGTTCCAACCCCATTCATCCTAGAAAAATCTTAACAGCGCGAAGTAGGAATGGGGTCAGCGCCATGTATCGGCCCCATTTGGTACTAACGTGCAAGGGCAATCAGCTTAGTATGTATGTTGGTGTTTTAGCGATTATATGTAGTTTATCACGGGAACCGATCATTTGAAAGAGAGTGCTTCTAATATAGTCTTAAAGGAATTTCAAAACAAATAACAGTTATAAAGTTGATTAAATTGCAAACTTAGCTGGGAAATTATTTTGAAAATAAAACAAAAAATACGCTAGATTCAGAAAAAGTTATACTTTTCCATTAATATGTTTATCTTAATCACAAGTAATAATTTCAAATTTTTCGCTTGGATAACTTCGGAGATGGGGCGAATGCATTTTTTTTTACATTTCCCTTGATAGATCGTAATTTTACCAATGTAGAAAAAAAAAAAACTTTTTCAATAAGTGCAATTTAAGCCCTTTCATATGATACCCCACTTGACCTTTTTTTTGCCCCCTCCTCATATTCGTAATTTTTCATAGAAAATTAAAATGTATATTTAAATTTCTCATTTTTGATGCACGTGGATAACCATTCCAAATTTCAAATTGATAGCTTAAGTACTTGACAACAAAAAGTGGCGCTGTTGCGTATACACGACTTTATCCAATCGGTTAGTCTCAAATTTGGTCTTAACCTTAACTCCATCAAACTTTTTTATACGTTTCATATGGTTTGACGTAGTGTACTGTATCCCAACTTAGCACATTAACCGTAACATAAAAACTAGCGTTACGCCCTGCGACATGTGACACACGTAATGAAGCAAGTAAGCAATAACTATCTATAAGTATTGTAAGTTTAGGTTAACCATGTTCTTTATACTTGATCTATCAAGAATATAACATCTTTGGCGATTATCATGTTTGGTTTCACTTAAAACCTCCAAGTCATCCCTCTACGATCACAACATATTTCATGGCGACCCATACCAGCGAACCGAAAAGGAACAAAGAAGACTACACTAACCAGGCGAAAAACGAAAAGACAACCGGAACAGAAGATGTTTCAAGAAGAATGAAGCCGCAACATTTTTGATAAACTTTTACAAAATAAAAAGAGCTCCTGAAGAATGAACAAATTTTGGCAGTAAAAATAACAAGAAGATTTGGCGAAACCATATGAAGAACCATGAAGATCGAAACAGACCACTATAAGAAGAAAGAAGAGCGTTGTCCAGGGTTTCCCGGCTCGCACACTAAGAGGTGTCCAGGGTTATCCCGGCCCATATCAAGAGGTGTCCAGGGTTATCCCGGCCCATGCTCCGGGGAGTCCAGGGTTAGCCCGGCCCATCATCAGCAGCAGCAGTTCGTGGCCACATGGAGCAGTCGCGGAGGTCCACGTGCCCGCCACCGCACGCGCCCGGTCATCGCCCGGCCAGCAGCGTCAGCATGACCCACTAACCGTGTAAATGTCCTCGCATCTAATGTAAGTTTTTATATAATTTATATTGTAATGTAGCCGAGCTGTTTATATGAAATAATTACTAGTTCTTATATTCCGCAGTGTATTTTAGTATGTTACATGAATTAGCGTCGATACGCGACCAATTAAATAAATTAAGGGAAAATATTGTGAAATTAGGACCAGAGAGGCGACAGAAAGAAATCGGTAAAAACAAATTACATGAATCGAATGAATTATATAACCGAGCTGCGGATATTGTGTCTCTGTTGAAGGAACAAAAAACTAATTTAAGTCCTTCGGAAATAGAGTTAAATAATATATTAGTAGGAGAAATTTGTGACACTTATTTCAGTAGTTTAGACGCCGACAAAAAACTAGAGAATGACCTACTAAGGCTAGAATACGCATGGAAATTGGTGATGTTCTGCATATTGAAGTTTTAAATTTATGTTGTACTAGCTGCTGCCCGCGACTCCGTCCGCGTGGAACTCGTTTATATTGTACCTCCATACAAACTTTCACCCCCACTTCATCCCCTTGGGGGATGATTTCCGGGATAAAAACTACCCTATGTCCTTCCCCAGGACTCAAACTATTTCTATACCAAATTTCATCCAAATCGGTTTAGCGGTTTAAGCGTGAAGAGATAACAAACAGACAGACAGACAGACATACTTTCGCATTTATAATATTACATACTATATTAGTCATTAGTATATTAGTATATTAGTATTAGTATATTAGTATGGATAATACAATTTCCTGCAGATTCTCCTTATTATGTCTCTCTGACAACATCAACGAATTTTCGCATTTAAATATCAGTGTGATATGATGTATACTTACATTAATAGTAAGTAGCAATGTCAAACGACTCTACTATCTTAGCAAATAAAATATAATTCTACATAATAAGTAACACTACTACAACACTACATACGATTCTGGTTACAAAGTAAGATAGGTTCGTATTTTTAGATTTACTCGCCTAGCCTAGGCAACAAAGTCTAGGCTAAACGGAAAATAAGAACAAATACTTATATACGTATAATAGATATACCTACTTACCAGTTTCTCCTATTATATACTTCACCCGTGTTTCACAAACGCCCTTTAAGGGGGTGCATTGAAAACTATCGCGTGCTTTGTAACGCCGTTCTGACTAGATTAAGAAACAAATAGGTCTGATTTTCAGATATATGATTCTTGACTATTATGATTGTTTATCTGATTGAATCGATACATGATTGCCTAAAATTTCACGATAGAAAAAAAAAACCAAAGTTGGGTCTTTATTTTCCTTGTTTTATTCAGCCTACTCAAACAATACATTATTTAACGAGTTAATACTATAGTATTTTATCTCATCTAAAATCTCACTTAATGAAATATAAATAAAACTTCACTAAGTTAGGTATTTATCGAAATTTGTCCAAAAAAGCCATTCCCGAATAGTGTTGCATCTCTTTTTCTCGTGTGCGGAAGGCATAGGCGTGTCTCTGTCAAGGCGTGGTTGACTCGAATCAAGTCATCCCCTTAAACGGGATGTCTAGGCTGTGTCTGTCAAATGATCCCGAGGAACATGGAGGAGGTCAAGAGAAAGAGCGTCGGAGTGTAGATAACATCCAAAATTTTAACAAGTCATAATATGGATGGAAAAAAAAATGTTGTTAATATTAGAAAGCAATTTATTATTTTGCTAATCGAATCCGGTTCGAAGGAGTATACGTTTTTTTTTTTGTTTTTTTTTTTAACCTGACTGTTGCTATTATATAATAGGACGGACCCAATATAGCGGTCGAAATCTGAGAAGAGTCCAGCAAGAAACTCAGCTAGGCCCGACCTGCGGCGCTACCACGAACTTCGAAAGAAAAAAGAAGAAAAGAAAGAAGAAACTCTTTGGTTTGGTTCACGCTTCTTACAAAAGCTTCCTCGTTTATGAACTAAAACACACCTGAGGGCCTACCGCGAAACGAAAACGAACGTCGTTCGTGTATCTCCCTCTCTGTCGCACTTGCTAATTCGAGCGACAAAGACGGAGATACACGAACGAAGTTCGTTTTCGTTTCGCGGTAGGCCCTCTGCGGCGCTACCACGAACTACGAAAGTCGAAGTTCGTAATACATGCATCCCTGTCACTCGAGTAAGGGAGTGCGATAGAGATGGAAACACCCGAACTTCGACTTTCGAAGTTCGTGGTAGCGCCGCTGGGTCGGACTGACTCTACCGTATGCGGCGGTACCGGGACGAATAGGAACTGTATGTGTCTGTGTTGTCGCGATCTCACGGTGGACGTCCCCGCCGCCGGCGGGAACGCCGAAGTGTACGCGATGTGATGGACGCCGAAAGCGCAGCGTTCCATCTTTCGATGGACGCTGTGATTTCGTCGTCCGGGTCCGTGAGTGTGTGCCATGTGTGTGCCTAGGACCGTGCGGCCCCTAATCAGTGAGCGCTGAGTAACGACAGAGGGGGGAGGGATGGGAACGTAATCAGCAGCCTTCCTAACTAACGGATTCCTATGGGGAGCGTTGTCAAAATAACGTCTGGCAGCCTGCTTAAAGAAACCATACATGGTGCTAATCCCTATGTCGTGGTGCAGGCTGAGGTTCGATTGGTACCACGGGGCACCAGCACCTGAAGCGGTTTGAGCGATGAATAGGCACGTGAGCAAATACTACACTTGCATCATATGTCATGATTGGACGAACACAAGTCTTGTAGAGTGTCAGCTTATTTATAAGTGACATTTTACTAAACTTTTGTTGAGGACTATACGTATATTTGTAGCGACAATACGTTGTTGTACTTGCTTTAATAATACATCGGTTTAAAATACCGGTCGTTCGTTGTATTAAGGCCCTTGTACACTTGGCAATTTGTCACAACAACTTGCTATGGTTGGAATGAGACAGCAATAGATACCTTTCATTCTAAATAGGTATATCAAGTTGGTGCGACAATTTACATCGTTTGCGGTGGACTTTACCCACTGTATACAAAGTTGATATGAAAAAAAGTATTTTGTATCATTTGAACCGCGTTATTGGTTGGGCTGTCAAATCGATAGCGTTAAGTAATTCTTAATACAATTTTAAAACACAAAATAATCAGATTAATCCATTAAATCATTGAAGTTCTTAATTCAAAGTGTCAAGGATAAACTGAAATCCTATTGAAGACACGTTGTAAGTGTAATTATCAGTTACATGAAAAATTCCATTCAAAACATTGAAGCTTATCTGTAGATTAAACTCTTCGAGTGGACAAGGAACTTTCCGCTAATTGAAAAGTTTACTCAGGTACACATTACACGACTCCTTATGACACCGAACACGTAACGTTTGTCGATTATAACGACTTATTCCAACCCCATATTTGACAGAGTTTGTGAGAAAGTACTACTTGTACTAGCACCTGTAATAAGTACAAAAGAACGACATCTTTTGTACCTATTTATTTTCTGAGTAACTATGAATATTTAGTTTGACTATTCTGTGTCGGCGAATCTACCCAACTTTGTCAAAAGAATCGTTAATGAGTTAACGACTCCAAGCTCCATAACCCCGATCTCTGTGGATATCTCTAAAAGATTGCAAACAACGCTATTTTTAACAGATCACGAATTGTACAGTATGATTTTCATTACCGTCATTGGAGAACAGACTATAATAAAGTTTGTCTAGCTTTACACGGTAGCTTCACAAATGTCGGTAATTTGCTACTTCGCTCTGTGTGCGAGCGACATTGTACCTGTACTCAAATCTCTTAAGTGAGTTTAATCGTTATACTTTGCGTGCCGGCACGACACAAGTCATGATCCGACAACAAAGAAAAAGGGCCGATCAAATTGACATTTGACCTACTGGATTATTGGTATCACTGCTCACTCCGGCGGACTTAATTGCGTTGAATTAGCCCGTGCGCCGTGTTTCCTGACTGATTTAGATTTTTAAATGTACAAGATCATAAAATGGTGTTGAATAATGTCATTAGAATATCTATAAATACACTTCATTCATGATTGTAATTAAAAACTGTTGAGAGTAGTAAGTAAGATGTCGTGTGGAAAGTGGCTAAGAGCATGGAAGCGTGCCCGACGGCCACGGGCGCAGACGCGCGGCCGGGTCGCATGCTCGCGCAGGGAGTCACTCCCGGACTGCGCCCGAGTGTCGGCCGACGTACGTGTATTGTATGGAAATAAATAATTGGCCCCCGTATTCTTCTTTTGACGAGCTCTCTGGCGGCGGGTCCATTATGACCGTTCGAACGTGAGCGCCGGCATTCGGACGCTAGTGGCGACGTCCTCGGTCGCCTGTGCCGCGCTCCAGACCACGCCAACATGAATACCTCCGATCGAGGTACGAGTCCTATCTTATCATTGGGGGTGACTTCGATGGCGATGGCATTTCACTCGGCCGGTCATATGTGCTTCTACCTAACAAACAAGGTTACACGGAAGGAGGTCGGAAGTGCGTCCAATTCCTCGTGAATAGCTAGGTCACTTACTACAGCGGAGTGAATTACTTAAATGAAGCAGGAGAAGCATATATCATCTGCTGTCCGAGTGGCGGTTATTGAAAGTGGACATAGTGGCTCGTGCGAGAGGGGTCTCTGCTGCTGGCAAGCGCCCTCGGTGCAGCTGGTATGTAGTGTCGGGGGTTATACTGCTCGCCTTTCGGAGACTGTAAGTAAAGACAACTCAGGACAACGTCATTATTTGGACTAGGTATGCATCTTTTATTTCAACTCAGACTACGCATTCGTTTACATTCACTGAGTTAAACTTCTGTAAACATTATTTGTTATTTAAACAATCATGAGATTATTTCACAATTACGCCAGCAGTGTATCTTAAGTACCTGGCTAATAAGGGTGGGGCAACTATGCTCGTACGCTACCTTGCGGGCCGGCCTTTTTTGTAAACGAATTAGTGCTGACGTTCGCATAGTCGCCGCCAAATCAACACATTATCGTAGATCTACCGGCGCACCTTTTATTAACAGCGAGTTTGCTTTATTTATTGTGAGGATACACTAACGCATGACCCAAAAAACTTAACGTATATACCGAACGGATAGAAGAGCACCGGCGTTAATACAGAATCCATCCGTCATCTTAACCGTATCAGTAGATTATGATTGGATTACTTGTTTCCTACTTAACCATTTCTTGTTTTTCCAATCACTGACACGCGAGCAGCCCGCAGCCTGGCGTCCGCCCCAGCTCCCAATTGACCAGCTCGGGACCGCCGCTATTTCTAGACCATGTTCGCTACAAGTAGTTGTCGATGATGACTGACTTAAGCAATTATAGCTCTAATGGTCATTAATACTTCCAATTGCGCGGCTCCTGCAGCCGCGACCCAATTGATAATCAGAAACCAGGAAGAAGAATTCTGATCATTTTATCCTTTTAATCTCTATTGGATACCTAAGTGAATTTTCGGAAATGGTAACTTTAGTGCTAAGGTAATCTTGCTGAATTTTATGTACCTAAGCATTCTTTCCCGCTTTTGTGTACCTTATTGAATTGGAATTTGTTAATTGGACTGTGAACTTATATGAGATGGCTATATATGTTGACTAGATTTTAAATCGTTATTATTTCATAATAAAACTGTTTCTGCGATAACTTGTTATCATACTAATTCTAATCAATCAATAAATATTTTGTATCGTTATTTTGACATAAAGTAAAGACGTAGTAAGTATTACTCTGACCGAGATGTAGGAATCCTATGATTAGGAGTAGGTACCTATAGTTATTGATCGAAGACGGCTCGGAGGCCGTGGCAAATTGTCTCAGTAAGGTAAATGTATTTGGCGCGATTAGGCCGACGCTCCTAAAGTCAGAAGGGGAGCCTCATCCGGTCGGTGCTCGCGCAAATTGTCAATTGGCCATCGTCGCCTCAGGGCTGTCAACGCGCAAGGTCTTACGTCCTCCTGTGACCTGTCCAAGAAACCGAAGCATCACTCAAAATTTCCATTATTCACCTGGCTAGTACTCTAGAGACAATTAAGCCTTTCGCGGAGCCCTTCTCGGCATCAACAAAGCCTCGTGCGAGTTAGCTTCAAAATCGATTTGAACAAAAAATCTGTTAGCACACAAATGAATGCTCAAACGTAAATTCGTACCGTAATAGCTTAATTGAATCTTTATATATATATGAATATACTTATGTACATATGTAAGCACTTTATTGTACACAAAACAGGTTAAAACATAAACATCATACATACGATTAAGGTACAGAGGCGAACTAATACCTACAAGGGATCTCTTCCAGCTAACCTTTGAGCAATTTAGTGGAAGGTATACGTAGAACGAGATAGACAAACTTACACCATCTACAAAAACATATAGAACAAACCAAGAACACAAAGAAATCTTTGAAATATACAAACATATTAATGAATGTAAATATAAATTGTACAAATACTATAAATATATACATATATATACATAAACCACATTAAGTAACTTAAAAAAAAAAGAGTTTCCTTTGATGTAGTTCTTATAGGTCCGTTAGTCGGTCGCGGAGGCAGCATCAAACGAATAATTCCTTACGCGGTGTTAATGCGAACTTCCGCTAGTCACTGATTTATAAATTTCTTTCATGCACGGCATGCCGAATAAATCCACCAGGGTGCACAAGGAGTGTTGCATATAGCTACATCTTGCTAGCGTATGGCGTACTTACTACTATGCGTACTAGCTGTGTGGGTACGTCGAATTTGTCACATTCACTACATTTTTTTTAAGTTAAATATTCCCAAACCTCGACCGAATCATCCCAAAATCATTTGGTGATATAAACATTGCATGAAAAATCAATTCACGAATCACCCTTCAGGATGTGTCTGTTTCTGAGGGTAAATTTTCAGCCCACCGTGCGGCGTAACCGACGAGACTTCTCTGCAGAGACTTAAGTTACAAGTTGGAACTTGGCACCCGACCGCAGGCGGAAGTAGCAGACAAAAACATGTCGTGGCGACACTACTGGTTTCTATGTATTTCTATGAAATACCTTTCATAGTTAACGACACGTCGCTGTCATGTTGAAACCAGCCATTCCAGCAGTAAAGAGGAAACACAAGGGCCGTTTTTCCATACAAATGTAGTCCCCTGTTTTCTCCCTGGATAATGGTAGTAGAGCAATATTTTTTTTTCCTTAAATCCATGGCTACTATTGCTATGACTGCCTGAATAATAAAGTTAACATACATTGCATTGTTCCTATGTTTACCTTTTATTCATAAATTTATTCCCTTCAAAAACCTAAAAAAAAACCAGATTTTCCGCTGTGTTAAAACATCCAGAAAACAATTTTGACTAGATTATTAAAAAAAACCGGCCAAGTGCGAGTCGGACTCGCGCACCGAGGGTTCCGTACAAACCTATAACAAGCAAAAGTTGTAGTATGTTTATTACTAAATGAAAATGGAATCCGTAACATACAATGTGGAAAGCTGGGGAAGCATAAAAACAGGGTCACTTTATCAGTTTAGTAATCCTAAAAAAATATATATATATTACCACATCATTTATTTTATAATATAGTAGTTTATGTGTTAACGGGAAGTACCCTTTAGATTTGAGCTTCTTGCGAGTATTCAGTTTCAAAATATGCGACTTAAATTGCTATTCCTTTTGATTGCGTTGTCATAAAAGTTTGGTTTTGCTACATCTAAAAGGCCCTATAGCCCTGAGTATTTGACATTAATTTCAATTTAATACCTCCACACGTTTACAAGGAAAAAGTTTAAAATATTAAAAAAATATATTTTTTTGTATGTTTTTACTAAAAATTTCTACTTTTCGTAATTTTTCCTTTGTCTGTGCTATATGAAGTTTCTTCGTGCCAAGTTTTAAGTTTCAGTGTTAACGGGAAGTACCCTTTAGGTTTTGAGTTTCTTGCGAGTACTCAGTTTCAAAATATGCGTCTTAAATTGCTATTTCTTTTGATTGCGTTGACATAAAAGTTTGGTTTTGCTACATCTAAAAGGTCCTATAGCCCTGAGTATTTGACATGAATTTCAATTTAATACCTCCACACGAGGAAAAAGGTATTAAGTTTAAAATTTATAAAAATAGTTTTTGTATGATTTTACTAAAAATGTCTACTTTTCGTAATTTTTCCTTTGTCTATGCTATATGACGTTGCTTCGTGCCAAATTTCAAGTTTCTGAGTTCACGGAAAGTTCCCCGTAGGTTTGGCGAGTGTCGAAAAACTCTAAAATTTGCAGCATAAGCGACTTGATTGCGTTGGCTTTTAAGTTTGATTTATTCACAGCTACAAGGGACAATAAACTTGAGTATTTGATATGAATTTCAGGTTGATACCTCCACGCGTTCCTGAGAAAAATGGTCTTGACAGACAGATGGTCAACAAAGTGATCCTATAAGGGTTCCGTTTTTTCCTTTTGAGGTACTTCCTGAGAAAAATGGTCTTGACAGACAGACAGTCAGACGGACAACAAAGTGATCCTATAAGGGTTCCGTTTTTTTCTTTTGAGGTACGGAACCCTAAAAAGGAAAACTAGGAACACGGCCAAAGCCTTTCTTTAATTATTAATAAAAAAAATGGTAAAATAGGTCAGTTTCAGTAGGATTACGAAACGTTGATTTCATTTACTTTTAATAGGTATTTTCGGTCCAAGCTGCAGTTGTCTCTACCGCGCTCGCGCTCGCTTGATCAGGCACTGCGCGACAGCAATACATTTTACAAATACTATTTCTCTCACGGAACTAGACCTCTACCTTACGCTTGGCTACTACGCATCGCGGTGTCAAGATTATATTTGTGGGGGAGCGTTGAGGTGAGCTTAATAGTAGGTACATTACTCACCAAGGGCTGTAAAAGAAAGAAAGCCCGAAATCGCAGGTTTTCTTTTTTTTTGCCCGTGGTGAGTACACAATTTTACGTCTTCATCTGGCCATAATGCGAGTTTCACCGTACGCGCTGCGTGCGGTAAAACTCACATTATAGCGAGGTGTGACGTAAAACAATTTACAGAAAAGGGGGGCAGTAGTGTCACCGCGACACGCTCACCTCATCGCTCCACATATATCTTGACACCGCGATGCGTAGTAAGTAAGCGTAGGTAGAGGTCTAGATTCGTTGGGCGGGACGGGTAGGGTGGGACGCATGAGCGCGTAGCGAATAACAAACCTGCTGCTGTCTGGGTTTCAAGATTTACCTTTGAACACGTTGATTTGCGCAGGTCCATTTGATTCTATATTAGTTGTAGGTATATTTATGATGCTGTTATTAGAGTTTCGTACCTCAGAAGGAAAAAACGGGACCCGTATAGGATTACTCTGTTGTCCTCTATCCGTCTGTCCGTCAAGACCCTTTATCTCGGGAACACGTGGAGGTAGCAAATTGAAATTAAACCCATATACTCAAGTCTACAGTCCCTTGAAGCTGTGGAAACATCAAAGTTCTTAATTAACGTAAAATGAAGATACGGCCTTTTACGGCGAGTATTATGCCGCAAAAAAGCATATTTCGACACACAAATTTAAAGGGTAGGTACTTTCCGTTGACCTAGAACTATGGAATTTGTCAAGTAATATCGTCGTATACCTACTACAAATACAGGGAAAAATCTGAAAAGAAATTAAGTACGGAACCCTCGGTGGGCGAGTCCAACTAATATAATGTATAGTACACTGCAGTGTGATTAAAACTTACTACCAAGGGAAACATCGTGAGGTTGGTCTAATCCCAATAGGGTCTAGTTTTCGCTCTGGGTTGCTAGGTCACATGGCAGTCGCTTTCGTAAAACTAGTGCCTATCCCAAAACTTAGGATTAGGTGTCAAAGCGGACTCCGGGCTCCTTTAGGGCACAACCGGGAATAACGCTAGGAGGATGATGATGGTTGGCTTCTTTTGCCGAATTATGGTGTAAAACTGAAGTGCGTTTTTTCACGAAACTTTTGTCACGATTCCATACTTCCATACTATAAGTCCGTTTTTTTTTAGGATTAGAAATACGGTAAACAAAGAAGCAGTCGCCGTCAACCTTTTCCGCTTCGGACAAATATTAGATGTTACGAAGTCCTCAACAGAACGAGAACTTAACAGGCCTAAATTAGTTATTTCGTGTTTTTCCCGTGTAATAAATAAAAAGTGCGTATTTCCACATCAATTTATTATGTAAACTAAACTTGTTAATGTTGACCACCATGTACGTTTCTCATTTGTTGTTAAGGAATCTGTTTCTGTCTCTTTGCTTTTGGTGAAGGCAAAACGTTCGGGGGAGAACGAGTCGGTCTTTTTTGCAAGCCACTTGGGCCTGCCTCTGGTTGGTCCATCACAGTCCGCACGCCACCACACACAGCGAAAAATAAAATCTTAATATTAATTAACAAATAGATACTCGTATAATAATCTCGTAATCTGAATTCAACAATTATTACCAAGAAAACAAGAAAAATAACGTTACACGATTGACAATTTTGACAATGTCGACAGCGAAAAAAACGAACCGATCGTTTCAAACCTCTTCTTCTTTAGGTTTTTTTATTATGCAACCTTTCCAGAACTGAATAACGAAATTTAAAACAACAGCGTCAAAAAATAAATACTTTCAAAATAAATATATTGTTGTAAGTATTATTTAGATATAAATAATGAAAACACTTCTATCATTTTAGGGTCGACAACAAAAATGAAAGTCTTTTTTAATGGCTGTTTGAGATACTTTGACAGTTGTGTGGCATAAAGTGTCTTATATAAAAGACCTCGTGCTTCGTGCTAACCTTCTTTCTAATGCTAAAAAAAACGCACTTATTGCATTTAAATGCGTAAATAAGTGTGACTGTATGTCTGTATGTATGTTACCTCTTCATGCCTACACCGCTCAACCGATTGAGATGAAATTTGGTATGGTGATAGTTTGAATTTCTGGGACATAGTTTTGTAGTGTTTTTTATCCCGGAAATCATCCAATGTGCGGGTGAAATGGCGGATCAAAGTTTATATGGAGTAACAGTAAACAAACAGTCTAAAACCTAATCATAAAATCTGTGACTACGAAAATATTTTGATCTCCGTATAAACTTTGAACCCCCCGGGTTAGGGAATTTCAAACAACGTTGAAATTTATTTCTAGTTTTATACAAACCGTCCAAGATCGAAGTTACAAATCTTTTACTTTAAACATGCCTTGCTCAGAGCAATAGTAATCCGAGCTTCGAATTCCCTTTTAACACTCTTAGGGGATGAATGAAAAATATACACTGAAATCGGTTTTGTAGCCTTTTAACATACAGGCTAAGACCGAAGTCACAAATCTCTTACTATAATATTTTCTTGCTCTACATATAAAACTCGAATCCCGTTTTTGATTTGTTTTTTTATTTATTTTGATTTTGATATAAAACTTGAATCCCGTTTTAACCCTTCTACAACGTTTCAAGTCTCGAGCTGAAAAAGGAAGTAGGTACCATCGTTATATAAACTACCTGTCGTGAAACAGTTTTCTAGGTTCAACGGTTTCCGCTGGGCGTTGATTATAAGTCAGTCAATCAGGACTTTTACGTTTATATATAAACGTAAAAGTTGTATAGACTAGCTTCTGCCCGCGACTCCGTCCCCGTGGAACTTAATTTTGTAGCTCAAAGAAGAGTTTTGCTCGTTGATGTCACCTTCGTTGGTTCGGTCACGTGTCTCGCAGGCCATCTGACTACGTAGGGAACAAATGCCTTGACCTAGTCCTCGACGGCCCTCGACCCCGCGGCAGACCTAAGAAGCGATGGCTGGATGTCGTGAAGGCCGACATGAGCGAAAACGGGCTCACAAAAGAAGACGCCCAGGATCGTGCAAAGTGGAGGAAAGCGAGTAGGAAAGCGGACCCTGGCAAAGGCCGGGATAACGCTAGGTAGAAGAAGAAAGAAGAGTTTTGCTCAAACTTTGCACCCCTATTTAACACGCTTAGGGGTGGGTTTTTCTAAAACACTAAAATCACTTTTCTTGTATTGTATTAAGGAGTCCATACACAAAGTTTCAAGTCTCACACTTAAAATTTTACTCCATCCCCTCACAAACTTTCATACCCCCTTTTACCCCCTTGAGGGTGAAATTTATTAAAAATCCCTTCTTAGTTGGTACTAACGCTAACGTTATAAAAACTACCTGTTGAGAAAAAAACAGCTTTCTAGGTTCAACGGTTTCGGCTGGGCGTTGATTATACCTAAGTCAGTCAGTCCGGACTTTTACCTTTATATATTTAGAAGACTAGCTTCTGCCCGCGACTCCGTCCGCGTGGAGCTCATTTATATCGTAGTTCCGTAAAAACTTACCATTTCATCCCCTTAGGAGATGATTTCCGGGATAAAAACTATCCTATGTCCATTCTCGGGACTCAAAAAAAGAATTTCCCCCATACAAACTTTGCACCCTTATTTAACCCGCTTAGGGGTGGGTTTTTCTAAAACCCTAAAATTGCTTTTCTTGTATTGTAATATGGAGTCCATATGTCGGCGGCAGATCGTTAAATACGCCAGATCACGAAATTCCTAGGCATATCGTGAAACGGCGCCATTTCACGATATGCCTAAAAGTCGGCTAGGCTTATCACGATGTGCCTGATAAACAATACGGCAGATCGATTAGACTTTAGAGCAACGCATTCGTCGATATTCCTAGCTCTATACCGGGCACATCGTAAAATAGTTTCTTTCTTGGCCACTGGTGGCGCTGCACATGCGATGGCGGCCGTTTTTGTTGGGGGCTAATAATCAGGGCGGACAAAAATGGTTTGTCATAAGCGAACTCTGTCTTAGGTCGGTTAGGTTAGGGTTCACTTGTGTCCCTCAGACCAGAAATAGACACCCCGCGCAGCGGGGTGGCGTCGACTCGCTGGAGATTATGAGTCCGCACTTCTTATTTTTTTTAATTTACCTAATTAAATTTTGGACACCCTACTTACGTATAACGGTGAGTATTGAACGATATGCCGGCGTTTCATGATATGCCTAGGAATTTCATGATCAGCCTAAACGTCACTGGCTTGGCCAAATCATGAAATGCCGGCGTTTCATGATATGCCTAGGAATTTCATGATCTGCCTAAACGTCATTAGACAAATCGTTAAACGTTAAGTTTTGAACGATATGGCGGATGTCCTTTAGCCAAATCATGAAATGGCGGCGTTTCACGATATGCCTAGGAATTTCGTGATCTGGCGGATTTTACGATCGGCCGCCGACACATACACAAAGTTTCAAGTAAGTCACTTAACATTTTACTTTATCCCCATACACACTTTCAACCCCCTTCTTACCCCCTTGAGGGTGGAATTTTAAGAAACCCCTTCTTAGTAGATACTGACGTTATATAAACTACCTATTGTAAAAAAAACAGCTTTCTAGGTCCAACGGTTATTAATTATCCCTCGACGTCAAAGACGGACTTCGGGCGTCCCCACTAGTAAAATATTAACTTCGTGGCTAACACTACGAGTATGCTGTGAGACTAAAGAATTTGCCAGTTGTTGGTTTTAAGTTACTCGAAATTACGTGAGGAGTTTAGGGGCGACCAAATCTCACTTAGAGAAAAAAGGGTGTCTCGGCCTATTATTTTCCACGCAAGATATATTTAACTAAATAAATATTTAAATTAGATTTTGCTTGTTTGGTCTCGCTATATCGATATTGCAAAATCCAACCCCTATTATAGCCTTTATCGCGATGATGCCACCGCTCACACTTTTGTTTTGTCGATTTAAAGACGCATTTTGAAATATCTCTCGTTACCATGACGGGGGAAGGCGGCCACGTTGAAGGATGAATCAAGTCACGTTATTGATGGACGCTCCCCAATCTCGAAGACCGGTATCGGGATTGAAATCATCCCATATTCGCATGCCCTTTAACTCATTTTTTAACTGACATTGATGTGACAAATAGGGTCAAAATATCTTCTAAATAAGTAAGCTGATGCAAGCCCACAGGCGATAGGAAACCCCAGAAAAGGATATAATGTACTTTTACGTCACATATCGTAGGAGGAATCAAATCTGCAAGACTCCGCTGGCTTCGACACCTTGAGACAATCTACTGGTAGACAGGGCGGTGAAGAGAACCTACGTAGGACGGCCGAGCGGTCGATGACCGGTTGGTCGGCCTAGATATTGTTGGAAGGACGAGGTAGAGAAAGACCTTCGCGGCCAGACCCCGTATCATAGTCGGCCTTATCACGCGATAAGTGATAAGATAGGAGCGTCGTCTCGTTCTATCGAACGGTGTCAGCCAGTGACGGACGCTCTATCCTGTCCCTTATCGTGTGATAAGGCCGTACATGCTACGGGGTCTGCACGCAGAAAACTGGAAGGAGATCGCACAGAATAGGGCGCCCTGGCGCCAACTCGTAACGGATGTCAAGATCCACTTTGGGTCCCTGAGCCAGCGCCGAGTAAGTAAGTTAAGTAGTATGTCACATTATCTCCCTCTAGAGTTCTACACGGGCGAAGCCGAAGGCCATACACAATAAAACTGGGCTAGAATTGTAGCTACCTACTGCCGATAATCCACCACGCTGATTGAGTTAAATGAGGTTAACCACCGTGTAAATGAGGACTCGCACGAAGACGTTCGTAAACACAAGCGAGAATCCTAAAATCAGTTAATCCAGTTAAACAGGATAGTGCAGTGGTAATTTGAGACAATTTGTCCACGATTGGCTTGTTTGCTCTTCGTGGAGCCGGTCTTAAAACGCAGGAAGTGTCATTGATGGTAAACTCTGCTACGGGCAACATGAGTTGGACGGACGCTCACCGTACTTGGAGCTCCGTATATGGTACCTTTTGTGTAAAACGAACCAGACCCATGATTTTGAGATACTGCAGTCCAGTAGTTTTTCCTTCGTTACCGCGGCAAGCTGTTCTGATGACGGAGACGGAAGGCTATAAGGTAACGGCGCCTATTACCGTGGTAGTGGATGGGATGTGATTCTATTACCGCGAATTTAGCTTTTATTACCGAGGGTACAAAAAGTAGCAATTTTCTACTATCGGTAATAGTAACCTGATGCACAATTCGGTACCCAATATCGAGGGTTAAAATAATATTCATGACTTTGGTTCCGTACATTATTATTATACATCAAGGTTTTTTGGGAAATAAAATAGCCCCATGTCGGCAAAATATCGAATTTTCGGAAGGTCAAAGAAAGAGCCGCAGTTTTCAGTTTCTCGCAATTGCATCAAACAACTTTTTTTTGGGGGAACTTGAAGAGCCGCTATTGACCCTCCGAAGAGCCGCATGCGGCTCGCCAGCCGCAGTTTACCAACCCTTGTACTATAGCAAAATTGACAGAATTATGTCATCAATTTATGACCTGCGAAATAAAGAACTCGAAATTGCACTATACAGGATATTATAAAAAACCTAATAAGTACCACTAAGCATACTAATAGGCTGAAACTTACTCGAAATAAATATTTTGCGGTTTTGTGTAAGTAACACCCTATACTTAAGTGTCGTTCCCGGGTTCCAAATGTTTTAGATCTTTATTTAATTAAAAAAAATTGCTTTGATATGTTATTATCTCCGTTCACCACACATCTTAATAATACGGTCCAGAGAAATTTACAATTTTATCAAATTAAATTGTGCGAACGGAACCCTAGATGTGATCTATTTTAAGAGAAGACTTAAATGTCACTCGGTAATAGATACTTATTTTTAACCTATTACTATTACCGACCCAAACAAATATTGAATGGGTCGGTAAATGATTCCCATAGTTACTATTCCCGAGTGTTATGGGATCATACCATCGGTAATAGACTTAATTTGGAATTTTGTAAAATCTAATTCCGACCCATAAAAACTTTAGGATACAATTGTATTTTGATTACAAATCAAACATATATATTACAAGCTTGGTATAAAACAAAAATCACATAGCTGGTAAGTAAATATAGTTAATTATTACAAAATTTAAACGACACGAAAAAATAAGGGTTTCCATAGAAACTCCAGATTCAGTACTAAAGTTTTGGTTAAAAATTAAGGGTTTGTTGAATACTTTCCATACCACGGAAATAGTTCTTTAATAGCGTCAATAGATCAAGATTTGAATACCTGTAAGAGATTATATAATCGGTGACATATAAAAAAGATAAAGTATAAAGAAGCAAATCGGCGACTTAACTATTACCGTGGTATGCCACGGTATTAGTTTCCCCAACTTAAAATGGCGTCTATCACCGTTTTATTATACTTTATATTCCATTTTAAATGCATTTCCAGGCCAAAAAAAAAATAAAGAGTACGCACAAGTCGTGCAGAAAACTATAATGAACCGTTTAAAATCCATAGCATTACTTCAATTGTCATAGCTATTACGTGGAATAATAAATAATATTCGGGTAGACTTACCAGTGAGGCCACGCATTTGTATGACAACTTCTTCCTACGCCGCCGTCTCGGAAACTTACGAATTGCGAGCTTGTTATTTCATTCTCACACATTTGCGTAAACAGGACCGGTAGTCAACTAAATTAGGCTTCATTTGTGTAAAATATGTTTAATTGTAGATCAAACGGTTTGCTTTTAATATGCGTATTTTGAAATGCCGCGGTAATGGAAGCCGAAGTTGATACCCCCGGTAATAGGCGCCGTTACCTTAGGAAATAGTAAATTAGATTACATTGATGCATTGTGTTAGAGCACGTTAGACTCATTTTAATGTACCTAGTTAATGACTGACATAAACTTATTTTACATGAAAATGACGAGCTCATAAATTCAGCTATTTTTAAAAAAGGTTTTAAGATTAATAAGAGTTTGCGGTGAGCTAATATTCAAGCACCGGTCATGACTCACGAGCGAACCGAACTTGCACTACGCAAGCTCCGCAGATAGATAAGATAAGGTAAAAAAATATTGATTAGCCAACTAAATACTAGTACTGGCACGTTTGCAACATTATTATCAAAATAAGATTAAATCCAATATCTATACAGACAACCTTTGCAAAATATCCTCTAATGTTCCTACCATAGGTTGTTAAGATATATTTATATGAGAGAACGACTGTACAAATAGGAATTCTGTTTTTGTAGGTACCGAAGTCAACCAGATGTTTTCATATTTTCCCTTATTGCACTGGAATAAGGTGCAAAAGTCAACATCATTTTGACGTCGACTGTACAATGGGTTTCTTAGCTATCATTAGGTAACAAAATAAAAATACTCATAGTTTGTCAAGTATCTACAATTAGTTTTTCGCTAACATACATTTCAAAAATATTAACATTAGGATGCTAATAGGCAATAGGCCTCATGTTCAAATTGATAACGTAGTGATGCTAAATGGATAGTAAACTATCAAATTATCGTAATACAGTATATATTATAAAATATAATTAAAATCATAAAAAGAGATGAACCTTGAAAATTTGGAAAAAATATATATTTTTTTTTTATTGTCCAATAGTAAATTTAAAGCTACCAATAGAATTTTTACGCTTTTATAGAAACAAAATTGTACCACAACTATGTACTTAAACGCAGTATTTCGCGACCGAAACAACAATTTACATGATTTTCCATACGACGATTAGTACAAATGCCACTTGTGCTAGGGATGGTACGAATATTCGCATTCGCATTCGCATATGCGAATGATTCGCATAATTTTAAATATTCGCATAATTTTAAATATTCGCATAATTTTAAATATTCGCATCAACATTCGCATTCGCATCAAACGATGCGAATGTTTTGCGAATGCGAATATGTGCAAGTCGTGACGGTGTTTCGACCGCGCCGGCAGCCTGCCGCAGAAACGCCGAATCGCGCATGCGCAAAGCACGCCAACCTACGGGTTGATACGTCACGTGATTAATTTTGAACAATAGAAAGCACTTTTTCTTGGGTAGTGACTTGAGATTGCTTTTTGTGCTTGTGATTGTTAAATAAAATGATTAAAATGTGATTACGTACGTTGAGTTTTTAGTGTGCTTCCTTAATATTCGCATTCGCATTCGCACATTCGCATTCTAAATATTTGCATTCGCATTCGCATTCGCGAATGTAATAGAACTGACATTCGTGACATCCCTGCTTGTGACGTCATACGTGGGTGTCTATCAGTATGAAGCGTTTTGTGCTGCCGCCAGCGAGGTCAATCTTTGTCTCAAATTTTTGGGTATTTATGTTCTTTAATTGTAGTTGCTCCCATACAAACAGTTGTTCCTCTCCAAAAACTAGTTCGAATGACATCATAAAAAAATCTTAGTCCGCATCCCTATAATATCCATCCCTATCTTAAAAATAATCAGAGGAGGTCAATTCTCGCGGAGGTAAAACTGCTCTTCTGCACGGGTAATGAGGATCCCACGATCCCACTAGGTTAGATTTGACTTGGCCAGTTTTTATCAGAATTAATATAACTTTATAAAATGACTGATGTAATGAGAACTGGCCAAGTCAAATCTAACCTACTTTAAGATCTCGCATTTTTATAAATAACAGCAATTGTTAATAGGTATCCAATAAAGCAAAGAAATAGAGTTTAATACTTGTTCATAATGTTATTTTGTTCCTATATAAATAGGTACATATTTGGAGTTTGCATAGAACTTGGCACTCATTTCGATCTCCATTCTTTTTGCGGCCAAGCCCACAGCGAAGCATAATTTTTGTATTGAACTCGGCTCTCCTTTTTTACATTTATGTTTTTGGTGGGATATCATTACTTTTTGTAAAGTAGATTTACTTCTGTTCTGTGTATAATTATGTGGTGCCGCGCGCCGCCGACGACACACCTTTGGCCGGTTGTTTAGCGCGTATTACAAGTTTTTTTGTATGGGGACACCACTTATTTTTTGACTTAACTTTATTTTTATATTTCTATTATATAGCAAATATAATAATACATATATATTGGGATAGTTTCAAATACCTGTTTGTAACGGTACCAACGCTACAATTAAAAAAAAAAATGTATGGTGACCCCCGCTATTTTGTAACTTTTTTTATTTTTAGATTTTTTATTAGATTGAAGGTTAACCCAATCAATCGAGAACAGCTGAGCGGCTTTAGATGAATTTTGGCATATATATACAGTTTATAACCTGAATGAAAATAGAGGCTACATTTTATTCAAAAGAAGTAGAATATACTTAACTAGGATAAAAGTTGTTTGTATTTCATGTAACTATTAGAAGAAAAAATATTACTAAGAGTATCTTAATTAGATAATAGTGCCTAAGCGACCGAGCACAACTCGGGTGAAAATACGAAGAAAACGATTTTTCCCAGACATGAGAGATGAGACCAAGAGCTAGAACGTTTTCTCGCCCCCGTAAACCCCTATATTCCACATTTCATCGAAATCGTTAGAGCCGTTTTCGAGAACGTGATTTCAAATATAATATAAAGATATTGCTCGTTTAGTAGTATAGGATAAAGTTTTTCACATTGCTCATTATTTAGAAAGGATTATAATTTCAGGAACATACTCGCTACCCCTCATTTACATTCAGCCGAAATGAGCAGGGAAGTTGGCAGGACGGGCGTAAAATGCGGTATTACGCCCGTCCTGCCATCCATTAGTATAGCCGAATTGAAAGTGCCATGTGAATGTCTAAAATGGGGTGCTTACTAAAATTTTTTAATTAGTGAACATTGAGAAGTACAGTCAGCATCAAAAGTAACTGCGCAAACGAAGACGTCAAAAGTTAGAGACTTTTTAAAAGGAAATAAGAGCTTTTGACGTCTTCGATTGCGCAGCTACTTTTGATGCTGACTGTAGAATAGTAGGATTATTCAGAAGTACGAAATTGAAATAATATATAGCAGTTGTTGAGTTAGCTGTAGATATAGGCGCACAAGGGGCAGACGGGTAGAACTAATCAACAACTGTTAAAAATAAACTTGTAGTATTTATTAAAGTAATACAAACTCCACAACCGCCCCCTAAATCCGCCCTTGCCGCCCAATGGGTAGGTACACATACGTGGACAATGAAGTATACTTAACCAGTTAATGCAGTGTAGGTATGTATGAACTAAAGTAATTTATGACTCTATTTGGTAAAGTCAATTGACGGGCTCGGGTCAAGTGTCACAAGCGCAGTTACTTGTTCCCCGTGCGTCGCGAGCTTCATTTATTTTCACCATCAGTTGATACTTTTTTGTACTAGGATTTACCAGCGGCTTTGTCCACGTGAGCTCTGGTACCAACTTTTATCCTAGTTATATTCTACTTCTTTTGAATAAAATGTAGCCTCTATTTTCATTCAGGTTATAAACTGTATATATATGCCAAAATTCATCTAAAGCCGCTCAGCTGTTCTCGATTGATTGGGTTAACCTTAATATCCAAACATTTAGTAATTCAGTGGGATTAATCACATAATTAAATTAAACGAGCAATATACTTTTATAACGAAACAAATTATTTACTTTTTAAGATAATTATATTATTTATTAATATAAACATATTTATTTAACATAATACATTTAAGTGTCTATTTTCGTAAAGTAAAGATAAGTGAGTATTAAAATGAATAACAGTTTTTAAATATAACAACATAATCAATAAAATAAACGAAGAAACAATAAATTAATTACAAAATAACTTACAAACTAACCTAACCCAGTCATAGCAAAAAGACCCCGTCCAGCAGTTCCGTCTGCGGCATGGAGCCCATAACGCTGGCGGCGTTACCTCTCTGTATTGCTAATGAAATACGTTGCGAGAGGTAAGCGCCAGCCCTATGGTCCCCTGAAGCGTCGATGAGTCGCTTAGTCATTGCCCTCATAAATGATTTCATGTCAGCTGACCAGGCCCCAGGGACCCAAGGTTTCTACCGCAAGCGCCGCAAACTCGTAGTCTTTAACTAAAGACGAGTATTTGCGGCGCTTCAACACCTGGGCCTGGTCAGCTGCAGCGCCGGCTTGAGAGCGAGTCCCCTGGATGTGGGACTGAGCAAACGTATCCACGCACGTTGCGTCCCACACCAAGGCTCTACCCAACCTCCACGGCACTAATGTAGCACCATCAGGTCGCTTGCCATCGTCTCTTGCCAAACCCGTAGGTTCGAGTATAGCAGTCACAGAAGCGGTAGCAAGCGAACGACGGACCAAATCGTTTATAGTGGCGGTATAAGCGTTTATTATTTACTTAAATATTTTTTGTTTCGTGTATTTTTTAACGAGAAAGTTAACCCATCCCTCCCCAATCATTTAATAAACCATCTTCGTCTGTAGCCGCCGACAGGATGCTGTCGGGGGCTACAGACGAAGATGGTTTATTTTTCCATTATATTATTTCTCTCTGTATCATATCGTTTAAACGAGCAATATTTCCTAAGTACATAATCTTGTAATTTTCCATTTTCCGTGTTGTCTCGCACAAAGCAATTTCCTATGCACTGAAGAAAAACATCGTGCAGAATCCGGGCTAATCCTGACAAGGTCTAGTTTTCCCGCTGTTGGAAAGTCTGATGGCAGTCGCTTTCGTTAAACTAATGCTAACCCAAACCTTGAGATTAGGCGCTAAAGCGGATCCCGGGCTCCTTTATGGGGCATAACCGGGAAAACTCTGGGAGGATGATGAATAAATGTAATATTTCGGAACGTCCTTCATTATCCAGCCTGTACCTATGTGATCGGCTGATCGCCCACTGCTGAGGCCTCTCTTCGAGTATGCAACCCGAACCGTGAGGAGTCACGGTCCTGTGTATTCTCTAAACACCTACTGACTCACACAATATATGATATTTATTATCCATACTTGCCCTTATAAGTCCGATTAATATCCATCTAAACTCCGTCAAGAATAATGTTGATTCATTAAATATTTCTTAAAGTAGCGATTTACCCCCGTATTCATAAAACTTAAAATGCCTCTATTAAATAAATTGTTCTTTGTCCCTTTCTTACGAACACAAATGTCAAAGTGACAGATAAGGACAAATGAATTGGCTTGAATTGGAATGAGGCTTGTCGTACGTTTATGAATAAATTAGAGTCAAATGTAGGATATACTATGGAGTGGGCTATAGATGCACTCCGCTTTTAGATTAACTAAGGTGTTTGTTGTTATATAGACGGGTACCTCCAAGGGCGTAACTGCACGCCGCCCGCCATCGACGACTTCCCCGCCGAGCTGTTCACCGAGTCCCAGCGGCAGCACGGCGCCGTCGTCATACACATCCTCATATCGCTGTACCTGTTCATCGCGCTCGCGGTCGTCTGTGAAAAGTTCTTCGTGCCTGCCGTCGATAGAATATGTCACGGTCAGTATCATACATAGTTATTTGACTGTTGCCGGTCGCTCGTGACGGTAGCAAAGCACACATGACTCGAACAAAATCTTAACTTAAACTTGGGCTTTAAAGCCAACATCTCGCAAACGAATCACTAACTTCAAAAGGCCAACTTTCGTACACATTCGGCCGACGCAACCGCAAATACAGACAGGCAACTACGGAACCCTACACTGCGCGTGGCCCGACACGCACTTGGCCGGTTTTTCGTCATGAAATGATAGGGACAGAGCTCATAAAGTTCAGGTATTCTGAATTTGTAAAAGACCCACTCTATGAAATGTCAGTGCTCAACATCAAAATTAAAAAGCTAAGTATTCACTGTTTTCTAAGTATTCACAGTTAGATGAATCTTTCATCCCGTGGGTGTCGTAAAAGTCGACTAAATAAGGGAGCAGGGTTGAAGTGTGTTGTGGGCGATGGGCTATCGATCTTGTATACCCACATTTATGATAAAAGTAGCGCTAGAACATGAGTTTCATGTGCTCAGCCTGCCCCTTTTGGGAAAGAAATGGGTGACTTTCACCCGAGTTAAACACTCTTGCTGGCTGTATGCGTTTCTGTCTTAGCTCACATACACAACTTTAAAGCTTTTTTTAACTTAAAGTTGTGTATGTGATCTAAGGCAGAAACGCATACAGCCACTCTTCAACTAATACTTATAATAAATACAAATAGTATGAACATATTTGAATAGGCTATTTTCGTCTATCACAATTAAAATATGAAAGTATGTTATTCATAGGAATAGTTTTGACTTTAGGAAATACTAATAATACAGTCGCTATCAGATATATCTATTGTCGAGATAGACGTGCTCAGATATTTGTGAGCACTTTGGCCGCTCCGATATATCTGATGGCGACTGTACCATTTGGTTATAAAAACATGAGCAATATTTTTGATTTCAAAATTCAAATCGTAGGTTTATTAACTGTATGTCACGTGACCGAATTACACCATATCATATAACCATAAGCGCGAGCGAGACAGATATTTGCCTCTTTCTTTAGGACAGGTCGGATGACGTCACGGTATTGGCGGCTGCCGTTTTTGAATTGTATACTTTGAATAAACATATTGTTTAATTTTTCGTTTGTGTTTTTTTTACTTTCCTCGTATTCGATATGAAAAGTAGAGTGTTTAACTCGGGTGAAAGTCACCCATTTCTGACTCGAACCATTGGCGCTCTCACTTCGTTCGAGCGCCAAAATATCTCCTCAGAAATGGGTGCCTTTCAGCCCTAGGTTAACAATCTAACTATTACATACTGAAACTATAAATACCTTGCACGTAAATTCATCTTGTACGGTGGTCATTCCAGCACTGAACATGAGCAACGACGTGGCGGGAGCCACCTTCATGGCGGCGGCGACGTCGGCGCCGGAGTTGTTTGTGAACGTGATCGGCACCTTCATCACGGAGGGCGACATCGGCGTCGGGACCATCGTCGGCTCCGCCGTCTTCAACATACTCGCCGTCGCTGCTTGTTGCGGCATCGGCGCTGGCATGGTCTGACATTCTTCACAATATTCTCTTACTTAGTAACACACACTCACACTGAAAAACAGGAAATGCCTCTCCTTTTCCGAGAGTAATGGATACAAAGTAAGATATTTTAACTAAACGGGACTGGAATAATTTCAATAAGAAATATCAAAAATGCCTGAAATTATCTTGAAATTATCTCTCTTTTTGTTTGGTCGGCGACTATCTTGGGCGTATATCTCATACTATTAAACGAGCAATAGTTGTATATAAATTGGAAATCACGGTATCGAATACGGCTCTAACGATTTTAACGGAATTTGGAATATATCTCATCTCATGTCTGGGAAAATTAGTTTTCTCCGTTTTTTTCCATCTACTTTCAACCGAGCAGTGCTCGGTCGCCCAAGGACTAAGTGTTAATTATTCATCCTGACCGTCGTGGGGATAGAGTCTCGCCATGACGTGAATTTTAATTCCTTTGTGGTCAGAGTTCCAACAGACCATCCATCGACCTTGTTGCCTAATTTAAATAAAATAAATAAATAAATTACATTTCTACATTTACCATGAGGTTATATGGATATGTCTCATTAAACTCATTATGCATGGGAATGGAGATTACGATTTTTGTAATGTGAGGTAGGTATACGAAATACTGTGTCTCCGATGTAGTAGGGTCGTGGAAACAAAAGATGAACGTTGAGGCGACTAGAAGTTGAGCACTGTGCCCTAAACCTGAACGTTTTAACACCAATATTTATTGAACGAAGAAAACCTCTCAACTTTTGTAATAATATTATCATTGCTGTAACAATTAACAACAATCACAATATTGATACTAAACACAAAAGAAAAGAAGTAATTCAAAGTAATACAATACGAAAATCAAGCGAGCGTCCACGTATTGGAAATAAGAACCAAAAGTTGAACGAGTTAATTTTATTATTTCGTGTTCTGGGCAAGGTTCTTTGTTGAACAATAGGTAGTGCTTTTCAAGGTAAAACCAAAAACCCCAAAACAACCGTGTTGCGAATCGATCTTCACGTCCAACTTTTGGTTCAAAAATTAACGGCTTGGAAACGATTGATTTAAGAGGCTCCCATACGCCAATGACCTTCGATCTGAATCCCTTGGTTTTGTAATGTTTTTGTAGCTTATTATATTAACAACAACGGCTTTAAGCAATATAATATCCCATTATTTACTTCAAAGTTCATAGTTTTTGAGATATTTGACATCAAAGTTGAGCAATTTTAGGCCAAAAAACTAGTTTTCTGGCCATAACTTTTGTGTTAATTGGTTTAAAATGAAAACCCTCTACCAGTTTTTAGAGACGTCACAGACGAACCCAAATATGTAGATTTCGTATATGTTAGATCTTTCACGTCAATAGAGATACGAAATAAGTGTTTTTTTAGACAATGTTTAAAAAAATCATACAAAATTAAGTATTAATTGGTTTCAAAATCCGGTCAGTCAAAATGGAGATAAAAGATTGAAGAACCGATAGCCGTTTGAATTATGATTCTATCTGTAGTGCAAAAGTAGTAGATACGATTCAAAACTTGTCAAAAATCGATGAAAACCTCGGGTAGACCCTTAAGCCATAAAATATATATGTGTATCTTTTCAAGAAGAATTTATTTCAGAATTAGAAAAAACTACATACTAAACCTTGTACACTTGACCAAAAGTTGAACGCCGTTGGAACTATTACTTGAACACCAAGTAGATAACATCTCTTAAATTATAAATAAATATACAATTCATAACATACAATTAAAAGCAATGCATGTAGACGTTTCGTTAAATTTTATACGTAATTTATAGCTTACGTTTGGGAATGCATTCCTTAGATCTCCATACAAACAGTGTTTTTGGTGCGAGGCCTGGATGCGACATCTGCTAACGCCGCGTGTGTGACGTCACGCACTGGGAGAGTATATATACCAGCCTCGACTCCTCAACTTAGGAAAAAACTCATTTTTTTAATTTAATATTTCGACGAAACGGTCTACTATTGGGTGGCATTCATCTTTTGGCTCCACGACCCTATCTTTATCAAAATCATTGTCAGATCAATATGCCCCATTGCAGCACATGCCTCTTTAAATCGTTGATGTAGTGCAGTTTTTCAATATTATGGGTATTTTGAATCAGTCCCTCTTTATTCAAACTAGGATAGACAAATAACTAAGTATTAAAACTTCTACATGGCCTTACACTTACACAGCCAATGCCAAAAATAGAGATTCCGGTGAAGAAAATATGTACCATAGGTTAGTCGAAGTCAAATATACGTATACATTTTTCGCCTTATTACAATGGAATAACACATATCTTTGAACTCGACTGTACAGTCACCTGCAACAATATCTGACTCGCCCTTACAGCTCTACAGATAGAGTTCAGTCAGATATTTTGGAGCGCCTTATTGTTCTATCATATCTTATTGCGGGTAACTGCACACGTTGAAATGTTAAAAAAATATGATCAATTTGCCTGCATCGAAATGTACTTTGATTGTACGATCGCTACCCGTAATAGCAGCGAAGCGTCTACATACAACCCTATTTCTAATTAGTGTATTTTATTCTATTAGTTTAAAAAACATAATAATTTAAAACGAGTAGTCTCGACTCGCGTCGCGGTGCGGCGTCGATTGTGCTAGCGCCGCAGAGAAGGGTGTGTGTAACACCTGTGCAAAAGTATTGCCGCGAATTTGAATGACAGAGTTCACCTTATGTGTATCCGTAATTAAAATTGTAGGTTGTACCCCTCGACTGGTGGCCGCTGACGCGGGACTGCCTCGCGTACGGCATCACCGTGTCCATCCTGATCTGCATTATGCACGACGAGTACGTGCTGTGGTACGAGGCCTTGTTCCTAGTCCTCCTGTATGGAGTCTACATCTGTGTCATGTACTATGATAAATCCATACAAAACTTTGCTAAAGGTGAGGCTAATAAACAGTTCCTAATGATAACGCGCTATTCAAAGTCAAGTGAGCTACAAAGTTGCCCCCTCATTTACGATATTTAGATATGATAATTTATAAAATAAATATATGAATACAATTAAAGCCCATTTACATTGAGATAACGATATGATTTCAGGTAGCTGGAAGTGCTTAAGGAATTTCTTGAATAAAACCGAGGAAAAATCTGATAGTGTTATAGGTAAGGTAGTGGTACTTCGTTTTGAGTAATATATACTAACAGTTTAAATATAACAAATGGTTAATGTGCCCTCATTCAAACTTATGCATTTTTAGAAATAAAGGATACTAAATCATCATCTTCCTCAAGAATCGATTCACCGGAGCATTGCCAGCATAATGGAAATATAAAAGCTATTTTACCACTTTACAAAAACGATAAAGAATGTGGAAAGCCCATTGACGTTGACGAACAAAATAAAGTCATCTGTTTGGAAATTGAAAAGAATGACGCGGATATTGCGTACGCGGACGACAGCCCGAACCATGTGCCCCCGGAGATTGAGAAACCTGCCTCTGACGAGTATGAACATTCCTTATGGAAATTTCCATATAAAAGAAGGTGTTTTACGCAGGTAACTTAACCTTCTCTTGACTTGAGCTGGTATCGCGAACAAAAATGCCAGTTCGCAGGTACATCTTCTCCTCTATCACTCAAATAATGCAAGTGCGATGGAGATGGTGATATTTGAAAGATTTTCGCGGTTATAGCCCTGGCCGGCACAGAGCTGTATCTAAGAATATATATTATATCTTAAGCCATACGCACTCTTATGTTGTTAGGTCAAACCCTAGTAAAGAGCGTGGAAGTGTGCCTACCTATATGTGTTAAAAAAAGTTAAATACTTACATAAATAATTTAGGTGGTACCGTAAAATGGGGTGAGTAGGGACAAAACTGACATTCAAACCTCGATAACATTTTATTTTTACATAATATGCAAACTGAATGTTGTATATAATAAGTGTTCCGGACGTTTGTATTTTAGTTTTTTTATGATTTTGTGTAGTTGCATGTATTTCATAACTTTAATGATAGACACGAAATCTCACCTCACCCCGTAGTCCTTCGTAATTGGGCTGAGATGGGTTGTCATACAAAGGTGATTTTGGAAGATTGTTATATCGATTTTTTTTTTATTATGAATATTACTATAGCTCCATTTTAAATTGGAATACATTATTTAGGTAGCAGTAGCCTTAAAATCCCATCTCACCCCCCTTTCACCCCTTCTCTCCCCATTCATAACCCAACTCTCCTCGCGATCCCTACTCACCCCATTTTACGGTATTTCTAAATAGGAAAGTCAAAACAGAGTATAAAAATCTATAATTATTTTTATTTGTGATATTATTAACGTGGGAAAAGGCTACGACGGTATAGGCTTTTTTCTTACGTGATCTGTGATCGTATACAGTAGAATTATTTGGGGTTTAGCACTGACAGATAGTTTGCCTGCATTTAATTTTCAACTTTAACCTCATACAAATTAAGTAGTTATTTCTAAATCTGTAGACGTGGGTAACAGTATTCTGAAAATTGCTTTATTTGTATGACATTATTAACGTTGAAAATTAAATGAAGGCAAACTATCTGTCAATGGTTAACTAACAGTAGTCGTACTGTAAAACTTTTTTCTTTTTTCTGCCCGTATGGTATATTTTTTGTAGGTAACAAAGTATAACTAATTATAAAATGATTTATACTTTCAGACAACATGGTTCGTCACGTGGCCGATCCACTTGGTATTTTTATTCACAATTCCAGATTGTGAAAAACCTCGCTTCAAAAATTGGTTTCCTTTAACGTTCATTATGTGTATTGTTTGGATTGGATCATTATCATATGTAGTCGCCTGGATGATAACTATAATAGGTACGACTAAAAAAATATGAAACATACTTACATATTTATTCTGCAACTGCATATACATAACCGATGTTTTGTTATTCAGGAGATACATTAATGATACCCGATTCTGTGATGGGGATAACTTTCCTAGCCGCTGGAACATCAGTGCCCGAAGCCGTGTCGAGTGTCATCGTTGCTAAGCAAGGTAATTAATGATTATACTTAACTATTTATAACTAAACTTCTATGAAGTTTGTAAAGGAAACCGAAATACTACAGTCTAAAATCTAATTATGACTAAATCGATGCTTTATTTATTTTATTACGCAGGACACGGTTCAATGGGAATCAGCAATTCTATTGGTTCGAACACCTTCGACATCCTGCTGTGCTTGGGGCTGCCGTGGCTCATCAAGGCTTCGCTCACGCCCGCCGAACCGGGACACTATCTGGTCAGGATCTAAAACAGTTTTGCCAAGCGAACTTTTGCTTTTATAGCGATTATTACATTTTATTAAACACATGTCTGCGCGAAAGTAGCTATGCGTTAACAAAATTATGTATTTGCCAAGCGACTGCTTTGGTTGTTCACGTCTACCAAAAGGGCGTATCTAAATATAGGTTGTTGTCACCAGGTAAAAATTAACTCAATGGGGCTGGAGTACTCAGCGATATCGCTGCTGTCGACGCTGCTGATGCTGTACCTGACGTTTTGGTTCAACAAGTTCAAGCTGGACGCGGCGGTGGGGCGCGCCTGCCTAGCCATGTACGCCATGTTCCTGGTGCTGGCGACGCTCATCGAGCTCAACGTGTTCTTCCCCGTCAACGTGCGGACCTGCAGGAGAGCGGAACTCAACTCCTAGGCTAGTGTTGGGATCCGAACCGAACGATTCTAATAAAAGTGTGTTGTACTGTTCTATTCTAAGATGCACCATGCGCGCCGACCGACGAGTGTGCTTAACGTGCATTCTGCATATAGCGACGTCATAATTTTTTATTGCTAAGTAAGTGCCAATTTTCAGAGTTCATATGGATTTTTATGAATCGTGAATAATTAAGCAAGATTGACAAATAATGTAATTGTTTCCCGCAATGTAGTGTTGTATAAATATCGAATAGTAGTAATAGTCGTTGCAAATCTCTATACCTTAATATAAAATAAGCATTACACAGTTCTGAATCTATTTCGATCGAAATATTAAGTTTTGGTAAAGAACCAATTGATGAAACCTAGGTAGTGGAAATATTTCTCAATATTATCGAATCTCATAAACTTACTTCGTTATTGGCGAATTAGTTTCGCGTTACTTATAATTCAGTAAGTTTAATATAATAATGCACTTTATTTTAATGAACTATGTCAAGCAAGATGTTGTAAATAATTATGCGACCTAATATAACACTTTTAGAGACTAAATATATAGTTTATCATTTTCCGATATTGTTTTATTGTCTTAGTACTCTTAGTGCATTAATAAATACGTGAAGTATTTTAAAGAACAGTGGGCTGGGGAGCGATATCGACCGAACGGTCATTATTGGCGACGACGGCGACTTGACAAGTAAACAACTGACCAGACGAGTATTTAATGTGGGGTTTGCGTGGAAATAGCAGTCGCCTTGTTGCCTGCACCCGAGCGGCCTTCAGTACAGGTTGCGACCCCGTCTAGTTAACTCACCCTTGTGCTAGGGGACAAAGAGCTAGCACGATGGTAAGTTGACTTAATACGGTGTTGTAACAGTCTACGGCTCTTCCGCAGGCAACTACTACTTATTAATTGCGTGTGCAAAAAAGGATATACCTCTACTCGTATCTGGTGACTGAAAAGCTGAGTTTCAAGCAGGTAAAAAATTACAAACATCAATTTGTTATACAATAAGTTATAATTATTTCAACATTTTATGGAGCTTTCATCATCATCCTCCTAGCCATCCTTCCTAGGCATAGGCACTAGTTTTACGATTTTCCCTTAAAATATTGTTTTTTTTTTAATTAGTATATTGAGTTTATGGGATTAGCTAAAATTACACTACAATACTTACTGTATTTTCACCTGCTCAAATTGGGAACCCCAATGAGGGGTAATCACCTAACGTTTTGAACGCGCGTATGAGGTAGATCCTACTGTAATTTTTCCATATAAACAAATACATTTAGATGTACCTAACGTACGTACAATGCGTTACGTGATCGACCTGCTGGAAAAGTGTCCAACCTGAATAATGCTAAAATGTAATTACGTCCTGAAAATAAAATTGACATACTTGATATAGGTCTAAAGAAATCGTCCCTATGGAAATACGGACACTCCAAAAATATGACCATTCGGAAATTCGATTTTCATACTATATTTTGATACTAATTTAAATAAGACAACATTTACTTCACACGTGTTTATATTATGGACCTATTTCATACTGGAAAAAAATCCATTTGGCCAAGATTCATTTTGAACAATCTACTACTCAATTACGTTATCACCAAATTCACTTTTGATGGTATTACATTACGTCCAATTTCAAAATGTACATCTCGTGTTTACTATTTTCATTTGTGCCGAATGACAGTAGTTTACCTTTTTTTTTATTCAATGTTTGTTACCTCAGAACTCAGTCATTACTCATTGATCAGCCGATTCGCATTTTTTTTTGTATGCAAGTATAGTTGAGGGAACTCCTCAATTGCACGCGTGTAGTGATTTTGGTATTTTCTATTATAATTCGTGTACTTACACCCGGAAACCATAAATTTGGTGGAGTGGAATTGATTATGGAATTCCTCAACTATGTACTTAAAAGTACAAAAGTATATCACAGATTCTGATAAGATTCCGTTGAAATGGCAACTAATGAAGTGCCAAAGGTGATCCTTGTGGAATCGACGGAAGTCCTCAAATACTATCGGCCCACATACAGCGATTCGGTTTTTTTCTCTAATAATCAACGCATTTTCTCTCGGAGATCAGTTCATGTGGTAAATTGGAAAATAAATGTGGAAATGTTCTCGTGGCTTGGCGGAGTACTAAATTGAAGTCGGTTAAAACTTTGTTATTAAAGTAAATTATTCATACTTCGTTAGTCGAATGAATTAGTTAAGTACAGGTAATTTTAAATATTTCGTGTATTTTACACATGGAAAATAACTTGTTACTGTAAATACTTACATATGAACCTACTAGCGACTTCGTCTGCGTGCACCCGGGATACAAACTACATCCTATATTTTTAATTCAGACTATAAACTATCTTCGTGCAAAATCTCATCCAAATCGGTTCAGCCGTTTATGCGTCATGGAGTAACAAACATCCAAACATTTACACCTCCATACATCCAAACTTTCACATTTATAATATTATATAGTAGGATATTGATGTAATTTGTTCATTTAGAAATGCCTTGGAATATTATTAACTAGCTTCCGCCCGCGACTTCGTCTGCGTGGACCCGGGATAAAAACTATCCTATATTTTAATCCAGGCTATAAACTATCTTCGTGCATAATTTCATCCAAATCGGTTAAGCCTTTTAAGCGTGATTGAGTAACAAACATCCAAACATCTAAACATCCAAACATCTAAACTTTCGCATTTATAATATTAGTAGGATGAAATAACTGGTGTACTGCCTTTTTGCCGAATTATGTTTCGTCAAATTTCATTTGGCAACCAACTTTTCGCCGAAGTTTTATTTGGCAAACCAATCCTTGGCATAATTTTACTTAGTATTTTTCTTATTTCGGTACATTTTTATATTGCAAAATTTTACTACGTCAAATTTTACGTGGTAAATAATTGTGTAGCAAATGATTTGCTAAGGCAAATAACATATTGTCAAATGTGAGGTAAATAATTGTGTAGCAAATGATTTGCTAAGGCAAATAACATATTGTCAACAAATTATGAAGCAGATAATTTCATTAATTTTTTGATTCTTTTCATAATTCCGATGCTACGTAAGATCTCAATCTCATTTTCCCTAATATCATTTTACCGTCATAAAATCTCATAATACCAACTAGAGTGCTGCACGAGTTCTTAAAAAGCCCAAAAAAAGGAGGGACGGGGGGGCGGAGCCCCCCACAAGGGGGCACAGGAGGCCAAGCCCCCGCAGTAAACAAAACCAATCGTAACAATTGTATTTTTGTTAGGTTAGGCTATTGTTATCTTGTGTCCCTTAGAGCGGAAATTGGCACCTCGCGTAGCGGGGTGACGTCGACACGCTGGCGGTTAGGTTAGGTTTAGGTTAGGTTAAAATAATTGCCGTGCGTTTGTATACCCCGCACGCCTACGCAAATAAAATGGCAAACCAATGCATTGCTTAGTTTGGGACTAGGTCGATTTGTGTAAGATCGTCCGCAAGTATTATTATTATTATTTATACATTAATACTATTTAGAGCCGCAAAGTATGTAAACAAAAGTACCCTCTTAATTTAGCTGAATGGTGCATCACCCTACCCGCTTAATGCAATAAAATCATACTGCAATTCCCCTTTCGGCCGCCATCGCAACTGTGTTTCACAACCAGTTGTCTATGAGGATTTTTTAATCTTTCATGGCAACCAGTTGTAAAAGAAGAAGATTTATTCCTGTTACACAACCAGTTGTCAACGAAGAAAAAAATCGCCGCCATCGCAACTGTGTTTCACAACCAGTTGTCTATGAGGATTTTTTAATCTTTCATGGCAACCAGTTGGCATATTAACAGCACCTTTATTTTAAATAACTAGAGACCCGGTAGCAGCGTTCAAACGCCGCTAGAATGTGGTAACCGAAAACCTTTAAAACATAACGATCATATTTGAAACCCTAGCAAGGTGCAGAACTGCAGAGTTCGCTTAGCCGTACTCGATGTACAAATTGGCCACCTATCAAATTTCAATCGGTGTATGGGGCCCTTTATTAAGTCTATGGGGAAAATGTCAACTGTTATTTCATCATGTCACTACCGGTTTTCAGGTAATAAGGCCTAAGGGCTGTTTTGGTTATAATTTGTAACAAACTATGGCCTTATCGACTTTTGTTCCGGCTGAGTTTATGGAATTTTATAATAATTTATTGTATTTTTACAGCTGTTTTGTTAATAATCTGCAAAAACCAAGAGTTTTATGCACGAAGTTTTATTTTTACATATAACATACATACATTGAGCTTGCACAAGAAATTTATCCTTAGAATTTTGGGTACCGGCCTGAAGTCTGTTCGGAAACAGCCGGGAAATATACATTCCCCCTCGATCTCTGGCGTTCGCAATAGTTTCTGTAATGTCTCGAAGCTCGACATTTTGCTTTGTTTTGCTCAATTTAAATTAGGTAAGTACTTTTATACACAGCGACAATGACAACTCACTTCTCACAGCAATATGTCAAACATGTTTTTTTTATCAAATATGCTAGCCACCAAATAGGCCACATTTCCTAGCCCGAAAGGGCCGAAGCCGTTATTTTTGTTCAAGTCATTGGCATTTGTAAGTTTTTTTTTAATTATGTAGGGTTTAATTATCAGCTTATTTTATACTCTATTTGTTCTTAGCACTAACTACGAAAGAATAAGGAACCGTTCAACGCAGGAAAATGAGTCCCACATATACTTAACTTCCTTTATTAATTTAATTTGTCGGAAAAATAAAACATAACAAGGCATAACATTTTCTGCTATGGTTGTGAACAAGGAAAGTTAAATCTTCTGTAGCAACTAGCCTTTTTGAGATTTTCCTTATTCACTAACTGGTTGTGTAACAGGAATAAATCTTCTTCTTTTACAACTGGTTGCCATGAAAGATTAAAAAATCCTCATAGACAACTGGTTGTGAAACACAGTTGCGATGGCGGCCGAAAGGGCAATTCCTTGCAGTTCAAAACCTTGGATTCTAACAAACTAGGTTAGATTTCATAATGCCATTCAATAAGTATGTTGCTAAATCAAAGGTATGCCAATCAATACATTTGACGAAAACATAATTGACATCTTAAAAAAATCCCAGGTAATAATTTGTTTAACAATAATTTATCAAATCCTTAGTTGGGAAATGATATCAGTGCGAATCGTTGAGTTGGGTAATAATAATTTGATCAAATAAAAATATGGGAAACCTAGTTTGGGGAGTTAAGAATTTGCTAAATCATTTTCGGCGAAACATTAGTAAACCGAAATAACTATAAGTAAGTTGAGACCGCTTCCACTCAACTGACCAATAACGCCGTCGCCTAATATTTATCATCTATCCGAATTTCGTTTCGTTCCTATAAAATGTTTTCCTATGTATTAGCCATCTGTTTTTTTTTTATTGATATAAGCGTTTCTCATTGCCACTAATGATACTAAGTAAACTATATCTAATCAATCCCTCTCAAAATTCGCGAAGGGTCTTACTTTTAAATATCAAATGATATTTTAGACAAACTTTTCTTTGAAAAACTCAGCGGTACGCTGGTACTAGCGAAGGTTTGAATCCAGGACCTCAGCTATACCGTCCTTCTTTCTCACTCTTAGGTGTTCAAGGAATCAAACGCTGAATAATTATTTAAATGTCACCGTAGTATAATTAAACACTAATTATGAGTAATTATGATACAGATAGTTTTTGTTTCTAATATTAAGAAGGGCGCGACCTAGCTGTACTAGGGTTGCTGTTGGAGAAGAATCCAGGATCTTGAACTCCAGCCGCCTTCTGAAATAAACGATTAAGTATCAATGAAAATTCTTAACTACACAAAAAATGTATTGTGAAACGCTTTTACGAGTATTCCGCTTCTTCGATGTCGGGGCTTCATCAATTTAGTTCCAAATGGAATTCATTCATCTATGATACGAAATGGTTGGCAGTGAATGATTCACCTAAAACAGGCAATAGACGCACGCCGTAGAAGTGCGCTATCTCGCGGGTCTTGAGCTCGATGTCGTGCTGCGTGACGTGAGGCGCGGGCGCCGGCAGCTTGGCACCTTCGCTGGCAGCCCGCGGTGGATCACCGGCATCAGCAGGTCCCGATGAACCTACGGTGGAACACCTCACAACTCACTGTGTAAGCGTGCGCGCGCAGCTGCGCCATTGCGCGGGCCTTGAGCTCGATGTCGTGCTGCGTGAGGCGCGGGCTCCGGCAGCTTGGCGCCTGCGCCTGCAGCCCGCGGTGAATCACCGGCATCAGCGGGTCCCGATGAACCTACGGTGGAACACCTCACGACTCACAGTGTAGGCGTGCGCACGCAGCTGCGCCATCTCGCGGGCGTTGAGCTCGATGTCGTGCTGCGTGAGGCGCGGGCGCCGGCAGCTTGGCGCCTGCGCCGGCAGCCAACGGTGGATCACCGGTGTCAGCAGGTCCCGGTGAACCTAGGTTGTGGACACAACTCTTCAGATCCCAGAACCGTACATTACACGTTCAGGTCTTTATACCTTTAACAAAATAACATGGATTACCCCATTCCACTGCTATTTTCAGTAGGTAAAGAAAAATGTTCTACTTTTTAATTTACTGTGGCTATGGTGGGGAATACCGGTCACCGCAGCCCGCTACCTGCCCTGCCCTAGGAGTAGATAGCAATAAATATTTTGGGAACTACGTGGAGCTAATTATAAAACAAATAGATTTCATTCTAGACACAATTCGTTACAAAGACAAAAACCTCATTCCTTGTATTTTTACGTAAGTACTACAGTAACATGACGACCGGTTAGCCTAGTGGGTAGTGACGCTGCCTACGAAGCTGAAGGTCCTGGGTTCGAATCCCGGTAAGGGCAAATATTTGTGTGATGAGCATGAATGTTTGTTTCTGAGTCATGGATGTTTTCTATGTATTTAAGTATTTATATCTATTATATATATCGTCGTCTAGTACCCATAACACAAGCCTTACTGAGCTTACTGTGGGACTAGGTCGATTTGTGTAAGATTGTCCCTTTATATTTATTTATTTATATTTATTATTATTTACATGAGTTGATGGGGGCAGTACCGTCAGTATCCGTGGTAAAGTCAGGCTGGTTTATTTGCAGAACGAAATCTACTCAAATATCTTAGTCGGATTTTATGAACGTCAGACCAGTGTTTTAAACCCTAGGCATGTAACGCATTCTAACTAGAACCGTTGGCAACAATCACATGCCATTATTCCCCCATTCCAATTTAGTCCATAAAGCAAAATCTGTCGTTACACGGTCGTAACAATATACCGACAAACATTGCCAATCCAAGGGGTAATTTCAGAAAATCACACTTATATTAACTAATTAGAGTAAACGTTTCAAGACACTTGCCATAGCGGGATCATTTGGCTGCGTGAAATACGATACCACGACGCCCACAATTACGCAGACAATCATCCCGACGAATGTGTAGTATAAATAGCTCAATCTGTACAGCAGGAATGTCCCCGACCTGTAGGTTCAGTGAAACATTATGTTAGTAAATTTTAACGGGTTTTGACTTTGGCTCTAAAGGTTACCGGGCATTAACCCTTAAATGCATAATGATGTATATATGCATCGTATATTGTATACGTTTTTTTAAATACTATGATTTTTTTCTTTATTTTTCCCTCAATCTATACAACATGACACATCTATTTCAATTTATTAAAAAGTTATACAAAAAATCATGCATTTAAGGGTTAATCTTGCTTAAATTACGCTAGGCACCGTTACGTCAGTTCATCTCATCCGTTCGCAGTCAGCTTGCTATCATATTCATAATCTGTTTCGATCATTCACCCTTTTTGCTCTTGGTCAAGGTCAGTTATAAACTCGTTCAACGCAGACGATTTATCGAAAAGTATTGTGCATTGGATACCAGCCCAGGCGCCAACTGAACGCATGCTTGAGAGACATAATGCCAGCGGGTGACGAGGTGGTCCTTTAATAGGACTAGTTGTGTAATTATATTATTATGTACTAGTAGGATAAGTACGGTAAAGGAAAGTGAAACATTCCTTTTTATGCCGTATGGTCATTTTACCAAGAGCGAAAACGGCCCGTGGTCAAGTTTTCTTCTTTGTATTATTCCGAGTAATCCCTTAAAAAGAATCCCCTCTGCATAGAAGTAGCAGGCAGGGGTGCGTATGCTTCGGTGTCCAACTCATCAGGTGCTATTGAATTTGCATTCTTAGTTAATGCCGTTAATATATACACATTAAGTTCACCAGCTGATGCTGGTCATATCTTTACAGATGTAAAGATATGCTATTTACAAGCCTACTAAATCCTTCATATTTTAAGGAGTAATAAAGATCAGTGCCTTTTACCAAATAGAGCTTGTAAGCTCTGTAGTTGCAATTTTGTATCATGAATACCTTTGGCAACGTCTTGTCAACTACTTCCGGCCATTTCAGGACTGACAGACTTAGGTTTACTCTCTCTACGATTAAAGGTTGTCACATGACGTAAATATACCCATACAAATTTTGACCGGCAGTGAAAGATTTTCAAGCATTCGGCCAATTTTTTTTACTCTTGCTCTGCACATATTTCTTGACCTACTGCCATGCATTTTATATCATGTTGTCATGAGACGTAGGTGTATTGGGAGAGGGCTTACAGACTATACGGTTTAGCGATTGTGCTACTGCACGGTTAGCACAAGACGGCGCGCGAGCTATCTCGCACTATCCGTCTCTTTCTAAGTTTCCTAATAAGAGAGAGACGGATAGTGGGAGAGAGCTCGCGCGCCGTCTTCTGATAGCCGTGCTGAGCTCTTTATACAATATCGTCATCATCATCATTGCAATGTTAGTCCCTGAAGTTTAAACAAAACAAAACTTGATACCGGTCAAAATCCACTAATTGTGCCATCGATGCGGTGGAAGTCGGTAGCGTAAAGTTGGCATCACAGCCCGCCACCGACACTGGTTTCGTAGGGAACACGATGTCTCCTCTCATCATCGCGGCTTGCGTGCCGATGGAGATCCAGCCAACAAACACGGTAGACACTAAACCGCCTGCTAGGGCTCCCTGCAACGTTGAAATTATATACATGTCCTAATGGTAGTTCCTTACTAACAGGTCCCCAAATAATTTACTTTAAAAACAAAGTTTTAACCGACTTTAGTTCAGTACTCTGCCAAGCCAAATGAACATTTCCATGTTTCCTTTCCACTTTACCACGTGAAAATAGATTATTACAGAAAAAAAAACCAAATCGCTATATGTGGGCTGATAATATTCGAGGAGTTCCGTCGATTCATCAAGAAAGGTGATTCTGAGACCTAGCACTTCATTAGTTGTTATTCAACAGAATCATATCAGAATCTGTGATGTAGTTTTATAGATTTAAGTAAATCGTTGGGGAGTTCCAGGAGACATCTGTGGTCATCATCATCAGTTCCACTTCACCACATTTGTGATTCCCGTGTGTAAATACACGAGTTATAAGTAATAGAAAATACAAAAATTACTAGGTACATGCGTGTCTAATATATTTGAGGAATTCCCTCAATTCCTCATGGATCCCATCATCCAACTGGATTTTTGAATAGAATGGGACCATCTGGAAGCATATACTTAAAACAAAAAAAAAATGTACGAATCGCTTCAAAAATGACGGAGTTCTGAGGTAGCAAACATTAAAAACAATAATAATAAACAAAATATACTACCGAATTGAGAACCTCCTCCTTTTTTGAAGTCGGTTAATAACCAGATGATGCCAAGTTGATGAATCATAATTGGGTTTAGGTTCAACTTGTTCTCATTCCCAGCTTATCCTCACTAGCCCGTTCACATTCCCATAAAGTTCAAGAGAGTTTAGGACTTTAGAATGGAGAGGAGAAGTTAGGAATGGGTACCTACACCTACCAGCACGATTACCCTCATGAGCATGATTAATCGCTCTCATAGACGTCCAAGGCACAGGTTCAGCCTAGCTGCATACATGGGTATGATCAAATGGTTCCGGAAAATACTTGACCACACAACAATAGCAACAAGAAATTGAATCGTCTTCTTCTAAGTCAACTTTAGATTCTAATTGTTAATTTAATATCGATATTGTTGTTACCGTTGAGTTAGTCCAAGGTAAAAAGAGACCCATGGAAAATAATCCAAGCAGACTGCCTGCAGTGATTCCAGCCAAGCTCTTACCGGCTTGGATCAGCGCTCCCATGTGTTCTACCAAGAACACGAGCACTACACAAATGGCTCCTGTAAAGTAATTTATACGTATTATAATAAATCGTTTCATACACCTGGGTGTTTTAGGTATGGATCTCAAGGAAAAGAGACTTCAGTGCAGCAGGCGCTTATGAACTACATTATTAACGATGCTCCAACAAAATTGTGACACTTTGCAACGTAAACACTTGTCAAGTTAGTCTCTTTTCCTGATAACGCCGCAATTGATATTACCGATCACGACAACGATTATCTTCATGATAAAGCTGGCAGTCTTCTCTGATATTGGTTTGTTATAGGCAGGTCTGATGAGATCCTCAAAAATCACGCCGCAGAGTGAATTTAATCCGGTTGACATTGAACTAAAATAAAATGTACAATTTAGAAATGTGAACTGTTATCTCATTGGTTGATCAAAAAATGAAAAGAATTCAACTAACGAATAAACGATGTTACATTTAGTGGTTCGTACAGTTCGAACACAATAATTCGATTTGTCACAAATAGCTACTGTAAAATACATGAGCCCTGTGGGGAACCATTAACGATCAAGTTAGCTCTTGACGGCCAACCATGCATCATGAATATCATATGCGCATATGCCCCCACAAGTCGGCTGCTCAAACGCAAATAATGAACACACACCGGGAAGAGATGAACGAACTAATCCGATTTATCCCAAAGCAGCAATGGCCATGTGTTGGTGAAACAACAACTACTTACTTACGCACCACAGAATACATGGCAACAATGCATATTATTATAGTTATATCAACTCACAAGAGTGCATCGTAGAATTTACGGAGGAAGGGGTTAAATCTTGTTACAAAGTCTTAGCCAGTATTAAATTAGGCCATAAGTCGGGAAGAAAAGATGCCGAGACATGCAACTACGTCATAGAAATTCCAGCCCTTGTAAACAAAGCGCTTTTGTCTCGGAACCGAGATTTTATCTGTTGGTCATCGTGTCCTGTTTGAGACTAGATATTTCAAATGCCAGCAGCTAAGCAGCTAAGACATGTACGTAAGCAAACCACACATGCGGAGATTGTTGCAAGATATAACTCGGCTTCCAAATGCGTACCACAATGTATGCCATTAGGGTATTATTATACACTAAGGTAAAAGTCCAATTACGAGAATAATAAAATTAACTCGATTGACCTAGTCTACAGTAGTTTTTGACGCTGACACTCTAGTACTCGTAGCGTACGTAATAGTTATTAGTGCAACAAGACGGCAAAGGTTATTTTTGCTGCGAGTGCTGAGTTCGAGCCCTGAGTAAGCGAAAGATTCAAAGTTTGAAACTTGAGCACAGCGAGGGACTCAAAAGCACGAGATGCAAATACTTTGTTTTCCAGTAACAAATACAACTTTTCACCTCAGCAGTGAGAACATACTCACATAAAAAATATCATAGGATCACGTACTTATTCGTCTCGTGATTATTCAGGAAGAAAACTTGATTAGGCATTCGTTACTACTTAATTTAACTCGTCAGGGCCGCTAGTAAAATATTGGCATTGGAGTTTGTATTTGAATAATATATACAAATACAAGGCCCAAGGGTTGGGGCTTTATAAAAACAAATTATTTATAATTTATTCTTATCTAATCATATACAAAACTTAAATTATACATCCTTCATATCCAAGGAAGCAGTTTCCACTTTAATCCTACTTTGTTCTTATTTCCTTTAAGAGTACTACGACATGGTATAATAAAATCCTCAACTTTATTAACCTCCAGTTGAATTCTCATAATCGTAAAAGAAACTGGGTTACTATTGACAACGAGGGTTCCTAGCCAACTACTAGACGATCACAATCATTCTTCGAGGCCATTAAAAATAGACAGAACACATTAGGAACTAGAGCTTTTGTAAGGTTATTCCGGGGTAGTTTATGTAGTCAAGTTTAGCTTCTTCGACGGGTAAGTTAAGTAGAGTGTGGGGGTTAATTAAGGGGGGAATCGTTTCAACTGTTGTTAAAATACTGCCTTCACTATATTTCTAGATAATTAATGTAGGGCTACATTACTATGCAGGACTAGGCTCCTAGTTGTTTTTATACCTATTTAAAACTAATATCAATAACGCAAGAATGAACAATAATATACCTAATGCAATCTGAACAATTTAACAGCGCGCAATTTTTTTAGAAGGGCGGGGCGCCGCGCCTACGTTTATGAAACTGCATCTGTGGAATACGTTCATAAAATGTAAACATGTTAAAACTAGGATGAATTCTGAGAAACGGTATTTATTCTAAGATGTTTTTATTTAAACATTATTCAATTGAAAACATACCTTTGTATAATTTTTTGGGTAATTTAATATTATACGTTGATTTGTTAGTTTTCGAACGTGTTACTTGTTTCGCGCTTATTTTGGGGTCTACTTTGAAATTAAAGCTACTTAGTCTCACGGAGTGACCAAAAGCGCATTCTGCACAGTAAAATATGCTTGTTCGTGCTGCTGAGGTGAAAAATAAATAAAATATATTATTCTTACATAGATTTAAATATGTCCGTAAAATATTATGTTGTAAGATAATTAGTTATTTAAATCTTTGATCTGTATGATTTTAATGTGTTTAATTGTTTTCCAATTAGTATTATCTCTGTGCCTGAGACTCCGGATAAGCCTAGTTCAGGCGCATTTAATTTATTGACCTAGCATGTATCAGTGCAAGCACAAATGTACCATTAGCATGGAAAAACAAAGTCTCTTCGGCATATTCCTACCCTCGGCATACATCGCCATAAACCCTTCCGATCTAAGTCGTTTTGGGTTGTCTTGGAACCTAATCCTTACATGTACTTACTTAACTGTTTTAACAGAAAAGGCAAATTAGCTTCCAAATACCTACTTACAAGGGGTAAACGAGAACTTACTAAATCGTGATACAAACCTTAAAGCCGCGCTGAATACTCCACTCATGAAGATTCCTGGCAACGCTGGTATTGAGCCAGTCAGTTTCATCACGAAGTACGGAAGCAGCTGGTCGCTCTTTCTGATCGCCCCCGTCTGGAGCGGGTCGCAGCTCGCAAATGTAGCGTAAATGACGAGTCCAGTGTAACAGCAGAGGCTCACGATCGTGTAAATGCCAGCAGCCATGATGCAAATGGTGCTATAAAAACATAACGCGTTAACCTAAACACTCCCTTCTTGAAGTAATTAGCGAAACATATGATGTTGGCTACGCGCGTTACGCTACAAAAGAAAATCTTAGAAGACTGAATCAATGATACTTAATATAATAAAGACCATAACTTATTATATGAACTTTACAAACGTCCCAAAATATATGTAATTTTTTAAGCGGCTAGCATAAAAATATAGCTATTCAAGCCCAAACGCCGCCACATGTAATATGAAGTCCATATCCTACATGGCCACCGTAGCGCGTAGCACATTTTTCCCGCCTGGTAGCAAGAATAGTTCTAATTGTTGTGACCCAAACACGTGTAGTCTTCAGCCTTGTGTTAATTTCCTGGCACCTGTTTTACATTATTTATCGCGTAAATAGAACGCACGATGGAATTATTATGAAACCGCGATTAGTATGGGATTGAATGTGGCAGTTTTGCCATATAAACCCGTCAAAGTTTCATTTTCAAATCCCAAACTCATCGCGGCATCATAGGTATTACTCAAACCTGTAACTGTTGCAAAGATAACAATCTGGAATTAACTCACATTCGAGCCCTTTTCAGTGTCGACAGAGCCAAACATCTTTGCATCATCGCCTGATTAACGGAACACGCAGCCAGCCAACTGAAGAAGTTGCCAAATACTGTTGTCCAGAAAGTATGCCTTATCGTTGGGTTAGGGTCCATGCTAAAATCAATACTTATTATACAGTTCTGCTTCAGTAAAATTCGCTTAGATAAGTACGGCATCTGGTGCGAATTTAGTGATATCAATTTTTTTCTATGAATATGTTCTCTCGGCTGAGGTATAAAATTGTATGTGTTACTCTTATTGCACAAATAACTATTGAATTTTGATGAAATATCCTGGTAGAATATATCAGAGATGTGCCACATCAAAGACTTTTTGCAGATCGAAAAACGTTAATCTATAATAAGTAGCGATTTTTTCTGTTATTCATTGTATTAATACTGATTCTAAGATGTTTTATAAAAAAATTCAACAAACTTTCCACCCGGTAGTAGTTGTATAGATTTTAATAAATCATTGTCTGTTTTTTAGAGCCTTAAAGAAAGGAGGTTCTCAATTCTGTTTTTTTTTTGTAAGTATCATTTATCTTGATATAATATCCAAAAAGAAGATTGAAACATTTATTAATATTTTTTCTGGCTTTTTCAGAAGCTAAAGTTATCGTTTTTTTTGATGTCTGATATTTTGTTGGATTTTTATTGTTTAAATTCCATAATAGCTTTTCTTTCACTTTTTTTATTATTATTCATTCAGTCCCATTGGAGTCATTATTATGGTACAGTCACCAGCATTAATATCTGCCACAGCAAAGCACGCATAAATATCTGATGCCATAAGGGCGTGTCAGATATTTTTGCCGGCTTTGTTATGGCAGATATTGATGCTGGTGACTTTACCTATGCTTTAAAAGTTTAAAGCATTACTTGAAAAACTCCAGCCGGTCTCCTTTTTCGTTAATGGCAATGACATTCCCAACTCCACCTAGTCTCCACGTTCCGTAGACCAACACGAAAATGACACCGAAATACATGACTACTGTTTGCAGGGTGTCAGTCCACACAACTGCTTTCAGTCCCCCCTGAAACAAAGTAACTAGTAAAATGGGCAACATATCTAATAAAATCATATTGGCACACACCTACCGATTCGTGTCTATAAATCTTAGTCAGGCACTACAAGTAAGTATACACTATACTGCATGGTGATTGGGAACGATCTCAAGTAATTTTACCAGCGTATTCAATGGGGACCTAAGAAGTAAAGAAATACATACAAAGTGACCTGGATCCGGCTCACAAATTTTGTCATGCATTTTTTTGTTGTCCAATTTTATGTGAAAAACAAAGTGACCCAAAACCCGCTTATTTTATACGACTTTATTTCTAAGCATGGCCAAGAACAGGCTCCTACAATTATTTGGATTTCTCCTAAGAGTTCCAAGCATCTTCTGTGTACGTGATTTAGAATTACAGCTATCCCTTAACATAAGGTTCAAAATCAATTAAAAAAATGTTTTCTTTTTTCTTCATTATTTCATACCTATTTGGTCATATACTCCACTATGTACACATGAACGCCGAAGGGACGCGCCGGGGGAAAAAAATAAGGTACCCATCGGCCTGACTAAGGGCTAATAAAATAGAATAGAATAGAATCATTTATTTCAGGTCCAAGACCCATATAATTGTTAGATACCTCATTAAAAATAATAAACGCATGTAGTGTAGAGATGGGTAACTCCGGATTCAAAGACTCAAATCATCCAATTCCGTGAGTGGACTCGATTCCCTTATTGACTCCGAGCGATTCTTGCCGAGTCCGCGGAGTTATTAACTCCGACTAGACTAACTCCCTGTCTCAATCCCACTCGCGGGATTCGGGCGAGCGGGTGGCGCGGTCGGTGACGGTCGTAAGTGTAATCTTGCCGTCTCTCTCTTTACTTTGGCTAGCAGATGGCGAGATACGAGATAGCGAGATGGCTTGAATGTCGCGTTGCGGTGCTTTGATTTTCGCTATTGTCCATGTACCGGTTCGCTCGTAATATAAAATGAAAATAGCTCTTTTCTCAATACGTTAGAGCGTATTATTGATTAATCTTTTTTTTCAACGAATTTTTAACAAATTTGCATGGAACGGAATATAACATTTATTGTTGTTTGTTTACGTTTGCGATCGTTCTTTGCAAATGCGAAACTTGCAAATAAAACTTTTAAGTAATTAGTGTTTGTCAATATAAGTCAACTTTATAAACTATTGTACCTATCCTATAGGTATAGTTTTATTTACTGATTCAAATTCAATAGACAATACAATATGTATAAGTAAAAACCGATCCAAAAATCCGATCCGGAGTGATTTTTGTTTAAAGCGCGCTCCGGTAGCGATAAGAGCCGGACTCATCAAGAGGAGTCGGAATCATTAAGCGGAGCCGGTTCCGATCGCGGAGTCGGACTCAGTGAATCAAATCACTCTGCGGAGTCGAGATTACCCATGACTAATGTAGTGTAGACAACGAAACGAATGTACTCAATAATTGCGCGACTGTTCTGGCGTCGTATCAATGAAGCTATAAAATGTACAATGACCACGTTGACGTACACATACGAGGGTACGTTCATTCCTCCAATTCACTTGCGCCAGCTTCCGTTACTTTCCCGGTTGGTATACTCGTAGGTACCCCTTTCGTAAACATTATCAGGGCGGCGCTTTTTCACGAGTTGAAATGCATTTGTAGTGTCGTGATCGAGTCCAAGTAAAAAATGTTCCATTTAACTTTTGCTTGTTATACCATTAGTACCTACTATTACTCTGTTCTGTTACTGTTACTAATTCCTCGCGAAATTGCCGTTCAGGGGCATGTACAAAATGTACCCAATGCTCTCGGGTTATTGCATGCAGGAAGAGGACGGAGATGCTGTGATGCTATCGTTTCTGACCTTAATCCGTTAAGAACTTTTAGTGTTATTGCGTTATATGTTACTCCAAACGCGTATTTGACTCGTAAGCAAGCCAAACAGGGTCATGCAGCATGCACGTAAACCATGTACTTACAACAGTGGTGTAAAATATGCAAACAATGCATACGATAGGTGTAATTAAATGTAGGTTGATCCCGGTAACTGTAAAATTAATAAAAAAGTTGGTAAGTAATTATTTACATTCGCGCGGCATTCTCTAATATACGTAGCGGAAAAACATACAAGTAGAAATTCGCGGAATCAAGAATCTAGGAAAAAGTTTGGACTGACATGCCTGATACTAAAAAAAACCGATCGCATTCGTTTTAATTGTAATTCCGTTCCTATCAATAAGTATGAGTTGTAAAATTGCGTGACGTGACGTGATATTAATTGTGATACTGATATATTATTTTTTTTGCCGCTACTGTAGTTGCGAATAACTAATGAAATAATCTCCACTCGGCCCTACTTATAGCAAAAATAATTTTTAACCTTTATCGTATTTAACGATCAGCTGCTTGTTTTGGTAAGATATTATGACATTTTTGCTACAATTAAGTTAGTACGTAATAGATACCTTGACTAAACGCTAATGCCGGAACATAGATGACAATTGGTATGTAGAGCATCATCTTGACGATGAATATTATCGATCCCAATAGCCTGACGTTCTGGCAAAAACGCAGGCGCAAGTACTGAAAAAAAGAACAGGTGGAAGTTATCGACAATGTGAAGATGTAGTCCATAATTGTTTTCCATCGCATTTTCTCGGAAACGTTCGTATTTGTCATGCCACAGTCAACCTCAGACTTTTTGTACCGAGACTGACTGAAATAGCAACACACGTTCGTAGGTTTCCGTGAAAATACGATGGAAAATAATTATGCACTACATCTGTATGTGCCTGTGATAAGTAATGTAGTAGAAAGACTGTATAAAAATTACGAAGTTGATGTAATAACCGATAATCGGGACATTTTAAGTATGACACTGAATAACACATCTTAACTATTGTGCTCCAGATTGGTCCGTATTTACCTGGGCATATAAATCAGACTAACCTCATACGTAGATGTTATTTGCAGATTATAGAAGACAGGAAGATAAATAATAGCAATCGCTAGGGACACTGCCCATTCGGAAAATACCACTGCCCATAACTGTGTTCCGTAGGTATACATTTCTGCGGGCAGCCCCAGCAGGGAGATGCCGGATACGTAACTGCAAGAGTCAGAAACACTTTATTTATTTACTTTTACTCGAGTAGGAAAGCGGACCCTGGCAATAGCCGGGAAAACGTAGTTAGAAGAAGAAGACTCGAGAGTGCATAAACACAAGTATTGTAATTGAACACTGTTTACCTGGCTATGAGCGACATAGAAATCGGGAACATGCCCATAGTTTTGCCTCCCATCAGGTATTCCGACGTGGTATTTTGCTTCTTGCTCGCGAAGCAAGCAAAGTAAATGCCGATTAGAGCTGAAAGAAGCAGCATGGCCCCAAACACGAGGTAGTCCAGAAAGTCGAAGTATACTACCGAAGACATTGCACCGATTTTGAATGGCACGTCTGATCAGCGGAGCACTTAAACTACATCTCAGAGTACAATACGCATTTACCGAGCGGATCTTGCAGCTTGGGCGAGCTATATTTATACTTGGAAGGATCTCGGACAGGCACGGAGGGATGAGGATGCTAATTGGCTAGTTACCGGTGTCGCCGGCCGCTGGACGGCACGCACGTCTCGCCCGCTCGCTGTATGCCCTCACATCACACGAGGCCACCAAAGTATTGCCACAAGCCACCTCCTTGTCTCAGGTAACAGCTCAATTTCGGTGTGTATCTCTTCATTAGGAGTACAGTTTCCGTTATCAGTGAAATTATAAATGATTACCTGTACCCGCAACTTCGTTTGCATGGAAATGCGGTGGGAATTAAGTAGATAATGCATTTTCTTCTGTTGGACATACGAGGACATAGATACTTCTAATTTAATTAAAAAACAACTATTTGTGGCAACAAATCAAATATTAGGTAGGACTTAAGTACATTGAGTGTCACAGTTTTACTGTCGGCAGCATTCTACTGCGTACATCGTTTTATTAAACTTCTTCTCTACACGTTATTTACACTTTTTAATATTAATGATTAAAACACGCGATGACAAATAACAATAAATAAATAATAATAAATAAATAAATAAATATAAGGGGACAATCTTACACAAATCGACCTAGTCCCAAAGTAAGCTCAATAAGGCTTGTGTTATGGGTACTAGACGACGATATATTTAATAGATAGAAATACTTAAATACATAGAAAACATCCATGGCTCTGAAACAAATATTCATGCTCATCACACAAATATTTGCCCTTACCGGGATTCAAACCCAGGACCTTCAGCTTCGTAGGCAGCGTCACTACCCACTAGACTAACCGGTCGTCAAAACAATGGTTAGGTAATTTGGTTACAAATAAGTATTTGTGGAAAACGGCGCGACCTGGGTATTTTTTTATACGTAGGTAGCATTTTTTTATACTTAGCAGATGCACTGCGCGCGCACGTGAACAAGGGCTCCAAATAGCCAATGCAATATCAAATCCTTATTAATTATACTTACCTAGATCAATTTGAGGTGAATTTCTAAAACTAATCTATAATAAATTTTCTAAAAATAAATATTTCCGAGACCAAGCTGTTTTCGACTAATCCAAACTAATCATTGCATAACTTTGTTTATCTACTTAAGTACCTACAGAAATCGATGCCTAAAGGTGCCTTAAGTAATTACAGTCTTTTGGGCCTACGGCGGCCCTACATTTGCTAACGAACTAGGTGCAAACTATCCCGACAGAATACGACGGATATATATTATTCGCTACATCTGCAGTATATCATATGATTAAAAAGATCGGAAAACGACCTGTTATTTCATAATCTCTGGAGTTTCCTTAATTTCAATAAATTAAGTGAAAAACAAAACGTACTTTTATAAATCTTTGAGATGGCATAAGAGGAGGAGAAACTCTGAAATAATGTCATTTTTTGACGCGTTTTTAGGATTCCGTAGTCGACTAGGAACCCTTATATTTCGCTTTGTCTGTCCGTCCGTCCGCGGATAATCTCAGTAACCGTTAGCACTAGAAAGCTGAAATTTGGTACGAATATCAATCACGCCGACAAAGTGGTAAAATAAAAAGTGTTTTATTTTATTTTATTAGGGTACCTCCCCTATACGTAACGTGGAGAGTGTTTTTTTTTCATTTCAACCCTAACGTGTGATATATTGTTGGATAGGTATTTAAAAATGAATGAAATGAGAGGTTCGTTAAAATCATTTTTTGATAATGTTAATATTTTCGGGGATAATCGCTCCAGAAGTAAAAAAAAATGTGTCCCCCCCTCTAACTTTTGAACCAGTTTTAAAAATATGAAAAATATCTCAAAAGTAGAACTTTATAAAAACTTTCTAGGAAAATTATTTTGAACTTGATAGGTTGAATAGTTTTTGAAAAAAAATACTAAATAATTTCTGGACGAAAAACTACGGAACCCTACACTGAGCGTGGCCCGAAACGCTCTTGGCCGGTTTTTTATAAATCATGATAAAACGTTCGCTCATTTTTTCATCCTTGATATTTGCTGATATATTATTTATGCAGTAATTAAGTAAGTATAATAAGTTTCGACTGTATGGAACAGGGTGAAATTAGGAAAGAACAGTACGGACGTTTTTCAGATCCTCTTTTATTATAAAAATGATTGAGTTAGAGCCTGCCAAGATGTATTAATTAATATATATATTGTATTTATGCAACGGCTGCGCCAAGAGGTATCCTTTTCAATAATACATACAATTATATATAGCGGTTTTATTTACGTTGGTTGATTAAGTACAATTATCTGGCTTAAACATTAATAATACCACACAAAATAGAAAATGGATGAATACAAGCTGCGCTTGATGTAGATATTCGAATGCTCGTCGCGTAGACTTTCCATGACTAGTAACAGTAGGTATGAAGGTACGAAAATTGTTTGAACTTACGTCTAATGATAAGAGATGATGGAAAATGTGGGTGATTCCCATCTTCTCCAACCTAGCTATCCAACCCAGGTAGGATATTGGGAAATCCTAGTGCCATCTTTCAATCTGCCTCGGGTTGGATAGTGGGAATATAATTGATTATTCATTTTTCTTCCCATTTATTGAATGTCAGTCACAAGTAATTATATATAGTCACTAAATAGTACAGGTTGGAAGATGGGAAGAAAAATAAGTAATCAATTATATTCCCACTACCCAACCTGAGGCAGGTTGGAAGCTGACACTATGATTTCCCAATATCCAACCTGGGTTGGATAGCTAGGTTGGAAGGTAGGAATCACTCGATTGTTACATGCTACATATCCACAAACTAAGGTACACTGAGGAATAGACGTCGACAAGGCCCAGACAAAGCATACATACCGATATTCAGGAACCAACCCTTACACTTCAGTTAAAATAACTCTAATCACCAATCTAAATGTAAAATTACCAAGAAGTATATGCATTCTGGATGATACTTCACTACTTGATTAGTTATTGTAACAGGTACATGACTCTAAACTTTTACTTCGATAAGACTAGTATGAACGAATCCTAACTAACCTAAAAGAGAGTTTTTGAAACTCGTATAATTTAATGTATATTTTAAATATTCAATATATCCGTACGTATTCGTCCCCTTTATATATTTGAGCTATCTCTATATACTTTACTTAGTAACTAATATATTCTTTTACTGCGATTTACAATAATATTGTCTAGCAAGTTCAATACTATACAAACTCATTTACCTATACGCATTTGTATGTTGCGCCTGAGAAACGACTGACAATTCAGACGGACAATTAAGTAAACCAGGCTCATTGCTTTCAGTTTTACAATAATGTCAGATTTACATTAATTCAATACAAATTACGAGACGACAGATACTAAATAAAATATATAACAACACCTTTATATTTCACAGCATGATTTTTTAAAGTTTACAAGTGTGTATACCGACAAAGAATGTACCTAGGTTTCTAACTACCTCGCACTATATTCGGCAGTGATTTGCCGGAAGGGAGTACAATTGTAAACTATTACCTACTACTTATGTCGAAACCAGGACATAGCGCTGGCTGACCCTTCTTCAGCCGTGTCACTTTATAAAATGCCTGCTTATAAAGTGGACTCAATAGATCCTTGGTGCGAATTTTAAAGTCAGCACAAACATGACAAATACGCTGGAACGCACGCTAGGAAGCTAAACTCGAATGTTTGGTGCACTGTGAATGGATTGCATTGTTTTATGACCAATTATGTTTTTTGTTTAAGCCAGACAGCCAAAACTATTACTAGCGTGTCAGTAAAAGCATTATTAAGGCATTTTATAGAAAAATATTCCTAACCTAGTAGTTTCAAAGGTATCTTTTCTACGGATCACGGCAATCCCGCGCATCGAGTTTAGTTAGACTATTATGGAATTATTGAAATTTCAAGACACTTCTAAAATGCACTGGATTATACGTTTACTTGGAATCTATTTAACTAGGACTTCGAATCGTACCCACTACGAAAAATAGGTAAACGTCTTATACCCTTACCTCCCTATTTGGCTGGTCATATAAACAACTACGTGTGCAGGGGTGACAATACTTTTTCGTACAAATCTAGGTGTTTACAGCCTTACGTATACCAACTAACTATAAGGTAGGTATGCACTACGATAAAGTCTTTGTAACACACAATGTACATACAGTATTATATATCAATCTATTTGATGAATTGCATTGTTTAAATCTCTTCATAACAGGTCCTTATAAATCACTTTCAGTTTATATTTTCGTATAAGTTTCCGAGGTCGATTCGCACTGACCGCACGCGCACCCCGTTTGGTCGCAGGCCGGGGGGGTTACGAACGGATGGAGCCGGCGAGGCGGCTTCGCGACAGTGTCCTTTTCGTTCTCGTAGAATAAGCCAGGCATGTTAGAGGTGATGCAGGCCATGTCAACCTCCTGTTATATGTCTGCCGGGGAGGAGAGGTCGAGGCGCGAGCGGCGGCGGTCGCGCGCGCCAGCCAGCTGGCCGGAGGAGGAGCGCTGCAGGGAGGACGAGCGCGCGCGCGCCGGCTCCGACTTGGACTTCTTCACCTTACTGTCGCCGGTCGCCGGCTGCTTGCCCTTCAGCGAAGACACCGACACCACCACGTCGGTCGATACTCCGTCTTGTTCTGAAACATTTATCTCATTGTACGCATGCTCGTATTAGAAAGCGAAGCTGCTTCGTCGTACTAACCTGTTCGCTTTATGACTTCGCCCGCATTGTTTAAGAAAAACTTTGGTTTTGATTCCTTGAGCGATTCCTGTATGAACAGCAGAATAAATTAGAAAAAGAAAGTGTTAGAAACATGAGATAGTTTCAGGCATTGGTTTCGTTTACCTTTGATTTACTAGATTTGGAAGCAGAGTCAGTGCTTCCGCGCCACCACGGTCACTGAATCTCACAGAAGCCCCGCCCGGGCTCCTTACCGGGGGTGGAGGCCTCGCCCTCAACCGTCTCGCCCTCGGGCTTCGGCGAACCCGTTCCAGACGTTGCGCCGCTGAACAACATATTTATTTCATCAACATTGTCAAGTAAGTAAATCATTCATCAAGTATCAGTATCACAAATAACACATGAATAAAAATCGGGGCATAGGTAAGTTTTAAATGGAAACTTCGTAGTAGCGCATTCGTCTGCGCATGCAAGTGTGTAAACATTAAACACGCTTGAAAATTTTGGCCGTGTGGGTAAAGTAAGTTAAGTTGAAGCGTATATTGAGGCTCACAGTATTACAGAGAGGGAACGTAACACCATATAATATAGACAAAATATGGACGGAGTCTCTGCCGCCGGACGCGGCGAAAAATAAAATGTCACAACCTAGTGCTAGAATGCTAGAAATAGAATAATGAAAAACGTTTTCAGGACATTTTCTATCTGAGAATAACGAATATCGAACACTACAATATTCCATAGCGATGAACAGTGTCGTAACATACGATCGCGATTACCCGGATATTATGAAATGTTAAAGAAAAGTGAAAAAGAAAACAAAGATATTGGCCGAACACATGGTCCTTCGAACCAGATTCAATTATTGCTGATGCTGAAGTTATACTGAAAATATTTATCTTTGCTCGAGCTTTTCAGAGAGAGAAGAGCTGAGAGAAAGAAGCTGTTTGGGCATCAAACTGAAAGATAAAAATAAATTGATAAAAAAAAAAAAGTAACCGACGCCCTACTTATTTCTCAGAGCTTAAAATGGAATAGGGAATATGCATGTGATTTAGAAATGGACAAAAAAAATCACGTGTAATCTATATTGCTTAATAAATATACACACATGATTATTTTTTCAAATTATCATGTTTCTATTGATAAAATAAATTGTTTAAAAGTACTATTTTTCAAACTCCCTCGCAATTTTCCAAAACGCAACGCTATTGGCGGAGCGAAACGTGACGTCACCGTGCAGGTCGTTAGTATGATTATTGAAAGTTATTCGCATTGTTTGGCCGCTGTTTATGATAAATAATCAGTGTTTTTTGGTAATTATTAAGTGAAAAAAGACTCGCCACAATGACTGAAGGCGGTTTTGTCAAGGCACAGTCGGATAATCTGCCTAAAATTGATGTGGTCATGATGACTAAATTTAATACATACTTCGCAAATATTTGTGACTTTACGTCCGCTGAACTAAGAGGAGTAAAAGCTGCAAGGTAAATAAGTTACAGATATTCAATAAATTTTCATATTCCTTGTTTTTATACTCGTGAGATTGGTCAATTAAATAATTATAACCTATTTTGGCGATTCAAATAGCTAGACTTTTAAACTACTTCAAATAGGTGTCTTTGTTAAATAAGTGGAATAAAAAACTAGTAGATATTTATCCATACTATATACTATTTTACTATACTATAACTTTATATATTATATATACTAACTTCTGCCCGCGACTCCGTCCGCGTGGAACTCATTTATATCGTAGCTCCATACAAACTTTCACCCCCACTTCATCCCTTTGGGGGATATGGGGGGAGCTACGATATAAACGAGTTCCACGCGGACGGAGTCGCGGGCAGAAGCTAGTTATATTATATATATACTTACTTAATAATAAATTATAAATGCGAAAGTGTGTCTGTCTGTCTGTTTGTTACCTCTTCACGCTTAAACTGCTGAACCGATTTGGATGAAATTTGGTATAGAGATAGTATAAACGAGTTCCACGCGGACGGAGTCGCGGGCAGAAGCTAGTATTATATAATCAAAGATATGTAGGTACCTATTATGAATGTTAAATGTTGAGAACATCTTTATGAACTTTAACAAACTAGGTTGTTTTCGTCAAGGCTTATAAATAAAACAAATTTGTGTAGGTCACTCAGTAAAAAGGATTAAATTCTTTTAACTTTCTTCGATCAACAGTGCAAACAAAGAAACTTAGCTAAAACGTTTCTTGATCAAAATCAACACTCGTAGTCAGCTGTTGATCAACAAAAATCATAATATTTGTAACATTAATAAATAAAAAAATTGGGAATCAGAATAGTTTTATGAATAAGTATATAATACAATTTTGAGGTTAGGTTATTGTTTACCTATATTGTTCGCGAGTCGTAATAAAAAAGATTTTAGGTACCTACATATTTAATACTCACGTCGAAATGATCTTCACAACAATATAAACAACTCAAGCACGATACATTATCTCTCCTCATCGCCTTACACCACTTTATCCTTTGGGCATATGAAAATATTTGCAGTTTTAATGTGATTTTCACACATAGGGACAATACAATATTTATAATAAGCTTTTGTGTGCTCTTCCATTACAATAAGTTGATCTTATAAGCTTTAATCACTCACATTTATTAAAAGTGTGAATCAAACACTTTGTTGTTAATTTGTTTAAGAACCGCCGTGCACTAAGCTGCACGGTGACGTCACAAATGAGCGCGCCAAAATGGTGGCGTTTTGATCGTCCGAAAATGATAGTAATTTTAATTATTATTTTTTAGCTTATTTAATAATATTGTGAAAGTGTTATATTTTTTTCCGGTTATATAATTACTTATAGAATAGATAAAAAAAATAAAAAAATGTCATGAATATTCCCTATTGGGCTGGCCATGTTGCAAGATACAATGATGACAGATGGACACTATTATATACAAAGTGGCCAGGACCACAAGGCCCTAGAGCCAGGGGCAGACCAAGCAGCAGGTGGCAGGATGAGTTATAGCGCCAACTGCAGATAACACTGCTAAAAATAGATAAAAATGGAATTCTTTGGAGGAGGCTTTTACCCTTAGGGAGTCCATAGTCCATACAATAAATAATTAATAGAAACTAATTTTATAGAAATACCTCCTAGGTAAATTTATATCCCTTACCCTGGTTTACTCAAAACTAACATAACTTTAATGATTTAAGTATACGTATGTTTAGTTACACTTAATATTGTATAACTGTAGAACATAATTCTCCCTATGTCCCGAGGTGGGCGTAAATAGCTGCAACACAGTTTAATACTAAAGCAGCTGCTTACGATCTTGTTGTTTTAAATATGCTTGTTTTGATGTTCAATAAAAATCTTTAAATCTTTAAAAATCTTTAAATATATGTAAAAATAAAATATATTAATGCATGCAAATTTTAACACTTATTACAAAATTATGAATAGTCTTAAAATAACATATACTTAAATAATATGAATACTCTAATGAATGTATAGTGAGTAACAAAATCATTTTATAAAGTACTGAAATGTTTTATGTATATTTTTTTGATGGTATACATTCTATTTCGCATGTTAATGAATTATAATTGTTGTAAAATACGGAATAAATAAAGCTAATTGAAAAAAAGAACTGTAGATACTTTCATCGTAATAAAAATATTATTAAACCGCGTGCCACTATATTTCCCCATCCATATTTAAGTTAAAATACGTGCAAATACGTACTTTTGTTGTTATTATGATATTTTATATGCAGACATACTATTGCATAGTTACTTACGTCATGTCAACTCGCACGGTGTTATTATTCTGCTGGTTCCTCATCGCCAGCGTGGAAACCATAGGTGGCCTCTGTGGCTTGTTCGCTAGTAGCCTCTCGATTTCAGCCATTACTAAAGGCGTCAATTGCGGGACAATCTGAATAAAAGGTATTTACATCTTACTCTACAGTCAGCAATACTTTTGGTATTAATTTATTTCTCAACCGTCTTCGTCAAATTAGTACAGATAAGTACCTACTCCAAGTTATCTTGGCGTGCAGCGCTATGAGCGCCTAAGCCGCGCGCGTGATGTTCTTATTTGTCTTGTTTGGCAAACAAATCGCCGCGTCACTGCCACACGAATCTGATTTGAATATTTGAAAGCATCTGTAATTGAACTAGTAGGTACCTGTAGCGCATGAATGTTTTCTTTAAACTGTTCAACGCTGGTGGCGCCTAATAGCAGGCAATTGACGGATTCGTTTTTCAAGCACCACGCCACTGCTAGTTGACTCATGGAGCAATCTAAAAGAGCGTACCTTTATATACATTTGTTTACATTTACTCAACGTATACATTTAAATGATAAAATGACATACTTAGAGAGTTTGCGAGATTAGAGAGGTCACGCAGCTTGTCGCCGTATGTTCGAGGTTCTTCGCCCGTCACCTGTTCTTTGCTCCCGGAGCTTCTCATCTGCAAGGGTGAATTAATTAAGTTTTCACCATCATTAACCCCTTCTACGCGACGTCCTCAAATGCACACCTACAACTTTCTATAATTCTTGAAGCTCTCGGGCACCATGCACCCCGCAAAAGGAAGCAATCTCTTTGATCTCCCGAGCAACGTGTACGCTACGCGCACGAAGGACATGGTATCTTATGAAGAGGGCATCTTGCGCGCTGAAAGGCTGCTCAAATTGTACAGGAGGTTGAGATCTGAAGTAGATATGCTCTAACTTCAACGTATCAATGTATCTCACAAAAGCAGTTAAGAAATTCAGCAAAAGCGCCTGATTAAAAACGAATACTTATTTCACTTTAACAGTCATAATAACGACGTAGCGCTTCGGTTCCGTGGAATGAGTAAAATCCCGAGTGAAACCAAACCCCTAACCAACATGGCAGTCACAAAAGTATCTTGGCAATAACGATTGATCTGCCAATAGCGAGTACACCTCAATCGAATACCGGAAAATGGTAGAAAAATGGGTTGCAAATTTTGAAGGACGGCTTACATATCCACATACATAATACATACCAACAGAGGAAGTTAAATAAAGGCTAGTATAAATACGTCATTACATCTGGGACGGCCAGGTCTTCCTCGCACCAGCTGAACGTGCTGTATTTGCGGTTGAACCGCGACTTGGCGAAGAGCCCCGTGATTTCCTCGCGGCCCAGCCCCTTGCCAGTCGTTATGGCCGACCACGCCATCATCCCTGCAAGTCGATGGGCGGTTAGTTTCGAGAGCAATCGTTTTAAAACATTCAGGTTTCGTGATCATTCATGTATCGGTAAGTACGCAATTGTTCTCAGGGAAAAGATGCCTTATTATCGTTGGCGCTAACGTCATTATTAAATACCCCGTGAATTACGCATCGCGCATCGTTATTAACGGTAATAAGTTACTTTTTCCCTGCAAATGATACAAATAATAAATAATATAAAACTACGTAATGCACCCTAAATTAGTGTTTTTTCCCTAAATTCTGCGCATAAAAGGGTACCTATAACAGTATCTAGAGATCCAGTCAAAGGTTTCGCCTATAATTCTTCCTAACGATTAGCGGTGTGATGTAGACAACGATGTTAATAGTATTTAAGAGGTTCCAAAGCTTGTCTAGGTAAGGTAGTAGAATAGCATAAGTTAAATACATACTATGAATGACTTAAACTTTTACTCACCAACTCCTAGTTTATGGTACAACTCTGGCATGTATAATTCTGGTTTCTCTCTGCAGAACATATGATATTCTGTTTGTTCTACTATCGGAGTTATACAATTAAACTGCCTACAATTAGTGTATGCGTCCATTATCTGAAAATCATAAAAGTGGGGATTACGACATTAAATTTCCATTCGATAATTATTTATTGCTAAACGCTATAGTTACCTCTGCTGGGGACCACCTCGCCGTCCCCCAATACATGACCCAGCCTTGATTTATGACAAAATTCATAGCTCGTACTAATTCTGTTAAAGAGGAAACAGTTCTTCAATAAGTTCTCGAGGTCTATCAAACTCGACGTAATGGTGGTAAATTAGTATGATATTTCTCGTCCGTGCTTTCATGCGCGCTAAACCTAGCGTCAGAACGATTGCGCGCAACAAACATAATACCAATACCATTTCAATACGTCGTGTGAAATAGACATCGTTACTATACAATTTCAGACAAATCGATATTTATTTAAGTATGTACCTTCCATTGGACACACGGGGTCGACCTTATGCAAGAGCACCACGTCAATATATTCCACCTGCAGCCGCGCCAGGGACGCCTTAATGCTCTCAATGATATGCTTACGAGACAGACCTCTCTCATCCGACCTGTCATTACCAAACCTAATGAATAGACAGCTCGTCACACATCAACAGTCAAGCAAAAAGCACACATAGAAGCGAGTGTAACAAGTGACAGCAAATCCGTTGGAGAGCAAATTGAAGCGATATTCACTCATCTTTACTTAAAATAATTCAAGTCCGTGGTAGCTACATTGAAACACATGACACACGTTAACATACTCGCAGGTGACATGCAGTTGAAACAAAAGTTGAACAATTATATACACAGATATTATATGTTATCAATATACTTGATATTTTTCTGGCACGAACGTCATCACACAATGTCCTGCAACTCATTGAAGTAATAGCAAGCAGCAGAAAAATAACACATGTTTCCTTTTATTTCCCTACCAACGTAACAGTAACCCTGAGCAAGTAATCAAACTTACCGCTCCCATTGTTCTTATTTATTTAAGAATAAATGAATTGTTCATTTTGGTGTTCTTGTATCACAAAAATATCGATAAACTTAGTATAAGAAGGAAGTGACCAGCATTCTTCGTTTGTACCAGAAAAATATCTAGGTATAGTTATCAATATATTCGTAAAAGTATATATATATTACACCTTGTTTTTTTTACAGGCCGTGTATTTTTCAATCTAACAATCCAAATTTACGACAACGAACCCATTATGGTGGCGCTTCAAGCATTAACTATTAGTATGTACATGCAAGCTTTTGACTTGGATTCAAAATATCTATTATGTAAATCTTGTCCAAAAATAATATTTTAAGGACATCAAAAATACAACGAACTAAGTACATGATTTAAAACCTCTTTTAACTAAGTGTTGTATATAGCATCAAAAGAGACAGTTTTAGAAATCTTGACGTATAGGAATTAAATGAGCCATCGTAATAGAAAACACGGTGCATACGTAAAACAACATATGACTCAAAATAACTACACACCTAAGCCTTCCCAATACGAGATAACGGGAAAGAAATAAAATTAAAGACAATTAAAGCATTAATTAATTTGAAGGCGCTAATTTAGAAGTCATATTTCAGAGTTCTAGTTGTTCACCGTAACTGAAAATATTAACGAACTTATGTTCTAAGTACTGTCTATAGCAAGATATAGAGAAACAAGTCTAGAAGAGGTTTATGCTCGATAATGTTGATAATATGATAATAAGTGAAGGCAGGTATAGGTAGGTTTATTAGGATAGTGGATGCGTGCAGACTGGAGGCATTCCTTGGGTAAGTAGTGTTTTAGGTGGAAGGTCAATTCAGGGACAGAAAACTGGTAATCTTAAGGCACATTTTCACTGGTGATAGCGCCCGCATGCGGAAAGCGGGGAATTTCGGGCAAAGTTCGGGCAACGGTTTTCACTGGTCGATAGCAGCGGGCGGGAGTTCTCTTGGATATATGGTCCAGCATACCCTACTCTCCCTCCCGAAACTTTCTCGCACGCTTTTAATTGACCGATAGATTGCCCACGCGGTGAAACGACTGTACTGTCGGCTGATGACTTTCATTAGTCGTTATCCCGTCTCATCGTCGTCGGGGAGCATCCTCATGGAGTATACTGACCGACTTAATGTCCCAATGAAAATGCGTCTTTAACATGACAAATAAGGACACAACGTAGAAACCGTCAGCTGCGGACCCCCGTCTAGGTGTATAAGCTGGGTACTTGTTCTGCTGATTGAATGACATGAGATAATATATGAATGAACCCTTTTTCAGTAACAGCTCAGCTTAGGTATACATATATATTTATAAGGGTAAGTTATCACTTCTGAATACGAATTCAGTTTCGTTACGAAATATATATAAGGGTTTAAATGGTTCGGCCGCAACTTTAAGCGGCGGCGCCAGCGGATCGGTGCGCCATACATCAAGAGAGCGCGCGCCGACCTCTCGCTCCCTCGTATGGCGCACCGCTGCCGCTCGACTTTGTGCCCTAGTCGTTAGTGTTTTGTGGTCTGGTTCAACTGAAGACTTATTATAAAACTTCTGTACAAAATGTTACTTCTATCACGATTTAAGTGTTTTCTAACAAACTGAGTATCGACAGCGGTCCGTTGGTCAAATTGTTTGCCACTACTATTTTGTGTCAATCTTTGATAAACCAGTGGGGGAAGGCAAGTTCGAAAATTCAAAACCATAGAATACATAAATACTCTACTACTACGTTTTTAGTCACGCATAGTTAATATATATACTTATTGACTTCTAATGTTTAATATTTGCAATATCTAAACAACAACATACATCCAAGGCGTCAGTCCACTTGTAAACCTAATATAGCGACCGCCAGAACTTACTTGGTGCTCCAGTATATTTTTGTCGTGATTATAATGCTCGTTCGTCGGACGTTTATTTTTTTCAGAATCCTGCCCAGTTCTGCTTCTCCTTTTGCTGTTAATACAAGGTTGAGGTAAGGTAAACGTCCCACCGTGACACTTGACACTTTCAATCTTAATTCAAAACAATGGAGGAGAACAATACGTATGTGTCATCGCATCATCAAACACCTTTGTTCATTTAATGTTGCTCTAAGTAGAAACGTCTACAAACGAAACAATGTTTTATATTGAAGAGACAAATTTTAATATTCCTTTTGGGTGAATCAACTTTTTAGTGTCCTCCCCGTTTCTACTATTTGTTTTTTAAATGGAGATTACAAGTTGTTGCATTCTTTACTCAATTAATTATAGGGTGAAACGTTATGACAAGTGTATTAAAAAATATTCATATGCTCTTAATTTCACCGGATGCACAGCGCAGCGAACGTGAAATGTCCCCCGATTTGTATGAAAATAGCGGTTTGTCGCCTGGACAACCATGTTTTCGGCTAGAATTCGATTTCTTGCGAGATGCAACATATATATTCAAATAGAATGTTTATCTGGCTATTAGATTGTATCAAATACACATGTTGTGGTAACTGATAATGAAGAAAAAACTAAGGGACAAGAAAACGTTGATTGACCCTTCTCAACAAAGTCTTCGTCGTAGATTCTTGTAACGCCTTATTAAGGCTTGCAGTTCTCTGCAAGCCTTAATAAGGCGTTACAAGAATTCGACTTCTTTAGTAGCTCTCGACGAATAGACCGATCGCCCCAGGTTATCAAAAGGTCGCAGGTTCATATCCTGGTCCATGGAATATATTTTTTTATTTAAACGATAGCGTAATTTGACAACAGCTTTAGAGATATATAGAGTAACATGCAGTTGACAATAGTACTCACCACAATGCGCCTCCGACAAATCGAACAAATTGATCCCGTTTTCTAAAGCAGTCAGTATAATGTCCTCGGCGTAGTCCTCGTTGAGCATGGTCCATATGCCGACCCCAATGTTGGGCACGCGCAGACCAGACTTGCCCAGGTTCTTGTACCGTAACCCAGGAGTTACCACCGAAGGCATGTTAGCGTGATTTCCCATATACGTTGACATATGACGTGACATGCTGATTTCTCCAGCTGGCAAATAATACATTACTCAAAAAGAGCGGTAAAACAAAGCAACTTAAATACATTTTCAACACATTTTCATAATCCATGACGTGGCATTTCGTAGCAAAGCTCCAAGATAACCCCATCGAGGCCATAGACTAACTTATAATTATAAGTCATGCTACGTGCGATTTCCGCTACAGAGCCAAAAAACGCAGCTACGCGCTACGGCGTAGCCATGCCTGGCCTCGAATGGGAAGGGTGACTGCAGAATCGAGCGCGGGAAACGCGAGCGACGCAGAGAAATAGACGTCAAGGTTGTCAGAGTACAGTTTGCCACTACTGCCAGGTTTTACTCGATGTGTTAAAAGTACCTCATTAATATGTAATTTGCATACCTTGATCTAGCATCTGCTGCGAATTTGCGCTGAAATCATCCATGCAATCGAGGGATGCAATGGGAGCGCGACATCTAAACAAATAAAACAATACAACATTACTATAATAGTTTCCTTTTAAACGACCACTTACACACTTACAGCTCAGATCATTCAAACCAATTTGTCTGGTATCGTTTTTATTAATGCCTTTTGTCATTAATAGTACACTCGCTATTTGCAATTTACATACATTATCAAAACTACGCTTGGTAATATGTTGTTTCTACTGACATTCGATTCACAGCTTCTGCCGAAACAGACTCTACCTACATCAATTTTTTTTTCTAATACTTACTAAGTTCTATTTCTACAACTACAATGCTGTCTATGCACCATGTTACTTTAAAATAATGATGTAAAGTGTAAGTATTGTTAAGACGCCCTGCCAACGCCTCCTTGTCTATAGAAATGGTTCAGTAAGTGTATTATGTACATAACTACTAACAAATTATTATTAGTTTGATATTGACTTGTTTTCCTTAAACTGGCATATTAATTATATTATATGTATAAGAGGACAACACCTACACATAATCACTTCTAATTGGCTACGATTTCAAAATATTTCTTTTTTACACTACGAATTTGCTTCTGCGGCGTAGGTACGATGGCGTTTAGAGTGCGCTACCAATATATACCTACTTCAATATACAACAATAATTTATAACACGGTTTTATAGCTACATAATCTAGTTAATCTATTTTGAATACTGACTTTACAACTGTTGTTTAGCAGATTTATCTATTTTATGCGTTGATGAATTTTAGCTTTCGAGGATCCTAGAGCGTCTTAGCTATTGATATTGTCTAAAATAGAGGCTATCCCGCGCTGTTAACAAGCTAGGAAGCTATACAGATTATGTAAGTAGTAGACGTCAGCCGCAGGTTAGTCACAAGAAGCTTGCAGACACAAATAGCAAGGAGAAGGTAAGAAACGGTGTCGATGTACAGTGCGGAGAGATAGGTACAGGAGATTACGGTACCTGTGTGTTGTTGACAACGTCCCCAATGAACCAGCATGAGACAAGCCAAGCGATCATCTTTTATCAAAACACCAGTATCTGCGTACGGTCGCCAAGTTTACTTGAAAAATATATTTGCAACGTTGCTTTGGTACTGTAAATGTACTCGTAAACTTGTGATCGGATTATAGATGCTGCGTTTCCGAAGGTACCTACTGCATGCGACGATCGCAGTGCGCGATGTGGCGGAGTGCGCTCTCAGCTTTACTGGCCTCTTGGGAGAAGACATAGCACTACTGTTATTGTTTGCTTAAGATTATTCGAATACGCCGGAGTGTTACCGTTGTAAACCTGGCATACAATTGACTGCTCCGCTCTGAGTACACATGTACACGTAAATAGAAGCTTATCGAATTGACTGCTCCGCTCTAAGTACACATGTACACGTAAATAGAAGCTTATCGAATTGACTGCTCCGCTCTGAGTACACATGTACACGTAAATAGAAGCTTATCGAATTGTAATTTAATGTACTCGTATTCTAAATATAATTACTTTAATGTTCTTCAAAACTAGGTGTCAAAGCGGACCTCGGGCTTCTTTAGGGCACAACCGGGAATAACGCTAGAAAGATGTCTTGTTCTTCAAAAACAATGAATGCTTGCCGTTGCTATAATGTTCGTTGAAACGTATGTAAGTGCATTAACAATAATAATTGTAATAAATAATGTGCTACAGTATTTCCAAATTTGCCACCGGGCCATTTCAATTTGAACTAACAGTAAACCACTGGTTGTACACGCCGACCAGAATATGTTATGTTATATGTACCTATTCTACATAATCATCGTTTCCATGTTGCAAATGAGCGTACCATAAGCGCTCTGATTAATAAGTATATGCAATTATGCATGCAGTGCAAAAGATTTTACTTATTATTAAATTGTGTATAAGTAAATGTACTTATGAACAATTGTTTACATAAATCGTTAGTCAAGTAGGTACCGTCTTACACAATTATAAATGTGAAACTGTGGCATAATTAAAACCAGAAGGAAAACTGCAAAGCGCTCCTAACGCCCATCACCCAGTCAGCCTGCATGCTGCCGGCCATACGACCCGGCATTCCGTCCAGTCGTGCACCCATTAGGTATAGGTACCTACAGGCTGAAAATTACATTGCACTGTAAACGTAGCAGTCAACTATAACCGTAAGGATTGTATAAAAATCTAATATCTGAAAATAGAAAAGTCGACGTTGTTTGTAGTCGTGTAACGTGTAAACATTCGAAATAGCAACGAGTGGTCATGTAACGTTGTCGTGTGCACGGTTGGAGTGGTATGTCTTCTCCCGCGCCGGCACGGGCAGCGACGTTGTCTGGTGTCGGTGTGGCGGTTACCGATAGATGGTGGGCATGTGGTTGGAGTCGACGGAGGCGCTGTCGGGCGGGCCCAGCGGCGTGTGCGGCGTGCAGCTCGACTCGCTGCGAGACATCTGCGAGCCCTCCTTGCCGCCGCCGCTCTCCGGCCCCTTGTACTGCATCTCGTGCCGCCTCATTCTGCTCCTACGCTTAGCAACAGCATCTCAACACCCTACAAACGTCTTATCTGTAATGAAAAGTCATACGACTCCCGCGGCAGGCTCCAACCGACCCTCGGAAAGGACGTAGCGGGCACGGTTTCGGAACACTCAAGGACAGTAGGTAAACATAGAGAAGCATGCATGCCCTATCGCTAACATCTAACGCTAGTCCTAGGGAACACGTATTCGAGTGACGTCACATCGTTTACATCTAAGCACTCTCAAAATCCACAATTAAGATCATGAAGTAGGAAAAGGAGTTATTAAGTTATTTGTGGTTGACACGTAAGGGTTCAATCGGTGGGTCACAGTGGGTGCACTCACCGGAGCTGCGGTTGTAGGTGTACGTACTGAGCATTGGTTATTGCTGCGACGGGCCGTCGAGCGGCGGACTGACTGTATTGCGGCGCGCGGCGGCGAGGGCGCGCGGGGCGGGGCGGCCGCGCACCGCTCAACCCCTGCGCGCTGCAACCTCTGGGATCCGCACATGCGCGCACTGGCTTCTCAATCACTCCGGAAAGGGCGCGTGTACAGTTACCTCCCAAAGGAACATAAACCCTTTTCGAATGGCTAGACAGAACGCTTTACTGACCCATTTCGCCACTCGGCCCGGATAACTACGCTCGCTCTATAGCCTGCACAGTAATTATCATGCTTTACTTTTATAACGTATCCCTCACGTTTGTAAAATGATACCTATCTTCTATATGGCAAGTCATATGGCAAAATGTGTGTACAAATAACTACGTACAAACGCCAACACAGTTAACTGATCATTATGTATTATTATAAATAGAACCTTATTACATGCACATAAAATTAGGTCAGTTAGCAGTGTTGTCGATAGTACTTCGTTTCATAACAAGCTGCAAGCCCTGATACCTTGACCTTCTAGCCATAGCCTTCTATATTACATACGTACCTATACTAATATGCGCAGTTGCAACTCTAGAATCTATTACAGCGTACAACTCGTACAATTTTGATTGGTCTTTCATCAAGGTCAAAAACTGCATCTAATTGGGTGAATAGCACATGCTTAGTAGGTGCAACCACCGAACAGTGTTAATGCAATTATTATACATATATCACACCGCAAGCCAATTAGATTAGGTACCTATTTCAACAGTAGGTATCTACAACTCAGCTAAGCGCCCGGGTACAGTCACATGCAATGTAATACGGTAGCAGATTGTCGAGGTTTTAGGTGCCTATTAGGTTTTGTAGTGCTTTTGAAATCGTTTTATAAATTTTTGCTTATTTTGTTTATTGTTTTTATTATGTTCAGAACTTGTCAATAAAACTATTTGCACGAAAACGTTGCTTTTCGGTTCGGTTTGGTGCAACCTCCCCTGTAATCGTAACCGGAGTTCATTAAAATCTGAATGTATGAGAATTTTGACAAGTTTCTATGGAATAATTGGCTGCCGCGGTCTGTAACCTGCCCTTAGGGTGGCTTACACAAACCGCCTGTATTCGTAAGCAGTGTTCGTTAAAATCCGAATGTATAGAATGTTAGACAAGTTTCTATGGACTGACAGCTGCTAGCGCCATATTTAACGTTGATCGTTCTGTAATCGAAAGTTGGTTTGCACCATAGTCTTCTAAAGCTATCATTTTTTTTATACTCTTTTTTATTATAAGTTATTATATTGTGTGTTAGCGATGCGGGAATTTACTAAAACTGATAATAATATGTTCCATTACCAATTGTTTGCATGTATTTGCAAATCATAATTATGTAAATTAACTGCGCCATTAATTTTCCAAAATACAAACCTTCAATGGACTAGGTGTAGGACCCCGTGCTAAACAAAGTATGAAGAGCTGTCACTTGCACTTACTTGTCAATTTACTTTGCTGTACATTGCTGGTATTTTTTTTGTTAGAAAATTTATGAAGTCGGAATTATAGTTAATTATCTGTGTTAAGGTCATGATTGAGTTAAAGAACTCCGTTAATTTACCCTACTTGAAAAAAAGCCCGCTTGCCGGTAACGCACTGTTGACTTATGTTACTATCTCGTTCTACCTATTACCACCACCACTCAATAGAAAAATGGTTTTCCCAAAGTATAACGTCACAAACTAATATCTCAAATTATTCTAGTTCATACAAGTTTATTCAAGAAAAGGGGGAATTTCGAGTAAATGGATAGCCAATTTATAAAAGTTAGTTACATTAGTTGCCGTTAGCCTGCGAATGTCAAATAACGTTTTGTATGGAAATCGAACCACCTTAATCCAACATTGACATGTACCTTCAAAGATACAGAGGAGGTGCAAAGCGTTCAACTTATCGTCTGAATTTGTTTAGATCCGTCACACAAACTAATCACCTATTCCGTTTTAGTGTTTAATGTTATTTGACTTTAACAGTTAAAGTCACCTCTCAACCGAGATGAGTTTTGGATTGGAACGTCTATCTGTCTGTTCATAACTCGTAAGTATGACCAATCGGAAATACGTCATATGAATTTTGTACAAAATAGTCGATTATTATATTAAATTTTGATGTACTAAGCGGCAAATTGACATATTTACAAGGTAAAACTCTGACCTCCATACCATTCTAATGCCGGGTTGATAATACAAGTGATCATTGCAATATGTTTTCTGTTTGATAAATTATTGGTTTTCGTTCCAAGGATTTTTCGCCTCTGTCGTAAATCAAGAAGGTGTCACTTTATTTTATGTAGCAGACAATTTGTTTTTGTCTATGTGATGAATTAATTGTCGATTAGAGATAGAACATGTTTAAATCGACTTGCCCTGGGCACGAAGGTGCTCGGTCCATGTCGATGCGCATCTGGGGGCTGACGTCGTTGGCGGAGGCACGCCATTCGCGAGCATCCGAGCTTGCTTCGCAGGTGGCTTCACAGCACACGTCGCTGTCTATAGACTCATCTGTGGGAAATCACAATTCGTCAATAGGAGACGCTACACGAGCCGACATCGGCAGGACCGCCGCGTGATTCGGCCCGTGTGGATACGTGCCGGAAGCACGGCGGCCAACCAAGTCAAGGTCACTCCATACTAGATTTTCCTTGCTTGGCAGTCCTGCCGATTTTGCTCGTGTAGCGTCTCCTAATGTTGGATTTTGTTGCCCAGCAAGTTGGCAGGGTGGTGGGGGTGACAGCAGTGACCAACTTAAGTTCAAGTCAGTGGCGGCTAATGGGTTAGTTTCGTCTTAAAAGTAAAATTTACCTACTTGATATAGTACAAAAATATGACCAATCGGAAATATGTCATATTTTTTGTACCAAATAGTCGATTTTCATACTATAGTACATTGTGATACAAGTGAGGTATGTTGATAATTACATCAGAGGCGGAATTATCACGCGAGCCGCAGGTGAGCGTAATATAATAAGAGAGCCGAGGATGTAATATCAAAGCTAACGCGTTTCATACGACGTTTTTCAACACATTTTGCGAGGAAAAAATCCTTTTCATAAGATGAATAATTGATAGGCCTGCCAAGTTATTTTCTTTACTTATCGATGCCAACAGGTTTTTACTCACATGTTGTATACATCGTCAAGAATTTCCAGTGGCGTACATTCTTTTTATCACTTTTCTAGTCACCACGAGTCAACATTTTTGTTAATAACCAAACAAGCATTAACAATGTTTACAAATATCTGTGATATAACCTATAATGGCGCGCAACAGTTTTTTTTCGTAAAGTTTGCGCAGTGCGCGCGCATTAGATGAAATCTCTAAACAGCCAATACTAAATAAAATAAATATTTTCGTTTTAATATGTTATCTTTATTAATTCATGTAAAATGTTATCAAAAGTGAATAGTTTTAAACGTTTCTATATCATATCCAAAAAGAAATAGTCAATTAATTAACAAAAAGAATTCATTTGCCGAGAATTAAAAAAAAGCTGTACATTCTGTACAACCCGATTAATTTAAGAATGCACCGTGTGCATGCATTGCATACGTCTTGCTGCAAGGTGCCAGTCGTGACTTCATCGGGATATATATAACCATAACACACAAGTATCGTAATGTTATAAAACACGCGTGTTTAATATCCAGGATTATGAGCCTAAAAGCGACACAATAAGAGGTACGTTACGAGCAATTATCCTATACTATAATAAGAGCAATATCTGTATACAAATATATTATACTAATATTATATTAAACGTGAAAATTTCGGTATTTAAAAAGACATTGAGCACTTATATTTTTTTAATAATACATCTTAACTACTTACTTAGGTACATAATGTGTATATGTAAGTTAAAAAAAATCGGTTCGGTAGTTTTAGAAAAACAAATTTTTTACAACTGTTTTAACAATTTACAGCTGTGCCATGTGCACTTAAAGATGCTCTACCAAGTAGGTATAGGGTTACAAATATGGGGCACAAAAATACAAATTTAAGAAAGGTCTTGGGCCTTGCATGTTGATTGATGTTGTTGTGGACTGATCGAATAGACATTTGTTTGTATTACAAATTTTAAGAGGAAACACAAGGGCCGTTTTTCCATAGAAACGTAGTCCCCTGTTTTCTCCCTGTATAATGGGAGTAGAGCAATATTTTTTTTCCATAAAACTATGGCTACTATTGACATGTTCCTATGTTTTCCTTTTTTTCATAAATTTATTCTTAAAAGAGATATTTAACCTTCAGAAACCTAAAAAAATGCCAGATTTTCCGCTGTGTTCAAACATCAAGAAAACATTTTTTTACTAGATTGTAAAAAAAAAACCTGCCAAGTGCGAGTCGGACTCGCGCACGAAGGCTTCCGTACCATTATCTATAAAAACAGTTAAAAAAAAAGTTTCTTGTATAGGAGGCCCCCTTACATATTTATTTTATTTTGTTTTTAGTATTTTGTTGCTATGGAGGCAACAGAAATACATAATTTGTGAAAATTTCAACTGTCTAGCTATCGCGGTTCTTGAGATACAGCCTGAAAAAAAAAACGTTTGCTGTATGGGAGCCCTCCTTAAATATTTATTTTATTTTGTTTTTAGTATTTGTTGTTATAGCAGCAACAGAAATACATAATCTGTGAAAATTTCAACTGTCTAGCTATCGCGGTTCTTGAGATACAGCCTGGCGACAGACAAAACGGGAAAAAAACACGATTGTTGTATGGGAGCCCCCCTTAAATATTTATTTTATTTTGTTTTTAGTATTTGTTGTTATAGCGGCAACAGAAATACATCATCTGTGAAAATTTCAACTGTCTAGCTATCGCGGTTCTTGAGATGAGATACAGCCTGGTGACAGACAGACGGACGGACAGCGAAGTCTTAGTAATAGGGTCCCGTTTTTACCCTTTGGGTACGGAACCCTAAGAAAGGAAAACATGGAACACGGCCAAAGCCTTTCATTGATTTATAATAAAAAAATTGTTAAACAGGTCAAGTTTTGGAAAAGAAATCAGGGGACTACGAAAAGTTGGTTTTATGTACTTTTAATAGGTAACGTATTTTCGGTCCAAGCTGCAGTTGTCTCTATCGCGCTCTGCGGAGGAAGGCTTGAGGTTGGCGCGACAGTAAGACATTTTACTAATACCTATTTCTCAATTATCTCGCCCTTAGTGTTTCCTCTTAACTAAGTACCTATGTAATGTCTCTTTGAACTAAGTTAATTATACACAAATGAATACTAACCTCTGCGCGTTCCGAGGCGGGACAGGTTGATCCAGTTATCACATTCCGTGATGCTTTGTATGGAGTGGGGCTTGGTCAACTGAGCGCTGCAAGCCTTCTTCAGCATATTCTGCGCAATAATATTCTGTCAAATAAATTATACTAGCTCACAGAGTTTTCGAGGTTAATGTGGCATAGTTTAGTTTCTATTCACAGCATACTTACATTACTTACTCTAAATTTTTAAATAAAGGAAAAATTGAAAAATTCAATGCTTCGAGCCGGATTCGAACCGGCGACCACAGGCATTCATGGCCCGTCGCTACTAACCAACTGAGCTATCGGAACTATCCGGTTCGGGCACCAAATCCTTCAATCAGTTCCTTCCTACAACGCCTTTGGGAGGCGTGTAGCGACATCTGCCAGAAGACTTAGGCTTCTTAACGGCACCAACGTCTCAAATTATATTGAGAAATCGTCAGTAACGATGCGCCACCCCATACTAAATTAATTTTGTATTACGCAGTTACGCTGCTAACGAAATTATAAATTTTTAATAAAGGAAAAATTGAAAAATTTAATGTTCCGAGCCGGATTCGAACCGGCGTCCACAGGCATTCATGGCCCGTCGCTACTAACCAACTGAGCTATCGGAACTATCCGGTTCGGCCACCAAATCAGTAAGCTCGATTCTCCATACAAACGTAGTTACGCTCCCATTTTAAAACTACGTGTTGGATTGTAACGAAATTTTGCATGTACCATGACATGAGGTATATACAGGTCTATAATTAGTTTATGTAGCTTCAGATACCATAGTAATAAAAATACCGCGAATTTAAGTTTTTCATAGAAAACTTGTTTTTGCTGTATTTCGTTAGTTTTATAAACTGGAACCATGTAAATTAATTACAGACATATATGGGTAAGGCCGTTATATCTTGTTCCTGATTAAGCAGTTTAAATCGTCTACATTTTAATCACTTCCAGTGTGTTATGCCAATTAGCCATATAAATGGATTACTAATATTCGTAACACACTGGATGTGATTAAAATGTAGACGATTTAAACTGCTTAATCGGGAACAAGAAATAACGGCCTTACCCATATATACCTCATGTCATCGTATATGCAAAGTTTCGTCACAATCCAACACGTAGTTTTAAAATGAGAATAAAACTCCGTTTGTATAGGAAGGTGAAATTCGGTGAGGAAACACAAAGGCCGTTTTTCCATAAAAACGTAGTCCCTCCCCTGTTTTCTCCCTGGATAATGGCAGTAGAGCAATTTTTTTTTCCATAAATCTATGACTATTTACATGTTCCTATGTTTTCCTTTTTTTCATAAATTTATTCTTAAAAGAGATATTGACCTTCAAAAACCTAAAAAAATGCCAGATTTTCCGCTCTGTTCAAACATCCAGAAAATAATTTTGACTAGATTATTAAAAAAAAGGAAAACATAGAAACACGTAAACACACCTTTCTATAATTATTAATAAAAAAAAAAATAGTTAAATAGGTCTAGTTTTAGAGAAGAAATCAGGGGACTACGAAACGTTGATTTCATTTACTTTTAATTGGTATTTTCAGTCCAAGCTGCAGTTGTCACTATCGCGCTCGCGCTCGCTTGATCAGGCACTGCGCGACAGCAATAAATTTTGCAAATACCTATTTCTCAATTATCTCGGCCTTTGTGTTTCCTCTTAATTCTCTGCAATTGCTCTCACATGTACGAGTAGCAGCAGCCCGCAGTGACTGCAATAACGTTGGATAGTAGAATATAATATTAGTTCAACTAGTTTTATGTATCCATACAGTTACGGGATGAGCATGTGCCTTGTTAGTTATTATGTATTATGTGCCGCATACGTACCTAAACCTATAATAGACTTGACACAATGTATCTATCTATATACTTCGCCCGACCCCGCTTGCCAGTCTGATAAACCTATTAGTAGTTATGCCCCTAAAAATCTAATTGATCTTTGTGTGTCGGAAAGGGATAAAACATGACGTGTGTACGTGATAAACACTTTTTCATGTTATTCTATTGTGATAGGGCGAAAATGTTAGGCCATGAAAGTAAAGAATAGCAGTACCTAATTAAAGATTTGGGAAAATATAGTTGTTGTACAATTTATTCACGTTGTTGGGCGGAAATACGGCTATTTATTGTTTCCAGATAACGAATAAATAAATAAATAAATAAATAAATATTAGGGGACAATCATACACAAATCGACCTAGTCCTATAGTAAGCTCAATAAGGCTTGTGTTATGGGTACTAGACGACGATATATTTAATAGATAGAAATACTTAAATACATAGAAAACATTGACCATCTGCGATATTCGTTTCGTATTACAATTACATTTTAATATTGCAATCTGACACATAGTGCAGCGCACGTGGAGTACGCGAAGTAGTCGGTAAACTCAAACAAAACCTAAGTACCTCTCGAGTCAACGTTTAACCTCAGCAGTGAAAACATATTCACATTAAAAAATATATCCAAAGGTTTTTACGTGCCTATTCGTCTCCTGATTATTAGGCGTTCATTACTGCTTGTTTTAACTGCTCAGCGCGTCTAGAAGCATGCGAGTGTGGGGCGTGACAAGGCGCGATAGACCAAATCACATTTCAGTGATCTATACGAGTCTCGCGATACTAAAAGAACACTAAAAACTAACCGTATTATTTTTAAAATACTGTCACTCATATTCTCACATTTCACTTATATTTTCGAGTTATTTTTGAAATATTCAACACTAATGTCTGTTGCGCAATGAGAGGCAACCGGATGGCTCGCGGTATTTGAGCTCCCGAAGTGTTGTGGAAATGTCCTGTGCAACCCGAACTGAGCCAACGTGGACTGGGGCGGAAATAGAAACATATATGAAAAAAATTGTTTTGTAAGCCGATTGAAACAGGGGTTGCCAGAAAGTTGCCTAAATCGAATACCTGCCGACAATTTTTTTTGTCCCCTTAGTGTTCCGATCCAGTCCAAGTTGGCTCAGTTCGGGTTGCACAGGGCCGGTCCACAACACTTGGGGACTTCAAATACCGGGAGCCATCCGGTTGCCTCTCGGACACTGAAACTAGGCGTCATTGCTTCAACTATGAGTATATACGTTTTTAATAAAAACGAAGATTGTTATTCAATAGAAAAAAGTTGTATCTCGCGATAGAGCGTCACGTTCGTAATTAAAAACTCTTTCCACGCTAGCGGATATAACGGACTTTTGGGCGCTAATTTTGAGCGATAAAGTAAGACTTTCCAAGCTGGTTAGGTGAAATAGTTATTTCGTCGTCTCTTCAATATATACCGTGTGTTATTTGACTTGTACGCGTAAATGTACACTAACTCGTCTTCCAAAAAGCGTAGCGTTGATTGCAACGCCGTAGCCCGTAGCAGCTTAATTCATTCACCGCCATGCTACACACGTAGCACTACGCCGTAATCCGCAGCAGCCTGAATATTATGTACTTCATGTGAAGCGAAAAGTGCCCGTAGCGCATGTGTGCCATGATTGGCGCTGAATGGGTTAAGTTTCGTATACGAGTATGGTACTGTAGCACACGCGCATAATGCGCGCAGCATTTGCGTCATATGGGTTGATAAGACACTTACATGTCGCATTCAAATTTAATACCAATATGCATCGATGAGCTCGTTTCCACACGAGCTTATCAGTCAGAAAGAGACCCAATTTAATTAATATCAAATCGGATAAACGTATTCGCCTGAACGTAATGCACTGCGCACTGAAAGCTGAAAGCGAAAGCACAACTGCTACATCTGCTTTTCCGATCTTGGATACTTAGCTCTCATGGCTCGTCCCATGAAGCAGCGGCGGCAGCGGCAGAGCGGTGCGCCATACAGAACGGTCTCAGGCTTTAGCATGATATGTTTTATCGTTATGTTTTACGTGATGTTTCACTACATTTTGGGCGTAAAACGTGACGATAAAACCTATCGTGCTAGCTGGACTGGCATCTCATTTGAAGCAAGCAAGCAATCAAGCATGCTGCGACAAAACACACATCAGGCCCCTATACCACAAAACTTTACAAGTCTACAATTCGACAAAATTGTACAATTTTCCAAGAAAAAGTTAAAAATTTTGCCAAATTGTACGCTTGTAAAGTTTTGTGGTATAGGCCCCAGATGACTTTCGAAAATACATCAACTCAATTCCTTCACTTGGGGCGGGCTGCATCAACTTACGATTACTTATAGGCCGATCAACGTTAAATATGGCGCCGGCAGCTCTGATTCCATAGAAAGCTGTCAAGCAAGATTTGAACGAACTCCGCTTACGAATACAGACGGTTTGGCGCAACCCGCCCTTAGACAACTCACTCACTCTGTAATGTGTATCCGGTATCGACGGTCTACTATGTCGCCACCTTGTCGCCATGCGCGGCAGCTCGCACAAACCGGCGTGCGACCATGATGTGTTCATACCGCGCACCACTTCTACGGCCTCGTCAATCTAAACGACAAAACTTTAACAGACAATACTAAAAGCAAGACTGCAGGTGAAACGAAATATTGCTTCGTTCTTTTACAGCCATTAGAGCGCTTGTACACACGTTTTTGTCGTGGAGAAAGAAAATGCCGTGCAAAGCATGGTTTTCAATGCTAAATGGAGCACGGTTGTGAATAAAAAAACCGCTGTTAGAAGACGTCAAAAGTTCATATTCCCTCTCAGTAAAGACTTTTGACGCCTTCGTTTGCGTAGCTACTTTTGATCCTGGCAGTACGTATTAAGCACGGCATTTCTACCTTAGACCTTTTTACCGGTAGGGTTGCTTTTTCAATGGACTCTGATGCAATTCGGCCAATTTAAATAATCTCAAGTATAAACACCGGGTTGTCTGCAAGCGCTCGTATACATCGATAAGCAGTTGCTTATTTAAGTCTTTCGTACATTCCAAGCTCACTACATTATTTCTAAGAAAACGCATACATCAATGTTGACGACTGTTACTATAGTAGTTTATGCAACTGATACATAATCAGAGGCCTTAAAATACGAGTGTGGTTTTATGAAACGAGCGTGAGCGAGTTTCATAATAGGATCACACGAGTGTTTTAAGGCCAAATTATGTACAGTTTCATACACTACTTTATCTACACACATATCATAAGTACTCTAAGATGGGTTCAGAAGCCGTAGGGAAATGATTGCATTGGTACTATAGTGCTACCTGTAAAATATCTTTGTTGCAATCGTGGCTGCATTTACGATATCCGGCGGAGTGTGCATATCGTTCTCGGAGTCACTACTACTCATATTTTCAACTAAAATGTGAGTTACAAACAACTTTTCACAATTCTACTTTCGTAACAACAAAGAAATGACAACAGTAATGGCGGCAATTCGATCCTACGTCAAGACGAATGATTTTTTAAATCATAGACAAACGAATGAAGTCCCTATTCTCATGTCACTCGACGTCAAATATCGTGCGGTTTATATTAAAAAAACATACTGAATTGACGTTTCGCATCGATAACTGTTTTAATATCTATGAATACTAGAATAGAGACCCATATGAGTTTTGACAGCTGTTCCAAATTTAAACTCATAACCTTACAAAAATCTGTACTGTAATAACATTACAGTACAGATTTTACCTACTACCACAGACAAGAAAGTTCTCATAGTAAAATTGGTTGTCATAATGCTGGTAATTTCCTACGGTTTCTGAACGCATTTTAGAGCACTAATGATATGTGCGTAGATAAACACCTTTACGCACAAGGAGAATAACCTTATGTAGGCCCGTAGGCAGATATAGTATATGTTATACTACTTGACAAACGCTACTAATAATACGTCTTGAGAAGGCAAACTACGGTTACGTTTATCCTATGGAAAACTACAAGATAGAGCGTGGGTACAAGTATAGTGAAAAAAATCCAGTCCAGGCTAAATTTCAAAATAATAACTATTTCGGGGAAAAAGTCTCCTCCCTTCATCTCGTCGTTTCTACCAATTTGTGTCAAATAGATCGCGCGATGCTTTATCTTGTCATCGACACACGCGCCGATCATACCCACTGGTGAGACATGCGTTGATATTTATTGCTCCAAACATATCCTCTCTTGCGTGAAGTAGGATAACATACTATATCTACGCTACCTAAAGGTTGTCTGGAAGAGATCGCTCTTTAGCGATAAAACCGCCTGTTGTTAACATCTATTTTTTTCAAGTTGTTATGTCTATTTGATTCATGTTTTAAGGTGTGCAATAAAGAGTATTTGTACTGTATTGTAGGATAACATATTAAGTGCATTGTGTGTAGGGGCGTGGAGGGACCATATGAATTGCATTTATTTTGTATGAACGCCGCACGCCCCGCTCATAGCAGAGCGTGGACCCAGGTCGTACCAGCCCTTACGTTACGTATAAATAACGTTATTCAATTCACCTCTCTTTTTTGTTCGGCCTCCGCCTCGATGGCTCGCTGATGCAGCAGCTCTATGTCCAACTGCCTGTCCTCCTCCGCCTCCCGTGCTTGGCATTCCTTTTCCTATAAAAAAAATCTGTTTATAGTAGAAGTCTTGCTACGAGGATTTATTGCGAAATAATCAATTTCAAGAAATTAAACAGTATATTTTCATCCATTTGAAATACATATATGATTATACTCTACACACGTCGTCAAGTGGACATTGTGACACCAGAGGCTCTAGTATAAGTATTACCGAAACAAAACGTTACGACCGCGTTCGCGATTAGCTGTCAAATCCCATACAAATTGAGGGTAAAACGCAAACGCGATCGTAAAGTTTTGTTTAGGTAAAACTTATACTAGAGCCTCTGGTGTGGGACGCTTACGTGTCGACACATTCGCTCAGTCCCATATTCAGGTGACCCGCTTACTAGAGCCTCAGGGTTATCGGACACAGTGACGTTATAAATACCATTCGACATTCGGACTTCTCGACAAGTGGACATTATGACGTCTGGGGACCGATTTTTGACTTTCGAGCGCTCGAAAATTAAATAAAAGTAAATGCTATTGTAGTGTCAAAATTACAGGCACTTACTTTCTACCAATAGAATTGAATACGAGTGGTCAATACCGCTCATTTTCAAATTTTCTATAGTCATTTCAAAATAGCATTTCATCATTTTTGTCAGTTTTCGAGTGAAAGAGTCGAGCGCTCGAAAGTCAAAAATCGGTCCCCTGGACTATCGGACCCAGGGGCATTACAACATTCGTACTTTTCGACAATTGACATATGACGCCGGGAATATTTCTGCCCCTTGGATCTGCAAATTTCTAGTAATGGCCGTATTATTTTAAGTATCGATAATACCAACAAATAATCGTCATTTCTTGTGATAAAAATAATTTGTGATGCTGCCAGGTAACATTGGTTGAATTCTATATAAGGATATAATAGTACAATAAATTGTATCTACGGGGTAGGCCCTGTATCAGGAGCATATATTTAAAAGGACGCTTGCTTAGAGCATCATCCTTGCGTCCAATTTTGTAATTATTTATTTAGTTCGGAGAAATTTTGATCTCATATTATGACCTCCAAGTATCTTGTATCTTGGCACTAAGAGATCATCGCACAACAGTCAAAGCAGATTTTGAGGGAACATCATGTAATGAGTCATAACATAATAGCTTTTGCATTTTTGTTTCTAAAATATATTTTAGTCTTTTTTAGTGTTTTTATAATAACAAGTTATGTACATCCAAAAGAGTAAAATATACATTACAAATCAATTTATTTTATTAAAACCACTTTTAAATAATTGATCACAAGCATAATATTAGGCGCAGCGTGGGTAGGCCCCACAAGGTGGACTGATGACCTGGTAAAGGTCGCGACCGGTGTGAAGTTAGCGGCCAAAAGTTGGCGGCCAAATGTTGGAGCAAATCAGCCGCCAACATTTGGCCGCCAACTTCACACTAAAATTACCCTACCAACTTAGGAAGTCCGTATGAAATCTATCCATACATCACACTAATAGGGGAACGATAAGGCGATTCAAATCAGCTTGTAGTAGAGCTTTACCTTGTTTATTTTGGACTCAGCAGCCGAAATATTTCTAAAAGATTTGTAGACAACGATTAAATATATATATTTTTTACTAATTTTTAGATAGAGGATTGGGGTCGCACTATAAGCATCTTATTACGAATCTAATAGGCTATACAAATCGACTTTAAGTAGAGCTGTACCTCGTTTTGTTTCGACGCTATGACTCAGCAGCCGAAATAATTGTAGAAGTATGGGGAGAACTATTTAAGATTTCCTTTTTTTTAGCTTACTTGTAGATCGATGATTGGGGTCGCACTATATGTGTTTTATTAAACATCTAATAGGCTATACAAATCGCCTTTAAGTAGAGCTGTACCTCGTTTTGTTTCGACGCTATGACTCAGTAACCGAAATATTTGTAGAAGTATGGGGAGAACTATTTAAGATTTAATTTTTTTTAGCTCACTTCTAGATCGATGATTGGAGTCGCACTATATGTGTTTTATTAAACATCTAATAGGCTATACAATTCGCCTTTAAGTAGAGCTGTACCTCGTTTTGTTTCGACGCTATGACTCAGCAACCGAAATATTTGTAGAAGTATGGGGAGAACTATTTAAGATTTTTTTTTCAGCTTACTTCTTGATCGATGATTGGGGTCGCACTATATGTATTTTATGAAGCATCTAATAAGCTATACAAATCAGCTTTAAGTAGAGCTGTACCTCGTTTTGTTTCGACGCTGTGACTCAGCAGCCGAAATATTTGTAGAAGTATGGGGAGAACTATTGAAGATTTAATTTTTTTCAGCTTACTTCTAGATCGATGATTGTGGTCACACTATATGCGTTTTATTAGGCATCTAATACGCTATACAAATCGCCTTTAAGTAGACCTGTACCTCGTTTTGTTTCGACGCTATGACTCAGTAACCGAAATATTTGTAGAAGTATGGGGAGAACTATTTAAGATTTTTTTTTCAGCTTACTTCTTGATCGATGATTGTGGTCACACTATATGCGTTTTATTAGGCATCTAATAGGCTATACAAATCAGCTTTATGTAGAGCTGTACCTCGTTTTGTTTCGACGCTATGACTCAGCAGCCGAAATAATTGTAGAAGTATGGGGAGAACTATTTAAGATTTTTTTTTCAGCTTACTTCTAGATCGATGATTGTGGTCACACTATATGCGTTTTATTAGGCATCTAATAGGCTATACAAATCAGCTTTAAGTAGAGCTGTACCTCGTTTTGTTTCGACGCTATGACTCAGCAGCCGAAATAATTGTAGAAGTATGGGGAGAACTATTTAAGATTTTTTTTTCAGCTTACTTCTAGATCGATGGTTGGGGTCGCACTATATGTGTTTTATTAAACATCTAATAGGCTATACAAATGGCCTTTAAGTAGAGCTGTACCTCGTTTTGTTTCGACGCTATGACTCAGCAACCGAAATATTTGTAGAAGTATGGGGAGAACTATTTAAGATTTTTGTTTCAGCTTACTTCTAGATCGATGATTGTGGTCACACTATATGCGTTTTATTAGGCATCTAATAGGCTATACAAATCAGCTTTAAGTAGAGCTGTACCTCGTTTTGTTTCGACGCTATGACTCAGCAGCCGAAATAATTGTAGAAGTATGGGGAGAACTATTGAAGATTTAATTTTTTTCAGCTTACTTCTAGATCGATGATTGTGGTCACACTATATGCGTTTTATTAGGCATCTAATACGCTATACAAATCAGCTTTAAATAGAGCTGTACCTCGTTTTGTTTCGACGCTATGACTCAGCAGCCGAAATAATTGTAAAAGTATGGGGAGAACTATTGAAGATTTAATTTTTTTCAGCTTACTTCTAGATCAATGATTGTGGTAACACTATATGCGTTTTATTAGGCATCTAATAAGCTATACAAATCAGCTTTAAGTAGAGCTGTACCTCGTTTTGTTTCGACGCTGTGACTCAGCAGCCGAAATATTTGTAGAAGTATGGGGAGAACTATTGAAGATTTAATTTTTTTCAGCTTACTTCTAGATCGATGATTGTGGTCACACTATATGCGTTTTATTAGGCATCTAATACGCTATACAAATCGCCTTTAAGTAGACCTGTACCTCGTTTTGTTTCGACGCTATGACTCAGTAACCGAAATATTTGTAGAAGTATGGGGAGAACTATTTAAGATTTTTTTTTCAGCTTACTTCTTGATCGATGATTGTGGTCACACTATATGCGTTTTATTAGGCATCTAATAGGCTATACAAATCAGCTTTAAGTAGAGCTGTACCTCGTTTTGTTTCGACGCTATGACTCAGCAGCCGAAATAATTGTAGAAGTATGGGGAGAACTATTTAAGATTTTTTTTTCAGCTTACTTCTAGATCGATGGTTGGGGTCGCACTATATGTGTTTTATTAAACATCTAATAGGCTATACAAATGGCCTTTAAGTAGAGCTGTACCTCGTTTTGTTTCGACGCTATGACTCAGCAACCGAAATATTTGTAGAAGTATGGGGAGAACTATTTAAGATTTTTGTTTCAGCTTACTTCTAGATCGATGATTGTGGTCACACTATATGCGTTTTATTAGGCATCTAATAGGCTATACAAATCAGCTTTAAGTAGAGCTGTACCTCGTTTTGTTTCGACGCTATGACTCAGCAGCCGAAATAATTGTAGAAGTATGGGGAGAACTATTGAAGATTTAATTTTTTTCAGCTTACTTCTAGATCGATGATTGTGGTCACACTATATGCGTTTTATTAGGCATCTAATACGCTATACAAATCAGCTTTAAATAGAGCTGTACCTCGTTTTGTTTCGACGCTATGACTCAGCAGCCGAAATAATTGTAAAAGTATGGGGAGAACTATTGAAGATTTAATTTTTTTCAGCTTACTTCTAGATCGATGATTGTGGTAACACTATATGCGTTTTATTAGGCATCTAATACGCTATACAAATCGCCTTTAAGTAGAGCTGTACCTCGTTTTGTTTCGACGCTATGACTCAGCAACCGAAATATTTGTAGAAGTATGGGGAGAACTATTTAAGATTTTTTTTTCAGCTTACTTCTTGATCGATGATTGGGGTCGCACTATATGTATTTTATGAAGCATCTAATAAGCTATACAAATCAGCTTTAAGTAGAGCAGTACCTCGTTTTGTTTCGACGCTGTGACTCAGCAGCCGAAATATTTGTAGAAGTATGGGGAGAACTATTTAAGATTTCTTTTTTTTCATCTTATTTCTAGATCGATGATTGTGGTCACACTATACGCGTTTTATTAGGCATCTAATAGGCTATACAAATCAGCTTTATGTAGAGCTGTACCTCGTTTTGTTTCGACGCTATGACTCAGCAGCCGAAATAATTGTAGAAGTATGGGGAGAACTATTTAAGATATTTTTTTCAGCTTACTTCTAGATCGATGATTGTGGTCACACTATATGCGTTTTATTAGGCATCTAATAGGCTATACAAATCAGCTTTAAGTAGAGCTGTACCTCGTTTTGTTTCGACGCTATGACTCAGCAGCCGAAATAATTGTAGAAGTATGGGGAGAACTATTTAAGATTTTTTTTTCAGCTTACTTCTAGATCGATGATTGGGGTCGCACTATATGTGTTTTATTAAACATCTAATAGGCTATACAAATGGCCTTTAAGTAGAGCTGTACCTCGTTTTGTTTCGACGCTATGACTCAGTAACCGAAATATTTGTAGAAGTATGGGGAGAACTATTTAAGATTTAATTTTTTTTAGCTCACTTCTAGATCGATGATTGGGGTCGCACTATATGTGTTTTATTAAACATCTAATAGGCTATACAATTCGCCTTTAAGTAGAGCTGTACCTCGTTTTGTTTCGACGCTATGACTCAGCAACCGAAATATTTGTAGAAGTATGGGGAGAACTATTTAAGATTTTTTTTTCAGCTTACTTCTTGATCGATGATTGGGGTCGTACTATATGTATTTTATGAAGCATCGAATAAGCTATACAAATCAGCTTTAAGTAGAGCTGTACCTCGTTTTGTTTCGACGCTGTGACTCAGTAAAGGATCAATCAATAAAGGATCGTAAATGCGTTTAAGATTCTTCTGGAATCGTAAGGGTCTGTGGCGCATCACTACGAGCAGCCCACATCCAGTATGATCACGTCGGGATCACCACTTTAGCACCGCTGATGGTGCTATATATTATTATTGTTTCATATACAAGTGAGATAAGACTGTAGGATCAATATTTATATTATGTACAATGAATTAGATAATTACAATAAGTTGAGCAAGCTTGAGATCGCGATGGGAAAGTAGCATGAACCGACTAACACTGACGCGCCAACCATTAGGGATGTGAGCAGCTCGTAGTGATGCGCCACAGGTCCGTAGGCTACGGTGTCTGCTTACCATCGCTCGGACAGTATGCTTGTTTGACACCGTCAAAGTTAAAAAAGTAACCTCAAATCAAAAAAAGGTCAGCAAATCCTTAATATACATATATCTAGCTGGTTTTAGTATATTCTGCCCGCGACTGCGAACGCGTATAATAATGAACCATATACACAGGACACAGACACAGACACGGAGACGGACGGTCATAGACACACGGATAGACGAACAATATGACGAACACTTGACATCTGAGAACTGGCATATATCGGCACATAAAACCACGAATCATGTCCCTTAGGTGATGATTTCCAGCATAAAAAGTATCCTTTTTCCTCCTTGCTTGTGATTCCATTGATTTTGTTGGAGGGATTCAAAGGAGTCGAAGAGCCGATAAGCGGAGTCGGTACCGATAGCGGAGTCGGATTTAATGATTCAGATCACTCCAACGAGCCGACATTACCCATCTCTAATTCCTATCTCAGAACACACGAGTCTCTATCTGAAAAATAACGAGTCTGTGTCTCAAAAATACATACACACGCGCGCGCGAAAGCAGTGGAGTTCTTCACTCAATTTAACTCGCTGGTTACCAAGAAAATTTCGGAAATCCAAAAATAACTGTTATAATTTTCACCAAAACGTGATGACATTGACAGTTAGACACAAGAATTTGAAAAATATTTAAAAAATATTGTCAATTTGACTGAGGCGGGAAGCGTTCAAACCTATCTCATCAAAATACTTATAGAACACTGAGATTTTAATTGCCGTACATTTTTAATAATCAAATAATGGTAATATTATGTTTTAGTGTATTCTACATTAGATAACAACTATATACATTAAATTCTAAACTTATTTTCGGAATCGCTGAACCGGTAAATTTCATAAAAATCCACAGGTAACTTTCAGAACGCCGCTACCACAGACGTTTAATAAAATATAGCCACCCAGTCAAGGTCAGCCGTTACAAGTCGACACACGTAAAAAGAGCTCTGCGCGCCATATTAAATGAATGGCCGCCAGAGCTCTTTTTACGTGTGTCGATTGTACCAAACGATGTATTTCACGCCCGTTCCTGTGGCAATTATCAGGTGCATTGCGCATCACATGGTAGCTTTAAATTCCTGCCAGGTACAAGACGGTTACAGAATTGTAAGAGTATTGACTCGCCGGATATAACGATGGGAGTAGGCGCCCTGGACGATCCTAAAGTCTCTCACTGGACACGAAGACCAATTCACAAAAACTCGATTTTGGGATATTAGCGCTTTGCATATATAGGCCGGCACTACAAAAACGTAATTACAGGTTTCTTGCTCGACTTATGACTCAATCTAATAGAGGTCAAGAATTTTTCCCGGGATAGGTCCTGCAGTTTATCGGCTAGATTTTGTTCATAGATGCATTCATAAACTTCGTGTTCTTGTAGAATAACTACAACTTAGAAAAGTTGAAAACCCCCGACATTTTATTTACAAAAATTAATATCTCAAAAACGGCTATACCGATTTTGTTGAAACGTAGCTAAGAACTATCTCTAAAGCTGATTAAATGAAATCTTAAATAGTTCTCCCCATAATTTTACATATATTTCGGCTGCTGAGTCATAGCGTCGAAACAAAACGAGGTACAGCTCTACTTAAAGCTGATTTGTATAGCCTATTAGATGCCTAATAAAACGCATATAGTGTGACCACAATCATCGATCTAGAAGTAAGCTGAAAAAAAAAAAAACTTAAATAGTTCTCCCCATACTTTTACAATTATTTCGGCTGCTGAGTCATAGCGTCGAAACAAAACGAGGTATAGCTCTACTTAAAGCTGATTTGTATAGCCTACTAGATGCCTAATATCGATCTAGAAGTAAGCTGAAAAGAAAATCTTAAATAGTTCTCCCCATACTTCTACAAATATTTCGGCTGCTGAGTCACAGCGTCGAAACAAAACAAGGTCCAGCTCTACTTAAAGCTGATTTGTATAGCTTATTAGATGCTTCATAAAATACATATAGTGCGACCCCAATCATCGATCAAGAAGTAAGCTGAAAAAAAAATCTTAAATAGTTCTCCCCATACTTCTACAAATATTTCGGTTGCTGAGTCATAGCGTCGAAACAAAATGAGGTACAGCTCTACTTAAAGGCGATTTGTATAGCCTATTAGATGTTTAATAACACACATATAGTGCGACCCCAATCATCGATCTTCAAGTAAGCAAAAAAAAAGGAAATATTAAATAGTTCTCCCCATACTTCTACAATTATTTCGGCTGCTGAGTCATAGCGTCGAAACAAACGAGGTACAGCTCTACTTAAAGCTGATTTGTATAGCCTATTAGATACCTAATAAAACGCATATAGTGTGACCACAATCATCGATCTAGAAGTAAGCTGAAAAAAAAATCTTAAATAGTTCTCCCCATACTTCTACAAATATTTCGGTTACTGAGTCATAGCGTCGAAACAAAACGAGGTACAGCTCTACTTAAAGGCCATTTGTATAGCCTATTAGATGTTTAATAAAACACATATAGTGCGACCCCAATCATCGATCTAGAAGTAAGCTGAAAAAAAAATCTTAAATAGTTCTCCCCATACTTCTACAAATATTTCGGTTGCTGAGTCATAGCGTCGAAACAAAACGAGGTACAGCTCTACTTAAAGGCCATTTGTATAGCCTATTAGATGTTTAATAAAACACATATAGTGCGACCCCAATCATCGATCTAGAAGTAAGCTGAAAAAAATTAAATCTTCAATAGTTCTCCCCATACTTCTACAATTATTTCGGCTGCTGAGTCATAGCGTCGAAACAAAACGAGGTACAGCTCTACTTAAAGCTGATTTGTATAGCCTATTAGATACCTAATAAAACGCATATGGTGTGACCACAATCATCGATCTAGAAGTAAGCTGAAAAAAAAATCTTAAATAGTTCTCCCCATACTTCTACAAATATTTTGGTTGCTGAGTCATAGCGTCGAAACAAAACGAGGTACAGCTCTACTTAAAGGCGAATTGCATAGCCTATTAGATGTTTAATAAAACACATAAAGTGCGACCCCAATCATCGCTCTAGAAGTGAGCTAAAAAAAATTAAATCTTAAATAGTTCTCCCCATACTTCTACAAATATTTCGGTTACTGAGTCATAGCGTCGAAACATAACGAGGTACAGCTCTACTTAAAGGCGATTTGTATAGCGTATTAGATGCCTAATAAAACGCATATAGTGTAACCACAATCATCGATCTAGAAGTAAGCTGAAAAAAAATAAATCTTCAATAGTTCTCCCCATACTTCTACAATTATTTCGGCTGCTGAGTCATAGCGTCGAAACAAAACGAGGTACAGCTCTACTTAAAGCTGATTTGTATAGCCTATTAGATACCTAATAAAACGCATATAGTGTGACCACAATCATCGATCTAGAAGTAAGCTGAAAAAAAAATCTTAAATAGTTCTCCCCATACTTCTACAAATATTTCGGTTACTGAGTCATAGCGTCGAAACAAAACGAGGTACAGCTCTACTTAAAGGCCATTTGTATAGCCTATTAGATGTTTAATAAAACACATATAGTGCGACCCCAATCATCGATCTAGAAGTAAGCTGAAAAAAAAATCTTAAATAGTTCTCCCCATACTTCTACAAATATTTCGGTTACTGAGTCATAGCGTCGAAACAAAACGAGGTACAGCTCTACTTAAAGGCGATTTGTATAGCGTATTAGATGCCTAATAAAACACATATAGTGTAACCACAATCATCGATCTAGAAGTAAGCTGAAAAAAAATAAATCTTCAATAGTTCTCCCCATACTTCTACAATTATTTCGGCTGCTGAGTCATAGCGTCGAAACAAAACGAGGTACAGCTCTATTTAAAGCTGATTTGTATAGCGTATTAGATGCCTAATAAAACGCATATAGTGTGACCACAATCATCGATCTAGAAGTAAGCTGAAAAAAATTAAATCTTCAATAGTTCTCCCCATACTTCTACAAATATTTCGGTTACTGAGTCATAGCGTCGAAACAAAACGAGGTACAGCTCTACTTAAAGGCGATTTGTATAGCGTATTAGATGCCTAATAAAACGCATATAGTGTAACCACAATCATCGATCTAGAAGTAAGCTGAAAAAAAATAAATCTTCAATAGTTCTCCCCATACTTCTACAATTATTTCGGCTGCTGAGTCATAGCGTCGAAACAAAAAGAGGTACAGCTCTACTTAAAGCTGATTTGTATAGCCTATTAGATACCTAATAAAACGCATATAGTGTGACCACAATCATCGATCTAGAAGTAAGCTGAAAAAAATATCTTAAATAGTTCTCCCCATACTTCTACAAATATTTCGGTTACTGAGTCATAGCGTCGAAACAAAACGAGGTACAGCTCTACTTAAAGGCCATTTGTATAGCCTATTAGATGTTTAATAAAACACATATAGTGCGACCCCAATCATCGATCTAGAAGTAAGCTGAAAAAAAAATCTTAAATAGTTCTCCCCATACTTCTACAATTATTTCGGCTGCTGAGTCATAGCGTCGAAACAAAACGAGGTACAGCTCTATTTAAAGCTGATTTGTATAGCCTATTAGATGCCTAATAAAACGCATATAGTGTGACCACAATCAACGATCTAGAAGTAAGCTGAAAAAAATATCTTAAATAGTTCTCCCCATACTTCTACAATTATTTCGGCTGCTGAGTCATAGCGTCGAAACAAAACGAGGTACAGCTCTACATAAAGCTGATTTGTATAGCCTATTAGATGCCTAATAAAACGCATATAGTGTGACCACAATCATCGATCTAGAAATAAAATGAAAAAAAAGAAATCTTAAATAGTTCTCCCCATACTTCTACAAATATTTCGGCTGCTGAGTCACAGCGTCGAAACAAAACGAGGTACAGCTCTACTTAAAGCTAATTTGTATAGCTTATTAGATGCTTCATAAAATACATATAGTGCGACCCCAATCATCGATCAAGAAGTAAGCTGAAAAAAAAATCTTAAATAGTTCTCCCCATACTTCTACAAATATTTCGGTTGCTGAGTCATAGCGTCGAAACAAAACGAGGTACAGCTCTACTTAAAGGCGAATTGTATAGCCTATTAGATGTTTAATAAAACACATATAATGCGACCCCAATCATCGATCTAGAAGTGAGCTAAAAAAAATTAAATCTTAAATAGTTCTCCCCATACTTCTACAAATATTTCGGTTACTGAGTCATAGCGTCGAAACAAAACAAGGTACAGCTCTACTTAAAGGCGATTTGTATAGCGTATTAGATGCCTAATAAAACGCATATAGTGTGACCACAATCATCGATCTAGAAGTAAGCTGAAAAAAATTAAATCTTCAATAGTTCTCCCCATACTTCTACAATTATTTCGGCTGCTGAGTCATAGCGTCGAAACAAAACGAGGTACAGCTCTATTTAAAGCTGATTTGTATAGCGTATTAGATGCCTAATAAAACGCATATAGTGTGACCACAATCATCGATCTAGAAGTAAGCTGAAAAAAATTAAATCTTCAATAGTTCTCCCCATACTTCTACAATTATTTCGGCTGCTGAGTCATAGCGTCGAAACAAAACGAGGTACAGCTCTACTTAAAGCTGATTTGTATAGCCTATTAGATGCCTAATAAAACGCATATAGTGTGACCACAATCATCGATCTAGAAGTAAGCTGAAACAAAAATCTTAAATAGTTCTCCCCATACTTCTACAAATATTTCGGTTGCTGAGTCATAGCGTCGAAACAAAACGAGGTACAGCTCTACTTAAAGGCCATTTGTATAGCCTATTAGATGTTTAATAAAACACATATAGTGCGACCCCAACCATCGATCTAGAAGTAAGCTGAAAAAAAAATCTTAAATAGTTCTCCCCATACTTCTACAATTATTTCGGCTGCTGAGTCATAGCGTCGAAACAAAACGAGGTACAGCTCTACTTAAAGCTGATTTGTATAGCCTATTAGATGCCTAATAAAACGCATATAGTGTGACCACAATCATCGATCTAGAAGTAAGCTGAAAAAAAAATCTTAAATAGTTCTCCCCATACTTCTACAATTATTTCGGCTGCTGAGTCATAGCGTCGAAACAAAACGAGGTACAGCTCTACATAAAGCTGATTTGTATAGCCTATTAGATGCCTAATAAAACGCATATAGTGTGACCACAATCATCGATCAAGAAGTAAGCTGAAAAAAAAATCTTAAATAGTTCTCCCCATACTTCTACAAATATTTCGGTTACTGAGTCATAGCGTCGAAACAAAACGAGGTACAGGTCTACTTAAAGGCGATTTGTATAGCGTATTAGATGCCTAATAAAACGCATATAGTGTGACCACAATCATCGATCTAGAAGTAAGCTGAAAAAAATTAAATCTTCAATAGTTCTCCCCATACTTCTACAAATATTTCGGCTGCTGAGTCACAGCGTCGAAACAAAACGAGGTACAGCTCTACTTAAAGCTGATTTGTATAGCTTATTAGATGCTTCATAAAATACATATAGTGCGACCCCAATCATCGATCAAGAAGTAAGCTGAAAAAAAAATCTTAAATAGTTCTCCCCATACTTCTACAAATATTTCGGTTGCTGAGTCATAGCGTCGAAACAAAACGAGGTACAGCTCTACTTAAAGGCGAATTGTATAGCCTATTAGATGTTTAATAAAACACATATAGTGCGACTCCAATCATCGATCTAGAAGTGAGCTAAAAAAAATTAAATCTTAAATAGTTCTCCCCATACTTCTACAAATATTTCGGTTACTGAGTCATAGCGTCGAAACAAAACGAGGTACAGCTCTACTTAAAGGCGATTTGTATAGCCTATTAGATGTTTAATAAAACACATATAGTGCGACCCCAATCATCGATCTACAAGTAAGCTAAAAAAAAGGAAATCTTAAATAGTTCTCCCCATACTTCTAAAATTATTTCGGCTGCTGAGTCATAGCGTCGAAACAAAACGAGGTACAGCTCTACTTAAAGTCGATTTGTATAGCCTATTAGATTCGTAATAAGATGCTTATAGTGCGACCCCAATCCTCTATCTAAAAATTAGTAAAAAATATATATATTTAATCGTTGTCTACAAATCTTTTAGAAATATTTCGGCTGCTGAGTCCAAAATAAACAAGGTAAAGCTCTACTACAAGCTGATTTGAATCGCCTTATCGTTCCCCTATTAGTGTGATGTATGGATAGATTTCATACGGACTTCCTAAGTTGGTAGGGTAATTTTAGTGTGAAGTTGGCGGCCAAATGTTGGCGGCTGATTTGCTCCAACATTTGGCCGCCAACTTTTGGTCGCTAACTTCACACCGGTAAGGTCGCGGGAGTCCGCTGAATGCGGGTGGCGCAGGACCGGTCATTGTGGCACTCTTTGGGGGAGGTCTAATGTGGACATTAGGCCAATGTTTTCGTGGGGACATTAGAAACACGAATTATCGATTATTACAAAATTTAATTAAAACTAAGGTACTAAAATACAATTTTAAATATTCCCAGAAAGCGCTATTATTAGTCTCAGGGTGTGAGGTCTAGACTACCCGGTTCATAATACACATAGAATGAGCTGTGAACACTTAGCACCGTCTCACTGGACAGCCACTTCCCTGCAGTGCAGCGCGCGGTTGGTCATGCGCGGTCGATGACGTCACAGGCACGGGGTAGATCCGGCAGTGCACAACAGGTCATCGGGGATGGTATTATCCCAGCATTGGACGTCTTTCGGCTGATATGATGATGATGATGATAATATTAATCTACCGTTGATTTTGCTCCTGTTACAGGCACCCTGTATACCTTTTGCATTTGACGTTCGTGTTCAATCTTCTGCTGCTCCAGTTCTTCTTCGGGTATTGGCGGAGTCTCATCACCGCTAGATGTGTGCTTCGCCCCTGCATCATGAAAAAAAATACGAGCAAATACATTAGGTACCTACTGCAAAGGTTAGTTCTACGTTCAACGTCTGCAAATGCAACACTGTCTGGAAGCTTAGGTAATAAACAGAAGAAGACTGAAGGCGTCAAGCAATAGGCTATTCTAATTTTATTTATTAAATTTTATTGTTTGTATAGATTCGATAGTCCAACTAGTATTTTTATTTCCTCAAAATAATATGCAATTTTTATGCAAAGAAATACTGATTAAAATATTAACGATATAATATATTCGTGCCAAAAACGCAGCCGCCATTATCGTGACGTCATAAGAGCATGTCCTATACTATAGTAGTAAAGACGTCAAATGTGCATGTACTTTACAACGAAAACTTCTTTTTGCTTCTAAATCACTCACGAGAAAAAATCAGCCAAGTGCGTGTCGGGTCACGCGCAGTGCAGGGATCCGTAGTTGCCTGTCTGTCTTAGTTACATCGACACGCGCGCGCCAACTGTAAATGGTGCGGTTGCGTCGTCCGAATTTTTTCACTGCCCCAGTAGTACCCATTAAGCCAGCAGGGACACATGACTCGAACAAAAATTAGGGCTTTAAAGTGCAATATCTCGCAAACGAATGAGCACTGAGTTGAAAAATGGTTTTATGAAACCCATAATATTTATGAACAAGCTATCCAACGATACACACTACAGGGTTACCGAGACAAAGGTGTAGCGGAAGTAAGCAAAAAATTTTTTTACTGTTTTGTCGGCGTGATTGATTTATATACCCATGCATGACTAGGGTTGCCAGATGTCCGGTATTTAAGCGTACAGTCCGGTATTTTCGAGGCCTGTCCGCTAAAAAATAAATGGTCATACCGGGCAGAACAATGTGTTTTTTTTGCGACCTAGGTCTTACTAGCCTAGCATAGGCCACCCCAAGTTCGGTCACGAGACATAAAAAAAACTTTTAAGTACATAAAAACTTTGATAGATGAAAATACGATATTAGTGTTTATGGTGGGTGGCCCAACGGTTTCGCTGACGGTATCAGTATACTTCAAGCAATGGCCGACGAGGCTTTGGCCTCCGGGCCAAGAAACTCTTGTAGGTGTCATACCTCTCGCAGTAGTCGCAGGTACTCGTACGAGTATTTAATAAATGCAATAAGTATCAAGTCTAAACCTCTTGTGATTTCATCTTTCAGTCCGAGTCCCTAGGTTCTGCAGTAGATACCTAACGGTGGTTGTCTACCAGCGACACGAGGCGAACAGTCGATCATTCGTTTTAACGTCTAGTCATAAATTACTAGTCCCGTCTCGCTTGAGGAAACTAAGACTCGTAGGTAAGTACTTAAATTTATATTATTAGTTTCTTTATCTCACGAACTCAGGTATACCATGTAGGTAGGTATACCTACCAGTATTCCATTATAATAAGTAGGAGCGGATTTCTCATAGCAGAAATCAAACATCAAGAGAGATTGAGCATTGTGATTTATCGACTATTCCAGTCATCGATGTTATCGAATTTCTTCATTTGTTATCGACTTTTAACATTATTAAAAAAAAAACCGGCCAAGAGCGAGTCGGGCCACGCTCAGTGTAGGGTTCCGTAGTTTTTGTAATTTTTTTCAAAAACTATTCAACCTATCAAGTTTAAAATAATTTTCCTAGAAAGTTTTTATAAAGTTCCACTTTTGAGATTTTTTTCATTTGATTGATTTGATTGATTAATATATTATGTATATATATGGACAGAGCATTTCTCGGTTATATCACTACGAAAAACCTTGTCATCGCTGGGGTTCGAACTCGCCGCCATCAACAAAGAAGATTGATTGGTCTAAACAGCCAGCTTTTTGCGAGCAAATACAGAGAAATCGAATTTTTTAGATCGTTTTCTCAACCCAGAGGGGCTACTACAAATGACGCCGCGCCGCGACGCGAGTCGAGAAAGATCTACCCTCCTCTTTCTAATATGCATGGTGCGAGTGAGACAGGAGACGCTCAGTCGCGTGCAAAGCGACTTGTCAGCAAGTTGTGCTAGACGCACGGCTATTTTTCTCGCACTACCTATCCGTATTAGAAAACTTAGACATTGACGTATAGTGCGAGAAAAATCGAGCGAGCTCGCGCGCCGTCTTGTGATAGCCGTGCTGTAAACCCCTTTACTGCAAATTTCATCAGAACATGGTTACTAATATATGTAGATACTAGCTTAGCGCGACTTCGTCCGCGTGGAACTCTTTTATATCGTAGCTCCTTACAAACTTTCACCCCCTATTTCGCCCCCTTAGACGATGATTCCCGGGACAAAAAGTATTATATACTCGTATGTTAATCCAGGTTATACACTATGTGTATACCAAAATTAATTTTAATCAGTTAAGCCGTTTTTGCGTGATTGAGGTCCAAACTTTAGCATTTATAATATTAGTAGGATTTGCAAAATTTCCAGGGACACGACTCGCTTGACAGACTCTAACGGGCATTTTAAGTTTAATTAATTTATTTAATTTCGAAGCGCTCATAGCCTATAGCGGCGGCTGCGAGGCCTGCGAGTCGGATAACGCAGGTTAAGGCTGTGCATTGGAAATTATCGCTTGCTTTGAAACGGCGTTCTGACTAGATTAAGAAACAATAAGGTCTGATTTTCAGATATATGATTCTTGACTATATGATTGTAGATCTGATTTTATGGATACACGATTGCTTAAAATTTCCTCGATAGAAAAAAAATCCAAAGTTGGCTCTGTATTTTCCTTTTTTTACTCAGCCTACTCAAACGATACATTATTTTACGACACAATCAATTTAATACTATAGTATTCTATCTCATCTAAAATCTCATTTTATGAAATTTAAATAAAACGTCTCTAAGTTAGGTATTTATCGAAATTTGTCCAAAAAAGCCATTCTCGAAGGGTGTTACATCTCTTTTCCTCGTGCGCGGAAGGCATCAGCGTGTCTCTGTCTAGGGGGCGTGTTCGACTCAAATCAAGGCATCGCCTTAAGCAAAGATGGCAGCGGTCAGTCTTTGGATGGGTGACCGCCTGATGTTTGAGTGGTTAATATAAATGAGCGCTTCCGTTCCGTGCTATGGAAGGCACGCTAAGCAGTTGATCCCGGCTGCTGTCTATGACGTAGTCGTTAAGCCGAGTTAGAGGCCTTCGGGTGGCTTAAGAACTAACAGTCGAGTTGCCCACTCACTTGACAAAGGGGGCACAACTGTTACTCGCGTCCGCGGGAGCTACCTACCACAACCCTGCACGTGGTCTGCTGGGTGGGTACTAAAGAGTGACAAACTTTAAAGGCCAATAACTACATCTTAGAAAAGTTGAAAAATCCCCGACATTTTCATTTCAAAGTCTCTGCCTTAAAAATAAATTCCCATACAAATTTGAAACTTTATATCACTCTTTCATGGAATTATATTTAAGAAAACCGCCACTCTATGTCCCAGTATCTTCTATTTACCCTACCCACGTCTGCCTCCCATCAGCACTTATAGCTTGAAGAGCTCTCCGTTTTTATTCCAAATAAGTTTATGTCAAAAATGTCACTTTTGGTACAATCGCCATCAGATATATCGGAGCGGCCAAATTAGAAACTTGTTCAGATATTTGTGAGCACTTTGGCCGCTCCGATATATCTGATGGCGACTGTACAAGCTTTTATCGCTGACTGTACTTTTCTGTATACCATCATCAACTAATACCTACTCATTGAGACGATTCAAACGAGCCCAAACTCGGGTTTCGTCGGTTAAATACTGATTTCCCATGGCGACCTTCTGTCTCCATCATTTGATCAGCTCGATGGTACCATAATATTGAATTGTCATCCAAACCATACCCAAAATTTCAGCTCAATCGGATAACGGCAAGTGACGGAAAAATGGATTGCAAATTTTGACGGACAACTTACATACTTATACATATACTTACATACGAACAGGTCAAGTTAATATAAAGCTTGTAATAAAGAAGAGAAAATATATCTTTACATTATTGTACCGTTGCTTCCGATTGGTAGCTTTATTACTCATAAAACAGCACAAAACGTGAATAAATAAACACAGGAACAGGCCAACAGCTAAACCTATTCTTACCGGTAGGCGGATGGTATGAAATCCAAAATTGGTGAGCCAGTTTTACTCAATTGTCACACGAACCTACTGGTACGCACAAAAACTACCCGAAGTGGCTCTATGGTTAATCCACAGCGTAGACTGAATCGTGAATCTATAAACCGCGAAATTTATTCATAGATGTTTATTTTCATGGTTATGTGCAGTGAAGTTCTGTATGAGACTGTGTTGGCTGCGGGCCAAAACCCGTCGCAGCCGAAATCTTAAGAACCGGCAAGGTAACGGCCGAATTACCGAATATAAGATTAAAGGCCAACGTAATGGAATGGATGTAGCATAATTTGTATAAATAGCTATCTATTTATTTGCTTAAGAGTCCGCAGTAAGCTCGATTCTCCATAAAAACGTAGTTGCGCTCTCATTTTAAAACTACGTGTTGGATTGTAACGAAACTTTGCATGTACAGTCGAGGAAATTGAATGTTTAGCACTTTTGTACCTTAACGTCATTCTAATAGAGTTGACATGTGCCAAACATTCAATTTCCTCGACCGTACAATGACATGAGGTATATCCAGGTTTGTAATTAGTTTATGTAGCTTCAGATACCATAGTAAAAAAAATACAGCGAATTTAAGTTTTTCATACAAAATCTGTTTTTGCTGTATTTCGTTTGTTTTATAAACTGGAACCATATAAACTAATTACATACATACTCGTAGATTTGCCTCATGTCATTGTATATGCAAAGTTTCGTCACAATCCAACACGTAGTTTTAAAATGAGAACGAAACTCCGTTTGTATGGGAAGGTGAAATTCGGCCGAGCTTACTGCGGACTCTCAAGTAGGTAATTAATTAGGTGTTAAACTCACTTTAGCTAGCGACTTCGTCCGCGTACAACACGTGCATCACGCTCCCATACAACCTTTAGCCTCAGTTAGTTAGAATTAGTGAACATAATCACATCGCATAAAAAAATACTTAATTTTTCAGTTACTGTATAAAAATCATTTATAAGGAAAATGAGCTTTGTTTCAGTGCGTCCATATACCTACATATATATTCAATGAAACACCTGACTATCTGCATTGAAACAAGGGTAATATACATGATGATTATTCATTCGTGATCAGGAGTCGAAAAATAAATGAATAAATGAATAAATGAATGAATAAATATTGATAAACAGCCAAAACGGATTTCAATGGATGAGGTCTCATGCAATAATGCAATTAAATCACTGTTTGGTTAATTAAATTTAATGATAATGTTAACACTAATATCCACTGAATGTTTGGTTACCCTACATTTCTTGAACTTAACTAGATATATACGTCAAACACACATAGGTCAAATTTTAGCAAAGTAACCCTAAGGGTGACAATGATTTTCGACCGACCGAAGAACCCGAAGGCAATCACACAATACTACATAGTTTTAGGTAGGTATGCAAAAATCCATAAATGCAGTAAAGTTGTGTGATTGCCAAGTTTAATTGTTTGTATTATTAAGTGCTTCTTTATTCAGTTTTATTCAGAAAAAAAGAACGTCTGTTTTAAGCCCTCGTGGCCTTAATACAATAGTTGCAACACCCCATTGCGTTAAATAACAAATTCTCAAAATATCGCATTCCCAAAATACCACATTTACTATACACCGGGTTTCTTTTAAAATCAGATTTGTAAAATACCATATTCTCAATTCATCCTGTTTCCATTGACATCGCATTTTCAATATAACATCTTTTAAAAAGAGCAGAGTCCCTAATAAACACTAGATAATCGAAAAACCATATTTTTCACAATACAATATTCTCGAAATAACGTAATCTCACATTACCATTATCACATTATATATCTGATTTCTCAAACAACTTATTATGAATAAACCAAAATTTCAGTACCCCAAGTTTTCAAAACACCCAGCTTCGCAAAATATCATACACGGTCAGGAGCAAGCAAATATATACTAATGTTATAAAAAAATCTGTGAGATTGAGGCTTTGTAAGTTTGCATGTAAGGGGTAATCTCGGGAATTCCTTGAGCGATTTGAAACATTCTTTCAATTTTGTATAGAATGCACTTTATATCATGAATGGTCATAAGTTTTATAAATGTGAGTTTCACTTCCGTTATAGTTTCCTAAAAAAATCGGTCATTTGATCAAATCTCTGGATTGGTTTAGTATACCAGGTTACGCCTTGCCTGACGGTAAGCATACCCTGTAGCCTATGGACGTTTGTGATTAATGTAATAATAATATTTATTTGTCGTCTCACTCACTCTCTCGACCCGAAAAAAAGGACCACTGTCTCTTACTCTTACCCGTTATAGCGTAGATGGCCGGTCGAGATAATGCGTGTGTGTATAATGGTGTTTAAAAAATATAAGTATATATTTACGACTGGTTTTATTGCCTAACCTTACTTTTATACTTGTAAATCAAATAAATTAAATCTATGGTATTTTTGGTACCTGGGAATTATATATATATTGAACATCCCATGTATCGGGAATACGGTAAACTGGCAATCTGGTATTAAAGCTATCTGCTACATTGATTATATGGTGTATGAAGTATTATTTTTTATTAGACATCTGGTATTTTCAGAATTTGATGTCTAAAGCCGTTGTTGTTAATATAATAAGCTACAAAAAAAACATTAGAAAACTAGGGGATTCAGATTGAAGGTCATTGTGGCATGGGAGTCCCTTAAGGTCGCTCCACATTCACACTGCGAACCGCGTCGCGAACCGAAAAGAAATGGAGGAAACGAAGATGGTGGATGACGGCTATTCATCGTAATGACCTGCACGTAGGGTTACCAGATACAAATTTCAAAAGTCCTGACAAAATTCCTGACACGAGCTTGACGAGCTCGCGCTCGCGGCGTATTTATAAGTTACAATTTATGAAACTCCAAAGTACTTGTGGCTTTACCTTTTTTGTTATTGTGATTGGAAAAAAAAAATAGTGTTTAAAACTTGATTGTTTCATTTATTTGCCGAAAATTCCTGATATTTCCCTTTTTCGGCCGCATTCCTGACATATGTCTAAAATTCCTGACATATGTCTAAAATTCCTGACATCTGGTCACCCTACCTGCACGCAACTAAGTGAAGGCGCGAATGTGGAGTCTGTTGTGTCTACGCAGCTTTCGCGCGTTCGCAGGCCCTTTTACGCGGGCCAAAAGACCGACAAAAAGTGGTTAACTAGGCGCGAACCCGCGAAAAATATGCGAATCGGCTCCACATTCACGCGTTCGCGCATAGTTTTCGCGCGCGTACGCGCGAATGTGGGGCGGCCTTTGAATTAACCGGGTTGTGCAGAATTGCAGCTTATTTTTAATTCTCAGCAAATGGATTCTTACTCGAATAAACAAATTATTCCTTCTTGTTCATTAATTGACTATTTTTTTTTGGATACGATATAGAAACGTTTAATTTTGTAAAACTATTCACTTTTGATAACATTTTACATGAATTAATAAAGATAAGTTTAATAGAGTAGGCAAAAGTCGGACGGAGATGATCAGATGGGACGACAGCCGAGCGCAGCCGTCTCCACGCGTGGAACCGCCCGGCCGCAAATCCATTAAAATGAAATGTAACGTCTGTATTAAAGGTTTAAATTCCTTTGGCAACTTGTAAAATGCACTCAGGCGCGCTCCGGCCCGGCCCGGTCGGTGAGAATCGTACATTAGGACTTATCCTCGAGCATTCATGCAAAGGCGCGCCCGTCATCGCCTCCATTTGATCGGACCGCATCGGCATTCATCCACGCGATCTAGTGCCTTGATAAAAATCTTACCTTGATAGTGACATTGCCTTTAGTGATTTTGCGCATGTTGAAGCCCTCGTTGAGATCATGTCTTCGCTGAACTGGCCCGACTGAAACAAACAATATCCATAGTTTGGATCAGGGAGCGAAACTATGGTGCCGATGACGCAGATGACAAAGTCGCATATAGGATGTTTTTTTGAAACAACATTGCAACACCTCAATTATTCTTAATAATGTAATAATGGTAATATATAGATGTTTGGTATTTATACAAAAAATTATGTACGATACGAATAGCGTTTTTTATTGGGTAATGTAATTCTAACAAAAAATATTTTTCCTCAAGTAAATGAAACAACACAACAAATGTTTCGTTCGTTGCTGTTAAATTTTGCTGACAGCAGGAGCAGTACATTTTTTCATTGTTTACAATCAGACAAGGAAACTGCTACAAAATTCTACAAATACGGGTGAATAGACTCCATGGGGACTTCGCTCAAGCGAAACAATAATACTTCGGTTATATTTACAATTTACAAATAAAGAAATAATTAAACAGAGATTGACCGTTGTTTGCAACAGTCTTGTTTTATAACATGACAAAGACAGCTAGTTATGTTTTTATACGTGGTCAGTACGTATAAAAACACTCAACTCAAGTTTCAATATCAGTAAACTAAAGAGGCCAAAAAGTTGTTATTTGATTAGGTAGCTATAATCTAGATAAAAACACTCTGTATGTAACTTGACGTCATACGTCTGTCAACGGCACCATAGTTTCGCTCCCTGGTTAGGACCTATGCTATTAAATGCGTAAACGTGGTCGCTCACTATTGGGCCTCATAAGAAGGCTCAAAGTCACATGCTGCAAGCTCAAAGGGCAATGGGGAGGGCTATGTTGGGAATTTCTCTGCGCGATCGCATCAGAAATGAGGCTACCCGCAGCAGAACCAAGGTAACCGAAAGCCCTCCGAATCGCTAAACTTAAGTGGCATTGGGCGGGGCACATTGCACGTAGAACCGATGGCCGTTGGGGCGGAAAGTTTCTCGAGTGGCGACCACGTACTGGATGGCGCAGCGTGGGTAGGCCCCCCACAAGGTGGACTGATGATCTGGTAAAGATCGCGGGAGTCCGCTGGATGCGGGTGGCGCAGGACCGGTCACTTGTGCACTCTTTGGGGGAGGCCTATGTCCAGCAGTGGACGTCTTTCGGCTGATATGATGATTTAAATGCAACCTTAGGGCTGGTGTAGACCAGGGGACCGATTTTTGACTTTCGAACGCTCGAAAATCTAATAAAAGTAAATACGTTTGTAGTGTCAAAATGGCAGGCACTTACTTTCTACCAATAGAATTTAATACGAGTGGTCAATACCACTCGTTTTTAAATTTTCTATCGCTATTTCAAAATAGCATTTCATAATTTTTGACAGTTTTCGAGTGAAAGAGTCGAGCGCTCGAAAGTCAAAAATCGGTCCCCTGGTGACACGGAGCAGTGGATTCTAAATCATGCCATTGCATATTGCATGCTATTGTCAATGTATGCTTTTACCATGATTATAAAGTTTAAATTATAGCAATCACCGCTCTACACTTAGATGCACTCGGAGCATTTTTGTGTGCATTGAAGATATTATAAGATATATTATTTCTTTGAAACTGATATTTATTAGTGTTTTTGTATTGTTTTTAGGGTTCCGTAGATGAATTTAAAAGGAAAACTGTCACGGCTAAGTTAAGTACCTAAGCATAACTAGTTACCGAGTAATAGTCGACTAACTTAAAATGTACTTAGAAAAGGCCAACTTTCGTACAAATTCTGCCGACGCAACCATTACGTTGGCGCGCGCGTGTCGATGTAACTTACCGGCTGTACACATTGGGCCAACGTTGGCGCGTGAGCAGGATGCAGCTATGCAAACGCATGAGAACGATATAAAGCCCTCTTACTCTAACGCATAGCTGCATCTGCTCACGCGCCAACGTTGGCCCAATGTGTACAGCCGGCTTAGACAGACAGGCAACTACGGAACCCTACACTAGGCGTGGCCGATTATATATGTTTCAACGAAATTTATTTCACAAGTAAAAACACAACTTAAACAGATATTAATGGCTCAATACTAAATAAAAAATATCGATAATAACTAATAATAATCTCAAATAGGGGCCTGAAAATGCGGCGAAATGGTTCCAGTAAAGGATGGTACGGCAGTGTTTGCTTCGCGCTCGACTTGGCGGCGGGGGCACTACCGTGCCCCCAGATAACTAATAAACATAAATATTATGAGAAAGTTTGGATGTTCAGATGTTTGTTACTAAATCACGCTTAAACGGCTCAACCGATTTGGATGAAATTCTGCACGAAGATAGTTTATAGTCCGGATTAAAATATAGGACAGTTTTTACCCCGGGTCTAGGCAGACGAAGTCGCCAGCGGAAGCTAAGAACTAATAAACATAAATATAACTATTCAAAGATAAAAAAAATGTACACAAATATATATTTGAAAAATAAGTACATAATATTATTCTAGATAAAGGATGTCAATGAACTTGAATGAATTGGCTGATAAGGACTGGGGCAACATTGAGACGGTCGGATACCGCCAAGGTCAATTCAATCTTTATGAACAAGGTCATAATAGTTATTTATGCTACAAGTGTGGAAAGTAGGTGATTTCCAACGAGTGTCATTTTTATACATGAGCGAGTGAAGCGAGCGAATGTATAATTCGACACGAGTCGCTCGCTTCTCTCGCTCATGTATAAAAATGACACTCGTTGGAAATCACCTACTTTCCACACTTGTAGCATAAATAACTATTACAGTATATATGGTGCTACTTTTCCACACTAGTGCGGAAAGAGCACTTTCCGTGCATATGTCGAAACTTTAAAGAGGGAGGGGAGAAGGGAGTGTTTTAAATCGACACGAGTAACTAAATAACTATTTTAGATTGGTTGGACATGTCGTATTCTGAAAAAAAAACAAATAGGAGACATTTTCCTAGATTATAACTGCTTAGACATTGAATAAAATTATCATGTTTATAATATGTATCCTTACTAATATTATAAATGCTAAAGTGTGTCTGTCTGTCTTTCAGTTACATCTTCACGCTTACACCGCTGAACCGATTTAGATGAATTTTCGCATAGAGATAGTTTGAGTCCGGGGGAAGGACATAGGTCACATAGGATAGTTTTTATCCCGAAAATCATCCCTTAACGGGGTGAAAGTTTATATGGAGCTATGATATAAACTAGTTCCACGCGGACGGAGACGCGGACAGAAGCTAGTAATTAATATATCTGTAACTAAAAGGAGTAACATTTCAGTTTAATGGTAACTACATTATTATCGATCCTTACTGATAAAAATGGCTGAAAATTATGTCGGCAACACAAAAAATATAAGTAAGATAACGTTTTAAAACGAAAATATTTATTTTATTTTGTATTGGCTGTTTAGAGATTTCATCTAAAGTCTGGCTTAACACATGCGAGCGCACTGCGCGAACTTCACGAAAAAAACCGGCCAAGTGCATGTCGGGCCACGCGCAGTGTAGGGGAACAAAATTTGACACACATGACTCGAACAAAAATTAGGGCTATGAAGCTCAATATCTCGCAAACGAATCACTGATTTGATTAATGGATTTAGGAAATCCATAATAGTTTTTAACGAGCTATCCAACGATACCCCACACTATGGGCTTAACGAGAAAAAAAATTGCATCCCCGCTTTAGGTGTAGGGGAGGTACCCTAAAAAAATATATTTTTCAACATTTTATTGTACTGTTCTGTCGGCGTGATTGATTTATATACCCATGCCGAATTACAGTTTTCTAATAGTAATGGTTACTGAGCTAAGCCGAAGACGCGCAGACAGACAGACGGACGGACATGGCGAAACTATAAGGGTTCCTTGTTGACTACGGAACCCTAAAAAACGGTTGCGCAATATTTGTAAACATTGTTAATGCGTGTTTGGTTATTATCAAAAATGTTGACTCGTGGTGAATAGAAATAGAATTGACGTCACTGGAAATTCTTGGCGATGTAGCATATGTGAGTAAAAACTTGTTGCCAATATTAAGTAAATAAAATAACTTAGGAAGCCTATAAAATGTTCATCTTATGAACCGCTTTTCCTCGCAAAATGTGTTCGCAAAAACGTCGTATGAAACGCGTGAGCTTTGATAATTAATCCTCGGCTCTCTTAACACGCTCACCTGCGTCTCGCGTGAAAAATTCCGCCTCTGATGAAACTATTGTATTTTTTATCAACATACAGATAAATTACTTTCGAGACGTTTTTGCATTTGTAGTAGTATACGTTGACGTAAACAGACACACGTCTTGAAAGTAATTTACCTGCGGCGCTACCACGAACTTCGAATGTCGAATTTCGGGTATTTCCATCTCTATCGTACTCCCATACTCGAGTTACTACTCCAGGCAAAATACGGTTTCGCCAAACATTAATTTATAATAGCCTGTATTTTTTTTCTCCGTCATAAATACATATTTTAAGATACTCTATTTACGAATCTTACAAACTTTCGACCCGAAAGTAGGTATAAAAAAATACTGTCAAATATACGCCGATTTTATTAATTAAAATTAATAATAGTTGTCTATAATCGTCAACACAACAATATTATTGTCTTTAACCTGTAAACAATGAAATCCGACATTTTTTTTACATGTAAAATCAATATATTAACAAAATGCATGGCTTATTGGGTGACAGGTGACAGAAGTTGGTAGAAAAAAATTGTAATAAGTAGTACTTTGATTTGATTCTCATAAAAATAATTGATGAACCTATTTTGCTAAAAATCGTATAGATTTTTGTTTAGAATTGCATATAAATACATTTACTCCAATAAACTATCGGTAAATATATTTATAGGACCAAATTGTGTCCAAATTTAATTTAACTATATAGATTATTAAAGTAGTACACGAATCCTACAGAAAAAAGGTTTATGTAAAGCATAATACACATTTGAATAGTCCTGTTTAATTCTACAATTGAACTTGAGCTCTTTCCGCGTGTGTTAACGATCACATTCGCTCGCAACGGCGGCACGCAACGAGTCCTTTTCTGTGACGCGAAGTAGATAGATACCTACATTACCTACGCAGATTATTTGTAATCATTTATATCGTCTTCGACGATGTACTAGTAGGAGAATGCGACTATTCACGGTGTAATAATGGCGTAAGCGGGAAACGCGCTAACAATTAATGAAATTTATAAACATATTTTAGTGAAAACATGCCAAGAATTTAGTACATTTCTATGTTTGGTGTCTCAATGCTTCATAATTATTTACTGATAAATGTCATCATTATAAAACAGTGACGACAATTTTAACAGGTGATTTCCTACTTAAAGTAGTTAATTTCCCACTTAATCTGCGTAGGTAGTACACAGACCACTTAACCTAGGTTAAGTCGTCTGTGAGTTTGTAGTACAAGATCCATCTGCACATCATTGTAGTAACGGAAGTAGGTACTTAATTATTGGAATGGGTAAGAAAGAACACGCTGCTAAAATACTGCTTAGCTGCTATAGCTATACAGAGTGGAAAAACCTATGGGCCCTGAAAGAAAACCACCGTAAATCCATAACATCAGTGGCGTGCACCACGTAAAGGCAGAAAGACACTGCCTGCCCTACTCAAATCTGTGATATTGTTTTACCCAAAGGGTAAAAACGGGACCCTATTACTAAGGCTCCGCTGTCTGTCTGTCTGTCTGTCTGTCCGTCTATTGTAGGTAGTTTGGGCTAATTTGGTTTATTTTTACTAATCATATGTTTAATCTTGGTGAAAATTTAAAGTCAGGCATTAATATATGTACAAAAAAAGGGCATAATTATCTGTGTACGCCTCTATGTCAGTTTTTATCCTTACTCTGGTACAAATATTAATATCCCTGACTGGTAAATTCGATTTTCAGCTACGTTACGCGTGTATCGACTCGATAAAAATGCAATACTTGAGTACCATTTGGTTTTGGTATTCGATGGTTATTCTCGCCAGTTCCCACCAATTTGCTAACACTAGTAACGGCTGTGAATTGTTTCCTATGGAACTGGACTGAGAAAAGTAACCCTAAGTAAAACCATTATTGTCCGCTAATCTAACTTTTTAAATTTGCTTACTAATATTAAACTGACAAAGGAAAAATTACATACTGCCAACCACCACTAGACTCTGTTCTGTAAGCAAACTTGTGACATAAAAAAAAAACGATGGTACTATACCTATGTGCGGTTAAACATAGTGCTCGAACGGCTTGTTTAAATGGCATGTTTAAAAAATAAAAAGGCGGCAAATTACCTATTATTTAATTGATTACCTTGTATTTATTTTTATTTTAATATTTCCTCACATCGTTTGAGAAACGCACTATACAATCCTCGGCCGGAACATGGATTGCTGGACTCGTTGTATCCGGTTTACCCCTATCTCGCCTACTCCAGGCAAAATACGGTTTTGAAAAACATTAATTTAGCGTTTTTTATAATAGCGTTTTTTTTGTTGATTTCATTTGAAAATGTTATTCTAAGATGATTTGGTCAAGAATCCGACAAACTTTCCACTCGGAAGTAATTATGTAGATTTCAATGAAGCATGCATTATCTTTTTTTGTACGATTTATCTTGAATATTATAGAGCAAATGTAAATGAACCAAAATTAAGACAAAAACATTTATTATTATTTTTACTGACTTTTTAGAAGAACTTATCATTTTTTCGATGTCTGAAATTTTGTCGGATTTTGTCGCTGGGTAACTATTTAGTTGATAATATATCCGTTATACATAAAAAATAAGCTATTATAAATTATTTCCAAAATTGACATTTTTTCCATACAAGTTGTCAGTTCATTGCCTGGACTAGTCCAGCAATCCCTTACTTCACTGCCTCTGCAGTAATGTACTATTATTCAAAATAACACACGTATAGTCTGGCCAGGGAAAGATGAGCCTATATTGTTTGCATATTTAGCAAGTAACCAAGTAAGAAAATCTCAATGAGAACAACGTTTACGTTTACACATTCCTATATGACTATGACGTAAGAAGTTTCATTATATTTTGCAAAAATGCTTCACAAGACGACGTTTGGGATGAAATGGGTAACTCTGGGTAGGTTGGGTAAACACCATCTCTAGGCAGGGTGTTCTTTAAATAAATCGATACTAAATAATTACAACATTTGGTTTATCAAGTTATTTCTTCCGACCTGACCCTTACTTATACAGTACATAATATATGTAAATATTAAGTAGTAAAAAAGTGTTCGGTTCTGGCGCTTCGCCGGCCGCTGCCACGGCACGCTACGCTCGCTCGGCTCGCGCGATGTAGGGTCGCAAACTCGCAGTTCACCTAAAACTCCTCCTCGCTTCGCTCGTCGTCGTACCTACACCGACCTGCCTTAGTCTCTGTAAAACTACTTTGAATTTCATTCAAAATGAATATTTGACTAAACGTATGAAATGCGGAAAGTAATGCTGGATAAGTCAAAAATTGGCTATGAAACAAAAGTTGTAACAAAGCTCAAAAGACTGTAGTGGTAAAAGTTTTTCGGACAACTGACACATTTGGATAACATCAAATGGTAAATGAAAAAAGTAATGAATTGTATATTCGGAGAAGTCATAAAAATACGAAAAGTTTTCGGACAAAAGATATTCGGTCAATAAATTTTAGTGATTTCGATAGTAAATTGTAATTCAAATGTAATTCGGGCTAAAAGTAGGTAAATTAAATTTAAATAGTGTTTAATTCATGATAATGAGAGCGAGAGCATTCTCTTAGCTGTCTTAAGGGTTTCCCTTCAGGTTCCATATATTTTTTCACCCTGTATATTATCTAACGTGTAATATTGGGCATAATAAAAATCAAATAATAGGTAAGGGTATAAATCTCTCTAGTTTACTATTTTAACGAATTTTGCTCTATTACAATTACTACACGCCCACAATCTGTCTGCTTTGCGCAAAGGTTGACTGGTAGAGAATGCTTACGGCATTAAGTTCGCCTCTTGTACGATAAGTTGTCCTTAGTGCAATAAAGACGAAATATATAAATAAAACTGAACCAAAAAAGAAATTAATGTAAACAAAGCAAGCATCTTCCTCTAGTCTTAAAAAGTCCATCACAAACTACATAATATACACGTGTGCACAATCTTTGAAGTCCCTTTTTCCAACTTCCACTACCTACGTCAAAGTTCAAAGTTAAATTGCATAGGTATCTTCATCCCACGCTCGTCAGTGTCACTCATTGATAAATAAATAAAAATACTTAAATATTTTCATAATTCGTTTCACAACGAGTATATTAAAATTTAACTAACTACTATCAACAACTAGATCTTAGACGCGTTAGATGGTTTCGCGAATAGCTGCGATTCGTGCGGTACCTACCTACCTACCTAGTATGTAGTACCTACGCGGCGAGCGGGCGGCCGGCCAATCACGTTAGCTCTGCGGCTCGCGCGCGGCATTTTTAAACCTATTTTAACAGGTGTTTGTAATAACATTACTTGCAACCGATTTGATAAGGGGATTCGTACATTATTCGATGAAAAATAGCTTATAATGAAAATCCCAAAAGTAACTGATCAATTTGCATTTTTTTAAATAGTTAAACAGCATTTAACCCCTAAAATCCACCCTCCGTTGTTGTTTAGTGTGCGATTCGTTTCTAATGTTTGTGTCCACTACATTCATCAAAGAATGTAGGAACCTACAGCCAATTATTATTTTTGGACACGGAAATATGGTAAATGAATAAAATGTTAGGGATCTACTAAATAGAAATGTAATATTCGTAAACATTTTTTGCCTGATTTATCATCAAACTTATAGAGGAAATATTAATTTATCAAAACAAAGAATAAAAAATGAGTTATTTTTTTTTTTCGATTTTATAGGAATTTATAAATTTTCAATTATTTATTAAAATATCTAAATCACAAATATTTTGTCGGATTTAGTCTCGTCGTTATTAATACAATTATAATTTATCTGTTACGCAGAAAAAAAAAGCTATTATAAATTATTTCCATTTCGCCATACTAGCTGACCCTATTTTGCCTGGAGTATACAGGGATGCATGTATTACGAACTTCGACTTTCGAAGTTCGTGGTAGCGCCGCTGTACCTCACTTGTATCACAATATACTATTTCTTAATGTTTATATCATGGTTATTTTATTATTCATATTATATTCCCAGTTTATGGTATTTTAAAGTACCTAAGTAATCATTGTTCCAAATATGCTCGCCTCAGCTACGGTCCTGAAACCGCATTAAAGGAAGGTAATAAGCAGACATAGGAATCCGCGGGGCAAAATTGTTTGACAAGAAGGGAGTTCCTATATCGATAAACTCAATTATCGATGCTAGTTCTATATACTAGTGATCACTCAAAACAAAAACAAAAAACTGCTGTAAAAACTGTGTTTGCTTATAAAAATATGTTTTTTTTAATAATAACTCAATCCTATACATTTGCGCGCGCATACGCAAGTAGGTACTCTACTTACGGTAAAAAAAACTGCGCGCCATTTTCAACAAACAAATATTTATGTATATTGTCGTTGAATGTTTCATTCATATTTATGAAAAAGGTTGACCTAGCTAGTTGAGAAAAGAAGAGCAATTATAATGATTTAATGCCCCAAGAAATACTTAGCGTCGTAGCTATCATATTATATGAAATAAATAAATTAACAGTCTGCACGTCTAGCACACGACGGCTGCGACATACCTACTCTCGATTTTTATCGCACTATACCTCTTGTTGTAAGTGGTCTAATAAGTGAGAGACGGATAGTGCGAGAAAAATCGAGAGATCTCGCGCGCCGTCGCGTGCTAGCCGTGCTGGTTGCACCTTAATTTACGTTGCAGCCTACAAAAAAGGAACAACCAATGGAATTTTAGGGTGGAGAAAATTGAGGTGCGGTTTGTCTCACAAGAAACTGAGACACATGAATGACGCGACATGATAAAGGTATGTACAGGGCTCACCTTAATGTTTTTGTTGTCACAAACGCTTGATCTTGTTGAGGTGAAACCTCTTTCACTGCGATGCAAAAAAACCTGGCGGTATCTTTTAAGAAGTAGGTTTTGTTTATGTCTGTCAAGTGGCTTGTCTAGAAAGATGTCAGGAAAATATATACGGGATTTTATCCTGTTAAGAAACGTATTTGATTTAGTGCTGAGATGAATGATTGGTTTATTGCCGTATACTTCGACACTGCACACTTTGCTCCAGTGGTGAATTCATCCCACTTCAACAGATCTTAGTCTGTGCACCCAATGACTATCAATACTATCATTTAAGTGGAGATTTAACACCGCAGCCGTATCGAAGCAACTTTCTTAAATCCCACCATCTATCTCATCGTGGACATCAAGGATCAACGACTCATCGACTGTTTTCATGATGATAAATTTGGCGACTTCCTCGTAGATCTCTTTAGTCACCTTAAAGTATTTCAGGCGTAGGCTTAAATATCGCTCACTGTCGCACTTGTCTCGCTCTATAGGGTGGCCGCAGCGCTCTATAGGGCGGTAGGGTGGTTGGCCGCCCGCCGTGCTTCCGACACGTATCCACACGGGCCGAATCACGCGTCGGCCTTTATGCAGTCCGGCCGATATCTGCCTGTTTAGCGTCTACTTTATGCTTTAAGTGCATCCGAAATAAACGCGATCGTTATTGCTAAGCTAGGCTCACTGAGCTGCTACCGTGCAAATTATTGCAAATGCTAAAAATTACAGTTAGAGTACGTGCATTCTTATTTGCAAATAGGAATGCACTTACTATAACTTGTCTCTATATATCTCTATCAATCGAATCAGGAAGGTGCGATAGAGATGCGAGGTAATCGAGAGTTTGTAGTCAACATAAAGCATGCTTACAGTATTTAGGATTCGAAGGATTGTTCGGCTAAAATATTGATAACTATTGACATTCATGGTTATGTTTTTCAACTAGGAAAATTTATAGATGTATTTTTTGTTAAATTATGGTCTATTTTGACAATGACACAAGACCACCGCTTTTTAAATGGCTTTTACCGAGTTATCTTTGGTTTTTATAAGTGGTTCATTATTTAATATGGCAACTACTTGTGTCATTATACTGTACTACGTCAGAGGTTAAAAACACGAAAAAAAAAAAGTAAAAAACTGTCTATGGTTGACGCCTTGATTGACGCTAGTTGAAGATTTTTCATAGGATTTACGGTTTTATATAAATACTATTTATACAAATTATGATCGATGTTTAGACTATTCTAATTTATTTCTGAATTACTTGTACAAATGCTTTACCTCATAATCAATGTAGAGCCTAGTTATCGTGATCGGAACAGTCGCATACCAATTATGTGCGTCTTTTATAATTTTACATGTGCGTGAATGAAATGTCAGACATAATACGCATTTACGGAGGTTTCTCACTGCATTGACGATGTAATGCCGCGTGAACGTGAATATTAAGTTTGGTATTATCACAAAACAAATGTACAGTTCAGTTGTAATGAAACGAACAAAAGTGTAGTGTCGGTAGGTAGGATTTGACAGCCGGCAGGCTCGTTGAGTGACTTACGGTTGGCTTCCTATAAAAATGAACAGTCGTAGTAGTGTAAATGAAACGAATTTGGTGAATTTCTCGGCGGATCTTTCGACACTCAATCAATTGGAAACAAAAGACGGGTTGCTGAGTTTCCCTTTCGACCATATCTATGCTTGTCACTCGGGGAGCTCGGACCGCAGGCCAACCCTCACTCTCGACAAGGAGGTCGAGATCACGACTCACTGTGTGGTTGCTGAAGACAAGGAACTAGTTGTCAGCAGAAGCCCAGATGTGACCAGACTCACTGACCAGCTGTCAGCATCAGAGAGCCAGAACAAGAGGTTGAAGGACCTACTTGTTTACCATTTGGACCTCATCCAGCAGCAGAACGAATTGATCACTAAAAGGGACAAGTTGCATCAAGCCTTGAAACAGGAGAATGATACAGTAAGTACAGTCAAAGCTACTACTCTACATATCTTGCAATCATTCTAAGAACCACATTGAATTTAAAGTATTAATTAGTAATAATTTTAAGAATATGCAGTATGAGTTGGTTAAATATGATTAGTTTATGTGCTTTGCGATTGACTATATTTGCCAGGTTTGCTAGAAAATATTGTTCTATAATTTGGGTATAATATAATACTGCACTTCAATGATAAGGAAAGGTATATTTGCTATGTAATTTTACTTTTATTTAACTTGTGGAAAGATATTTTTGTTAATTGTGTTAATTTAAGCAAAACTTCTGGCTATCATTTTATATTAACTGAAATGTGATTATGGTTAATCACCATATCAAATTAAAAAAACTTTCATTATCATTAGTGGAGTGAACTAAATTACATCTAAACACCAGAAATTATGGAATTATTATATGTAGATTAGTTTTTAATAACTTCGTATTATATAACATTAAAAATGTCAAAAGAACATTGGCACAGCATTGAACTTGTTTGCAAACAAAACTACAACATGTAATTTGGAGTGTAATTAATAGATGGCGTTGTAACCACACTATTGATTATCTGCATGCAAAGCACCTGACTAAATTCCTATCTATTAGTGTATGATAAAATTGATAAAGCACTTTCAGGGCCTGATGTTAATGATGGCAGAACCCTTTATAAAGAAATATGACCTTATTCCACTACCCTGTATACAGTGTAGTGCAATAACTACTGCGCCTTCAGCTAAATGACACGTAAATAATGAATGGTACACAAACAGATGTCAGAATTTCTAACCCTAACAAATGGTTTGTTAGTATTTCTTGTAATACACCTTTTATGCTACTGCTGAGTACCATGAGCACAATGTTTGTCAGACTGTAGTGCGGAATGAAATAGCCACTTCAACACATTCACTTGGTCAAATAATCAACCAAGTTAAACAAAATCAATTTGTGTTTTTTAGGAAACAGTGCTGCTTTGAGTGTGTGTGAAAGTAATGCTTTTATAAATTGTGAGAAATGCATATAATGTGCATATAATATTTCTTATTCAAAGCAACCTTTTAACATGTTCGGTCGAGCAACGTCTATAGACGTCACATATGTAGGCTTAACAAATATTTAATTGAGGTTGCGGGTCCGAACATGTTAATTTAGTATGCCAGTTTGCGACTAGTTAGATGTGTTGATAAATTTAAAGAATATTTATTTGTTTCTCTTATTAGATTACTATAACTAGGCTTGGGACTTTGTAGCATCCCATGGCGATAGAATCTATTGAGTCATAGTACATTAAATATAGTTTTAAATGTCGTCAAAGTGTAAAAATATGTATGTATTTAAGTTATTCTTATTTACGCTGTTACATTGTTATGTACTAAACTAATACTACCATGTAATTGCTGCCCATCATAGAAATTTAATTTATAACAGAATAATTTTATTGTTTTCTTTGAAGCCTTAGCTTTCACAGTTAATCACTATGAATTTATTAACTAAAGTGGCCGTCAATAGAACTTGCTAACTATGTAAACAAACAATGTATTGAAATTGACGTTTTAAATGTCAATTTCAATACATTGTTTGTTTACATAGTTAGCAAGTTCTATTGACGGCCACTTTAACTTTAATTAGTCATTTTTCCCAGTATGTTGCAAGCGAATTTTTTAATGGACTTAAATATATTGAACAGTCCTTCATTCATAGGATTATGCGCCTTAATTTGTGACAGCTAAGCCAAGAGAATGGGTCCTTACTTGTTATATTGGTAACAGTATAGAGAAATGTATTTATTTGGCAGCGTAGTATTCAAGGCAGTCGGAACTACTCGATTTTTTTTGTTAAATTAATGAATGTTTTTATAGATTCACTGTGTATGTGAAATGATTCACAATATTGATGTGAATCATACAGATTATATATTTAAATAAATATAGGTATGTAGTCCTCAAACAAGCTAGTCACGGCTCATAACAAATTGGTCTCAGAGGCAGATTTAGCAAAACCATGATATTGTTACAATAAGTCTTATTAAACCTAAGAATATTGTTTAGCTCCTGTGCTTTTGCGAAATTTTGTGATATTGGATGGAACCATGCATAGCTAACTGATATTCTGGTTCTGTATTATTTGATTAACCCATGGTAAAATCCTTAGTGGATGTTGTTACGAAATCTAAAAAGAAGATTATATGGGTATTTGTGACTTTGAAACTAAGACAATTTCAGATTGCGTTAAAGTATGTAATAGGATACTATGATATTTATGATTATGACACTTGGTGTATCATAAAAGGTATCTGCCCATGATTTGATGTCATAAACCTGTGACCTCAAATCAAGCTAGGGCCAGAACATGCTTGTGTTTCTTCTGGATTCGCAAGTATCTAAAGGCTATGGTGACCAATCTTACTACTAGCCAGGCTGTATGCTTGTTTATTACCGTCATAGCATATAAAAACTTCCATTGATATTTTTCATTATTTTATATTATATTTGAAAAGCGTTTAATAATCGAAATCACTAAAATTAGTACAATACATTCCTTTGATCCTAATTAAGAAAAAAGAAATCCGTTAGAATTCCATGTAATAAATCCCTGTACAAATGGCTCATTAATAACTTCCAGCTTAAGTCTAAGCTGAGTCGCATGGACAGGCGGCTGACGGTCAACCAGAGGCATTTCGCGAACCCCCCGCCGCTGGTGCATGTACCCTCCTCCACAGCGACCAGTGTGACTTCCACCATTGTCAAGAGTGAACCAAGCCCGCCTTCGCAGGTATTTCGTTAAATCATTCATGTTAGCTATGCTCTTACTCCTACAGTTATAAAGATTGGTTGAGACTGAATTGGCTACTTTGGCTGCTTCCATATATTTGCTGCTGACTGTGATACCGTTGTGTTGTGAGATCTCGGTGTTCTCATAATAAAAAAATCATGCAGTAATATAATATCACTATAAAGTAATATTTTACTATTGTGTGCATGGGGATGAAGTCATTATTGATTATATGTAATTGTATATTTTCAGATAATGCTCAATAGCTTCACGGAGCTGTTGTTGACAGATAATAGAACAAATTCATTTATATTCGAAAGTGATATAAACAAAGCGAAACCATTTAGCCAGGAGCCTTTTGAAATCGCCAGGCCTTCGGAAGCCGGTAAGGTATTTCATAACTATTAAAGGAATATTGGGGGTCAATGGAAATTGCAGATGCAAACAAATAAATTATCATGTTACTCCATAATATTTTTTTTGGAACTTGATCATATTTTTGATTACACTTTGAATATTACCATCCACATCCCTGTACAATTTGGCCCATTTCTACTGGCCCTGATTTTATTATTTCAAATTGTTATGAAATCGAAGATGATTCATTTTGTTAGAACACTATTGTTGAAGAATAGTTTATGTATTTTATCTACGCACATATCATTAGTGCTCTAAAATGCGTTCAGAAACCGTAGGAAATGACCAGCATTATTACAACCAATTTTACTATGAGAACTTTCTTGTCTGTGGTAGTAGGTAAAATCTGTACTGTAATGTTATTACAGTACAGATTGTTGTAAGGTTATGAGTTTAAATTTCGAACAGCTGTCAAAACTCAAGTGGGTCTCTATTCTAGTATCCATAGATATTAAAACAGTCATCAATGCGAAACGTCTATTCAGTATGTTTTTTAATATAAACCGCACGACATTTGATCAAGAGTGACATGAGAATAGGGACTTCATTCGTTTGTCTATGATTAAAAAAAACATTCGTCTTGACGTAGGATCGAATTGCCGCCATTACTGTTGTCATTACATTGTTGGTTTTTGCTGTTACGAAAGTAGAATTGTGAAAAGTTGTTTATAATCATACCCCGGGGTTTTGGGTGCGGGAATAACTTGAGAAAGAGTAGAGATAAACAGATAGGTTATATTGACAAATAATCATATTGTGCCTAATGAATAAATACCTTCCTGCGAATTGTAAACAAACTACAATTTAATTTTAACTTAAGTAGCAGGGACTTTAGCATTTCTACCAAGCCCTTCGAGATAATAATAAAAATAATGTTAATTAATTACCTGCCGTCAATTAGTATATAACACGATTTTCAAAATAAACAATTTTTTTTCTACATTTGGAACAGTTAAGCTTCGGCGTCTAGCTGTAAATATCCATTTCAACAAACTAAACGATCTTTCTACTTCCTTTTCTTTCGTACTTTCTTTGACGTTAGATATCTCTGAAGTGTTTATTAATTTATAAATACTTGAGTAAGAACTGAACTGAAGAGGTTGATAATAAATTACTGAGCATTTATTTGATATCATACTAGATGTTATCCGCGGCTACGTAAGCGTAGTTAAATGAAATATTTTCAAATAAATCAATAATTGAACGTATGTTTTTTTTTGTATTTTTTTATTCAATTCATTATTCAGTAGGTAAGTATACATTCTGTTATTTAATTCATACCTATTCTTTAGCTTATGTCATTCATTCCCGCACCCAAAACCCCGGGGTATGTTTATAATTCACATTTCAGTTGAAAATATGAGTAGTAGTGACTCCGAGAACGAATGAAAACTCCGCCGGATATCGTAAATGTAGCCACGATTGCAACAAATATATTTTATCTACGCACATATCATTAGTGCTCTTAAATGCGTTCAGAAACCGTAGGAAATTACCAGCATTATGACAACCAATTTTACTATGAGAACTTTCTTGTCTGTGGTAGTAGGTAAAATCTGTACTGTAATGTTATTACAGTACAGATTTTTGTAAGGTTATGAGTTTAAATTTGGAACAGCTGTCAAAACTCATATGGGTTTCTATTCTAGTATTTATAGATATTAAAACAGTTATCGATGCGAAACGTCAATTCAGTATGTTTTTTTAATATAAACCGCACGATATTTGATGTCGAGTGACATGAGAATAGGGACTTCATTCGTTTGTCTATGATTTAAAAAAACATTCGTCTTGACGTAGGATCGAATTGCCGCCATTACTGTTGTCATTACATTGTTGGTTTTTGCTGTTACGAAAGTAGAATTGTGAAAAGTTGTTTATAATCATACCCCGGGGTTTTGGGTGCGGGAATAACTTGAGAAAGAGTAGAGATAAACAGATAGGTTATATTGACAAATAATCATATTGTGCCTAATGAATAAATACCTTCCTGCGAATTGTAAACAAACTACAATTTAATTTTAACTTAAGTAGCAGGGACTTTAGCATTTCTACCAAGCCCTTCGAGATAATAATAAAAATAATGTTAATTAATTACCTGCCGTCAATTAGTATTTAACACGATTTTCAAAATAAACAATATTTTTTCTACATTTGGAACAGTTAAGCTTCGGCGTCTAGCTGTAAATATCCATTTCAACAAACTAAACGATCTTTCTACTTCCTTTTCTTTCGTACTTTCTTTGACGTTAGATATCTCTGAAGTGTTTATTAATTTATAAATACTTGAGTAAGAACTGAACTGAAGAGGTTGATAATAAATTACTGAGCATTTATTTGATATCATACTAGATGTTATCCGCGGCTACGTAAGCGTAGTTAAATGAAATATTTTCAAATAAATCAATAATTGAACGTATGTTTTTTTTTGTATTTTTTTATTCAATTCATTATTCAGTAGGTAAGTATACATTCTGTTATTTAATTCATACCTATTCTTTGGCTTATGTCATTCATTCCCGCACCCAAAACCCCGGGGTATGTTTATAATTCACATTTCAGTTGAAAATATGAGTAGTAGTGACTCCGAGAACGAATGAAAACTCCGCCGGATATCGTAAATGTAGCCACGATTGCAACAAATATATTTTATCTACGCACATATCATTAGTGCTCTTAAATGCGTTCAGAAACCGTAGGAAATTACCAGCATTATGACAACCAATTTTACTATGAGAACTTTCTTGTCTGTGGTAGTAGGTAAAATCTGTACTGTAATGTTATTACAGTACAGATTTTTGTAAGGTTATGAGTTTAAATTTGGAACAGCTGTCAAAACTCATATGGGTTTCTATTCTAGTATTTATAGATATTAAAACAGTTATCGATGCGAAACGTCAATTCAGTATGTTTTTTTAATATAAACCGCACGATATTTGATGTCGAGTGACATGAGAATAGGGACTTCATTCGTTTGTCTATGATTTAAAAAAACATTCGTCTTGACGTAGGATCGAATTGCCGCCATTACTGTTGTCATTTCTTTGTTGTTACGAAAGTAGAATTGTGAAAAGTTGTTTGTAACTCACATTTTAGTTGAAAATATGAGTAGTAGTGACTCCGAGAACGATATGCACACTCCGCCGGATATCGTAAATGCAGCCACGATTGCAACAAAGATATTTTACAGGTAGCACTATAGTACCAATGCAGGTCATTTTTCCTACGGCTTCTGAACCCATCTTAGAGTACTTATGATATGTGTGTAGATAAAGTAGTGTATGAAACTGTACATAATTTGGCCTTAAAACACTCGTGTGATCCTATTATGAAACTCGCTGACGCTCGTTTCATAAAACCCCACTCGTATTTTAAGGCCTCTGATTATGTATCAGTTGCATAAACTACTATTACAGGTAGCACTATAGTAGCAATGCAGGTCATTTTCCTACGGCTTCTGAACCCATCTTAGAGTACTTATGATATGTGTGTAGATAAAGTAGTGTATGCAACTGTACATAATTTAGCCTTAAAATACTCGTGTGATCCTATTATGAAACTCGCTGGCGCTCGTTTCATAAAACCACACTCGTATTTTAAGGCCTCTGATTATGTATCAGTTGCATAAACTACTATAATAGCACGTACTGTTTAATGTGTTTACAAGCTTTTATTTAACTGCAATATATGTTTGTTTGTCCGGTCAAATCTCGCAATTGAATTTTAAAGCAGTTATCCGCAACCAAGAGAGGTTTATGCTCAGCAGCCACGATTGCAACAAATATATTTTACAGGTAGCACTATAGTAGCAATGCAGGTCATTTTCCTACGGCTTCTGAACCCATCTTAGAGTACTTATGATATGTGTGTAGATAAAGTAGTGTATGCAACTGTACATAATTTAGCCTTAAAATACTCGTGTGATCCTATTATGAAACTCGCTGGCGCTCGTTTCATAAAACCACACTCACATTTTAAGGCCTCTGATTATGTATCGGTTGCATAAACTACTATAATAGCACGTACTGTTTAATGTGTTTACAAGCTTTTATTTAACTGCAATATATGTTTGTTTGTCTGGTCAAATCTCGCAATTGAATTTTAAAGCAGTTATCCGCAACCAAGAGAGGTTTATGCTCAGCAGTGGGCGATTAGGCTGATAATGATGATGGTGGACCGCAACCAATCGAGTTGAAATTTTGCTTACGCGTTTAGTTTGGATGACAATGTAATCTTATGGCAGGTACCACAAAACTGTCCATAGTAAAGTGGCCATAGGAACTCCTCAATTACACAAGGTGAACCCGTCCGTTTGGGCTTTTTAGAACCCTCTCAACTAGTAGGTGATGGTTGGCGCAAAATAGTAGTCTGCAATAAAAGCTTGTACCAATAATGACATTTTACCTAGAACGTATTTTCTTAAATATTTATTAGGCTGATCAACACTTTTTACAGATGTAATTAGCTATTTACCAGATAATTTAGGCGTGCCGACACTCTTGGATACTAACCTTAGCTGTGAAAACTTCACGATGATTGAAAGTAAGCGTTCATATGTCAAAAAAGAAATAAAGACTGAAAACCGCCCTGAACCGCTGTATACGGTTACATCAAACAGGTGAGTAATATTTATCACATAGGTGTGTAGGAGAGGCAGGGGAAGACGTATCAATAACCCAAAACAGTGGCAAAGATAAGAACAAAATAGTGATTACTCCACCGATAAGAGCCCAAGTTTATGAGGTGTAAATTAAGTAGCCTATGAGATTGTAGCTTTGTATTACGTAAGTTTGTATGTAATGGTTAAGCTCTGGAACCACTAAAACAATTGTGGACTTTCGGGATGAACATCGGCTATTTTTTTATACACCGGGCTTGCCTGCGGCCTTTCTGCACTACGCGGGCGAAGCCGCGCGGGAAGCTAGTATAAATATAAAGACGAATAAAACGAAATAAATTAGGCAAGCAAAGATTTATTAGAAATAATTCACGCTTACTTAAATGTTGCTGACGTGTTTGATAACATTAACATTTTATAATACTTAATAATGTTCCATAGCGGGAATCCGGTTATACAAAGAATACAAAGGAATAGAAGAAGAACTACACCTGGAATCAGCAGCTTAAATCGTATGAAAAGTCCTGGGGCTAAAGTTGAACCGTTAGAGAGTGGTAAGTAACTCAATCCGTGACAACTTTTGTAATTTCGACTTGACATTGTTTAACTCTCGATCTAATTTTTCAGCAAAAGTTTTGGAGGAAGATAATCCATTCGACCGTAATTTTAGTGTAAATAAAAAGTCTAAAATGATTAACACATACGGGAAATCGAAGAATAATTTCAAGAGAACGAATCAATTCGGGTCGTTGTCGGACCGGCTGCAGCTGATCGACACGACGCCGACGGGCGAGGACCCCTACCAGCTCGGCGAGGCCGACATGCGCGAGCAGTCGCCCATACCCAAGCTCATGCTCCAGAAAACCAATCACGGCCGCATCAAAATCTGCACCGAGACCATGGGAGCTAGCGCCGCCTCCACCGCCCCCTCCCGCCGCATCTACGACCTTCCCCCCGCCGAGAACAAGCTCCCACATAGAGTCAAACTCGACCGATACAACCTTACCAACACCAACTACATGCACCCTTCGGAAATCAAAAAAGAATCATCCCCTAAAACACTAATCGTCGTCGAGCCAGATTTAGATATAGTCAAAACGGAGCCGGAGATCGACTGGCGGTTGTACAATCCGAACAGACCCGGAAACGAGACGAGCCTTTGTGACTTTTCCTATGGCGAGAATCCCGACAATTTAGCATCCAATATCCTGCCCTCCTTGGACGCCGTTGAATTTCAAGATTTATTTTCATCTGAATCATCTTTGAACTTGGACAGTCTGAATCCTATAGACTATTGTCCTACAACTTCTACTGACAAGAGTGCAGCGGACAAGTCTAAAAGACGAGCAGCTCGCACGAGCAGTCTAGTGGGGCCTAATACTTCAGGGGTAAGTCCGACCACATTATTTGAATTTCACTCTTTCTTATCTACTCTTCATTATTGCCCTTGGCTTATGCTGTGCAAAACAAACGAAATAGCCAGACCAGCCCCGCCTTGCGATTCATGACCGCGATGCCATCACTGTTAGAAGCTCCCTTCGCGAATCCATTACATTTTTAAAGCTCCGCGAATTATAATTTTAGTGACACTACGTTTTAATTTTTGTTTTGAGAATACAATGTAAGCATATTAATGAATTTTAGGAGGAAGTATCGACGAGTAAACGTGGAGGGGACAGTAAACGCGGTAGAAAGCGAGCTCTCTCCACGGGTTTACTGAAAATCAAACGAGAAAACCCTCCGAAAGGACCTGCCATACTCCCGCCTAGCACTATTGCGACCAAACCAAAGTTAGTTAAGGGAAAATGTAAGTAAATCTAATATATCGTTATTCTAACTTATATTTTTCATTTCAAGAAGTGAGCTGAATGAGCTATTCCTATAAGTAAAAATATAATGGTCACATTCAGTGCCAATGGTTTCGTAACCATGCGATCTGACACCGTATTTTTGCGAGGAAAGTATCCTCGATCTGGGCGCCCACCTGAGTTCCTGGCGTGAAAGATTCAAGTTGTATATTTCGGACAACACAGATCGAATAGCCAGTCGTTATTGGGCAAGCACATCGTACGTGACATTGGGATTTAGATAAAAATTATGAAAACGGTTAAATATGTAAACAAAATAATTATAAAACAATAGTGTCCGCAAAGTGAACTGACAATGGGAGAAATCAAAGGCTTGAGATACGTTTTGTGAAACCATGCAAGTGCGACAGAGACAGTTAGATATTTCTTACGAAAATTAAATCGCTTGTTCATAAGTAACTAAAATAATCTCTGTCGGATAATATTTATTTAATATGTTTTTCCAGCTATTTACCGTGGCAAGAAATCGCCATTGCCCGGCATGGTGACAAAGAAGCCGTATCACACGCTCGTGGGCGACCCGGACATCTCCTGGTACCTGGGCTTGGACCCCGAGGTGAAGCCCGAAGACATAGATCCGCCAGATGACAGCCAAGTCTCCACTGTAGAGGTCAGTTTGTACAATTCAAGCATCAATACGAACTAACCGGCACCGCTGGGCATTGCCAAGCGCGTCATTATTAATATTACTTTGTACATAAAAGCTATATTTTATTTTATTTGTTGTAGGTACCGCGGTGGAGAGAGAAGCCATACACTAGCTGCTACACTTTAGAGGGAACAGAAAATTTGGATGACAGAGTTTTTGAAAAACGGCACCAGAAATTAGAAGCAGAAGAGAGGCGGCAGCTTAGGTAAACACAATGGGTACTAGTTGTACTGTTGTTGTGTTGTTGTAATGGGTCTAGTTGTTTGTGTGTCGTGTACTTAACTTGGGTAGGAGCGGGGCACGTCGTCGTAGATTCAACTTTCTCCCTTACAAGGTACAAGGGTGTACGCACTAAGCGGCTAGCCGCGTGCGGTTGCGGCCAACCGCTTAGTGCGTAGAGGTTTTGCGTTTGCGGTTTCATATGTTTTGTCCAACCGCACGGCAAGCCGCTTAGTGCGTACAAGTGCTTAACTCTCACTGCGAAGCTACGGGTTTGCTTCCGTAGTGATCACGTGTTAAGCTTGACACATAGATTTGCTTGGGGATAATCTAGAGATCTCTACGGGCCTACCACTACGAAAACCTATCGAAGTTCGTGAATTCTAATCACTCGTAAATCTATGATGGCTATAACCCAGTTTTGTCTGTATTTAATACCTGCAGCCTATGGACCAACTATACTCGGGAAACGTACAACAGTCTACGCGTTCAGTACGATAACGCTTTTAGGATGCTGTTGGGACTGCCTCGCTGGTGCAGTGCCTCTGGCATGTTTCTGGAGGCGAACACGGCTTTAAAACTATATTGCGAAAAAGTGTTGCCTCAGTGTTGCGTACAGTCCGAGACAGTACCAACAGCCTCCTGAGTGCGGTACTGAACAAGTACTACTACGATCTAGGTACCTTCTAAACAAGAGTGAATATGCTATTACTGAATCAGTGAACTTCATCTTGGGCTCTGTCGTTGCTTACCATCAGATGAGACTAGGCTCAATCACTGGACAGTCTTTTATAAAAAAATATCGACTGCCCTGTGGTGAGGCACTGGAACGACGTGCACATGCGTAACAGGCCTGAAATTTATAATGTTAATTAAAATATAAGTAGGTAATTTAATTTTCTCAAACATGCAATGAAATATTGACGTTGTGTTCTTCATAATGGGCTTCGAAGTGTCACGTTTCGGGCGGAGCGAGACGAGAGATCCGTAATGGCATTTCATAAAAAATTGGAGGCCCGCAACATGGACTTTTAAATTTTCGTTCTACAATTTGTGGCACAGAATCACGGCGTTCAGCTATGAAAATTAAAGTTTGATTTGTTGGAGTTTTTTGAAGTGAAAACTTCTTAAGCGGCGCTGAGCACTTTTTGGGATGGGGAAAAATTGTTAAATACGCGACAGAGTTTTGTGACGTCAGATGTGAAGGAGGTCACTTATTGCTAACGCTATTCGTAAGAGTATAAAGCCGTTAAACACTTTTTGCAATAGCATATTCTGCAAATTAATTTGTAATAATACCAACGCGTCCTTCACCGTTTTGCTATTGAGAAAATTCGAATAGTTCGAATTTGGGCGTTATTCCTAAAGAGATAAAGCTTAGAAAAATATTTACCAACGGCAAAAACAAATTGATATGTTGGTCGCCACCGCCGTCTGCCGTTCTTGCAAATTCGAATAGTTCGAATTTAGACGTTATTCCTAAAGAGATAAAGCTTTGAAAAATATTTGGCAATGGCCAAAACAAATAGGTATTGCACCCAACGCGCCCGCGGCCCGTCCGCCTAAATAATTGATAATTGTTTATAAATTTGCGTCAAATTCATTTTTAGGGTGACACCGTAAGATGTCACGTGACCTGATCGAAAAACTGTTACAATGTTATTGAGTTTTCACTTCTGCCGGCACTCCCGGAGTGCAACCCGGTCTTTTTTTTTTAATTTCTTTCACTGCATGTTTGAGAAAAGCACTATACATACCTCGGCGTGGAAAGGGGTTGCCAGCCTCATACATAACTATCCGACCTCGCTACGCTCGGCCGTCTATTGTACTCGGCCGGCAACCCCTTACTACCCGGCCTCTGTAGTAATGTACTATTATCTGAAATAAACGATGATGATTATTATAAAGATGGCATATGCGACGCATCCGCGAGCAGCGGCACGTGGAGCGGCTGCGGCAGCGGCAGCGCGACCCGTGGGGCGGGCACTCGGCCACGCAGCCGCCCGCCACCTTCACCATCTGGCCGCACACGCAGCGGGACGCGCGCTTCATAGAGATCACCGACACGCTGCCCGTGATGGCGTTCGGCGAGATACTGCCCGCCATTCCGAGCGCGTGAGTACACCGTCTCCCGTCGCCGTTGCTGGGAGAGCGGCTTAAGAGGAAACACTAAGGGCGAGATAATTGAGAAATAGGTATTTGTAAAATGTATTGCTGTCGCGCCAACCTCAAGCCTCACCCCGCAAAGCGCGATAGAGACAACTGCAGCTTGGACCGAAAATACCTATTAAAAGTACATAAAATCAACGTTTCCTAGTCCCCTGATTTCTTCTCCAAAACTTGACCTATTTATCTATTTGTTTTATTAAAAATCAAAGAAAGGCTTTGGCCGTGTTCCTATGTTTTCCTTTTTGTTAATCATCTAGTCAAAATTGTTTTCTGGTCAATAGTAGCCATAGATTTATGGAAAACAAAATATTACTCTACTGCTATTATCCAGGGAGAAAACAGGGGACTACGTTTCTATGGAAAAACGGCCCTTGTGTTTTCTCTTAAGGGCCTACCCGAGATTTTCATCGATTTTTGACAAGTTTTGAATCGTATCTCCTACTTTTGCACTACAGATAGAATTATAAGTCGGCTATCGGTTCTTCAATATTTCATCTCCATTTTTGTCTACCGGATTTTGAAAGAAATGAATACTTAATTTTGTATGATTTTTTTAAACATTGTCTAAAAAAACACTTATTTCGTATCTCTATTGCCGTGAAAGATCTAACATGTACGAAATCTACATATTTGGGTTCGTCTATGACGTCTCTAAAAACGTGTCTATTCATTTTAAACTAATTAACACAAAAGTTTTGGCCAGAAAACCAGTTTTGTGGCCTAAAATTGTTTAACTTTGATGCCAAATATCTCGAAATCAATGAAAGGGGTTTGGGTAAAAATGTTGTCACTTTTTTAGATGAGCGGCCATTCGTAAAAGTTGTATATTATAAATTATGATAGATCTACTCAAAACAAACATATTTTGTTATGAAATGTAATACTCTAAAATGCATCGGAGCCGAGATATTTGCAATAAATATTTTCACAGGTCATATTGAAAGTTATAAACAAAACTTCAAACTTAAATATTTGGGCTCCGATATTGTTTAACGCGTTTAATTTTATATATCTATGCGTATTAAGAGGCCCTCTAAACGATTATTATAAACATCCTTGGCCGCTGCAACAAATAAAAACGACATTTTTTCTCATACAAGGTTACCCAATGCCCTTTGAAGTAAATGTGGGATGGGGGATACTATATTGCTTAAAGCCGTTGTTGTTAATATAATAAGCTACAAAAAACATTAGAAAACTGGCGTATAGGAGCCCCTTAACGGTTCGGCCACGACTTGTTTCCAGCGGCCGCGGCGCTCCGACAAATTGCTCAAAGTCATGCCCGGGCCTCAAGCGATGTTCGAGCTGGATTGCTTTGTCTTTTTATTATGGTTTCATTCCGAGTCCGAGGACTAAAGTCAATCACATCATCTTGTCACAACGTAAACAATTCCCATGAATAATACTTGAAATATGTGGGAACTAAGCAAAGCTTGTACAGTCGACTACAAAGAGATCGATACGGCCAAAGTTACAAAAATATGTATACACGACTGTATTGCCTTGACATTAAGGTCGTGTATACATATTTTTGTAACATTGGCCGTATAGATCTCTTTGTAGTCGACTGTACTATGGGTACACTGGGCACTGGGCTGGGTGGGCTTCATGATCCATCGGCGGCGGCGTCGGATCCACGACTTCACACAAATAAATGCCGTTACCGGAATTGGAACCCAGGACCCTCCACCTTCGTAGGCAGCGGCGCTACGAACAAGGCTAAAGGGGTTTTAGCGTTTTCATAATACTCATACAAAACGAATGATTCGAATTTATAATAGCTTTGGAACTTTACTTTAGCTTACGAGCAATGTAGTCCGGAAGCCGTTTGTGTGGAAAGCGACCCGACGCTTAAGATCTGTCGGGCAAGCAACTGGCTAGCTAGTTGCGAATCGCACGACTTTCCAACTCCCTTCTCTATCGCATTGTGCTACATAGTTAGAGAGACGGGTAGATTTATTCCTTTCGCATCGCATCGCGTGGGCAGTGCGAGTGTTTGCCTGGCGGATCTCACTCCGCTCTTGATAAAATTTGTGGTTTTAATATTGTTATCAATATTTTTTTCCTACTTTTCAGGGACTTCGTGTTACCTTGGGTGAGGACTTCGAAAGCTTTGAAAAGATCTAAAAGATCCAAAACATTGCATTGAAGTATCAGACTTTAAAGGGTGTTAAATAATGTTTTGTAAATATAAATTTATATCGAGGAGTACTATTAGGCGTATCATGAAGTGAAGGTGGTTTATGATTTAGTCAGAGCTCCAAACGGGTCATTAGAAAATATAAGTGAAGTTAGTTCGACTCGTGCGAGCTCTCTAAATCTAAATGATAACGATGGCTTATGTCTCTAATCTCGTATGTTCACTTTGTTTGCCATCAAGTACTGCGCCTTATTCCATTGTAATGTGACATAATCTTGAAATTCGCCTTTGCACGTACGACGTTTGTGTTTTAAGCCACAGATAAGGTCTTTGGGTACAATACTTTTCTATTTGATTGTATCATTAGCTACGCAATTGGCTCGGTACTTGGGCAGCACTATTACGGAAAGTCTTTACTGTTAGAAGTGTTCGCTTGTAGTTATTTTAAGGGAACGTGACATTTATTGTACCGGAACAGTTGACAGTAATAAATATATTTTGATGTTGGTATGGATTGAATATAATATTATAGACACAGTTACAGAACATTGGGTCTATCTAAGTACCTATACAAGTTAATAGTAATGTGAACATTGTATTATTACATTTACTGCATTGTTTTGTGATGTATGCGCGCCATGAATGGTATTGAGAGTTGTCGTTCCTTTTTGTTCAGAACCATACAATAGGGTACTTGGCGTGTCAAGCTCTTAAAAACAATAGCAAAAAACAATACTAATGTAACAATAACACTTGGATACTTTAGAACCTACTCAGCGATCGAGCCGCCTCATTGTTATGAGTTGTTGCTACATAAGGCCAGTCATATTTGACCAGTCAAATCGATAAAATCGCAAGCTAACGGCTAGTTGTGATTTTTTTATATGTTGATAGGACCACTAATAGCACATTACGTACCTAGGGCGGTGAATTCGTGAATGACCCAGATCGCAGGTGTTTGAGGCCCGAACCGAAGGTGAGGGCCATAAATATGCGATCTGGGCCTTTACGAATTACCGCCCGTGGTGAGTACACAATTTTACGTCTTCACCTGGCCACAATGCGAGTTTTACCGTACGCGAAGCCAGGTGTGACGTAATAGTACATTACGTACCTAGGGCGGTGAATTCGTGAATGCCCCAGATCGCTGGTGTTTGTGTTTGCAATATTCTTACGCCCGTGTTATACACAATGTTTTTCATCACATTTGCGAGGAAACAAATACATTTTAGATGAAATTAATACAAATCGTAATAAAAACTGCAACATGTCAGTCGTCCATTTTGTTGAATTTGACGTGAGGCGCGTATGGCCAAGACCCTTCGGTATACAGCCACGATTTGAAAACACTTAAAAACATTTTACATAGACACTAAATAACTACATATTAAATCTGTAAATAATTCAGTTAAACATGTTTAAGTAGTTTTTTAAGTTTAAATTTATTTTTAAATACGTTTTCAGACATCGTATTTGATATAAAACCTCTTTGCTTTGTAACTGCCGCATGAGTGACAAATACAATTTAAGAAAAAAACCATTACGCCCGTGGGCGTAACACAGGCTATTACAGCTCTGTATGTCTGCGCATTATGAAGCCCTTTTCGAGCAAGTGTGATGAAATAGTACATTACTTACCAAGGGCTGTAAAAGAAAAAAAGCCCGAAATCGCAGGTATTTGTGACCCGAGCCGCAGGCGAGGGTTGTAAATATGCGATAGAGGGCTTTCTTTCTTACTGCCCGTGGTGAGTACACAATTTTACGCATTCTCCGGGCCACAATGCGGCCAGGTGTGACGTAAAAGTACCTTACATCCAAGTTTCCAACTTCGAAAGACCTGTGCTGACTTTGCAGCACTCGTAAAACCACGAAATGTTCGCACTTTTTGTGGTATTGTCAACATAAATCCTAAACGTATATTAATTTATTAAAAACAATTAATAAACACAAACATAATAAAACCTAACCTATAGGTAAAAGATTTGGCATAATCCTAAACTGCGGTTTTCAAAATATATTTTTCTAATTAAAATAACTGTGTGATTTATAACGATTTAAAGTCTCTATCTTCGTAAGTAAGTATTGAATTTACAGAGCTGTTTCTGGTCTCAAATTGTAGCAATTTTAGTCTACTTACTTAAAAACCCGTGTAGATTTTTATTTTAAAACTGGACTTATATTGACAATACCAAATAAGTGCGAACATTCCGTGGTTTTTTGAGTGCTGTAAAGTTAGCACAGGCCTTTCGAAGCTGCAAACTTGGATATACGGTACTGGTACTGGTCCTAACAACATATTTAAAAAAAAGTACCCGTTAGCTTGCGATTTTAATGTTCGATAGGACTGGCCTACATGAATTCGTGGATGTGATTTCGTTTCTTGTTTCAAATAATATAATAATCTTTATAGCCGGTACCCTGTTGAGATGTGTTCTTTAACAGTATTATCTTGGCAACCTATTCATGTCATATACCTGTTCATGATATTATAACTTGGATATGTATCACACGAAAGTTTTCAATGAGCAAGGATCCTACGTTTACCTTCATCATCATATCAGCCGAAAAACGTCTACTGCTGGACATAGGCCTCCCCCAAAGAGTGCCAAAGTGACCGGTCCTGCGCCTCCCGCATCCAGCGGACTCCCGCAACCTTTACCAGGTCATCAGGCCATCTTGTGGGAGGGGCCTACCCACGCCGCGCCTTCCGGTACGTTTACCTTACTTAGTGATAAAATGTAATATTAACTACTGGAAAACATTGTAAAGTATGCGTGTATCATACCAAGAGCTGGCAACTTCCGCGCGCCCCTAGCGCTGGGGTAGCAACCCCACACACTCGTCAACATTATCTCACTCCTGCTATTGTTATCCGCTTGCGATATTTCTCTGTCTTTGTGACGGGATTCTTTGAGTGCTTTCTAGTATTTCTAGACCTACTCAGGGTTTTTTTTTTATTTTCCGTTCCGTGAGCGTCTATTCGCTGGTGTTTTTCCCGAAATAGTCGCCTGACATTAAGTTTATAGTCCACAGATTCACGTTCAGCGCATAGTATCTTTTAGGTTGCCTATAGGGTTTCTAAGAAGCTAACCCTAAAAACAAAGGATCAAATTTGAGTTTCCGATTGACTTGTGATTTTGAATCCATGTGTGACTCATTATTCATTAATTCATTATGATAACATTTAGACACGGATTTAATATAATAGTCCAAAAAAATGTTATAGTCATTTAAAGATGTAAGGTCAATGAGGGCATTTCCGTCATACTTTTTGATTAGTTCACTTTGGCTGGTCATAACTAAGAGGATAATTACTTTTTAATAAACCTGATCACTGTAATAGATTGGGCATTTATTTAAAGACTGTATACGATAAAATCTGGCCACATACAAATGTTTATAGAGGTATGAAAAAATAATACAAAGGACTATGTTATATATTAACTTTAATATACGAGCTGTAACCTTACTATGTACATTATATACTTTAGGACTCTAACGGCTTTCTGGAGAATTTCCTCACTTTGCTCTTCACACCCATCATCAGTCTTTGCACAGTAGTCTGGGACACAGAATTTGCTGCCAAACGCCACTGTTTTTTGAATTCATTAACATCCTTTGATTCCTTGTGCGTATTTTTAAGCTTTCGCTTTACGAGAGCCCAATATGTCTCGATCGGCCGAAGTTCGGGACAGTTTGGTGGGTTCATCGATTTTGGTACTACTACCACGCCATTGCTCTCGTACCATGCCATTGCTGTTCTAGCATAGTGACAAGAGGCAAGGTCTGGCCAAAATGCTACAGGCTCGGTATGACTCTGAATAAAACGCAAAAGTCGCTTTTGAAGGCACTCTTTGACGTAAATATTTTGGTTTACTGTGCCGGTTGTAACGAAACTTTGACTTTTTCGACCGCATGTGCACAATGCTTGCCAAACTAAAATTTTTTTAGGGAACTTACACTTCTTTTTTTTCTTAAATTTGTCAGAAAGACCGCCTTTATCCGATGTTGTATAGAATTCCTGGCCAGGTAACTGTTTATAATCAGCCACGACATAGGTTTCGTCATCCATGATAACGCAACTGTGTTTCGTCAAAATTTCTTCATACAGCTTACGAGCTCTAGTTTTTGCAGACTGGTTTTGTTTATCTCGACGATTTGGTGCAGTTTGCACCTTGAAAGTCTTCAAGCCAGCCCTGGTTTTAACTTTTTGGACGTAAGATGCCGACATCTTTACTTTTTTAGCGACACCACGAACGGATAAGTTTGGATTCTTCTTAAACACCTCTATAACCTTTTTATCCTTACTTTTGCTAACGGGGCCCCGATTCTTTCCACTGCCTGGTTTCCGTGTAGTCGTCAAGCGTTCCTCAAAACGTTTTAATACGCTAGACACAGTGGATTTGGCCGCGTTTAACTTTTTCGCGAGCTTTCGACACGACAAATACGGATGCAGATGGTGCTCGGAAACAATTTTTTTACGCATAGCATCTTCTTTTGAGGACATCTTGATAATTATTAAGTAAAACCCATTAGTGTTGATGAAATTATGTAGTTTGGTTTCTATGACAACAGGACTCAGAATTACTATCATATTGATTTATAAATAAAAAGTTTTTATATGAAAAATAGTGGCCAGATTTTATCGTATACAGTCTTTAACTATACAAATGTACTCATATTAAATTGCTAGTATTACTGGTTATTTAACTATGTTTTTCTTTTTAAAACATGTCAGTTGACGGATTTTTCCGACGGTTTGGGGCTATTCCGTCAACCAACGATTTTTCTTCTATCGTGACGTATTACAAACATACACGTCAAGTGAACAAATACCACTGAACTCTTAATCGAAACTAAACTTTAGCGAACTCAATTTAAGGTTTATTTTAGATTTTATTACCAAATATATTTTTTCGGGGCAATTCCGGCCTATTTTTATAATCAGGAGTAGTAAACCTTTTAAAACAAATTCCGAAACCCTAGGGAAAATCCGTCAACTGGCATCATGTTTTTAAAATAGAGGGCTACTGTTTTTGTGTTCACCAGATGGCGCCACTGTTGAGTAAGATTCGAAGTACAGTGGCTAACTCATTGTTATTATGGGCGCGACAATATTTTTAATTGCAAACCTTATTTAATAAGTAAATTGGTCATTTCATTTCAAGTATTGAACGACCAATTTAGCTTAAGACCCTAAATGCTCAACAATCGAAGAGCTTGATTACCATCATACTGCTATTTTGCCTTTATCAATCAAAATTAATTATTTAACTTTGCAACCGTGCTTACAATTTTAATATTGAAATCGTATAATGATATGGACTAATTAATACGCGCTAAGACGTATACACACCAGATGGGTATACGTATACAGACATTAAAATGTAAACGTAGCTATCTTAAGTATTCCCTCCCAATACAAGTAATGCCTTTACATACAACAATTTTAGTACCTTCTAAGTTTTAATCAAGACTAATCTCAGTCCGACGAGTTGAAAAACAAATAAAAAAATCAAGCGAAATATAAAAATAAACTTGATCCTCTGCAAATTAAACTAAGAATCGTTGAAAATAAATTATAGTATAATAATCATAGTTATTATTTAACTAAGTCAAATCAAAAAGGTTGGCAATATATGAAATGGGGAAATTCCGGCACATGACGGTTTTTCCCGTTTCACAATTGACGGATTTGTCTACTCGATCATTTCGTTAGTACCAATATTTAACCACCCATAGTTTCTCACCAACAGATTATAATTGAAAATTAATAAAACTGCCATGAAACATGCATATCGAACTATATAACAAACGCATTTAGTAAGCCCTAAACGTACATTTTTTCATCGCACCGTCACGAAACACAGCAGCACACTACACTCGCATTCGAGTTCAGAGCGCAACTAAACTTTGAAAGCGGGGTTTTTCCGTTCTCTGGCTAGACAGCGCCATCTGTTTTTGACTGCGGGTATAAAATTTTCTCTCTGTTTTACCGATCGAGTCAGTAAGCGCGTACTATTGTTTGAATAGCCACAAACGCCGTTTGACGGAAATGCCCCGCTGACGGCTTTGGCCACCCATCATTAAATAATGTGTTGTTATTTTCCCTTTGTTATATTATCTTTGTTTAAAACATGACAAGTATCTTTCTAAGATATTAGTATTTGTGTATAGTAACTTTTATTGTAATGCGTGAAATGCAAAATTTGTATACATATAAATATAAATGAGGAGCTTATGTAATGTGGCGCGAATGTACCTACTTCAGTAACAATTCACGTAATAAGTTTTCACTAGGAAGTCAAGTACAATATACACTCGCCGTGCATCGAGAGTTCACAATTTCTTCGCTGTATATTCCACGAGTTTAGTGTGTCAGTCACGTATTGTATCACACTAGAAACCGAAGCACTTATAATAGAATAATGATGAATGAAATAAGTAGGTATGTTTATATTATAAGCCACATTTCATAATCGTGTTTTTTAGCTTGAATTCGTGTTACGTAGCAAGACTGGTCCATTTTACATAGTTATTAATACTTTGCACCCACAGTATAAAGTGATAGTTATCCCCAAATGGTCGCAAACTTTCGACTCTAGGGAAGGCAATTGTTGTGATCTGTTTTTGGAATGTATATTGTATGCGCATATAGGTGGGTAAAAGTTATTGTTAAATATGTATCAAGGGCATTCTAGGGGGTCTTTGGAATTTATTACTGAACAATTCCTGAATGGGAAAACACCGCGTTAAGTGAAGTGTTGAGCTTTTGTTGAGATGTTTTAATTCCTCTGACAGCAGGCAGCACTAATAATAGTACATTGTGCCACAAGTACGGTAAGAAATTGCTTACGAACGAGAGTCTATTAGAAGCCTGGCGCCGAATGTGAAGGGGTGTCATGACTAGTGTTTGTTAAATTCTTACCGTACGCGACGCACACAATGCTTTTCATCACATTTGCGAGGATACAAATACATTTAAAAAATCAAACTGTCAGCCGTCCATTTTGTTGAATTTGACTTCAGGCGCGTAAGGCAAAGGCCCTTCGGCATACAGCCACAATTAAAAATCACTGTCAATAATATTTTATACAAACACCAACATTTTCATTCAGTTAATAGTATTTTATGCAACTTTTGTATAAGTAGGGTCTTAAAACGCGAATGGCGTGAGTTGCGATGCGACCCTTGGCGAGCATCGCAATTAAAGACGCCACGAGCGTTTTTAGACCAAGTTATACACCGTTGCATACAACACTTTTTCTACGACTAATTCTAAATTAATAGCATTTTCTTCAGCGGTGCAGTTATTTTCTTCTTCGTCCATTTTAAAAGAAACGTACACAGTTTTCTTCAATTCACAAACACGAATCAAATCTTAATAATATGTTATTATTATTAATAACGAATAGTTATCATATTTCGTCTTTTAATTGTGAATTGGAACTTTGGTGAGAACACACACCTCTTGTTTATGGTCTGTGTTGTTTTTAATTTCCTTGAACTTGCCATCCGAACCAAACTGAATCCGGATCCGAACCGAATCGGATCGGTTTATATTTATAAATAATACCAATAATTGGTAAAATAATTTATGTTCTACAAATGCTTGATAGCAAAACTCTTTATTTCGAAAAATTTGCTTATGAAGTTGGTACCACTGCAATATGGCGGCCGATTGAAAAAAAGTTAGATGATTTGACATCGTGGTAAACAGTGCTTTTATGAAAAATGTATGAACCATAAAAGTACACACTAAACAGTGCGTTTATGGGCCCCATAGAGCATAGAGTTATTCGACGACATATTATCGGTGTCATTGTATTTGAGCTAGAGCCTATATAAATGACAGATAACGGTACAGGAGTAGAAAAACATGTTTTATTAGTGTTTGTACGTTTAGATTTATTTATAAATGGGGGTTTAAGAGTGACAGATAGAATTTATGAAAAACAAATCATTACGCCCGTGTGCGTAATATAGGCCTGCCCGTTATGAATCCCTTTACGAGCAAGTGTGATGAAATAGTACATTACGTACTTAGTGCGGTGAATTCGTGAATGCCACAGATCGCAGGTGTTCGAACCGAAGGTGAAGGATAAATATGCGATCTGGGGCTTTACGAATTACCGCCCGTGGTGCGTACACAATTTTACGTCTTCTCCTGGGTGTGAAGGGAGATTTGCCGCTGCGCCCTTGGGCGGTAAATCTCACTTACCGCCCGGAGTGACGTAAAGGTTGTTTCACGCTATGAATGAGACCACTATCCGTAGGGTGTACAGAAGGGACTGAATGTTTGACATTTCCGTTCCTTTCCGTTCAAAGTCGCCGCAAAGTTTGTAATAAATTGGCCCGGCTACCGGGCGTTCTTGGTTTGTGTTGTATAATGTTTCATTATTTGACAGTGTTTATCTGCTCTTTAGATTAATTCTATTCGTGTTTATTATGCAATGTAATGTCGCGTCCGCCATGAATAATGAATTTCATTACATATTTTTGTAAGCTTTGCAAATCTGTAAGATTTCCAGTGAATTTTTTAGGTGTTTGTATATAAAAATTGTTTTTAGTTTGCGAGATCTTATTGGTCAACGTGTAATAGTTTTTATGTAACTAGTAGATTATAATGATAGCAATGTAATTAAAGACCTTTAAAATTGGTTTTTGATTGTCTAATGTTAGTATTCTATCTTTTGTAATTATAACATGGATCATTAAGGCCACAAACAAGTAACACTTAGTAGTTATTAGTTTTGCCTAGCATTTTGACGACTGTATTTTTCACATACAATTTAAATAATTATGATTTTGATATATAACCTTACATAATTATATCCCATTATTTTACATTACCTATGTACTCAACTAATTATGCCATTAATTATGATCGTTTGTAAGTAGGGTAAACAGATCTAGGTATTTTGGCTCCCCTATAATACTGACATACCCACTTCTATTATGATAATTTGTGAATTAAATGGGGTGTCAATGTTATCTGTTGAAGTGCCAATAACTGAGTAGTTTACCTTGCCCGTGAATATCTATACTTAGTTCGTACGACCGTATCGTGTGGTAGTGACGTATTCAACGATGGTTTTTAGGTCACTGTAACGAATGCATTACTTGTCGTGTGGTCACCCCAAAATACAGGGTGGAAAGCTTGAACGGACCAATAAGGGATGCTACGGGATATCATGCTATCATACAAAATTGACTAAATTAAACCTTCGCTATCCTTTTAACTTACGGCAATCAAAATTCAGATTAATGGAAAAATATATGGTCAGCTTGGAAACGTTCGTTATAATATATTTTTTACCAACACAGGTTAGGTTATGCGAAACAGTTTTTCTATAGAAATTAGTACAGTACCTAATATATATTTTTTTAATGTCTTCTAAGATAATCTGGTAGCAAGAGAATCAGAAGCTGCCCTTAATGATGCAGTTTTACTTTCCACCTTGTATATTTGACGCAAATTGTACAATATAACTACACCGGCATAAGGTCCGCGGCCAGTTTCACGAACAGGACAAGTTTATTACAGTGGCAATCTATACAATCATAAATTTGGTTTTTATTGCACGTTGTATTTTTCATAAAACGGCGCCCCCATCATAAACTAACCCCTTATACACTTCCGCAAAAGTGTACTAGAGTACTAACCTAACCTAACCTAACCTAACCATATTGCTACGCTGTGCCGTTTGATAAGTATGGCATGTTTCTGGAATAACATATAATTATGTAGTTAAGAAATAAACGTCGCTTCTGTTAATACATAGCGGTGGAATAAGTTAGGTGTAAATATTTATTTAACTAATAAGATAAAGTAGTGAGTGTACTAGTGGCTTACGGAATTTACTACCAGCACTCTAGTCTGTTTCATCAGGTGATTGCAACTACGTCGTGTCCAACAGGTTATCCATGTAAGCGTAAAGGTTAACTTTTCGATATTAACTATGCTAAATAAAGAAATATAGGTATATTAATGTTTTGGTTGGTTTCTTTGAAAAGGCTGTTTACTAAAAAAATGTTTACTGAGTGTAAGTTTGTCGGTAGAAACTTCTGTCCGAGCCACAGCTAAGGTTAATATGTCCGTGTTAGTAAACTGCACTCAAGTGATAGCGCACAACTCAAGTCGGGTTTTAATTCTTTTCGGGATACTCGAGCGCGGTATCAGCCTTGAGCGCTGTATATTAATATGAAAATAAGTGCAGTGGCGCAGTTCAATTTATTCCATTTGTGCTAAGTCAAAATGAAAATGCTTTGGTAACGCTACGAATGTAAAGGCTTGTTTACACTGGGTCGTTAGTCGACTTGGATGACGCTGTCCACTGTCGGATTTCGCGTGACGGCCCAATAAACAAGCCGCGAGGCTTGTGTGGACCCGCTACGCGACGCAACACTTCCTTTCCTTGGTTAGTCGCCGTCGCATCCGGCAGTTGCGTCGCTTAGCTGGTGGGCAATCCTTGTTTACACCTATGAACGGGCCACTGGTTTTATAAATAATAAGGATCTCATTATTCTTAATAATTGAATATTATAATGAAACAGTAGTGATAGTCATTTTGTCTACTTTCAAGCGCCACACCCAAGTTAAGGTACAATAATATCATGTAATGCAACGTCTCTCGACGTAGAGCAGCGTAGCAGGACAGAAGAACATTGCATATCATTTACTAGTTCTGAACAATATTGAGGATTTTGTATTGAACTCTATCGCACGCTCGCATGATCGAGTGACTTAACTAAAATACCGTTTGACAGTGCAGTAATGTAATGAATAATTCTGGAGGAAGTAACCCATTGCTAGTTTTGGTTCCTCTAAGCTACACTATGTATATGTATTGTAGTTAAGACACTACGTCATTGCTACATTTTTATACAATTTAGGTGGAAACTAATGTGGTAGGTACCTTTATAATTGTGTTTCGTTGATTTTTGCGTTACAAGATGTGTAAACAAAATTAACTTAGTGTAGATAATAAATAACAGTATGGCATTTACAAAATCTCAAAGAATGTGCTATGTTTAAGTGTACTACTTAGCTGTTTATTTGTAATACTATTGCATTAGGTAGCTTAAATATTTATCTTTCCCTAATCTTACGAATTCATGTGATACTTCAGACTAAGTTGTATAAGTACATGAAATAAAAGAACCTTCACTCTTTGAAGTATTCATTATTTTAATAAATTATCTGATTCTTTAAATCCTCTACAAATGTACATATTATAGCTTGCGTCGCCGCGCCGCCCACTGAAAGTTAACCTCGTCAGTGCGAAAGGTTTTTCTACTTACCATGAGGCGGGTCGTAGGTATGCTTTAGATGCCCGAGCATGAGACTTCAGTCCTTGGTCCTTGCTCGCGCCGCGCCGAGGGTTAATGACGGAAAATCGACCCTTCCATCATCATGCCTATCCTTAGCGGTAGTTCACCCACTGGGATGGAACAGCATTTCTTCGTGTATGTACAGTCAGCATCAAAAGTAGCTGCGCAAACGAAGACGTCTGAAGTCTTTATTAAAAGGGAATAAGAGCTTTTGACGTCTTCGATTGCGTAGTTACTTTTGATGCTGACTGTACCACCCTACAGCTTTTAACGGAACACATTCGGAAGTCATTAAAAATATTACGATACCAACTATCACTCCACTGAAACAATATTTCAATACGTAGAGATATAATTAGTTGGTATAATGCAGTAGGGTTGGTTAGGCTATCCAGTATCACAGAAAAAATAATTAGGTTAAATTAGTTTTCGGAATAATTACCACTGCTAAGCTCGTAGCCGACCCGGGTGGGTTTCCCGCTGGGGAGCGGAAAGACGCCGCCCGCGAAAGTGTCAATTAAATTCGGAAACGTGGGCTATTACCAACTGCAAATTATGGTCTTATACAAAAGTCGCTGAATGGATTAATAAAATCATTGACAGGTCGACAACGCGCTTGCGATTGTTCTGGAATCACAAGCGTCCATAGGTTACGGTGTCTGCTTACAAATAGGCAGACCATATGCTAGTTTGGTACCGATGTGGTATAAAAACGTTATTGTTAACATTTAGACTTGTCCAATGTTCGTGTCTTTCCAGTGGACATAGCCAAAGTTAAGGCCTAGTAAGCCTAAATTTTTGGTTGGTCTGAACATAACTTACATCTAGTTACCTATAACTAGTTACTATAGCCACCGACAAGCTGCTATTTGACCCTGACAGTCAGTAGGTATACGCTAAGTCAAAATAAAAACAATATTTCTTAAAATAACGTGTAATTCTTAATCACAAATATGAAATTAGCTTACAACAAAATACAATATATTAGCTTACATAGTCAATCAGTTCATTGAGTACATTTATATGGCCGTAATGATATTATGTAACTGTTTTGTTGAACACATTCATTCAGAGCCAAGGGTTTCGTAGCGCTACCCTCAAAGCCGATAAGACGGTTTTTCTGTTTTGTAGCAGCACGCGGCTACGAGCAGCGTGACCACCTATTGGGCTTTGCGCCGAAAGTGTCAATGAGGATACCTAATGTACGATTGGTGCCGGTTAATGTACGGCCCGATAATCCACGTCCATCTATCTTACCCTCGCTTTTTGCATGAGTTAAAAAGATACAGAGGTAGTTAGGTAGGACGCCGATTATTGGGCCGTACATTAACCGGCACCGTACGGTTCTCACCGAACGCTGAGCCGGAGCGAATTTCACAAGTTGCCAAAGGAATTTGAAGCTTCAATACAGACGTTACATTTCATAATTATAATTAATTTGCGGCTCGCGGACGTGGGCGGCTGTGCTCTGCTGTCGCCGCATCTGCACGGCTATCACGCGACGGCGCGCGAGCTCTCTCGATTTTTCTCGCACTATCCGTCTCTTCCTTATTAGAACACTTAGAACAAGAGGTATAGTGCGAGGAAAATTGAGAGTATGTCGCGGCCGTCTCATGATAGACATGCTGACCGGCTCCGACCGGCTTTTGCATACTGCACCAACACGCAGTCTGGCAGGGCAGCGTGCTCGCGCTTCCGTACGAGGCGGCGCCATGCGACCCGGCGCGGCCCATTCGGTGGGAATCGTACATAATGCTTATTAGTACTAATGAATGATCTAAGCATAACCAAAGTAACAATAGTAAATTTAAAATAAATAAAACAAATAACCAAGTCAGGTTTTAACCCGTCGTATGCTTAGACACGGATCCGTGCCAAGCATTTAAACCTACAGTTTTCAATCTCAAGGTCATATTTTGATCAGCAATTTTTGACATCCGCATACGAGGGGTTAACAGATATGCTAATATGATAAAATCAGTATCACAAAATATACAATAACATCACATATTAAAAATAAACCTAAGCAAACTTGGCTAACCAGGGGTCTTAGGATATCTTGTTCGCACAAAAGGCTGTTAAAAATACATGCCAGAAAAACAAAAAGTTCAGTACAATCACTACAATCAACACACACTACAATCTATACACGAACATTTTGAAAAAAGCTGTTGTAAAGTCAAAAAAAAACAATTATATCATTGAAATGAATTATTCACAGAACAAAACCGCTACAATGTGGAAGATTATAAATAATATTTAAAAAAAAGAAAAATTTAAAACTAACAATCATGCCCCAAAACATTGTAACGGAAAATCCTGAACTTATAGCTAACACGTTTAACGACTTTTTTGCTTCGGTTTATGATTCCCAGCCATTAAATGAGAACCACAACACATTTGACAAAGATAGCGCCCCGCGCGGCCGCCCCGTTCGCGATAAACTCACCAATTCATGAACCCAGTCTCTGAACGCGAGGTTTACAATATTATACGTGGACTAAAAAACACACATAGTACAGGAATAGACGAAATACCTTCAACGCTGGTAAGATTGTGTGCCGCCGAATTAACACTACCCTTGTTTATACTAATTAACCAATCGCTTACTGAAGGGATTTTCCCTCAACATCTGAAAGTTTCAATAATAAAGCCTATACATAAAAAGGGTAGCACTCTTGACAAAAATAACTATCGCCCCATAGCTCTTTTACCTTCATTTTCTAAAGTATTTGAAAAATGTATGTGTAACCGGGTTTATAAATTCTTAGAAAAAAACCATGTTCTAGACGACAGCCAATACGGTTTCAGAAAGAATAGATCCACTGCTCTCGCTGTTAGCAAGTACACACAGGGAATTTTAGAAACTATAAATAATAAACGCCATGCAGTCGGACTACTTCTAGACCTCGCCAAAGCGTACGATAGAGTCTCGCATAAGATTTTGTTAAACAAACTGTACGGCTCAGGGATCCGAGGCATAGCTCACGATTGGTTCGGATCTTATCTTGAGAAGCGAACACAGATTGTCCAAATTGAATACCTCAATCCTTCGTCTTATGTTCGGGAATCAGTTCGTTCTGATATAATAGAAGTAAGGGGGTCAATTCCGCAGGGTAGCGTTCTGGCATGTTTACTCTTTTTAGTATATATAAACGACCTCCCGAAAGAAATCGATACCAAATGTACCATGTTTGCAGATGATGTGTCTCTTCTTTTTGATTTTAATATTAACGACAATTTTAACACCAAATTATCCCAAACCTTAAACCAGATTAACCATTGGATGGGAGACCACAACCTCACCATAAACTCAACTATAACTAATTTAATACAATTTCTACCATACCAAAATAAGACACTAAACCTAAATCTAACTCTTAACAACAAAGAAATTGAAGAGGTGTTAACCTTTTGGGTATCACGCTTGATAAATATATAAATTGGAAAACCCACGTATCAAATATTAAAACCAAGATAGCCAAGTTCCACTATGCATTATTCACCCTCCGTAAAGCAACCAACTTTGCTACAGCACTCTCTGCCTACTATGCCTTCACACACTCGTGGCTACGGTACGGAATTATAATGTGGGGTAATAGTGCGGATGCACATGACCTATTCGTCATGCAAAAGAAATGCATAAGAATAATGTTAGGTATAAGAAATTGGGATAGCTGCAAGCCTCATTTTCTGAAACATGGCATACTTACCCTGCCATGCCTATATATTATAGAATTAGGCTTATTTGTGAGAAAAAATACACACCTATTCGAGGAGAACACAAATAAAAGGTTTAAACATAAACTCAAATTGCCTACCTCAAACTTGCAAATATTTCGCAACAGCCCGCACTATGCAGCAGTAAAGTGTTACAATCATCTCCCGGACTATATTAAGCAGGAACAAAAAAACTGTTTATATGCCAAGAAACTGAAATCATTTCTCGCACTAAAATGTTATTATACAATGAACGAGTTTTTTGATGACAAGCTTTAGCAATATCTTACCTGTTGTTGTTATTCTATTGTTTAAAATCATGTGTTTCCTATCATTAGTTTGTAAACTAACAAATCTAGATTTTAGAGTACTATTTTCATAAAGCTTAGTTTTAAGGTTTTGCAACACCCTTCCAGGGTCCATGAGATACTTTTGTGCTATATACATGTAAGAACTGTATTTGTTTTACCATGGTGCAATAAACGCTTGATTGATTGATTGATTGATTAATAAAAAGGAACAGTCTCAGAACAAAAAGGTTCAATGGAATGTGACTTTTATTTTAAAGCAATAAATTGCATTTGATGTTAGAACAAATGAAAATTGAAAACTATCACTAAGCCGCTGGGTTCAAATTCCATTATAAACCTACGTATGGTTTTGGTCTCAAGATGGTAAAATGTACCATTTTAGTATACAATGTTGATCAAATGATCACATGAAAATACCAAATAAATAATCATCAAAATGGCCATTCGGGCTGAAAAGGTATCCTTATTCAGGTGATATGATTGACAAAGAGTGGTATTCCACTTGTCCAATATTTTAATCCAAAGTGATCAAAGAAATTGGATGATTTAATCAAATATATGAGTTAACTTTTTTTTTACTAATACCATGTCAAAGATCAAAGAATTTTTATCAAAGATTCGATATAGAAATTGGACAAGTGGTACGTCCGTCTCCACAAACATGTTAACCTTCATTGCGCACATAGTGTTGCTTGGCCTTGAATGGGTTAGCAACGAAATAGCACTTTAGTTATCCCACATCTCATGGTTAGGATCTGTCTCCGGCAAATACTCCTTCTGCGATATTGGAATAGGCGCCCTCAGGGCTCCAGCGGTCATCGCAAGCTCGTCCTGCGGAAATCTGGGCGGTTTCGACGGACAGTTAGTTACGTGGCTCTTTAACAGCGACGCTGGGAACCGGTGGGAGTGGTTGAATGGACATATTTTGAGTTCCGGATACTTTTTTTCGCATTTGACAATGTGGGCTTGGATGCGGGAGCGGGGCACGCGGTGGCTCCGCTCGTATGGGCAGGAGATGAAGGGGTCGTCCATAGCTGGAATTGAAATGCAAAATTAAAAAAATATATATAAAGTAGATGGGCTCCTATCATACGGACATACGGTCATCAAATTAATGTTTTTTTTATTAAAAATGTTTTCTTTAGTGTTATGTTTTGTATTGAGTTTGGTTTACACCCAAAAATTTGTGTTACACCCAATACAAAATATAACACAAAAGCAAATATGAGTAAAAAAAAAGGATTAGATTATAATTTAATAAAAATTAAAAAATGCCCTGCATCATATTTTCAGATTATTTAAACATCTAACATATTTTTCTAACAATATTTCTGAGCCGAGATTATACAAAGGTTATACAAATACTTTTTATTGCACAACTCAATAAAAGAACACTGTACAGAACATTCAATTTCAATTTCAAAGGCCTTTATTTGCTGATACAATACAATTATGACATGTTACACACTTTATTTATTATATTACTTATTTATATTTTACCAGCGTGTCCTTTTGACACAAAGGCCTCCTCTGTTTCCTTCCATCTGAGCCTGTCTCTTGCTAGCCTGACCCACAGTGGGCCAGCGACCCCTTTGAGGTCTTCTGACCATCTCATAATCATACACAGAACATAACCAACACAAAATAAGTAAGTATACTGTGTATTATTCTTATTTTTAGTAGGTATCAGTGTTGTAATTACTACTAGGTTTCATAAATTATCCCTGAATCACCCACTATGGATCATACTGATTAGATTTGATTTCTCTCTAGCAATAAGACGGCCTGTTGTTTGCCTCTAGGTCATGTTATGATTATGAATAACATGCTCTGTCATTCTAACTGTGAAGCTTTTATCGTATCACTGCTTAGTTTACTTCCTAAATAGAAAACCTGTTTATCAATTTTGATGTTATTAAAGGGCATAAGGGAAATGTTTATAAACTAACATTCATACACATTGCAGTTTGTTTAAGAAGTAGAATTATAACATACTTTTATTTTAATATTCATGATAAACGATACTTACTTACCTTTGAATCGTTTATATTATATTTCAGTTCGCTAATACAAAGAGTATAATAAGTATATTTATGTAAAGAGTGGCAACACCAAGAAATTACTGGTCCCACAGCCGCCTAGCAGCGAGCAGCGAGTGGATTGATTGAACTACTCTGACGCACGCATGCGTGCAGCGTGCACCACAGAGTACTTAATCACTACGTTTTATTTAAGAGTCGGCACTCTCAAAGAAGCCTTGTACCGAATTATGAACGTACTTTGTGCCAACCCACCAATACGTGCCAAAACCTACCAACATATAAAAAAGAACGCTAGGGCTTGACACTTCCAATACCTACGTTTATCGATATCGATAAATGTGCGATACGTGCTGCTGTACAATACCAGTAAACTTGAGTATTACTGGTATTAATAAAATAAAACTAAGCTATAAAATATTTTTATTTCTCATTTTCACCGCATTAACATTTCGTCCCATAGTGGCGCATTAAGATTCAAAAGTGGTATGGCATTCCTTTGTAATCTGTTTCCCTTTTTATTAAAGGCACTGGGTGGAAAATGATTTCCACAAATTAACTTGTTTTCATTCAGCCTTTGTATAGGTAAATACGCCAAATGCTCATTTCTTGTTAGTTTTACCCATAATCGACATCTGAAATAAGAGGTTTATCGATAAGTTGTTCGCACACTATTCGTGTTTTAGGTTACTTGTTTGTATTTTAGATAAGACGTACTTTACTTATATAATATTTGTACAATCAATGACTAAATCTACTTCGGACTAATTAAAATAGTAACTTTTAAAGCTTTAAAGTCAAGAATGATTGAATATATCACATAAAAACATCAGTTTACCGACCTGTCCGGTTCAAGTGGAAATCTGGCCAAAAATACGTCAGAAGTTAATCGTCTCACACGCCTGATACCACAAACTTCACATTTTCTCAAAGATTTGCCCCCCATTTAAATAACATCTAAGGTAATTTTAACTAAAACACAATAGATGACAAATACGCGGCAAACCACATTCACGACTAATAATATAATCTGACATTAATCAATCATAACAACCTAAAGAAAAGTATAATACGTCTATGTTTGATTAGCAAGTATGGTATTTGCTACCAAAATGCATCAGCAGTCATTTTAATTCGATAAGATTATTTCTATGCCTCAACGTTGGTACAAAGTACGTTCATGATTTATAAAACTATGAGGTGTCGATGGGCTGGCGTGCACGCTTCACATACACACTAACACACACATACGTATTCACGCACCACGCACACACGTATACAAAAGTTGTATTCTCTGTTTTGACTTTGAAGCCTACAATGCGACTATCAAAGTTAGGAAGAAAACGTTTCTAAAACATGATATAAATCACATTTTAGTTACCTAAGTACGCTTCCCTTCATACTTTGCCAGTCACATTGTAGGTTTCAAAATAATCACACAATTATGAAATGGATCTGAAAAGTGAAACATGCAACAATCATAAAAGTATTTATTCAACTTAACAAATAACAAATTATGCAACAAGAACTTAACAAAGCACAACCTTTTTAACAAAAAACACGAGACAAGGACGAGATTTAGCTTCAAAACTTTAGATTAAACCTCCTGGACCAGATTTAACAAATCCACGTACAGCCGATCTACACTGCATATTACTCAACCTCAAACTATTTACTGCACACATAATACCTAGATATTATTTTTATAAATAGATACTGTGGCTAAAACTATTCTTGATTTTATTTAAATATGATTTAAATGTGTTTTCATTCAATGTTTTTATAGACAATACATTGACATTTATTTACTGACTGACACGTAGGTATGTATACTTCATCTAAAACCACGAAGGCCGGACAACAAACACAATTCCATATTAATGAGATATTTGTTCATGTTCAGTTAAATAAAATGGATACTTAATAAATTCTAGCTCAAAACATATAAATATATTTTATTTCATTTCAAAATCTTAAAATTTATTGTCGTGGGTCTATTGTACTGACATCTATTTCCATTTTCTGTCAACAACATTAAATACAGCGATCCGCTTCGCCAGAGATGTCCCTACTTTCCGTACAATTAATCGGCGTGTCGCCTCTTTTCTAAGTTTCCAGCCCCTGGCTCTAATAGACGGTTCTAGTGATGTGACTGACACATTGAATAAACTAGGTAAGTATATTCGGTTTTTGTGAAGTTCTTGTAAAGGTCGTTTAGAGGTTAACACACACTTATCGTCACATCATATCACCGGATCACTTCCAATACTCCCCACCCACCCGCCTTCCAGCCAGCATCAACCCAATGCAAGCTCGCATAGTACGAAGTCTTCTTCTAGACCGAATTCACTTCTCTTTGTGCCTATAAATAGTGTATCATTGTTAAGTGGTAAACAAAACGATCGTCTTTTGTTATAAGGACGACCACAATAGTCTAGTTGGTAGTGAGTTGATGACCCTACGCCTACGAAGCTGGAGGTCCTGCGGCGCTACCACGAACTTCGAAAGTCGAAGTTCGTAATATATGCATCCCTGTCACTCGAGTAAGGGAGTGCGATAGAGATGGAAATACCCGAACTTCGACTTTCGAAGTTCGTGGTAGCGCCGCTGGGTTCGAATCCCGGTAAGAGCATTTATTTGTGATGAGCACGAATATGTGTTACCGAGTCATGGATGTTTTCTATGTAGGTACTGTAGTGAAAATTGAATAAAAGGGTCACACAAGGATACGAACGTAATTTATTTTTTATTTTCCTAAAATTATTACATGTAACTGCGGCATAGAAAACATCACGACCCGAACGCAATCAGGTTTATTAGGTCATGTTAAACAACACTTTGCAATACAATACCGAACGTATAACCGTGCTCTGGCCGTTGCTGCGGCACACGATTGGACTATGATAGACAAAACATTGTGATTTACGGTCGGCAAACCAGCACGACTATAAAAAGGGATGTAAAACGTCTGGTTTCAAGGTTCGACGAGATGGTAAGTGTTGGTAAAGGTTGTGTGTTGATTGAGTGTATGGATATGTAAATGAAATCCAAACGATCGTTCTTACAACTTCGGCGGTAAAGGGCCTTTCTGAATTTTGATGGCTTACAGGAGAACGGAAGGCATCGATCCCATCTTAAGGTCGGAGCGTTGACAATCCAAAGGCGCCACGGTACGGTAGATATCACGGGTATTAATCACATTAAAAAAGGACCCTAACGTTGAAAGAAGGTCAAACAAAAAGAAAATACACGCCGAACTCTCGGGAGTCCTTTAAACGCGACTTAACTCCTGGCGGCGTCTCCGACGGAGGTTCTCCCGATCAAGAGCCGGAAGCGCTGGTAAGCGGTACAGTCCGATCGCTTCTCCCTCCGGCTCGCAGACTCCGGATGATGGCTCTCAGCGCACTCGAACTGGCATCAGTCCTCGGGGAACAACCACCGCGAACTTAGGCTTGGGGCCTAAACCCGGAAGCTATGAAACAAAATTTCACAATAAATACATCTATGTACTCCACTGTCTAGACTAAAAGCCAAAAATCAACCACAACCGATAGGCGACAATGCTTACCCAGTGTGCTAAAACTGCACCCGGCCTTCAGAAAAAGGCGGAAACTCTTCCGTTATCCTCAGTGTGACAACAACCACTACTGGATCCACCACCGGCGAGCTTCGTCTCAGGGCTTGAGAGTGCCGACCTTTAGAAAAAAGGCGGAAGATCTTCCGTTTCCCTCAGTGTGTCAACAACCACAACTGGTTCCACCACCGGCGAGCTTCGCCTCAGGGCTTGAGAAAACGCTGATGCACTAGCGTGAAAACTGTTCTTTCTTCGTATGAAGGAAAACATATATGCAACAGTCTCAAATATATATAATAAATATTAAAGAAAAGGATTACAATAACAACACACCGTTGGAACACCATACATTTTTATATTGACAGACTACTCTATTTTTCTTTTACATCAAGTACCTAGCAAGTAGATACCATGAAGGTACTAAATCATAAGTTCGCCTTTCAACACGCCTCCTTGATTTAGTATCCCTAATTACATAAAAAATCTAATAACCAAATGTACCTTTAACATACCTATCAACTTAACTAAAAACATAAAACAGCCTATTTAACATGCTTTAACTCCTAACATGTATCTTAGTTTCTGAAATTTAACTTTACACAAAGACTTAGTAAGTATATCAGCAATCTGATCTTCAGTAGAAATCTTTTGTACATTAATTAAACCTTTCTTCTCATAATCATACACAAAATGATAACTTATGTCAATATGCTTAGAGTTTTTGGAAACTTTCCGTTTTTGGCTAAACCTATCGCACCCGTATTATCTTCGTATATACTTTCCTTCATTGTGACATCTAAATCACTTAAAATTCCTCTTATAGGTAGGACCTCTTCAACGCAATTAGCAAGCGCATAATATTCAGCATGTGTTGATGCTCTTGAGACTATCTTTTGTTTTTGAGATCTCCACATCACAACAATTCCGAATACTCTGATAACTATACCGCTAGTGGATTTTCTATCTTGCGTATCCGCTGCCCAATCAGCATCCACATATGCATCCATTATATTCTTAAAATCTGTTGCGTAAACTAATTTCAGGTGTTTTGTATGATGTAAGTATTTCAGGACTCGCAAGGCGTATTTGTAGTGAGTTTCGTCATGGTTATTTTGAAATCTGCTTAGATAATTTATCGAGTAAGCTACGTCTGGACGTGTTCCGTTTGCCACATAAAGAAGAGTTCCAATTAAATTGCGATATTTCAGTTTTTCATTTTGTCTTTCTGCAGGTTCCAATTTCAGATTTATTTCCATCGGTGTATCAAACAGTTTTGAATCCATAATCTTGTACTTTTCAGCTAAACTTTCAATATATTTTTCTTGACTTAGATACATGATCCTTCTTTCTGGGTTGTAATCAACATTAATGCCTAAATATTGTTTTAGATTTCCTAAATCCTTCATGCGAAATCGATCGCTTAACATCTTCTTAACTCTCTTAATACTTGTCTCATCTTCACTTGTGATCAATAAGTCATCTACATATAGGATAATGTATGTCTTCTTGTCGTTTATGCATCCCGTGTATAGACAATAGTCATAGGCTGATCTTTTGTAGTATAAACTACAAAAAAAATCGTAAATACAATCATACCAATCTCTTGGACTTTCTCTCAATCCATAAAGAGCCTTTTTTAAGCGACATACCTTATTAGGTTGAATTTCATAACCGTCAGGTGGATATATGTATACTTCTGATTTAATAGTTCCATTTAAAAATGCAGTTTCTACGTCCATTTGTTCAATTTTCCATCCTCGTGCACATGCAGTTGATAGTAATACTTTCATTCCTTTCTTCACTGTTTTCATTCCTTTGTTCTTGCACATTATTTTCACCTCTCTGCTCTTGCACATTATTCTCTGTCTCATTCTCTAGCAGTTCAGTTGTATCTTCAAAATTGTCATCCACTTCTCTTTCCTCTTCTTCATTATCGTTGTGTTCTATTAATATTGCAGTTTCATCCACAAATCTTACATGTCTGCTTGTAGCGATTTTATTTTCTACCAATATTTTGTATCCAGTATCTGTATACCCTATTAGAGTACCTTGAATAGCCTTAGGATTTAATTTAGAGTTTCTCCGTTCTTCAGGAATTCTTACAAAGACTTTGCTTCCGATTATTCTCATGTTAGACACATTTGGTCTTCTACCCGTAAATATTTCATAAGGAGTCTTCTTCATCGGTGTATTTGTTAACAATCTGTTTCCAATATATACCACAGTCTCCACGCACATAGGCCAATATTTATTGTCAATTTTCGCTTCTGACAACAAACATCTCGTGCGATCCATTATACTTCGATTAAACCTTTCAGCTACGCCGTTCAATTCATGTGTGTATGGTGGACATGGGTTTATATATATTCCTCTTTCCTTAGCTAATTTGTACATATTTCCATTTATGTATTCTCGTCCATTATCACATCTCAACTCCTTTATTCTCTTCCCTGTCATATTTTCAACAAGATTCATGTATTCTGTAAAACATTCCATCACTTCACTTTTATGTTTAATACTGAATACTTTAGCTATTCTACTATAATCATCAATAAATGATAAAAAATAACGTTCACCATTAACACCTGTAGGATTTAATGGACCATTGTCGATTGTTTTCAAACGGTAAATTAAACATTTTATTCTTCAGGCAAATCTCACACTGTGTATAGTCATTTCCAAGTTTTTCTGGTAAACCATGTACTAATAAATTACCACTAGGCCCATACATTTTTGCACCATTATTATCAAAAATCACACGGTTGTTGAAGTTGGTGATAGATGACACACTTAACAGGTTTTGTTTCATACTTGGCACAAAGTATACATTGGTAATGTTTGTTTCGAGCCATTTGCCATTTACATTGAAGTACATTAAAATGTTACCTTTTTTCTCCGCTTTTAAAGGAAATCCATCACCAACCTTTATGTCAATCGGGCATTCTAGATTTGTACATTCTGAAAAATATTGATCAGTGTTTATAATATGGTCAGAGCATCCGCTATCTAAAAGAAAGGTAATATTGTCCCTATAATCTTGATGTTCATGTTGCCTCACCGGTTCTGATGTAGAAGCCATAACTTCGACATTAAATGTTGTGGTACCTCGTTCAGCTCGATCGACTTCAGGTCCTGAAGGAGCCGCCGCATAATATTGTAGAGGTGTTCCACGATTGAAACCACGACCACGGAAAACTCCTCTTGCTCGAAAACCTCTATTGTTATGTCCTGGATGTCCTCTCCAGTTCTGTCCTCTCCAGTTTTGTCCTCTCCAGTTGTGTCCTCTCCAATTTTGGTGTCTTAGATTGTAGCCTCCTTGCCAACGACTTCCTCTATTTCTGGGGCAGTTCATCTGTACATGTCCGGGTTCATTGCATTCATAGCAGTTGCCTGCACCAATCTGCATTGTCGACATTTTCCGTTGGATGTTGAATGCTTCCATCATCTTCTCATTATGTTCTTTATCTTCTCTTTTTTTATAGTTTAATAACAGTTTTGATTTTATATAGTTAACTGATTTCTCTGGAAGTGCATCCACGATATCAATAATGTGTTCGCAGCTAGGTGGTAAACACAGAAGTAAATGATTTAATTCGTCTTCTTTGGTGATGTTCTCTCCGGTATTTTTAAGTTCGTTTATGTTTTTGTCAAAAATATTCAAAAAATCGATAGGATTGTCATTGTCCGCCATCTTTAATTTCATTAATTTTCTTTTGCATATTAATTTGTTTGCACCACTTTTTGCCAGATATATCATGTCAAATTTATTTATCATATTAGCCGCTGTATTCTCAAATATAATTGTCTCCAATTGAGTATCGCTAACACCATTTACAATGCAATTTTTAGCAACTAATTCCATTTTAGCCCAGTTAGCTTCCGTAATTTCTGCCGGTTTCGTTCCGTGTGCTATCACTCCATAGCATCCTTTTAGTTCCATATAAGTTTTTAATCTATATTTCCATTTGTCGTAATTAATTCCATTAAATATTTGTAGAGTAAATTCTTCCTTTTGAATTGACATTTTCCTTTCAATCAAGTCTCGTTATTTATTTAAAAAATATTACGATCTTGCTTCAATTTACTGTACGCTCTTCTACCATCTTCGTATGAAGGAAAACATATATGCAACAGTCTCAAATATATATAATAAATATTAAAGAAAAGGATTACAATAACAACACACCGTTGGAACACCATACATTTTTATATTGACAGACTACTCTATTTTTCTTTTACATCAAGTACCTACCTAGCAAGTAGATACCATGAAGGTACTAAATCATAAGTTCGCCTTTCAACATTCTTAACACAAAAAACTGTGGACGAGGAGCTCTACCCTAGAGGAGAGAGAGGTCTGTACCCTATAAACGGTACACCACGCTTCACACTTTCAGCAAATAAACCAACGGAAAATAACAACACTTCACTCTCCAATAACTATTCTCTTTGACCCCTAACTATTTTATTTGTTTTCTGATGATTTGACAAATAAGAAGAATCATTCTCGAACAATCTAATTCAAATTTCAAAAACTTCCTCCAATTTCATTCATAAAAACCAGACAGCACCAAAGCAGGCAAACCCGTCGGTAAAGTTGTATATAAGGAAAATGCACACCATCGGAAACGCGCCTTGTGCGACTACTGAACTTCAGTAATAATGCGCTAGATGGCGCTGCAATATAAGGCAAACAGTCATACGAATTTAAATAGTTCTGCAAGGATGAATGCAATTAATGCTGCAGTACCTATATTAAGAATTTACCCATGTATGTAAGTATATATTATTATATATTCGCCTAGTATCCATAGTAAAGTACTTCCAGCGTTTTAGAAAATTCTATTCTTATGGGGGTTAAAAAGGGGTTAGGATGAGATACACTCTTTTTTGTTCAGGAAATTGAAAACGTTGTATTTAAAGATTTCTTATCAGAATAAAAAAAGTTCTTTCAGCGTTTTGGAAAAACTTCCACCCCTAAGGAGGTTAAATATAGGGGTGCAATGTTTGTATGGGGGAAAATTTATTTTTTGAACTAGAGACTTGAAACTTTGTAGAAAGATTACTTATTAAAATACAAAAAAGCTTTCAGCGTTTTAGGAAATTGCACCCTTAAGTAGGTTAAATAGGGGTGCAAAGTTTGTATGGGCGAAACTTTACATTTTGAGCTAGGTGCTTGAAACTTTGTAGAAAGATTACGTATTTGAATACAAAAAAAAAAAATTCAGCGTTTTGTATAATTTCACTCACTAACACTAACAGGGTTATAAAGGGGTGAAAGTATTGCACGGGGAACACTGTTTTGTTTAGCTAATGATTGATTATTAGAATACAAATAAAGCTATTACAGCACTTAAGGAAATTCCGCCTTTAAGGGGGTAGAAAAGGGGTGCATGGTTTGTATGGGGAGCATTTTTTTTTTGAGCTGGAGACTTGAAACTTTGTAGAAAGATTACTTATTGAAATATATAAAAAGTACTTTCAGCGTTTTAGGAAATTCTTCCCTGAGGGGGTTAAAGCGGGGTTCAACATTTGTATGGAGATCAAGACATTTTTAAAAGTAAGAGATTCGTAACTTTCGGTTTGGACTGATTGTCTGAAGACTAGATAACTAAATTGCACGTCTTAAAAATTAATTCCATAAGGATGTTAAAAAGAAAGAAAGAAAATAATTTATTAGTTAAAAGATTAAAAGAAATTCAGCCCCTAAAGGGGCTAAAAGGAGTTAGAGGTTTTTACGCGGAACAAGACAGCTTTAAAATCAGGGAACTGTAACTTCGGTCAAAGGCTAGAAAACCAATGAACACTGTTTTTTTTTAATTCATCCTCTAATGAGGTTAAAAAAGAAATTAGAATTATACAGGGTGGAAAAATAAGTCGGGCCCTGGAGGGAAACTACCTTAAATCCTTAAGTTGGCTCATTTTACTTAAAGGAGACATTCCTTTATTTTTAAAAAGAAACAAAAGTGCATTCAAAGATTTTCGAAAACTCGCTTGCCTCGCCTGGGACTCAAACCAACTAAAATTAAAAAAAAAACAGCACTCGCTATTTTATTACACTAATCGATAGGATTATTAATTAGGATAAATTTTCTCAACGCCTCGCCAACTTAAGGATTTAAGGTAGTTTCCCTCCAGGGCCCGACTTAATTTTCCACCCTGTATATGGAGAACAAGTTTAGTAATTTTTGAAGTAAGGGAATTCTTACGTCATACATTTATTAGTCAAAATGCATAATCCGACTGCTAGCAGAAAAGTAGCTTAGATTAAGTTAGAACCAAGACCCTTACACCTAACGGAAATGTAGTTTAGGTTAGGTTAGAACTGCAGAGCATCGCAGAACCGAAAAGTAGGTAATTTGTTACATTTAACGTACGGGATATTTTGTTAATTTAAACAGTTTATTTCGGATAGTCCAAATAATTTATTCTCTACGAGTAAAACCATTAAATGGGGACGGCGGATGGAGATGGAAAGTTCTACGTTTTTAAGCATTAGATAAATTTAGTTTGCTTTCAAAACTATACAGGTAGCCCGGACTAATGTGAGTAAAACTACAGGACGGATTTAGGCATAAATATCCAGTAATGACCGGGCCTGCGCCACCCGCATCCAGCGGACTCCCGGTCATCAGTCCACCTTGTGGGGGGCCTAATACCCACGCTGCGCCTTCCGGTACGTGGTCGCCACTCGAGAACCTGGACCGGTCATTGTGGCACTCTTTAGGGGAGGCCTAGGTCCAGCAGTGGACGTCTTTCGCCTGGTATGATGATGATGATGATGATCCAGTAATGTAGCTTTATTTAAAACATTATGAAAAAATATACAAATATGCAGAAACGTCTCTCTTGATGATTCTTAAGATACTCGTATTTATAGTTGTAAAAGTAGGCGGTAGGCGGCGGGGGGTATCAGCGCTGGTAGGTGTCTGTCTGACACCTCGGCATAATGCTGAGACAGCGACCGATTCACTGCCGCGAAGACACACACATTATGTGTAAATTGTATTGTATTTGTACTCCCTTTGTCTCTGTGTGTCTTTTGCGTAGTGAATAAATGTCTTCTTTCTTTCTTTCTAAAAACGGAGTTTTCAATTTACCAATTTAAACTAATGAACTCCTCTCAACTTTTACCTTTTCCGTTTAATCCCTGAACGGATTTAGATGAAAATTTTCGTACAGATAATTTGAGACCATTGGAAGGATATAGGATAGTTTTTATTTCGGAAATCATCTCTTAAGGTGGTAGAACTTTGTTTGGGTCAATAATTTAAGACCAATCATTTTTCTATGACGGTAACAAGTCCCTTCATGGTCAACTGATCCCACATAAAATTCATCCCGCGGGCTGAATGGCCCCTTTTGAATTTTTTCGTGGGTGACTCGACCCAACTGAGCCTACAGGCCCAGTTAACCACTTATCCCACTTACAGGTCTACTCAACCCGCGGGCTCATTCAACCACTCTTAGCATTAAAGAGTCTTCTCAGCCCGCGGGCTCAGTTTACCACTCTCTATTAGGTATGAGTTGTCTGAGCTGACGCGGACGAAGTCGCCGGCAACAGCTAGTATGCTTATAAAGGAATATGATGATTAAACTTGACACAACGCTTCCCAGCCAGTAAGGCTGTTGTTGATGCCGCATTATTAGACTGTTAGGTTTATGAGGCTTCAAGAAGTTGATCTCTACCTGACTGCCAATAAAACAACTCCTGCCAGTTTCTTGGCAGAATATGCAAAGAAAGTAAAATCTCAGTATCAGCTGTTTGAGCAAGATCAACCTTTGCTAAACCAGGAAGACGAGAGCCCAAGTACAAGTAAACCTTCAATACTAACTCAACTCTCGCGCAAGTATAGTATGCAACAGAGTTCACATGCTGCTGATGGTGAAGTTGACCAAGAAGTGTGGAAATACCTTGCAACTGCTAATCCAGCGGAACTTGAAGATGGAGACATTTTAGCATACTGGAACGCAAGATAAACTGCCTACCCTCGTCTGTCATCCATTGCTCGGGCGTTATTATGCATTCCAGCAACTAAAATAGCACATCCAGTGAAAGGGTGTTTTCGGTTGCTGGATTGCTTTTAACGGCCAAAAGATGTAGACTTAGCCCGTTGAGGGTCAGCAAAATTATGTTTGTGCATGACAATTACAAAAGTTGCAAAGACCATATTTTGTGTAAAAAAGAGTCCTAAGACAGTTGCATATAATACTATTTTCTACTCCTGTACCGTTATCTGTCATATATATAGGCTCTAGCTCAAATACAATGACACCGATAATAAGTCGTCGAAAAACTCTATGCTCTATGGCCCATAAACGACTGTTTAGTGTACTTTTATGGTTCATACATTTTTCATAAAAGCACTGTTTACCACGATGTCAAATCATATAACTTTTTTTCAATCGGCCGCCATATTGCAGTGGTACCAACTTCATAAAGCAAATTTTTCGAAATAAAAAGTTTTACCATCAAACATTTGTGCAACATAAATTATTTACTAAAATAATAATAAATGATCATGTATTATTTGTTTACATATTTTAGCAATTATTGGTATTATTTATAAATATAAACCGATCCGATTCGGTTCGGATCCGGATTCAGCGGCGCTACCACGAACTTCGAAATTCGGGTGTTTCCATCTCTATCGCACTCCCTCAATCGAGTGACAGGGATGCATGTATTACGAACTTCGACTTTCGAAGTTCGTGGTAGCGCCGCAGTTTGGTTCGGATGGCAAGTTCAAGGAAATTAAAAACAAAGCAGACCATAAACAAGAGGTGTCAATGTGTCATATTTCTAATTTCCCACCCAAGTTCCAATTCACAATTAAAAGACGAAATATAATAACTATTCGTTATTAATAACTTAGGCTCGCATCGCAGCTCACGCCACTCGCGTTTTGAGACCCTACTTATACAACAGTTGCATAAAATACTATAATTACTGTTCTTTTATTAAAGAGCAGTGTTTCATTATTATTTAACCCCATGAACGCGATATTTAAAAAGTTGAAAAATCTCACGCCGCCGCCGAGGATTTTTTCGTAGCGCGCCGCCGCCCGGTTTTTTCCGACCGGCGCGCATCTCTACTGCATAGCACTACTGGATTCTCGGTGTCCGACTTACAATGAGTATTGAAATGAAACCAAAATGACCTGTTGCTTAGAGCTTTATTGAAATGTTCAAATGTTTACATGTCTACCTGGTAAACACATGTTACTAGCATGCAATACATGTAACATTCCTTATATTTACCTAAGTACTATTGACATCGAGATCGTTGAAAAAGATGTGATTATGATATTAAGATGGAATATATTCTTATAAAAATAAAACAACGAAATAAAAACAATAACAAATTGTAACTATGTTACTTGTAAATATTCCTAAAGTTCCTTAAATTTACCTACTATTGACATCCAGATCGTTGAAAAAGATGTGATTATGTTAAGATGAAATATATTCTTATAAAACAATAAAAAAAATATGTTACTTGTAAATATTCCTAAAGCTATTTTTTTTGGTTAGTTTAAAGTTTTTTCGTATGGCCCTTTAAACAGTTCTTAACGCTAAAGCTGCATTCGTTAGTCTCGAATTCTATTCGTTTTCGGTATCCACAATGTAGAGTTTGACTTCCTTCATGACATAGGCCTCCATCAGGTTGTCAATATTGAGGTTTTCCCCCGCATCATAGTGCCGCAGGGTTGACTCCACGCGAGGGATACTTTCTGCCTCCATTAATTGCAGTTGTCTGATTAATTCTTGACTTTTTGTGCCATGAATGACATGTCTTGCATGTAACTTGTATAAACGAGTTTCATATCTATCCTAGAAAAACAAAAATTGGATATTTAAGTATAGGGCTACCATTTAGCTGAGTCACTTACCTGCGGTTGCTGTGCGGTGCGGGAGGTGTGACGTTAGAGCTCAATTAAGTGCCCGATTCTTTGGCGTTATCACCACTTCCGGACCGCGCAACTACCGCCAGAATGATATCAGTTAAGTTAAACGGTTATAAGTTTTGCGGACGACCAACCGCTTTTGTTATATAGTTATAATAGGTAGGTACGGCAGCTCAAGGCAAAACCAATTACATAATATCTCGTAATCGGCCCAGGTAGCACGATAGGTTTTATCGTCACGTTTTACGGCGAAAATGTTGCGATAAAACGTATCGTGGCCCTGGCCTCCGATGTCATTATTGCCAGGGTTCCATGCTGGCTCATCAGAATATTGCACTACTTACCTGAGGTAGGCTCTCCGTGTAGCACGAGGTCTCGCAATTCGGAGTGAAAACGAATGGTTTGAAAAGAGAAATGCTCGGGTCTGGTGTAGCCGTGAACCAATGGATACTTCTGCCACCGTCCACTAGCGTAGAAACCTGCCAACAGAGAGCATATGTAAAGCAAGGTAACATGTAAAAAGCCCGTCAAGTGCGAGTTGGACTCGCCCACGTAATTGCGTAATTTGTAGGTACAAAAATAGTTCATCCATCTCTGGAGTACTTTCGGGGATTTTCACCACTACTTCCCACTTTAACGACAAGATAAAACTTTGTCGTTGGAAAACTGTTGTTCCTACAGTTTACTTAATCGCAAAAATATTTTTTTGTGATGTAACAATACATTTACAGTCTTCGGATTTATTAAACTAAATGCATTTTAGGGTGGAGCATTGGAAATTATCTCGTGCTTTGAAACGCCGTTCTGACTAGATTAAGAAACAATAAGGTCTGATTTTTAGATATATGATTGTTTATCTGATTTTATCGATACATGGATTGCTTAAAATTTCCTCCATAGAAAAAAAATCCAAAGTTGGGTCGGTTTTTTCTTTTTTTACTTAGCCTACTCAAACGATACATTATTTTAAGACACAATCAAGTTAACTATAGTATTTTATCTCATCTAAAATCTCACTTGATGAAATTTAAATAAAACTTCACTTAGTTAGGTATTTATCGAAATTTGTCCAAAAAAGCCATTCCCGAAGACTGTTACACCTCTTTTCCTCGTGCGCGGAAGGCATCAGCGTGTCTCTGTCTAGGGGGCGTGTTCGACTCAAATCAAGGCATCCCCTTAACGGCATTTTAGCTATGAAGTTATGAAAGTTAATAAATGAGTACAGCAGATCAAACTCACTTGACTTCCTTGAGTAGGAAAGCCATCGTCGCACCCCCGGCATATGCGGCTTTTCTTGTGGCGCAAGACATAAAACATGTTGCTTAAAGTGAATTCTGAATCTTTGCAGCCGTTCCTGAGCAGCGCTTCACCGTCCAGTTGACGGTGGAGGTCCCCACCAGAGGAAAAAGCTTCCATGAAGTTAAATTCACCCTAAAAATAAGAAAAAAATGTAGTTGCAAAAACTAGTTACCTACATATTGCAGCTGTAACGATTGAAGCTTCTAGACTACTTTTGGTTTGACTATTTTAACGTAAGATATAAGATGTTGGAAGATCATGATCATCTGATTGTTCACCATGGTTTTGACATATCCCAAATATTTTTACCCCTAGTGTTGGTCAGGTTAAGTGGGGATAAATTCAAAATAAGGATATTTATTGAAAGTTTGGTGTAATATGACGCCAGCACGGAATGGAAAGAAGCTTGCTGGGGATAAAACGAAATGACAGATGGCGACTTACTAAGATCAGGGAGAAAACTATGGTGAGAGACGTTGTCAGAGACATTAGGAAGAGAAAATGGAAATGGTCTGGCCATATGGTTAGAAACAAAATAGAAAAATTGACCAGACTTACAGGAAGAGGAAAACAACACAGAAGATGGGAAGATGACTTGCCGCCCAAGTGGACAAGATTAGCACAAACAAATAAGATAAAATAATATTAAATTGTAGAAAGTCAGCGAATAAAGGCTATTTGTATTTGTTGTATTTGTAATATGACAACCTCTCCGCTCCAGTAACCCAACTCCTTGGCTTTTTCTTTCAATCCTTCAGACATTTTGTCTATCCTTGTGGTGATAGTAAGCCCGTTAGAAATGTTTCTGTATGACAACACTTTCTCTGCGGCCCACAGGTTGCCGCTTGTCTCGAGCACCCAAGCTTCGCCAGGGTCCGCAATAAGGAATGAGTTATGGTAAAAGAGACTGTCATCATTTTCGCTGCATGGGCCGCCTTGTCCATACTTTTCAAGATGAGATGTTATAACACCCATGGCGTCTTCAGCGGTGTTACCGCGTTCTAGCCCCAAGCTGGAAATTAGGACAATTTGAATATAAAATTAATTTTGTATTAAGCAGTTACGCTGCTAACGAAATTATAATTTTTTTTAAATAAAGGAAAAATTGAAAAATTTAATGCTCCGAGCCGGATTTGAACCGGCTACCACAGGCATTCATGGCCCATCGCTACTAACCAACTGAGCTATTGGAACAATCCAGTTCGAGCACCAAATTCTTCAATCAGTTCCTTCCTACAACGCCTTAGGGAGGCGTGTAGCGACATCTACCAGAAGACTTAGGCTTCTTAACGGCACCAACATCTCAAATTATATTGAGAAATCGTCAGTAACGATGCGCCACCCCATACTAAATTAATTTTGTATTAAGCAGTTACGCTGCTAACGAAATTATACATTATTATTTGAATATACCTACTCATCATCCTCCTAGCGTTAACTGCATTGCTTTTAATGATTTAATCTGTGTTCAAACTTTTGTTTTAGTAAATATTTTATTTGTTCTATTGTATTCCTTTACAAACAGATTCCCATTTCAAGTTTTCCATTTTTACATATTTCCATCACATCAACTAGTGCTAAACAGTAATAAATGAGTTTATAAAGCTGGCAAAAACGATTATAACTACCGAACAAGGTCCATTCCCAGCAAGCGTTTTTCTTTAGCATTCCCTGGGCCATGATCATACTTGGTCCACACAGCTTCGTTGCCGATGACAACATTCTTGTCATTAGCCCCCATCTCCGCACCCCACATCCAGCCTGGCTTACTCAGTATAACTGCATTCCGTGGCTTGGAACTCTCTTCAATTTTTATGTAAGTACACTGTTAACAAAAGGTGAGGTGTGAGGTGTGATATTTTTACATTTTTTTTAATTATGAAAGGGTTTGTCGCTTGCATCACACTGTACAAACTCGTAAAATTCCCCGTTTTTATAATAATTAATTATTAACCCATAGTGTATGTACCCTTTTATTTTAAATAGTTTAATATGATATGTAAAATGACATAAATAAATAAATATATATTTTTTTAAATTATATATGTATATTTTATATACTTATTATTATCAATTTATTACCCATGATTATGATTACTGATTAACAAAAGGTAAAAACGTCTGTTATGTGCGAAATGATAGTGTTTTGTTACCTTTAGAGGTCCCTGTTTGATGCCTCCCGGGAAGTGCACTACCTCCTGAACCTCATGCCGGGGACGGTCAGAATTTTTGCCAAATATTACTTGATTTTCGTCTGTGTGAGGCGGCAAAACGACGAACGTATCACACGACTGAGGAGGCGGCATCTTTGCGCTCGAAAACATTTTTTTTCACTGGGTGGGCTTAACGCGCCTGCACCAAGGGATATGAACGCAAACGTTATTGATTTTTCCAGTTATTGATTAATAAAGAAGTGCATCGTATGTTCCATTTACGTCTCAATCCAATGTTTGTGGATACTAGTGTAGTGGTAATAATGGTAATGCACTACAGTGTTACCCACTAAAATCATATCGGTTGAGTTGAGATACATGCTTGGATAGTCAAGTGGATGGTTATTGGTTGCTAATACTGAGACCCACAGACTAATAAGAGATACTACGCTGAGACCTTAGATTTTTATATATTATTAATAAATTAACTTAGACCCTTGCCTTGTGCCCAACCGTGTGTGTATGCCCTTTAAGGGATTAATTCCAGAGGCGTATTTTTCAAACATGTTTCCACGATGCTATACTGTCGAACCTCATTTATACAAAGTTAAAATCAACTATAGCTGCATCCGCTCCGCCAATGTTTTCGATGTTTTTAATCATCTAATAGCCGCTCCACACAATGGGCCATCATGACCCATCAGACAGGACGCAACTATGCGTTAAAGGGAGACATATTTATGTCTCGTTCTACCGCATATCCGCGTCCTGTATGATGGGCCTCGATGGCCCAATGCCCATTGTGTGGAGCGGCCATTACATGTGATCCGTCAGTTTCGGCAAACAGATAGGGTAGTTTTGATTGGCAAAACCATGAACCTATAATACTCTGGACAGGCTGTACGTGATGCCACAGTGAGGGACGGAAAGCAGGGACTGAAAAGGTACCTTTTGAAACGGTCATGACCGGGTCTTTTTTAGGGTACCCGACCGTTAAAGTAGCATTTCGGTACCGGTCATCAATACTTTAGGTACCCAAACAAGCTTCCGTCCAAACGGTACCGATAAATAAAAGTACCTTTAGAAACGGTTTTCACCGGGTCTTTTAAAGATACCCGACCGTTAAAGTTGCATTCCGGTACCGCTATCAATACTTCCAAACAAGCTTCCGTACAAACAGTAGCGTTAAATAAAAGTACCTTTAAAAACGGTTTCACCGGGTCTTTTAAAGGTATCCGACCGTTAAAGTAAAGTAGTAAATACAAGTGGGGTAACTTCTCCATCAATGAAACACCAACATTTTCAAGCATCCTGGCTCCGACGTTTTTAAAGTTAAGAGTCTGGTATTTTGCACTGAGATACATAATTTAGTCATCATCATCATTATCATCATATCAGCCGAAAGACGTCCACTGCTGGACATAGGCCTCCCCCAAAGAGTGCCACAATGACCAGTCTGATATGTTGCACCGAGATACATAATTTAGTCATCATCATCATATCATCATATCAGCCGAAAGACGTCCACTGCTGGACATAGGCCTCCCCCAAAGAGTGCCACAATGACCAGTCTGATATTTTGCACCGAGATACATAATTTAGTCATCGTCATCATATCAGCCGAAAGACGTCCACTGCTGGACATAGGCCTCCCCCAAAGAGTGCCACAATGACCAGTCTGATATGTTGCACCGAGATACATAATTTAGTCATCATCATCATATCATCATATCAGCCGAAAGACGTCCACTGCTGGACATAGGCCTCCCCCAAAGAGTGCCACAATGACCAGTCTGATATTTTGCACCGAGATACATAATTTAGTCATCATCATCATATCAGCCGAAATACGTCCACTGTTGGACATAGGCCTCCCCCAAAGAGTGCCACAATGACCAGTCTGATATTTTGCACCGAGATACATAATTAAGTCATCATCATCATATCAGCCGAAAGACGTCCACTGCTGGACATAGGCCTCCCCCAAAGAGTGCCACAATGACCAGTCTGATATTTTGCCCCGGGATACATAATTAAGTCATCATCATATCAGCCGAAAACGTCCCCTGCTGGACATAGGCCTCCCCCAAAGAGTGCCACAATGACCAGTCTGATATTTTGCACCGAGATACATAATTTGGTCATCATCATCATATCAGCCGAAAGACGTCCACTGCTGGACATAGGCCTCCCCCAAAGAGTGCCACAATGACCAGTCTGATATTTTGCACCGAGATACATAATTTGGTCATCATCATCATATCAGCCGAAAGACGTCCACTGCTGGACATAGGCCTCCCCCAAAGAGTGCCACAATGACCAGTCTGATATTTTGCACCGAGATACATAATTAAGTCATCATCATCATATCAGCCGAAAGACGTCCACTGCTGGACATAGGCCTCCCCCAAAGAGTGCCACAATGACCAGTCTGATATTTTGCCCCGGGATACATAATTAAGTCATCATCATATCAGCCGAAAACGTCCCCTGCTGGACATAGGCCTCCCCCAAAGAGTGCCACAATGACCAGTCTGATATTTTGCACCGAGATACATAATTTGGTCATCATCATCATACCAGCCGAAAGACGTGCACTGCTGGACATAGGCCTCCCCCAAAGAGTGCCAGAATGACCAGTCTGATACTTTGCACCGAGATACGTAATTTAGTCATCATCATCATATCAGCCAAAAGACGTCCACTGCTGGACATAGGCCTCCCCCAAAGAGTGCCAGAATGACCAGTCTGATATTTTGCACCGAGATACATAATTTAGTCATCATCATCATATCAGCCGAAAGACGTCCACTGCTGGACATAGGCCTCCCCCAAAGAGTGCCACAATGACCAGTCTGATATTTTGCACCGAGATACATAATTAAGTCATCATCATCATATCAGCCGAAAGACGTCCACTGCTGGACATAGGCCTCCCCCAAAGAGTGCCACAATGACCAGTCTGATATTTTGCACCGAGATACATAATTAAGTCATCATCATCATATCAGCCGAAAGACGTCCACTGCTGGACATAGGCCTCCCCCAAAGAGTGCCACAATGACCAGTCTGATATTTTGCACCGAGATACATAATTTAGTCATCATCATCATATCAGCCGAAAGACGTCCACTGCTGGACATAGGCCTCCCCCAAAGAGTGCCACAATGACCAGTCTGATATTTTGCACCGAGATACATAATTAAGTCATCATCATCATATCAGCCGAAAGACGTCCACTGCTGGACATAGGCCTCCCCCAAAGAGTGCCACAATGACCAGTCTGATATTTTGCCCCGGGATACATAATTAAGTCATCATCATATCAGCCGAAAACGTCCCCTGCTGGACATAGGCCTCCCCCAAAGAGTGCCACAATGACCAGTCTGATATTTTGCACCGAGATACATAATTTGGTCATCATCATCATACCAGCCGAAAGACGTGCACTGCTGGACATAGGCCTCCCCCAAAGAGTGCCAGAATGACCAGTCTGATATTTTGCCCCGGGATACATAATTTAGTCATCATAATATCAGCCGAAAGACGTCCACTGCTGGACATAGGCCTCCCCCAAAGAGTGCCACAATGACCAGTCTGATATTTTGCACCGAGATACATAATTTAGTCATCATCATCATATCAGCCGAAAGACGTCCACTGCTGGACATAGGCCTCCCCCAAAGAGTGCCAGAATGACCAGTCTGATACTTTGCACCGAGATACGTAATTTAGTCATCATCATCATATCAGCCGAAAGACGTCCACTGCTGGACATAGGCCTCCCCCAAAGAGTGCCAGAATGACCAGTCTGATACTTTGCACCGAGATACGTAATTTAGTCATCATCATCATATCAGCCGAAAGATGTCCCCTGCTGGACATAGGCCTCCCCCAAAGAGTGCCACAATGACCAGTCTGATATTTTGCACCGAGATACATAATTTAGTCATCATCATCATATCAGCCGAAAGACGTCCACTGCTGGACATAGGCCTCCCCCAAAGAGTGCCAGAATGACCAGTCTGATACTTTGCACCGAGATACATAATTTAGTCATCATCATCATATCAGCCGAAAGACGTCCACTGCTGGACATAGGCCTCCCCCAAAGAGTGCCAGAATGACCAGTCTGATACTTTGCACCGAGATACGTAATTTAGTCATCATCATCATATCAGCCGAAAGACGTCCACTGCTGGACATAGGCCTCCCCCAAAGAGTGCCAGAATGACCAGTCTGATACTTTGCACCGAGATACGTAATTTAGTCATCATCATCATATCAGCCGAAAGATGTCCCCTGCTGGACATAGGCCTCCCCCAAAGAGTGCCACAATGACCAGTCTGATATTTTGCACCGAGATACATAATTTAGTCATCATCATCATATCATCATATCAGCCGAAAGACGTCCACTGCTGGACATTGGCCTCCCCCAAAGAGTGCCACAATGACCAGTCTGATATTTTGCACCGAGATACATAATTTAGTCATCATCATCATATCAGCCGAAAGACGTCCACTGCTGGACATAGGCCTCCCCCAAAGAGTGCCAGAATGACCAGTCTGATACTTTGCACCGAGATACGTATTTTAGTCATCATCATCATATCAGCCGAAAGACGTCCACTGCTGGACATAGGCCTCCCCCAAAGAGTGCCAGAATGACCAGTCTGATATTTTGCCCCGGGATACGTAATTTAGTCTTCATCATCATATCAGCCGAAAGACGTCCACTGCTGGACATTGGCCTCCCCCAAAGAGTGCCACAATGACCGGTCCTGCGCCACCCGCATCCAGCGGACTCCCGCGACCTTTACCAGGTCATCAGTCCACCTTGTGAGGGCCTACCCACGCTGCGCCTTCCGGTACGTGGTCGCCACTTGAGAACCTTTCCGCCACAACGGCCATCGGTTCGACGTGCAATGTGCCCACTGCCACTTAAGTTTAACGATGCGGAGGGCAGCCGAAAGACGTCCACTGCTGGACATAGGCGTCCCCCAAAGAGTGCCACAGTAACCGGTCTTGCGCCACCCGCATCCAGCGAACTCCCGCGACCTTTACCAGGTCATCAGTCCACCTTGTGGGGGGCCTACCCACGCTGTGCCTTCCGGTACGTGGTTGCCACTTAAGCCTAGCGATGCGGAGGGCTATATCATCATATCAGCCGAAAGACGACCACTGCTGGACATAGGCCTCCCCCAAAGAGTGCCACAATGAACGGTCCTGCGCCACGCGCATCCAGCGGACTCCCGCGACCTTTACCAGGTCATCGGTCCACCTTATGGGGGGGCCTACCCACGCTGCGCCTTCCGGTACGTGGTACTCGAGAACCTTTCCGCCACAACGGCCCTCGGTTCTACGTGCAATGTGCCCACTGCCACTTAAGCTTAGCGATTCGGAGGGCTATATCGGTTACCTTGGTTCTGGTGCGGATAGCCTCATTTCTGATGCGAGCGCGCAGAGAAATTCCCAACATAGCCCTCTCTTTTGCCCTTTGGGTGACTTTGAGCCTTCTTATGAGGCCCATAGTAAGCGACCACGTTTCCGTGCCATACGTAATTTAGTAATCTCACAGCATATTAAAAAAAATTGCTTTGTTTCAATGCGTCCATATATTGTGTATTCAATGAAACACCTGAATTTATTTATATAATTGAACGGGCTGGGATAATCAACGCCACAGTGAAAAAGTGCTATACCTAAGTCTCAACATTGTAATTAATCAAGTTTTATATATATATATATAGTTTTATAATTGGATCATTTTATATCAGTTCATTTAAGTCTAGTCATTTTGCGGTCCGCTAGTTATAGGGAAATGGAAATAATTTATAATTGCTGTTTTTTTCTGCGTAACAGATTAATTATAATTCTAGTAATAACGACAGTACTAAATCCGAAAAAAAAACAGTGATTCAGATATTTTAATAAATAATTGAAAATTTGTAAATTTCTAAAAATCGGTAAAAAATATATATATATTTTATTTTGCTTTTTTTTGATAAAATATCATTTGCTTCATCATAACTTTGATAATAAATCAGACAAAAAATGTTCCGAATATAATATTTCTACTCAGTTAGTCCCCAACAAGTTTTTCATTTACCATATTTCCGTGTCTAAAAAAGTGTCGTGTTCTTTGATGAATGTAGTGGACACAAACATTAGAAACCAATCGCACACTAAACAACAACGGAGGGTGGATTTCAGTGGTTAAATGCTGTTTAACAATTTAAAAAAATGCCAATTGATCAGTTAGTTTTGGGATTTTCATTATAAGCACTTTCATTGAATAGTGTACGAATCGCCTTATAAAATACGTTGCAAGTAATGTTTTTACAAACACCTGTTAAAGTAGCTTTAAAAATGCCGCGCGCGACGCGAGCCGCACTGATAATGTGATTGGCCGGTTGCACGCAGGGGGGCAAACCGCCGGCCTCCCGCTCGCCGCGTAGGTACTATACTAGGTAGGTACCGCACGAATCGCAGCGATTCGCGACACGATCTAACGCGTCTAAGTTCTATTATTAGTTGTTGATACTAGTTAAATTGTAATATACTCGTCGTGAAACGAATTATGAAAATATTTAGCAATGAGTAACACTGACAAGTGTGGGGTGAAGACCTATGCAATTTAACTTTGAACTTTGACGTAGGTAATGGAAGTCGGAAAATGGGAATTCAAAGATTGTTAACATGTGTATTATTGTATATACCTACCTAAGTATTGTGTATTGTGAATAGAGATCCACGCCGCAGCCAAAAACCCTGGCGGCGGCGCGCTGGGTTTTGAATCCGGCGCGGCGCGGCGTCGCCGGCGTGAGGACATTTTTTACGAGGAATAATTAAAGAAAATACACTGCTTGCAGTTGCAAAACTTGCTTAGTTTACGTTAACTTATTTTTCGGTTCCGATTTATTTATTCAATCTTTATTGCACTAAAGAACAACTTATCGCACAAAAGGCGGACTTAATGCCGTAAGCATTCTCTACCAGTCAATCATTGCGCAAAGTAGACAGATTGTGGGCGTGTTGTAATTGTAATAGAGCAAAATCCGTTAAAATAGTAAAGTAGAGAGGTTTATACCCTTTACCTTTATTTAATTTTTATTGCCCATAGCCCAATATTATACATGTTAGCTAATATACAGGGTGAAAAAATCTATGGACCTTGAAGGGAAACCCTTAAGACAGGTCATGCTGTCGCTCTCATTTTCATGAAATAGGTAAATACTATTTTAATTTGTAATTTACCTAGCTTTATCCCTAATTACATGATAAATAAACTTACTTCAACCGAGAATCGAACAAACTTAAACAGTAAAAATAACTACATATTCACTACACTTTTTATTTTTACTAATCGATAGGATCAATATTAAGGATAACGATTAGTCCAGTTCAGGTAAGCTTTTCACCTTAGACTAATTTTATTTTAAAGGCAAACGACCGTATTCGTAAACGTTCTACAAGCCTGTTTTAACTAAAATGGCGTTAAATTCGTTTGTCTTTCTGTCACTTTGACATTTGTGTTCGTAAGAAAGGGACAAAGCACATTTTATTTAGCAGAGGCATATTACGTTTTATGAATAAGGGGGTAAATTTTTATTGGATAAATGTTATCATTGTTATCCTTAATATTGATTTTATCTTTTAGTAGAATAAAATGGTGCAGTGAATATTTCAGTACAGTCATTTCAGGTAAGCTTTTCATAAAATCAGTGAATGCAGCTTTATTCATCACTATCTTTAGCCTTAGGCTACATGCGATCACGGTTATTTTTTTCTTTGTATTTGTTAACTGTACCAAACGATTTTGCACGTTTGCACTCTATCAGAGACATCTATCTTTGTGAAATTATAAGTATATTTCCCTCTGTGTTTAGTGTCAGTTTAGCAGAGTAAGTAGTTTGTAGTACGAGATCCATCTGCAAATCATTGTAGTAACGGAAGTAGGTAGGTACTTTATTATTGGTATGGTTAAGAAAGAAAACGCTGCTAAAATACTGTTAAGCATACACTAAACAGTTATACAGGGTGGAAAAATCTATGGGCCCTGAAAGAAAACCACCGTAAATCCTTAACATCAGTGGCGTGCACTACATAAAGGCAGAAAGACACTGCCTACCCTACTCAAACCTGTGATATTGTTTTTTTTTTTAATTTACATCACAATTAATTAATTCCAAAATAAAAAATTGCTTAATTTGTGAGGCCACTAGACAGTCTATCTGGGGTACAGTAGTGCCCCAGCCAAGTCGAGCAAAAGAGAGAAGCACGGCTAGAGAGTAAGGGTGGGTAATTACCGGGTATATGCACCCGGTAAATATCCGTATATGGTAATAGGTGGGCTATTTCAATAGGACTTTTTCAAAAAGTTACATTTTGGTGCTGATTTTTTTCATGAAATCTTAAAAGCCTTTTTAACAGTGAGTCATTTTAAAATATTCATTATGACGCACAGTTTACGGGATAATAAATTTATTTTTTATTCAAAATAATACATGCATAGTCATACAAGTATAGTCTGGCCAGGGGAAGATGAGCCTATAAAAGAGCGGCAAACTTAATAAATGGTTTCTATGTTTTTAAGTATTTATATCTATGAAATATATCGTCGTATAGTAGTCCCATAACACAAGCTTTAATGAGCTTGCTATGAGACTAGTTTGATTTGTATAAAATTGTCCCCCAATATACAGGGTGAAATAGTATTCACCGTGCAAATTTTAGGAGGTGCTTCGGTGGGTTATCTCGTTCAAAATTGGATAATAAGTTGTATCTGAATCGCGAAAAAAATAACAGCTGTTCCATACAAACGGCGTGAGCTCAGCCGCCAAAATGTATGGAACAGCTGGTTTTTTTTATGCGATTTGGATACAACTTATTATCCGATTTTGATCGAGATGACCCACCGAATCACCTCCAAAAATATGAACGGTGAATACTATTTCACCCTGTATAGTGATGTTCGGGATAACGATGTAGGAACTTAAGGAGATGATAGACTGGACTATTAGGAAGAGTTTGACCTTACATGTAGTAAGTCCAAACAAAGGCAAAGAAAACACAGCAAATGTATTGTTTGGTTCACTAATGTATCGGCGAAAAATATTTAGCATTTTAACATTGGAAATGTTTCTTGTATTAACATTGGAAATGTTTCTTGTATCGTAGAGGGTGTAAATAGTGAAAAGTGAAACGAATCCATTTTTTTAAAGAATGGATAACGCTAGAGGCTTGAAATAATGTTTTCCTGAAAGGTCTTGGGAAGGAGCAATTTCGTAGGGTAGTTCTTGGGATTTAGGTCTTCGAGAAGATGAGCAGCACACTTGCAAAAGTTTCAGTAGAAGGTAATATAGTACGGTATATATACGGTAGAGACCGGTATCGTTAGAAAGGTCTTAACGAGCAGGTTATGAAGACGGTAAAGGTCTTGCGAAGGTGACCTTCGGTTGCGGAGCAGTGATCCTTGAAAAAGTTTTAGTAGGAGGTAATATCGTACCGTGATGAGACAGTTACCGTTGAAAAGGCCTTAATAAGCAAATTATAACGGAAAAGGTTTTTTGAGGATCGGATCTTCGGTCGGGCACGAGTGTTGAGTTTGCGCGAAGGAAGGCGGCGCGGGAAGTGTTTACTCCTGGAGATCGGGGCCCGCGAAGGCGACACGCATTCATCAACACTTCCACAGTAAAAAGTTGTGAGATATTTCGTAGAGCCAAGTCACGCATTATTCAGGCAAGTGGGGAGAATGGTCAGGTTGAACCGCAACCTTATAGCGCGCGAGCAGAGCGAGCGAAGCGAGCGTGCTGCGGCAGCGGCCGGCAAAGCGCCAGAACCGATTTTATTACTATTACATCCATATTATCCATATAAACTTAGGTTTAGGACAAATGGGCATGAGGATACATAATTATTATGACAAATAATATTAGGGAATAACACAGTAGGACAATCAAATTTCGTCCAAAATGTATTAGGCGAAACATAAATAGGGTCCTTGCCTCCTAAAAACGTTAGGACAAATGATCCCAGGATTTCCCGGTTTTTTTAACCTAGTAAAGAACCGGGACAACAAACAAAAAAAATCCCGGTTCTTTCGGGAAATACATTTTAACGTTTCTTTTAAAAGGAATAACGTACGTAACGTAACATTCCAGCTTAAAAGTTCATACTGCTCGTGCCGTCCGGCGTGCTCGGACGTTTGGCGTCACGTATCCTATTCCCTATCCTTTTCCTAGCCATGGCCAGGGCTCAGCGGTCGTCCCCTGCCTGCCCTGCCCCGCACACCGACTTCGGTTCTCTAATTTTTAAAATATGTTTAGCATAGGTATTTGTTTTGTGTTGCCTTCCAGGAGGTAACTCATGTAAAGGTTCCGACGGAAGACTAGCGCTGGCCTTCTAGGTTAGCACCATGCTGAGTCGGGCAGTCGGGGCCTTTTCGTGGACCCTGCTACTTTTAAGTTACTGTGTTTTGTTTTTTATACCTATTGTTTTGTCCACGAATAAATGTTTTCTTTCTTTCTTTCAATATAAGCAGAATATAGAATGTAGCCATGTTGAATGTTTCTTTCGTTGTGTTATAAAAGCAAGGTCAAACTGACAAAAGGAAAGTTTTGGTATGAGAATAAATAATAGCTCTTTCAAATTTTCTGCCTACCCTGTCTAAAAACTGCACCACTGATTTAGATTAGCTCAGTTTACACAGAGGGAAATATACTTATAATTTCACAAAGATAGGTGTCTCTGATAGAGTGCAAACGTGCAAAATCGTTTGGTACAGTTAACAAATACAAAGAAAAAACTAACCGTGATCGCATGTAGCCTAATAGTGTGTAGTATTTAATGTTTACCTATTTCATGAAAATGAGAGCGACAGCATGACCTGTCTTAAGGCTTTCCCTTCAAGGTCCATAGATTTTTTCACCCTGTATATTAGCTAACATGTATAATATTGGGCTATTGGCAATAAAAATCAAATAAAGGTGAAGGGAAGGAAAAATAAAATAAAATAATAAGGGTATAAACCTCTCTACTTTACTATTTTAACGGATTTTGCTCTATTACAATTACAACACGCCCACAATCTGTCTACTTTGCGCAATGATTGACTGGTAGAGAATGCTTACGGCATTAAGTCCGCCTTTTGTGCGATAAGTTGTTCTTTAGTGCAATAAAGATTAAATAAATAAATCGGAACCGAAAAATAAGTTAACGTAAACTAAGCAAGTTTTGCAACTGCAAGCAGTGTATTTTGTTTAATTATTCCTCGTAAAAATGTCCTCACGCCGGCGACGCCGCGCCGCGCCGGATTCAAAACCCAGCGCGCCGCCGCCAGGTTTTTTGGCTGCGGCGTGGATCTCTATTCACAATACACAATACTTAGGTAGGTATATACAATAATACACATGTGTTAACAATCTTTGAATTCCCATTTTCCAACTTCCATTACCTACGTCAAAGTTCAAAGTTAAATTGCATAGGTCTTCATCCCACACTTGTCAGTGTTACTCATTGCTAAATATTTTCATAATTCGTTTCACGACAAGTATATTAAAATTTAACTAGTTAGTATCAACAACTAAAAATAGAACTTAGACGCGTTAGATCGTGTCGCGAATCGCTGCGATTCGAGCGGTACCTACCTAGTATAGTACCTACGCGGCGAGCGGGAGGCCGGCGGTTTGCCCCCCTGCGTGTAACCGGCCAATCACGTTACCTGTGCGGCTCGCGTCGCGCGCGGCATTTTTAAAGCTACTTTAACAGGTGTTTGTAGAAACATTACTTGCAACGTATTTTATAAGGTGATTCGTACACTATTCAATGAAAGAGTGCTTATAATGAAAATCCCAAAACTAACTCATGAATTGGCATTTTTTTTAAATTGTTAAACAGCATTTAACCACTGAAATCCACCCTCCGTTGTTGTTTAGTGTGCGATTGGTTTCTAATGTTTGTGTCCACTACATTCATCAAAGAATGTAGGAACCTACAGCCAATTATTATTTTTGGACACGGAAAGGTAAATGAAAAATCCCCGTATATGGACCGGGTACACAATACGGACCACACGAATATCTCGCTAGATGGCGTTGTTAACGGAGTGACGCCGGCCGCATTCGACGCCCTTGAGGCGCGGCTCACCGCCAGTGATTCGCCGCGCCGCTCAGTGAACGCACGTGTCAGTTATCGACGATCAAAGCTTTTTGGCAAAATTTATGGAAAATTTTGGTGAGTTTCGTAAGGCTATTACTTTTTTCATGAAGACCGCTTATTCCTGTGCCCTCGTGTCCCAGAAACGTGATTTTGTAAATAATTCTTCTTGCTGTAGCGTGTGACGACATGTTTTACCAGTATTTTTTTGAAAAATGTTGAACGACAAATGACACCTGTTTACATTATGGACCAAGAGGGTGGTTTCAAATATGGACTAGTAGCCCATATAATGAACCTGTTCGTAATATGGACTCCTTGCTTATTCCACTCGTTAACGGTAATATTTTGTTTGTTTAAGGATATGGCGCCCAAAAAAAGGCAAACATGGGATAAACACTCCATGGCTATGGCTATATTAGCTATACGGGAAAAGAAAATGGGATTTTTGAAAGCATCAAAAACTTTTAGTGTACCAAAAACAACTCTAATAAGATTAAGTAAAAAAAATGCAGATATGGGAATAGAAGACGTGACATATTAAATTGGGAAAAAAAGCCACACTTCCAGCCAAGAACAGCCAGAAGCCAGAACAATGGATACAGTGTCCATCTTGTCAGCGTTGGGCACACGAGGAATGTGCTGGAGTAGATGGCGTTTCATTTTTATGCGAATACTGTCATAAGTAGGAATTAGATGGCGGAGAGGTTTATGATAGTATTCATTCTACATAAAGGCTGATTACCAATTTATAAATAATTATATGCAGAAAAAATGTGATAATTTTTGTTCCTAAATGACTAGGGTCCATATAATGCACCCCTAGTCCATATTAAAAACATGGTGGTCCATAAAATGTTCCACTTTTTGTTTGTGTTGATTTTGCGCTTTTTTGAAAAACTATATTTTTGTTAAAAAAATGTTACTTTATGCCATTTTTATTATGGCTAGAGAATAGCCAGATAAGTTTTTGACTGATTATTTTTTATTACATATCTTAAAACCTTTAAATCTTGTGTTTTATTTATCGAAATGTATATGGTAGTCCATATATGGGGATTTTCCTCTATTATCAAAGTTATGATGAAGTAAATAATATTTTATCAAAAAAAAGAAAAATAAAATATATACATTTTTTTTACCGATTTTTAGAAATTTACAAATTTTCAATTATTTATTAAAACATCTGAATCACTGTTTTTTTTTCGGATTTAGTACTGTCGTTATTACTAGAATTATAATTAATCTGTTACGCAGAAAAAAACAGCAATTATAAATTATTTCCATTTCGCTATAACTAGCGGACCGCAAAATGACTAGACTTAAATGAACTGATATAAAATGATCCAATTATAAAACTATATTATATATATAAAACTTAATTAAATACAATGTTGAGACTTAGGTATAGCACTTTTTCACTGTGGCGTTGATTATCCCAGCCCCTGTTCAATTGTATAAATAAATTCAGGTGTTTCATTGAATACACAATATATGGACGCATTTGGAAACAAAGCAATTTTTTTTTATATGCCGTGAAAGATTACTAAATTACGTATGGCACGGAAACGTGGTCGCTTACTATGGGCCTCATAAGAAGGCTCAAAGTCACCCAAAGGGCAAAAGAGAGGGCTATGTTGGGAATTTCTCTGCGCGCTCGCATCAGAAATGAGGCTATCCGCACCAGAACCAAGGTAACCGATATAGCCCTCCGAATCGCTAAGCTTAAGTGGCAGTGGGCACATTGCACGTAGAACCGAGGGCCGTTGTGGCGGAAAGGTTCTCAAGTACCACGTACCGGAAGGCGCAGCGTGGGTAGGCCCCCCATAAGGTGGACCGATGACCTGGTAAAGGTCGCGGGAGTCCGCTGGATGCGCGTGGCGCAGGACCGGTCATTGTGGCACTCTTTGGGGGAGGCCTATGTCCGGCAGTGGTCGTCTTTCGGCTGATATGATGATATAGCCCTCCGCATCGCTAGGCTTAAATGGCAGTAGGCACATTGCACGTAGAACCGATGGCCGTTGTGGCGGAAAGGTTCTCGAGTGGCGACCACGTACCGGAAGGCGCAGCGTGGGTAGGCCCCCCACAAGGTGGACTGATGACCTGGTAAAGGTCGCGGGAGTTCGCTGGATGCGGGTGGCGCAGGACCGGTTACTGTGGCACTCTTTGGGGGAGGCCTATGTCCAGCAGTGGACGTCTTTCGGCTGCCCTCCGCATCGTTAAACTTAAGTGGCAGTGGGCACATTGCACGTCGAACCGATAGCCGTTGTGGCGGAAAGGTTCCCATGTGGCGACCACGTACCGGAAGGCGCAGCGTGGGTAGGCCCCCACAAGGTGGACTGATGACCTGGTAAAGGTCGCGGGAGTCCGCTGGATGCGGGTGGCGCAGGACCGGTCATTGTGGCACTCTTTGGGGGAGGCCTATGTCCAGCAGTGGACGTCTTTCGGCTGATATGATGATATGATGATGATGACTAAATTATGTATCTCGGTGCAAAATATCAGACTGGTCATTGTGGCACTCTTTGGGGGAGGCCTATGTCCAGCAGTGGACGTCTTTCGGCTGATATGATGATGACTAAATTATGTATCTCGGTGCAAAATATCAGACTGGTCATTGTGGCACTCTTTGGGGGAGGCCTATGTCCAGCAGTGGACGTCTTTCGGCTGATATGATGATATGATGATGATGACTAAATTATGTATCTCGGTGCAAAATATCAGACTGGTCATTGTGGCACTCTTTGGGGGAGGCCTATGTCCAGCAGTGGACGTCTTTCGGCTGATATGATGATATGATGATGATGACTAAATTATGTATCTCGGTGCAAAATATCAGACTGGTCATTGTGGCACTCTTTGGGGGAGGCCTATGTCCAGCAGTGGACGTCTTTCGGCTGATATGATGATGACTAAATTATGTATCTCGGTGCAAAATATCAGACTGGTCATTGTGGCACTCTTTGGGGGAGGCCTATGTCCAGCAGTGGACGTCTTTCGGCTGATATGATGATATGATGATGATGACTAAATTATGTATCTCGGTGCAAAATATCAGACTGGTCATTGTGGCACTCTTTGGGGGAGGCCTATGTCCAGCAGTGGACGTCTTTCGGCTGATATGATGATGACTAAATTATGTATCTCGGTGCAAAATATCAGACTGGTCATTGTGGCACTCTTTGGGGGAGGCCTATGTCCAGCAGTGGACGTCTTTCGGCTGATATGATGATGACTAAATTATGTATCTCGGTGCAAAATATCAGACTGGTCATTGTGGCACTCTTTGGGGGAGGCCTATGTCCAGCAGTGGACGTCTTTCGGCTGATATGATGATATGATGATGATGACTAAATTATGTATCTCGGTGCAAAATATCAGACTGGTCATTGTGGCACTCTTTGGGGGAGGCCTATGTCCAGCAGGGGACGTCTTTCGGCTAATATGATGATGACTAAATTATGTATCTCGGGGCAAAATATCAAACTGGTCATTCTGGCACTCTTTGGGGGAGGCCAATGTCCAGCAGTGGACGTCTTTCGGCTGATATGATGATATAGCTCTCCGCATCGCTAGGCTTAAGTGGCAGTGGGCACACGTTATTGTGGCACTCTTTGGGGGAGGCCTATGTCCAGCAGTGGACGTCTTTCGGCTGCCCTCCGCATCGTTAAACTTAAGTGGCAGTGGGCACATTGCACGTCGAACCGATGGCCGTTGTGGCGGAAAGGTTCTCAAGTGGCGACCCCCCCCCCTCTGCCGCCCCCGCCCTTGCCCCCCCTCATGCTCCGCCCTCCTACTCTCCCTCCTCCCCCTCTCCTACTCTCACTCCTACACCTCCCCTCCTGCCCCCCCCCTCACAACACATGTTACGCGAGCGGGTCAAAAGTTACGAAAAATGTAAGAAATTTAACCATCACTTTATTCGGTATCCGATACTTGGACCGAAATCATTGAGGCCGTTTTATCGGTCACCGTAATTGTACGGCTCATTATTCGGTCAGGTACCTTTACTTGAAACGGTCAACCTACGGGTACCGTTACTGTTGGATATCTTTTCAATTGGTACCTTTATTTTAGGGTACCGGTCTTTTGCGGTTTTTTCACCATAGCGGTACCGTTTAAAAGGGTACCCATTAAATTTGATTTATTCGGGTACCGATACTGTTGGATACTTTTTCAATTGATACCTTTATTTTAGGTTACCGGTCTTTTGCGGTTTTTCAGTCCCTGACGGAAAGGCTCCAATGCAGCAAAATTAAGAACTGGTCTTAAAATGGCTGATGACTTGCCATAAACAACCTACTTAATTTGGACGGGTAATGGTTTATGTGCCACAACTTCATACTATATAAACCAGTTGTGGCACATAAAAAAAAGTGGAACTATGACAAGGACAATGAATGATATTTCGCTTTCTGTCACACTTATGGAGATTTGTATGCTACCAGCTCGCTCGCACGTGGTATTATTTTTACCATAGCCTGTCCAGAGTATTATAGGTTCATGGGCAAAACATTTTTGACGTCTAAAAACCACGGAAACATGGTGCAGCGGACGCGGCTTAAGGCATGCAACTCACTGGCGCGGCCTGTGGTGGCGGACAATAGTAAATTTGACAGCTTTACTATTGTCCGCCGCGGCCAGGCCGCGCCAGTGTGATGCAGGCTTAACACTAGCATACAATCATAACTATGAAGTAGTTCCACATTCGTTATGGTCCTTCAAGTCGGTTGCCGCGTTGCCGGTGCTGGATTGCCGGGTGCACAGCACGGTTAGCACAAGACGGCGCGCGAGTTCTCTCGCAATATCCGTCTCTATCTAAGTTTTCTAATAAGAGAGAGTCGACGACGAATGCAGCTGGGGCAGCATAAGGAGACGCTACGTGATTCGGCCCGTGCGGATACGTTTCGGAAGCACGGCGGCCAACCAAATCAAGGTCACTCAATACTAGGTTTTCTGTGATCTTGCTTGGACGTCCGCCGATATCGGCCCGTGTCTCCTAAAAGCTGACGCCACACGTATGATATGGGCGGACGGCCGAGGACGCCGATTTCGTTCGTCCGGCGGCTGCTATAGATAACAAAAATACGAATTCATCTGTCCTCACTAGCGCCATTACCTGATATGTTAGCGGTGGAAATTTACGTAGTTGTAGTCAACTTAAACCTAGAGGACACTAGTTGTTACCTTTTCGATTGATTGTTGTCACAACAATTTGCTATGGGTAGTTGGAAACTTGGAATGAGACAGCAATACTTTAGCAAGCTATTAGATTAGCAAGGTGTATAATGGACTTAAGTGGGTGTAATTTTTTTTTATTTCACCCTAAATTATAATTTTTGTTAAAGGAAAACATCGTGAGGAAACCGGTCTTATATAAGGTCTAGTTTTTCTTCTGGGTTGGAATTAAGGTCAGATGGCAGTCGCTTTCGTAAATCTAGGGATGTCACACACGGTATATGCCTGAGAGAAAACTTGGTAAACAGGTACCTACTTTGATAAACAATAGCCCAGTTCTTCAAGAAAACCTCACAAAGATCACTTAATATCAGGCCCTCAAACTCCAACCCGCTGATAAGACAGGCCCCGGACTATATCCCTGAGCTCGCCCAGGAAAAGTGTCCGACGTCCGAGGCACGTCCAATCAGATCCTGACAATCCCCCAAAGGTGGCCCAAATTGAAGCAAGAGAGATAGAGGAGATGCTCTGAAGCCGGCTTCAGGCACAACAAGCCGGTCGTCGCATGGCGACTCGTTACGAGTACAGGCCTTCCATTAAGAGGCTTGCAAATGTTTACCAAGTTACCAACATCCTTCCCAATGGGAGAACGTGCGTAGGACTGATCGCGATGTTTTGGCAATCCACCTCACCAGCACGTCTAGCATGGGACGGCCGCGGCATACTCTCGATTTTTATCGCACTATACCTACTGTTCTAAGTGTTCTAATAACAGAGAGACGGATAGTGCGAGAAAAATCGAGAGAGCTCGCGCGCCGTCGCGTATTAGCCGTGCTGGCCCTATATGCGGAGATGAGAGGTCCCAAAAAACAAGCGAATGGCGCCACTGGAGGCCAAACTTACAGATTGAGCAGTCATTTTTTAATGCTTTGACTACTTACTCTTAATTGAGCTTAACTGCCCGGCTCGGTGCAAGTAAGATTCGTTCAACATAAATTACCTACACTTAAGTATACGTTGAGAATGCAAAATATTTCGCGTTTAAGTAGTGCTGGCCATAGACACTGCTTTAGCGCGAAATAATTAGGAAAGCTAGGTGTTGAAGTTTATCACTTAATCAGGTAATTAGCTGGGTAACTAATTGTTACATACCTATATAATAATAATAGAAGGTGCTTCTAAATTAGATGTCAATACTTTCAGAACTGATTGATAGTCTTAGAAGTAGACTTAAATATAGATTCAGATTCAGATTCAGATTCAGATTCAGATTATTTATTTCTCAATAGTCATATGACATGATTTCAATATACAGAAAACAGAACATACACATACTGAGATCGTCAAATTGTACGATAAGAATTATCATATTAATATGTATTAACTATTATTATTTATAAAGCAATATATAAATTATTCATTCAATTATTCAATTATTATTATCTACAGAACTAAAATTAAGAATGTCAAAGGTACAACAGGTATGGGATTACATAATAAATTTAAAGATATTTAGCATCTAGGAATTCGTTTACAGTGTACAGCGTTCTCGTAAGGAGCAGTTTCTTTACACTGTTACGGAAAGTACTGATGTTCATTTCCGATTTTATGGCTATGGGCAGCTTGTTATATAATTTTTGACCCATGGATCGGGGGAATTTTTTTGCCATATTTAACCTACAATTAATCTGCTTTAAGTTGTCAGCGTATCTCGTCGGACGTGTGGCATCATCTCCGACCCGTTTAAATTCACGAGGATTATTTCGAACATACATAACAATTTCTAAGATATAAATAAATAAATAAATATTAGGGGACAATCTTACACAAATCGACCTAGTCCCATAGTAAGCTCAATAAGGCTTGTGTTATGGGTACTAGACGACGATATATATAATAGATAGAAATACATAAATAGATAGAAAACATCCATGACTCAGAAACAAATATTCATGCTCATCACACAAATATTTGCCCTTACCGGGATTCGAACCCCGGACCTTCAGCTTCGTAGGCAGCGTCACTACCCACTAGGCTAACCGGTCGTCTAAAGATATATGTTGCCACCGATGTTAAGATTTGCAGGTTCTTGAAGTGTTCTCTGCAGCTATCATCATATTTTGCATTAACCAAGACTCGAATAGCACGTTTTTGCATTTTCAGGACACGTTCATTATCAGTTGAATTCCCCCATAGAATAATACCATAATATGACAGGATTGAATTATGCATAGTAGGCCTCTTTCAAATTATCTCTCGAAATCAATGGTCTTAATTGCTTGAGTAAATATACACCTTTTGCCAACTTTCCACATATTGAGTCGACATGCTTTTTCCACGAAAATATATATGATCTAGTTCGAATCCTAATAATCTTGCATTATGTACACTTTTAGTTACTGTTCCATTAGGGAGAGTTACTTCAATTGTATCTAGATCTCTGTGCCGCGTATTGAATTTCATTATGCAGGTTTTCTCCGAATTTAGCTTCATCCCATTAATCTTGAACCAGTATTCTAATTTGAGCAACGTGTCATTAATCTTTTTAATTAACTTTTCATCACAGTCATCATTCACAACAATTGTTGTATCATCTGCATATAATATAATTTCACCATCGATGTCCAATTTTGCTATGTCATTTAAGAAAATAGAAAACAGTGTATTTCCTAATGATGACCCCTGTGGTACACCGATTGTGGTCAATAGCGCTTGAGATCTGTAGCGCTTTCCATCAACTTTTATCTCAACCAGTTGTTCTCGGTCCGATAGGAATGATTTTAGTAGTTCTTGACTTTGTTTTCTTATGCCATATGATTGCAGTTTACCTAACAATAGCTCATGGCTCACAGTATCAAATGCTTTTGATAGGTCTATAAACTTGAAGTTTATGTGAGTTTTTGGAGAAAAATAGGAAAACAACAGTGCCACTTAATAATAACACCCTGCTAATGAGATAATCAGAATTCAATGATTTTATTTATTTTATTGGTAGGTACTTATTGAAAATTATGAAAAGCTTACCTTCTAACATTCCCGCCAATCTTAATCAATGTCATCGATGAGAAACAAGGGCGCTCACTTGACAGAAAGTGATTTAACCACCTTCTCAGTTAAATGCACAGGTGATTTTAAGTTTGTAACTATTTCGGAAAATTAAAACAACAATTTGATACAAAAAGTTTACTTAAGTAATTCCTATTTAAAGTACCTAGAAAATATTTTGATGTAAGTTGACATCTCACCTCTGTCGCTAAGCAAGTAAGACAGAGACACAGAGACCCAGAGACAGAAGACAGAGTGCGAGTTAGGGTATGCGCGCACGAGCAACTTTTGTCTTCGCGACTATTTTGTCTCTCACATCACGGAGCACGGAGCCGCATCGCTACGTGTGCGCACTTCCATACTAACCCATAGACTTATGTGAGAGACAAAATAGTCGCGGAGACAAAAGTTGCTCGTGCGCGCATACGAACGAACTTAGTTTTCGATTCGCGGTAGCCGTTCAGTATCGATATCGATGAAGTACGTTGTTTCTAGGAATTGTAATTATGTAACAAGCGTATAGCCGTACTTTTGGATGGATCCGGGAAATATTACCTAGGAATGAAATATTTCCTCTTGCAGCTGGACACATACACGATGGCATAATGAACTCGCTTTCTGACCTGTTTTTAGGGTTCCGTAGTCAACAAGGAACCCTTATAGTTTCGCCATGTCCGTCCGTCTGTCTGTCTGTCCGTCTTCGGCTTAGCTCAGTAACCATAACTCCTAGAAAACTGTAATTCGGCATGGGTATATAAATTATATGTAAACTGTTACTTAAGATTGTCACAACAGATGAATGTGTAGATATGTAGTAGATATGTATGTATTCTATAACCCCAAACTATGATTCCTCAATTTTTTAAATTTGGTTATCTACCTATAGCCCTCTAGTACGAGTTAAGCTGGTCCTGCATGCAAAAAATAGAGCGAAACCCCAACGTCATTCATCTCCCTATCTCACTCAGTCTTAGGGCCGGTTAACACATTGATAAAGTGACTAGTTCGAGTCCATACAACAACTACTCGCACATTGCAGCAAATGTATAAACTCGCACTAATCACTAATCAAAGTCTAAACAGCCCATTATGGCCGCTCCACACGATGGGCCATCCTGACCCATCATACAGGACGCAACTATATGCGTTAAAGGGAGTAAGACATATTTATGTCTCGTTCTACCGCATAGCCGCGTCCGGTATGATGGGTCAGGATGGCCCATCGTGTGGAGCGGCCATTATAGCCTGCGTCCCGCGGTGGCCTGGAATGCGGATTCCCTTGTCCATCGTGTGGCACGCCTTTAGGTACTTATCGCACACTACAGGAGACGCAATCGGAAGGAGGCATCTCCCTATATATTTTCCTTAACCTCATGGATCCCCCGCTCCTCACTTGAGGATATAACATTTAAAAAAATCTGCAGTCTAACGTCAATCCGTTTTAACAAGTTTACACGCATAGAACGTTTCCAAACGAAACTGTCAACCTGAAAAATAAACACAGTCACAAATGGCCAATCAGCGATCAGTTTTGCGAGGGGAAAACTTCATGATTTTTTTTACTCATTTTCCGACATCTAGAGATTGTACTTATCAGTTTTGCCACAATCGATGTCTCCAGGATCCAGGAGGTTAATATATTCGACTTTACAAGTTAACAAACTTGAGTCAATGAACAAAGTCAAGAGAGCAGGATCGAAGTTTCGAATTTACTTTGGGGTTAAATTGTTAGACCTATTTTAACAAAATGAACGCCGACTGCCATAGATTTCAAGGCTTATTGAAACTTATGTAAAGTTAACATTAAAATCGTTGTTTTGACTTTGCGTTTGGGTAGATTTAACTGGTTAGCTGAATGAAAAATCTAATTGCCGTTCTTTATTCTCAATTTTATTTTTACTATGTATGTTCCCCGATTAGATACTCGAAGATGCCTGAACCGATGGGCCATGTGCTCTTGGTGACATGTGGAAATGTTAATTTGTGGCTCATTCATCCCCTAAGAGTGTTTAAAGGGGGTTTGAACTTCGTATACATCAAGACGTATCTTTATTACTTAAAAGAAGATTCCAACCTTGCTTGTGTTAACCTTTTTGCTTACCAATAAATCATTTTTCAGTTTAATTTTCAAGACAATTTTAAAAGTAAAACATTTGTAACTTCGATGTGTGGCTTGCTATACGATATGAAAGTAGGTAGTTACTGAATGAAAGTCGGTTAAAAGGCTGACAAGACCTAATTGGTGAAATTGATGTTATTTAAGCATTTTATTGAGAAAAACTATTTGTTCTAGCACATCAAATAAAATATATGTTAATATACACCATATTTCAAAGACCGTGGACGGGCTCGATACATAATGGACGAAATCGGCTCTATAGAAAATAATTGCAAAGATTGGTCTTAAAATTACATTAAACGGTTATGTCTTTATTTTTTTACGTATGGGTCTGCAATTAAAAACATGAAATCAACATATTCATACCTAAACCGCTAGCGAGTCATATTTCACAAATAATCCACCCTTTTTTTTATTTCAATAGTTATGTAGGTACTATTATCTTCAAAAACCGGGCCGCCCAGTATAACACTCGCTCTCGTTTACTCCGATACAAATAGACAGTGTGCGCGCTATCCAAAATCCTCAAGGGCATTTTGGTGTTGACAGCGTCTTAAACCTTTGTTTTTAAAGTAAATTATTCAACTTCGTAAAGTTAGGAGTGAATACGTATAACTACAGACGCTACTATCGCTCCGATAAATGTATCCCATGAGCTTTTTCAATGGCATTGAGTCCGTGTCGAGTTTTATAGAGCGATATTTATTTTATATTATTTTTATACGCGTGGACTTGGACTTTGCCCTGTGAAAATTACAGAATAAATCTACTGTCGTGTTAAAGGTGTTATTAACTCTATCCTGAGCCCCGCACACTCGTAACAATATTATCCCCGGGTTTGCCTGGGTTATTTGCAATACGCGGGCGAAGCCGCGCGGGCAGCTAGTTAGGCATAGGTTTAAAAGTTTAAAGTTGCTTCCCTTTTATTTGCCCACCCTGACTGTATTCCGTGTACCTACATTACTCTATGATGGCTGAGGTGATCGTAGAGTGCCTACGTACGAGTGAAACCGAGATCGTTCCTAAGGGTCGTGCGTTTGGATTTCACCATAATGTGAATTTTGATTAATTTGTGTTTTTTTCATTTTTATACAACGACGGTGGCAAACAAGCGTATGGCCCGCCTGATGGTAAGCGGACACCGCAGCCTATAGATGCATGCAACTCCAAAGGCGTTGCCGACCCTTGATATGTTTGAGGATTCGATGTGTTGAGAGCTGAAGGAACAATTCCCTCGCTCTCAACACAACGCATCCTCGGGAGCTTTTGCGACCTTGCTCACCTCCAGGAACACAACACTACTACAGAGCAAGTAGTAGTGTTATAATGGCTGTGGTCTTCTGCAAGGCGGAGGTACTTCCCCAGTTGGGCTGCTCCAAATTCGAGCGGGATGACATTTCGCTGTGCCCACGTACCCTACCTCACCGAGTAGAGTAGGTATACTTACCGACAAAACATCTAGTGACCTTTACAAATGAAAAATGTTATCCGAAGAGGGTCAAACTTTACCATTTTTGTTATACGGGATACCTACCTGACAGCGGGAAGTTGCGTAGGTACCTACTATCGCTTGCAAATAGATCGGCACGGCCAGAGTTACAAAAATATGTACCTATACACGATCTTAATGTTAAGGCAATAAACAGTAAGGTCTGTTGCGTCTTTCGCCGTATCTTTTGCTTTATAGTCGACTATGTGTGTACACAATCCAGACTATTTGAAATATATGATTATTGATTTGAAAAACAAATTCTTTAATTTGACAATGACCACATGGTTCGACTCGTAAATCATTTCACGGTAGGTTACTGTAACCATTTACTTATAAGTAAGTAAATACATACTTCTAAAGAAACAGTATATCCTATTCTTCTCGTAATTATATTTTATGCGCCACACTGTACTTCAACGCTTAGATTATTACAATTTTCCTCGAATATCAGTATACATGAAAAAGGAGGTCTATCTGACCCAACTTATTGGATAGTAATGAAAACAGTTGATGCGCGCGTATTTTCTGGCATTAAGGATTAGCGGGCTTGGAACGAGCGCGCAGCACAAATGTAAATTAGATTTCAATTTAAAACGTGAAGTCATATGCTTCCACAGGTGTAGAGAGATAGGCGTGCTCGAAATGTTTTCGCTGTGCCTAAGAAAACCGGTGGCCATAAATCATTTATGTAAACAGGCAACAACAATGAAGCAAAATATAGAGTGCCCTACGGAACCCGACACCGGACGTAGTAGCGACTTCCCGTTGGTTTTGGCTTTACCTCCCGTTTCTACGGGCCAGCTTTCTATATAGGTACTATTACCGAGAGAAAGTAGGACGGCTCAAATATACCCACACGTATACCAATCTAATGGCTTCCACTAAAATGGAAAACCGTTTTGTACAAACAGTACTTTTGCATCGTTCGCACGCTACCGATGCATGTCATCGAAATAAAAACATTTCGTTTAAAGCGTGAGCTGGCGTTCTATGCTCCTATCAATTTGTCACAACAACCACCTTCTAATCTAAGTACCTAAATGATTTGAATGTTTGCCGTCTCTTTCCATCTTATAACTGCGTCTCTAGGTTCTTGTGATAAATTGCTAGGTGTATAGGTATATACCTAACGGCTTTTATTCTGAACGCGCTCACCCGTCAGTCACGCCTTAAGAAACTAGACATCATGAAACGGCGTCAAGAAATATTTGTCGGTAAACGGTGAGGTGAGGTTAAGTTGCAGAATAGCGGGGCTGATTACGCTTAGATAGTTAATACGAATCGCGGCGTAAAGAGATATTAGGGGTGACGGGTGAAATCAGGTTAAAACAAGTTACAGAATAGCGGGGCTGATTACGCTTAGGTAGTTAATACGAATCGCGGCGTTGAGATATATTAGGGGTGACGGGTGAAATCAGGTTAAAACAAGTTACAGAATAGCGGGGCTGATTACGCTTAGGTAGTTAATACGAATCACGGCGTTGAGATATATTAGGGATGAGGGGTGAAATCAGGTTAAAACAAGTTACAGAATAGCGGGGCTGATTACGCTTAGGTAGTTAATACGAATCGCGGCGTTGAGATATATTAGGGGTGACGGGTGAAATCAGGTTAAAACAAGTTACAGAATTCAAAAAACGTTTATATTCTGCCCCACCCGCCATATTCCCCTGATTTAGCACCCCGTGATTTTTAACCTTTTTCCAAAAATTAAAGAAGAATTAAAAGGAAAGCGATTTGAGAACAAAGAAGATTGCCTTGGAGAAGGAGCCCTGCTTGCGTATAATTATGAAATTTCTGAGGTGTCAAAAGAAGAGTGGTCATCAGTATTTTCCAAGTGGTTTAGACGGATGGAAAAGTGTATAAGTACGTGTTCACGGTGAATACTTCGAAAAAATAGATAGGAAACTGTAATAAAGAATAAACTCTGTAACTTTTGAGTATCTAATTTCTTTTGGCATGACCCTCGTAGTTTGTATTGACTGGGTCTTTAAATTGTATCAAGTACCTAAGCCTCTCACAGACTGGCCGGGCCTGCGGCGGCGGTCAATAGAAAATTTGACAGCCAATGACAAATTTACTATTGACCTCCGCGGCCAGGCCACGCCAGTGTGATTCGGGCCTTATAGACAAAAAAAAAATGGAACAAAAATGGGTTTTTACAACATTAAAGTTTTTTCTTTTTTGATATGTCATTGGAGGCATTTTAAATAATAGATACTTATGAAAAAGTTAGAAAATTTTAGTTGGGGCTTTCGGCTTTATTGAAATATTTTAGTTTTTGCCAATTACTATGTCAATATAGAATTAGAGTTACAAAAAACTGTAACATATCCAATAACACTTAATTTTTTATACAATCTGCATTCTGGTGAACGTAAAAATGCAAATTATTTTGTAAATAAATAATTAGAGTAGCTGATATTTCAAAATTACAATGTTATCGATCCACTTAACATATTGGGTAAAAGTTAGAAATGTAGACAATGCCTTGTCTAGATATTGATTTCCCGTTAAGCAGTAAAGCCAATATTGAATTAAAGTTTGTAGAGTTAATAGTAAACGGTCATGACCAGGGAGCGTACATTTCATGCCGGTTTCGTCATAATGACGTATTCATATAAAAACACAGGGTGATTCAAAAAACGAAGTGACACGACTTAGTAACCGTAAACGTATTTAGTAACTAATAATTTATTTTTAATTACTTATAGGCCACAACAACGTGTCTATCGATGCTATCATGAAATTGGTCAAGTCCATGTTAAAATCAAACTGTGTTTCTTTATGTTCCTCATGTTCTTTGTGTTTTATTGTTTGCAAATGTAATTTGATGTTGCTTGCTTTTGGTGGCAAACTTTGCTGACAGCAGGAACAATAAATTTGTTTATTATCTATAACTAAACATGGATTTATTTGGCACAATAATTTTATAGCCTCCATGGCGACTTAGGCCACTAGCAAAGCATTAAGTTTCCTGATCTTATTAAATTTAACTGAAATGTTGTTTCCGCATGTCTCTTATTTGTGACAAAGAGTAAACTTTGATGTGACAATGTCAGATAAAGTTCTTTCAATGTCCGTCTCAAGTGTCAATATATTAGATCTACTTAAACGGAAGAGGTTGATTAGATAACAGTGATTAATCATTGATTAATCACATTTTCCATTATTGGGTACGGATAAATAAACGTTCGTTATGCCGTTGCTCTTTTCAAACTTTTTCCATCCTGTATGTAGCTTGACGTCATACGCCTGTCATCGGCATGAAATGTACGCTCCCTGGTCATGACAATGATCTCAGTTACCAAACAAAAGTTAAGCAATATCCGTAAATTAATACATTTAAAAATCGGCCAAGTGCGTGTCGGACCACGCGCAGTGTAGGATTCCGTAGTTGCCTGTCTTTCTTAGTTACATCGACACGCGCGCGCCAACTCAATGGTTGCGTCAGCCGAATTTCTACGAAAGTTGGCCTTTCTAAGTACATTTTAAGTTGGTCGACTATTACTCGGTAACTAGTTATGCCTAATACTTAGCCGTGATAGTTTTCCTTTTAAATTCATTATATATTTTAAGAAACGTGGTACTCGACTGGAAAAGCATACAACTATCTCTATACCAATTTTCATCTAAATCGGTTCATACAAAATTTGCACCCCTATTTAACCCACTTAGGGGTAGGTTTTTCCAAAACCCTAAAATTACTATTCTTGTACTGTGATAAGGAGTCCGTAGACGAAGTTTCACGTCTCTCACTTGAAATTTTACTCCATCCTCATATAAACTTTCAACCCCTTTTTACCCCCTTGGAGGTGGAATTTTCTAAAACGCAGAAAGTACTTTTTTGGATTCTAATAAGTAATCTTTCTACAAAGTTTCCAGTTTCTAGTTCATAAAAATAATGTTTTGCCCATACAAACATTGCACCCTTATTTAACCCACTTAGGGGTGGGTTTTTCCAAAACCCTGAAATTTATTTTCTTGTATTGTGATAAGGAGTCTATACATAAAGTAACACGTCTCTCACTTAAAATTTTACTCCATCCTCATACAAACTTTCAACCCCCTTTTTGCCCCCTTGAGGGTGGAATTTTCAAAAATCGCTTCTTAGGGGTAGGTTTTTCCAAAACCCTAAAATTACTATTCTTGTACTGTGATAAGGACGAATACACGAAGTTTCACGTCTCTCACTTGAAATTTTACTCCATCCTCATATAAACTTTCAACCCCCTTTTTACCCCCTTGGGGGTGGAATTTTCTAAAACGCAGGAAGTACTTTTTTTGGATTCCAATGAGTAATCTTTCCACAAAGTTTCAAGTTTCTAGTTCAAAAAATAATGTTTTCCCCATAAAAACATTGCACCCCTATTTAACCCACTTAGGGGTCGGTTTTTCCAAAACCCTAAAATTACTTTTCTTGTATTGTGATAAGGAGTCCATACACAAAGTTTCACGCCTCTCACTTAAAATTTTACTCCATCTTCATACAAACTTTCAACCCCCTTTTTGTCTGCGTTATATAACCTACCTAATGTGAAAAAAACAGCTTTCTAGGTTCAACAGTTTGGGCTGGGCGTTGATTTAAGTGAGTGAGTCAGTCAGTCAATCATGACTTTACGTTTATATATTTAGATTATGTAACTTTTCGAACGAGCGTTACGACAAATTAACTGTCATTTTCCCAAACAAAAAATGTAATTGAGATCTATCTGAACATACGGTTCATACCTGATACGTTTTATTGTTATGCTAACGTGATGTTTTGGTACATTTGGGCCATAGAACCTATCGTAGGCTAGGTTGCCGTACGGTGTAGGAAGCGTTAATACAATCGACCAGCACGGCTTAGAGAAGAAGAGAGGGACGGATAGTGCGAGAAAAATCGAGAGAGCTCGCGCGCTGTCTTGTGATAGCCGCGCAGCAAGAGCAAAATTCGATTTTTATTGACAATCTTGAACATGGCGGCCGGGGCGAATTTTAATCTGAAGAAGTACTTGGAGACCTAAGTCAGCTATTAAATTTTACAGGTAAGTGGCCATATTACGAAAATATCGGCGGTTCTACTAGCAATCAATTTTGGTCTAAAATCAGAGTAAAACTTGTTAGATTCTAACAACGCTCAAATAGGTTTATTTCGATCATTAGTAAGTGTGTATTGTTCATTTTGTAAGTAAACACTAACATTAAGGGCTAATAAAAAATGTGTAAACTTCTACCTAGGGTGACCATTCCGTTCTCGTGCGTGGTATTTCTTCGTATTGTAAGGAGCAAAATGTATCATTTATCATGACAATTTTAATCATAGTTTGTAATAATGCAGTTCGAATTTGTATAATTATTATTTATTTTAATTTATATTGATTATTTCAGATTTCCAAAAGATGAAGAAAGGACGCAACGCAATATTGGCTATTGATTGTGGCCTATAAAGGGAAGGTTTCCAGAGGTTTGAAAATGTGTAGCTTGCATTTGAAGGCGGAAGCAACTAATATAAAACAGCACGTCTATCATGAGACGGCCGCGACACACTCATCTCTTATTAGAACACTTAGAACAAGAGGTATAGTGCGAGAAAAATCGGGCATGTCGCGGCCGTCTCATGATAGACTCGCTGAACTCCTTATCAACAGTGCTACTCCATTTTCACATGTACACAATTCGAGTTGTAAACTCTGTCTTTTTATTTTCCATTTTTTCTATTGATAACCTTTCCTACCTTATACAGTGAATGTTTAATCACTGTCAGTATGCGCTGGAGCCTGAGATTCGATGGGCGTTTATGTACATGAAGCTAATAAAATTGAACTGACTCGACTGTACCTGTGGTGTGTGGATTTGTCGGTCTGGCCAGTGATTTAAATCGCTGGATTGATGCGCGAGTGGAGTTTGGTGCATTCGGTTAGCTTCTTACACCATATAATTACTTAACTCAACACATCTAAAACAACACTAGCAACTTATTACTAATTTTAATATAACTGCTCTCTTATTGTACAAATGGCTGCTGCTGTCAAAGTCTCGGCAGCTACATATATCGACTTACTCATAATAAATCTAAACTAGACATAAGAAGCAATGTAATAAAAAAAAATTGTAAAATGTATTTGAAGATAATAAGATACCTATCTGTCTTTTTGATTATTTATTCATCCTAGGTAGTAGGATGATGTAATGAGAATAATTTGCATACATGAGTATCAAGTATCTTAAAATTCGTCAGTTATTCCTAACGTATGCAGAATCATGGACACCCTAAAAGAAAGAGATGACAGGAAGACGTGACGTCATTCAAGGTAATTTTTTCTTGCTTCAATCGAATGTTGGAAAAGCAAACTCCAGTCTCGATATGTAAGCTTCTTGGGCACTAGACGACGATAAACATACTTATGTAGATAAATAAATACTTAAATACATAGAACATATCCATGACTCAGGAACAAATATTCGTGCTCATCACACAAATAAATGCCCTTACCAGGATTCGAACCCGGGACCTCCGGCTTCGTAGGCAGGGTCACTACCAACTAGGCTACGGAGGTCGTCAATTACAAGTCAAAATGTATAAGTCGTGGTTGGTCCCATGTTGCTGTCAGGAATTTTAGACATATGTCAGGAATGCGGCCGGAAAAGGGAAATGTCAGGAATTTTCGGCAAATAAATGAACCTATAAAATTTTATAAACTAAACTTTTATTTTTAATCACAATAACAAAAAAGGTAAAGCCACAAGTACTTTGGAGTTTCATAAATTGTAACTTATAAATAATCGTAATTATCTTTTTACGATATAAACATAAAAAAACGGCCCACGACGTGTCAGGAATTTTGGCCGAAAATCAGAAATTTTGTCAGGACTTTTGAAATTTGTATCTGGTAACCCTAGTCCCATAGAAATAGTTGTTCAGTATGATCACCTTATTCGCTTTTGGTCATTTCGGATCATGACCCCGAAGTCACACAGTATAATTTACTAACATAAATACATATATATTATACTTAGTACTAAATATCAATGTACTTATTATTCGCTTTTCATACAAAACGTTATTTGACATTCGCAGGCTAACGCCGTGAATAGTTTTCCCAAAATATGACGTCCTGAACGAAATTCTCAAATTGTTCTCGTTTATACAAGTTTTTTTCTAGGAAAGGGGGAATTTCGCGCAAATGGAAAGCCAATTTATGAAAGTTTGTTACATAAGTTTCTTAAATATCACGTCGTTAACCTGCGAATGTCAACTAACATTTTGTATGGAAAAAGAACCACCTTAAGCAGCATACCCTTGAAAGAGGTTTTACTCTGTGCTTGCCTGATTGTGGATGGGAGAATTGGGAGAGCATTCCATGTGTGAATTGCCTGAAGGGTAAAAGGAGTTGGATGTGAAACCCATTTCAAGCCTGAACGAATTTTTAATTTTTTTGTAACGTTCACGTTTTTTTAAATATAATTTACTTGCGAATTTTAATGGTTTTTGTAACAATTCCAATTTTAATGAGCGCGGAACCGTGGCGTTTTCCGGTCGGTCTTCAATCCGTAAAATATAGGATTCACCACAAATACCGTAAGTTTCATTAAGCGCTGTCATCGAGCGCGTGGTGAATGAGGCTGTACTTTACACAAAAACTTTAACTATTATAAATAGACATCACAGGTTTGCGCCAGCGATTTGTTTCAAGATTCAAGAGAATCCGTTAATCCGTACTCTTCTATCATCTTAGTCATAAAGAACAATAAGTTTACTTACAATGAGCTTAAACTAAAAATAATTTCATCGTCCAGCTTGTGGACAACATTTAATATACATTATCAGTAATAAGTACATCGTTTTGGTTTGGTTTTATAAATACATCTTAAATGATTGGCACTCTTTCACTTCACTAGGTAAGTTATTGCACAGCTGTGCTCCCTCGGACATGATATTTCTTTTATCGTATCCGGTTCTGAGTTTAAAAAGTTTAATTTTGTCTGAATTTCTTAGGCAGTGACTAATATTTCTTTTTGTAAATGTAATGTTTGTGTGTATTTTATTTGTAAGATTTTTTTAATTAGGTTATAGGTCGTATAAGTGTACAGTTTTGTTTTATCGTAAAGATTTAGTAATTTAAACCTACCTTTACTCTTAATCCCTGACTGAATGGATTAAGAGAAAAATTTGACGTAGAGGGTAACCTATCGCAATCACTAAATTTTCGTAATTTTATGATTTCCCCCGAATATACAACTCATCACCGTTTTCATTTACCATTTGATGTTATCCAAATGTTTCAGATGTCCGAAAAACTTTTACCGCTACAGTCATTTGAGCTTTGGCTTGTTACAACTTTTGTTTCACAGCCAATTTTTTACTTTTCCATCATTAGTTTCCGCATTCCATACGTTCAGCCAAATGTTCATTTTGAGTGAACTGCGAAGTAGCGAGCAAAGCGAGTAGGCCGCGGCAGCGGCCGGCGAAGCACCAGAACCGAATACTTGTTGAAGTGAAAACTTCTTTAGCGGCGCTTTTTGGGATGGGGAAAAATTGTTAAATACGCGACAGAGTTTTGTGACGTCAGATGTGAAGGAGGTCCCTTTTTGCTGCTAGCCGATTCGACTTCATTCAAAACTGAACGCTATTCGTAAGAGTATAAAGCCGTTAAACACTTTTTGCAATAGCACATTCTGCAAATAAATTTGTAATAATACCAACGCGTCCTTCACCGTTTTGCTATTGAGAAAGTTTGATAATTCGAATTTGGGGGTTATTCCTAAAGAGATAAAGCTTAGAAAAATATTTATCAACGGCAAAAACAAATTGATATTTTGGTCACCACCGTGCACCGCCATCTGCTGTTCTTGCAAGTTCGAATAGTTCGAATTTAGACGTTATTCCTAAAGAGATAAAGCTTTGAAAAATATTTGGCTATGGCAAAAACAAATTGGTATTGTGTTTGCCGCCGCCCGTCGGCGCGCCGGACCCCGGCACCGTTGCGCCGCGGCGGCGCGTTGGGCCCGTCGCACCCAACGCGCCCGCGGGCCGTCCGCCTAAATAATTGATAATTGTTTATGAATTGCGTCAAATTCATTTTTAGGGTGACACCGTAAGATGTCACGTGATCTGATCGAAAAACTGTTACAATGTTATTGAGTTTCCACTTCTGCCGGCACTCCCGGAGTGCAACCCGGTCTTTTTTTTTTACTACTCAATACTTACATATGTATTAAATATATAAGTATTGGCAAAGCGTGATGACTAAATTCATACCAACTGAGATGAAAAACCAGAATTGGTAGGATTGTGAATTAGTAACATATGTTTGCTCCGTATAAACCAGTGGTTCTTAAACTTTAGTTAGGCACGGACCACTTTCAGAATTTCAAAGAACGTTCTATACTGTTGGCGCTAATATACCGATGGGATCATAGATTTTGCGCTATTGCTGAGAAAACCACACTCGTATTTTAAGGCATCTGATGATGTATCAGTTGCATAAACTACTAGTACAAGACTCTATTGTCAATGTCATAAAGGCGTGTATCTACGTCCTTATTTCTGTACGTATATTAATACCCCTGACATGTACTTAGGCACAACGATTCATTCTCTGGTCACGGGGTAACGATTTTGAAACGGTTAGGAGCCACTGATCTATCTGCTTATGATTCGGGGCCGATGAATCACAAACCCTTTGCATAAAAGCGTACCTACCTATCTAAATCGGTCTAACCGTTTCGATATAAATGGAAACATTTGTTTGCACGTCCGCCGCGGGTAAAACGTTCCGATTTAAGTTTTTGACAGGATTTTCTCAGCCTACTGGTTGGAATCGGTGTCGGTTGTTGAATTCTTTAATTTATACTCCCTCTTTTCCTTTATTCTTGTACTTATGCGCACCAAAGTTAATGTCGTTATAGTTGTAATAACAAAAATATATGCATAATTTAGTTCTCTCAACTTTATTAGGAGAATGTCCGTTATAAAGTGTATTTTTCATACGAACTTACATTTAAGGGCAAAATTTATTTTTATTATTATTGTGATTGTAACGAATATACGCTTATTCCCTTCTTCTTAATGAACCTAACTTTATTTTCTGTTTTCAGGGTTCCGTATCTCAAAAGGGAAAAACGGAACCCTTATACGATCACTTTGTTGTCCGTCTGTCTGTCTGTCAAGACCCTTTATCTCGAGAACGCCTGGAGGTATCGAGTTGAAATTTAAATATTATACTCAGGTCTACAGTCTCTTGAAGCTGTGAAAACATCAAAGTTCTAAGTTAACGTACAAAAAAGTCTTAGTGTGAAAGTTAATTAGGGCCCCTTTTCCAAAATTGATGTTTCTAAATCGAGTTGTTTTCAGAGAAATCATCATATTTTAATTCGTAAAAAAATATATAGTACAGATACACGTTTGATGTAGTGACTTTTTTGGATAAAAACACAATATTTAACACTTTACTCGATGAAAAACTTAATGTTTTTCGGCGGTGTCCGATGTATTAATTAATAGAAATTGAATAACTATTGGGGTTTTTTGTAGAAACAATGTGAAACGTCAAGTAGAAAATAAAGTCCCGAAATAATAAAAAAAAATAAGAAAAAATGTCAACGATACTCACAGTTATAGTGGACGGCTAAATAAAAATCCTGAGGCGTACAAGTGTACAATAAATACAAGCCATCAGATCAGCTCGGGGGTATAGGGTAGCGTAGCGTTATCACCAAACTTATAAAAGCATACCGATTTTCCGCTCGACCGGATGCCAGTGGTTGAAAATTAATTTGCATGATTTGACTCGAACATACGACTAACTGACACAAGTTAAATAAAAGCTTGTAGAAAAGCTGCCTCAAGGCCAAGTTTTCGGGTAAATTGCATTGAAATGATGTTCAAAGTTTATGAAAACAAAGATGAGTGACCGCTGGTCATGACATTGTTGTAGTTAGCACGGGAGCTGAATCCGCAATGATGCGCCCGTGGCGGTCTGGCCTACCTACCTCGTTAAAAGGCGCTTCGCTCATCTGACATTAACGATGATCGATGGCTTCGGGACTTCCCCTGTAATATCCGATCCCTCCCGCCACCGGCCACCCGCTAAACACCCTGTGAGACTCCATCGAACCCATAAAAAATACAAAGTACACTTACTTGGCGTGCTTAATCATCATTAACTTGCAAATTGAGCTGTAATTAACAGGCAGCTAATTGACCTGTGTGTATTAGCATCGTATATTTGATCCGTTAAAACTAAAGGCAGCGTAAATGTTATCCTTTTCTGTGCCAACAATTAAAATGTAAGTACTATATGTACTACATTAGTACGTACATTAAGTTAAAGTATATACATAAATAAATCCGTAGCGTATGGCTATAGGTAAGTATATGTATTTGAAAAGTCCACGTGATAGCTGAAAGTGCCTAATCAATAACAGTTTGAATGAAGGACTCGTCCATGACGACTTATTAAACAAACGGAGGTACCTACATACTCATACAAGTTTCACACAAAAGCAAAGTCCTCGAACTGAATAAATGTATTTAATTTAGAACCATAAAGTAAGAAGCCAATGAAACAGACAAAGCCCGTATGCTATAATTATCTACTAGACCGTAAGTAAAATTCGCTTTCGCCCTGTAGTGGTCCTACAGTACAAAATTTTGACGGCACCGCCGCGGACCACTTGACTCTTCGTTTACCAAGCTTAATGGAGCTGGTCCTAAAAAAGCAAACCTTGCTTACACGCCTCCACTCTCATGCTAGGTACAACCCGTGTAGCCAATAAATATTTCTGCATAGCGTCATTTAATTATTTTATTTCAAAAGTACACTTTTTAAATATTACGGAATGCTCGGTCAGACTTTGCTCGCTCGTTCACGAAGCGAGGTAGTTAAGGTACTTATTACCATTCTAATAGCTCTAAAAATTTCATTGCAAGTTTGCATTACATTGCCGAGGACGGATATTTAAAAGCTCTCAACGACAATTTGCCATTTCCGCGGAAAGTCGGACTCGCATTTTCATAATTATTACTTCTAGTGGCATAAATATACATTTGCATCTTTTTGTAACAGTGTTACGTCGACGTACTGTTTATAATTGAGGAACTCACTGTTGTAGATAGGTAGGTACATGCTGCACTATTATTTTAAGAATGTAAAATATACTGTTGTTACTTGTTGATAAAGTGAGAATAGTACATTTCGATGCTTGTGCGGAAAGTATGTCAAATTGGGGCATTGTCAGTCCGTAAAACAACAATCGTCTTTTCAGTGGGCAATAGTTAAATATGTTTTTATCGCATAGAGAAGAGGCGACGCCGTTTATGCGGATTCAGAGTTCAACCAAGAATTAGTCTTTAAAGCCCTTAACTTTGGCAATGTCCACCGAAAAGACGCGAACCTAAATCTGACAATGACCCCATTACGTCACGAGTACCGAGATATCTTGCCACGAGCCGTAGGCGAGCGGCAAGACTCGGGACGAGTGAAAAATGACATTGCTGCACGTGTATCGAACGACGTTTTTAATACAGTTGCGAAAAAATAAGAAATATATACCAAAAAGTATTGGGTCACGGAGACTCTGAGCGACAACAAGGACATGGAGAGGGAGCGTAGGGCGCTCTCAGTCAGGAGCAACATGTTGATTCGTAGGTTTGCCAGGTGTACCACCGACGTTAAGATCACCCTTTTTAAGGCGTTCTGCCAAGCCTTTTACACCTGCAGCCTATGGATCAACTATACCCAAAAAGCGTACAGCGCCCTACGCGTCCAATATAATAATGGCTTTAGGATGTTGTTGGGGCTGCCGCGCCATTGCAGTGCATCAGGGATGTTTTGCGATGCGCACACGGATGGGTTTCACGCCATAATGCGTAAGCGTGTCGCGTCCCTGCTGAGGCGCCTGCGCGGCAGCCCGAACAGCCTCCTGCAAACGGTGGCGGCGCGCCTGGATGGTCCCTTCCTATTCCACTGGGATAGGTTGCATAGGGCATCCAACTGACTTGTAAATAGTAATATAATACCTACTAACATAGTTCTTAAGACCTTTATTACTAACGAATTATGGAAACACTTCCGAAAATAAATTATTTGATTTGATTTGATTTGATTTGATTAAATGGGATTTATTTGATTCAAAAATTATGAAAGAAACACTAATCTATTTATAAATGTATATACAGGGTGATTCAGGAGACATGAGCAGGATCAACCCTACGGATTCAATAGTTTATAAGCTACTCAGTCGTACCAGCATTGGTAAGATTAACGTGAATTTTTTTTTAGTTGTGTAGGGTGACCATGATTTATTGTGAATGAAACTTTTACACAAAATGTAAAAAAAAACTGTGGGCGTTTAACTTAATTACGATGGTAAAAGATCCATTAACATTAACTGTATGTGTAGGGTTGATCCTGCTCACGTCTCCTGAATCACCCTGTATATAATGTGAAATGTCATACAATATTTCCGTAACTTCGCAAACAGAACATTTTAGGAGTCCATTATTGTAATGAAGTTTGGCCCAGGTTGGGATCGTGTTGGACTAAAAGTGGCATAAAATAAAAACGATAAGACTGCGTGAATGCATTCAAATCCACAACCGTCGATGTTTCTTAATGCTCAAAAATTGTTTTTCTTGTGTTTTAGTATGGCATTTTACGAAAATTCAAGTCCCTAGCTCGAAAAAATATATACTTTCCATACAAATTTGCAACCCATTTTGGACCTCCTTAAGGTATGAATTTTCAAAAACGTTGAAATTACAATTCAAGTCTCTACTCGTATCTTAAAAATTCAATTAATTCCCATACAAATTTTCAAACCTTATATCACCGTCTGAAGAAATTATATCTAAAAATAGGCCACGCTATATCCTATTCTGAGGTCTAAACTACAATATTAGAAAGTGCCATCAAAATCAATCCAGTAGTTTTTGCTAGAATTTGCCACCAAAATTATACTGGTTGTCAGCGCCGCCACGCAGCGTCCACTTGACAACAAAAGATGACGCTGTTGCGTATACACGACTTTATCCAATCGGTTAGCCTCAAATTTGGTCTGAGGGTCACCTTAATTCCATCAATTAGTAGTTTATGCAACTGATACATAATCAGAGGCGTTAAAATAGGAGTGTGGTTTTATGAAACGAGCGGCAGCGAGTTTCATAATAGGATCACACGAGTGTTTTAAGGCTAAATTATGTACAGTTGCATACACTACTTTATCTACACACATATCATAAGTACTCTAAGATGGGTTCAGAAGCCGTAGGAAAATGACCCGCATTGCTACTATAGTGCTACCTGTAAAATATCTTTGTTGCAATCGTGACTGCATTTACGATATCCGGCGGAGTGTTCATATCGCTCTCGGAGTCACTACTACTCATATTTTGAACTAAAATGTGAATTATTAACAACTTTTCACAATTCTACTTTCGTAACAGCAAAAACCAGCAAAGAAAATGACAAAAGTAATGGCGGCAATTCGATCCTACGTCAAGACGAATGTTTTTTTTAAATCATAGACAAACGAATGAAGTCCCTATTCTCATGTCACTCTTGATCAAATGTCGTGCGGTTTATATTAAAAAACATACTGAATTGACGTTTCGCATCGATAACTGTTTTAATATCTATGGATACTAGAATAGAGACCCACTTGAGTTTTGATAGCTGTTCCAAATTTAAACTCATAACAGTCATAACCTTACAAAAATCTGTACTGTAATAACATTACAGTAGGATTAACCTACAGATTTTACCTTCTACCACAGACAAGAAAGTTCTCATAGTAAAATTGGTTGTAATAATGCTGGTCATTTCCTACGGTTTCTGGATGCATTTTAGAGCACTAATGATATGTGCGTAGATAGTAGTACATTTCGATTCTACTGCGGAAAGTATGTCATTACGTCACGAGTACCGAGATAACTTTCGTGAATAGATAGTTTTCGCGAACCTAGTGCTTTTCACTTTTCCCACTCAATAATTATACAAATTGTTTTTTTTTATTTTATTATAACTATGGCCACGTTTTATTTATAAAGTAGAAAAACATTGACTAAATACAAACATAATATGAGAAAAAAAAACACAATTTTAAAATAAACTTACTACTAAAGAAAGAAAGTAACATACATACTAAAAACCCAACTATAAACAGAATACACCATCTAAAAGATCCGCCTGCGGCATGGTCCCCAATACGCTGGCCGCGTTACCTCTTTGTATGGCCAGAGAAATTATCTGCGCGAGGTAAGCGCCGGCTCTGGGGTCCCCTGAGGTGTCGACCAGCCGCGACGACAGGGCCCTGATAAATGCTTTCATGTCAGACGACCAGGGTCCAAGTGTCTCCACTGCGAGCGCCGCAAACTCGTAGTCTTTTAATAAAGACGAATATTTGCGGCGCTTAAGAACTTGGGCCTGGTCGGCTGCACCACCGGCCTGGGAGCGGGTCACCTGGATATGGGACTAAGCGAATGTGTCGACACACGTAGCAAATTGTACCATTAATTATTATTTCAATAAAAAATAAATAAGATAGAACTGTATTAAAAAAAAGACCGGGTTGGTACGGTGTCACCCTAAAAATGAATTTTGAATGAATGTTTGGCGCCAAGAACAGCGGACGGCGGCGGCGAACAAAATACCAATTTGTTTTTGCCATTGCAAAATATTTTCCAAAACTTTATCTCTTTAGGAATAACGTCCAAATTCGAACTATTCGAATTTGCAAGAACAGCGGACGGCGGCGGCGAACAAAATATCAATTTTTTTTCGCCGTTGCCAAATATTTTTCAAAGCTTTATCTCATTAGGAATAACGTCCAGATTCGAACTATTCGAATTTGCTCAATAGCAAAACGGTGAAGGACGCGTGGACAAAATTACAAATTCATTTGCAGAATACGCTATTGCAAAAAGTGTTTAACGGCTTTATACTCTTACGAATAGCGTTCAGTTTTGAATGAAGTCAAATCGGCTAGCAGCAAAAAGTGACCTCCTTCACATCTGACGTCACAAAAATCTGTCACGTATTTAGCAATTTTTCTCCATCCCAAAAAGTGCTCAGCGCCGCTAAAGAAGTTTTCACTTCAAAAGATGATTATTGAACTTCATTATTTTTCAACTGTATTGCAATGATGTTACAGAATTAATAATATAAGTAAAAGTTTCAAATTTCTTACTTGTTGTATTTATATATATATATATTTTTTAAACTTTATTGCACAAATATAAAAATAGAAGTACAATTGGCGGACTTAATGCCTTAAGGCATTCTCTACCAGTCAACCATTGGGCTAAACAGAAACTTTAGTGGTGCAGGATCCTAAGTACAGAGACTCGAATGGAAACACAAATCAATTAATTTAATTAATATACATACATATATAATGCATACAATATAAACTTACTTATACTTACATAAATACATACAATTAAATGTACCCGAACAAAGATATCATGAGGATCATCAATGCTTAATGGTTAATAAGAGATGCTTACGCAACTTGCATTTAAAGGTGAACTTGCTCTGAGCTTGCCTGACGGTAAGAGGGAGATCATTCCACAGACGAATAGCCTGAACAGCGAAGGAATTTGAGAGGAAACCAGTACGGTGAAATAGGACAGAGAGTTTAAGACTCCTGGATGTACGTAGCTCGCAACCGGGACGGGGTGTAACAAATTGAAATTTAGATTTAAGATATTCCGGTGCAGCTGGGTCAAATAAGATGGTATAAAGTGTGCACAGAATCCTGAAAGATCTGCGCTCGCGAATGGGAAGCCAGTTCAGTTGACGGCGGAAGGCGGAGATATGGTCATATTTACGGAGGCCGAAAACAAAACGAATGCAGTTATTTAGAAGCCGGTCCAGTCTACTTAAGAGCTCCGGGGTGATGTTGGAGTAACACACATCAGCATAATCAATACCAGGTAATACTAACGCTTGAATTAGCAGAGTTTTCGTGCTGACTGGAGAGGTAATACTACGCGACGCGACAACTGCAGCTCAGAGTAAAAATCCGATACAGAAATCATCAAAATCGAGGTTTCGTTCTCGACTGTTTCCTCCTCCAAAACTTAACCAATCTTAACGAAATTTTGGAAATTGAATGGGAAGGAGACATTCTGTGTCGGACCGTTTTAATTTTTGTGCTTATTATTATACGATTTGTATACTAGGCGTCTGTTTGCGGTCAATTTATTTTGGCGTTTTAAGCGATGTTTGAAATATTTAGCCTAACTTCTATATAATCAAAAATATCCAATAAATAAAAACGTACCGACATAGATAATGATGATATTAATTTTGTATAAAAAAAATATTGATCTAGGTTCAAAAACCAGGGAGGAAACAGTCGAGAACGTTTGTATGGAAAAATGACCCATAGCATTCCCTCTTAAACCTATAAAACGATCTCAGCATATTGGTGACCTTGCGACTAACGTCAGACACCTGAGGTGCCCATGTGAAACCACTATCCATAGTCAGGCCCAGATTTCTCACCTCCGCTGCGAAAGGAACTGCGATATCTTCGTACATTACTAAAGGTAATTGTTGTGTGTCAACTAGTGTCAGTAGACGAGGGCTTCCAATTAAAATGGCCTGACACTTGGTAGGATTGACATTAATGCCAAAGCTACGAGACCAGTTGGAGATACAGTCCAGATCGTTATTAATTTGACCTATAGCTAAATTAAGACTATCGGGACTTGCTTGCGTGTAAATTTGGAGATCATCAGCATATAGATGATAGATTATATTTATTGGTCTAAAAAATATCAAAAATATAATATAAGCGATCTATCGAGCTGAAATTGGACTAAAATTAACATCAGCGACCTCTATTGTACCAAAATAATGCTCGCTAGATGGTGCTATAATTACATAAGTCAAGCATTAATAATGTTGCTTTTACATAGAATTTGTGAATCATAATCATGAATTATTGTTCATATCCGTTGTAAAAAAGATCTGAAATTGCGTAAGTATTAACACGTTCAAAGGCACGCGGCCCGGCAGGCTACTAAACGAGAAAAAAAACTTTGAACTTTTATTTAAATAGTCTAGGTTAAAATAACTAGCTTCCGCCCGCGGTATAGTTTGCGTGGACCCGGGATAAAGCTATCCTGTATTTTAATCTAGGCTATAAACTATCTTCGTGCAAATTTTCATCCAAATCGGTTGAGCCGTTTAAGCGTCAATGAGTAACAAACATCCAAACATCTAAACATCCAAACATCCAACCATCCAACCTTTCGCATTTATAATATTAGTAGGATTTACATTTTCACTTTGTTGGGAAACTTCAGTACAATTCTACCATTATAGTGAAAATCGTGCCTCGTAGAGTCTGTCAAGCGAATCGTGTCCCTGGAATTTTTGCAAATCCTACTAATATTATGAACGCTAAAATTTGGACCTCAATTACGCAAAAACGCCTGAACGGATTAATATGAATTTTGGTATACATATAGTGTATTAACCTGGATAACGATGGATTAACATACGAGTATACATATGACGTCTAAGGGGGCGAAATAGGGGGCGAAAGTTTGTAAGGAGCTACGATATTAGAGTTTTTTCCGGCTGCAGGCTGTGTAGTGAACAAACTCTACGAACTTGCGAACACAGTGTACAAACGAAGGGCAAAACTAGAGCTTTATTAGTTATAAGCAACCACTTTATTAATTAAATTTTAATCAAATACAACAGTTTCATAAAATAAAGTTTTGTTACTCAAATTGATTTAGTTGTATTATCTTATAATTTTATAATGACACAGATTCAAAATAATGAATAGAAATATACTAATTTTATCCAACATTAATATACCTATCAACTTTTAGATTGTCAATCAAACTCAGGTACAGTTCGCTAGATATTAATGCTCCACAGGATGCCCCCTGTCCATTTGGAAACTGTTATCTGCCGACGAGTTTTCTGTGTTTACATACTCACGATTGTTGCGCTTACGTACTCATTCAATGCATCCATACATTGTGAAGATCTAACTATGCGAGTTATGTCCTGCCTGTCCAAAAGTTAACTAATTTTGCCAAAGTTATGAATAATAAGTATTTTGCTAACGATGATTGGGATGATTTTTATGTTCAAAGCAGTCGTCCGTAATTTAATATTTATGATTAGATTAAGTGTCAGCGCAGCCCTTCCAAGCTCGGGCTAATTTCTGGGTGGTGCGCCCCTAGGCTCCCAGGTCGCTCGTTGGCTAGCTCATGCCGGCATGGGCAGTGCCTTTCGCGGCGCTTACAACCGGGCACAGGAACGCTTCTAAAATCAAAACTCGCATCTCGGTCCAATTACTAGCCCACCGTTTGCCTGTTACTACGCAAGCATTTCTGCTGCTAACCCTCCTCGATTCCGGACTACTTGAGTTGGAAGCGGAACAATAACTGTACCGGCCGAGCAAGGGGGACAATTGCATTGTTAGGTATATAAGAGCTTCCTCGTCTCGTAAACGGAATGGAAATCAGTGTGGACGCCGAGGATTGTGCTTTTGCTTCTCAACGACACGTTTCTCATTTAGTTAATTAAAAAAATGGTAAAAAAGGTCTACTAAGTTCTCCTGTAGTTACAGATTGAATTAAAATCATCTACGGAATCAATAAAATGATATGATCGAAAGCATTACCTGCTGAGTTCAATGAAAACTTTCCGCTTTGTGAACAAATAAGTGGTGTGTGACAACGATAAGGCACGTGACATGACATGACAAGACGTCGTAGCGTCCTGATTGTGGAGCTATATTAAATGCCAGTTTGGGGCCCTTTTCTGTTTGTGTACCTCATTATTTTTGTCGAGACCTTTTGGTTTTAGGCAAGTTACTGTATTGGCTCGAGCGCTGCTTGGATATGATAATATATTAATTAACCGTGAGTAGTTTTGACGAGACCCTTAATATTATTAATATTACTATGTATTATACATTTCGTCTTGTAAGGAGCATCTCCGCAAGAAATCGCTAATGAATGGATGCTTATTATTAACATTTTATAATCGTCTCCTTTTAGGTTTTTCTGTATAAAACGGCACTTAAGAGGTTCGCGCTAACGAACCACGAAAGTCGGATACAAGATCCAAATTCCCTCATAATGTTTCCGAGCCGGCTAGTTGAATTAATATCCAGAGGCGGAGGTGAGCCTGGAAGGTAGGTATTACAATTACAGCAAGCCGGAAAGCATTGTTGCTGATTGCGGGAATAATCATTTTACTAGCTCATAAATTTGTGCTGGATTTTAATTACTAAACCTAGTATAACAACACCATAATTCATGTTACCTAAATTGTAATCCAATTAAGTCTGGGCTCTTTGGAGGATGTAGATGGGTACCTATTCGCAAACTCTTGTGAAGTCAATAAATAGCATGAACGTTTAATTCATCAATTGTTTCATCTCTGTTGCCCCTCAAAGGCATTACTAAAGTACCTGCATTTAGAATTTTCAAAGGTATTTAAACATGTGACTGTAATTTCAAGTTTTAAGTGTCAAAAATAATTAATAATTACTAAGTGAGCGACTGACTGCGAGTGACGAGAAATCAACACTGCCATCCTAAGCAAAAAGGACGCATCTGACGCATGGCATGACTGATGGCAGAACAGAACAGCTACTTACAAACATTAATTTGAGTTACTAAAAAGCGGCCAAGTGCGTGTCGAACCACGCACAACGAGGGTTCCGTGCCTATTAAAAAGGTCGTATCGTTACTGAAATCTTATGGCACTTACGTCCTTTTCTTTAAGGAAGGCAGTTTTTTAGAAATATCTCATAAACCTTTGAACCGATCTTGTTCAAAACAATTTTCGCTGAAAGAATTTAATAAGCCATGAGCATGATTTTTTTCATATTTTAAAAATACACGGTTCAAAAATTAGACACAATTTTAGTGACTTTCGAGGGAATTATCTCCGACTCTATTCACTTAATCAAAAAAAAGGCCTATCGATTGATGTGCCACACGTGGGTTTGCAATGAAAAAAAAAAATTGATTTTCAGTTTTATGTATGGAGTGCACCCCTAAAACAATTTTTTTTAGTAATTTAATTACAAAACTATGTAGCGGTTAACAAAATACATCTGTCGTCAAAATTTTATAGAAATACATCTTATAGTTTTCGAGTAAAATGCCTGTGACATACGGACGGGCAGCCAGACAGACAGACAGAGACAGACAGACATGACGAATCTATAAGGGTTCAGTTTTTTGCCATTTGGCTACGGAACCCTAAAAATACCAAATGAGACGCTTCATAATATTTAAGCGACCTAATATTTGTTTGAGTGTCAACGTTATGTCCTGCATTATTTTCAATATTTGGTAAATGTTTTTTTAAATACTGAGCGGCATTTTATCTTAAATGAAGTGTTTCGAATACAAAAACCACTTTGAAAAATACTATAATGAGCAGAGGTTTTTCCGCTCTTATATAAAAAAAAATAACCTCGAAGACGAAAGCGGGAGCCAATAAGCTCCCGCTTTTGTCTTCTAACCTATCCGCGAGCTATTTCTAGTCGCTCACTAATGGCCGGTTACAATAATCAACCCACCGATAGTTTTCCTTACCACATTTACATTTTGACAAATTTTCTACGGGTAATCTGTCAATATGTAACTGCCGGTAAGGAAAACTATCGGTGGATTAATTATTGGAACCGGCCATTAGTATTGTAGTCGCACGGATAGATTTTTTATATCTGAAATGGATTAATCACAACCCACTTTTTGTAAGCTCGTACTGGATTTTATTATTATCTAATCAATATTCTTCGTTAATTTAGTTAATTTTTCGCTTACTCAAATTCATACCGCTCAAGTTATTAAAACAGTATGGCCATCATCAGTCGCTAAGTTTTTTTTTATTCGATCGTTTTATAATTCCCCATTTTCAAATAGCATGTGAACTCAACATATAAAACCGAAGTTAGTAACAAGCTAGTAAATTGCGAGGCAAACTACTATTTTAAGGTATGCCATGCCACTACTGTGATCAATATTGCAAATCTCGTACTAGGCTAATAGAAAATGTGGTATTATTTAACAGTTTTAAAGTATGCCACACGATTAAATAAATAACAGTTTTATTTAGCATGACTGGTGGGTCAAATCTAGTAATTCTAATGTATTAAAACATATTTACTGGTAAAAAAGTGAGTAGTAATAATTATTTAAACAGTTTTAAAGAATGCCATACAATTAAATAAATAACAGTTTTATTAACCGTGACTTTGGTGGGTCTAATATAGTAATTGCAATATTTTAACACACATTTACTGGTAAAATAGTGAGTAGTCAAAAATATTAATAAATGTAACCATAACCATACCGCAGTTAAGCTTTTTAACGAAATTTTACAACCCAAAACAGAAGAAAAGCTGAAAAATGGAATTCAATTTATAAGGCACGGATTGTTTCCCGGCGCGAAATGGCGCTGCATGTTTTATTTGTTTTTAGAAGCGTTATAATGACTATCGTTAATTTTGAGCTTCGCAATCCCACCGATTTTATTACTTTTGTTAAAACACTGTGATTTACACTTAAATCTTTTTCAGCGCCAAAATATAATTGTTTTCGCTCTTAATCTGGGCGCCATGAATAAAATAAAGTATGTTATTTATTGAATACTTCATCACTAAAATTGATCGTTTACTTCTCTGACTATTAATGTAAGTTGATATACTTAGTAATCTTATTGCTTGTAACATCATAATCCGTTGTGTTAAGTTTCTCTCCGTGAATTAGATCTTGGTTAGAACGGAATATATATATATTTCAATTAAAAATCAGTTTACGTTATTCGTTTTCAGCTCGGTCTTGTCTTTGCTCAATATAATCTAAGAAAATTAAGCCGAATATGGGCAAACAGGGGAAATAATTCGTGTAGTGAGAATTCATTCAGAACAACTATGTCAGTGAGAATTCAGTAGTTTTGCAGCTTTATTTGTTTGTTTTGTTTAGAAATTCTCAATGGATCGACATGGGAATTGTAAGTTCGATAAGCAGGTGAATAAGCTTGCTTATCATAAAAAAAAAAGAATTATGATGAATAGTGTTCGGAGTTTCAGTGGCAAATTTCACAGAGATAAATGGAGTCGCCTAACATTTTTTTTGATTAAACGAATAACGATTAAATGATAAATTTTGCACACTACTCCTTATAAATAATCTTGCGAGCATTACCTACCCCTTCAGCTGTGGCGAAAAAACATGGCCGCTTACCCACGTCTGTGGCACCCTCTGAGGGACGCTCCACCTCCAAGGTTTGTGGGGTGAAGTGATTTGGTAAAATTACATTTTCTTTAGTTTTTTGCTGTTGTCCACGTTAATCCCCTAGCCTGATCCCCCAGGGGAAAAAAACGGTTAGGTTGTTAGTTGAACTGCGACCCTACAGCGCGCGAGCCGAGCGAGCAAAGCGAGCGTGACGCGGTAGCGTCCGGCGAAGCGCCATAACCGAACATTATCATTTTTTCCTAGTTGAATATAAAATAATTGCCGCTAATTCCCCTGGGGGATCAGGCTAGGGGATTAACGTGGATAACGTGAGTTTTTTACATAATCACAGCCAGGATTTTGGACGAAACTCGATCTATATTAAATTATCTAACTGCAACGATATATCATCGTTACATTAAAGTCGTATTAAGGCTATCTAGCTGACCTCGTCACCAGGTCACCGAAGTTTACGACATATTTTGGTCATTTTTAATATAATAAATTGGATATTTGGGGTATTTAATGGGCTTCATTTGAAGAAATTAGTGTTATACTTATTCAAAAAACATAAAATGGGAGGCTCATGAGTATTTTTTTTACACTAGACCATTTGAAATATTCTACCAATATAATGCCTACACTCAGAAGATGCTCGTGTGGGCTTCGATTTACATGTTTATATCTGAAGTGTTTTATACTGTATGTAATCAAATTCATGCCTAAACAATACATTTGGGCCATCAACTAGGTGTAACCGAAGCTTTTTTTATTGTAGGTGCAGTAGGTTTTATGTGAGAGTAAAATGAAAAAAGTATGTCTACTTTGACACAAAATAACCTCTTCCAAACGACTGCAATTATCACAGCAACCATGGGCTTTAAACCAAACAAATTTGGTTGGACGCATCTTGATTAAATATCCTTTCAATTAAAATTACAACATTAATACCAGTTAAACAAAAAACACGTAAAACATGAACATTAAAACACTGAAAATCAAGACCATTTCGAAAAAAAATGGTTTGCTTAGTATGGATATATCTTTACCCACACCATGAGTTTGTAGTAGCGGTACAACCTGATGAACATGAAGGAATAGTGGTGATTTCTGAGTGGTCTCTCGTCTGTGTAGAAATTAGTTCTTACTTACGATGGTTCTTCGTAGATTGTACAAGCACCTAAATAACACAGCACACAGCTCAGTTAACACTTATTGAAACTATGATAGCACATGAACCATCGTATTCGTGCTTACAATCGAAAGCACCACTCACTCACTTGATTAGTCGGAAGAGTCCGAACGAGCACTAAAGAGACACCTGCATATTTATTAATATTAATATTGATAAGCACATTAGGCACACACACAAACACTAAGTATTTATCTAATGTTAGTTCACCGACATAAAGCTAGACGATAGCAACAAATCGCGAGCACAACACAAGATCCAACTTTTCCGTTAATAGATACGAATTATGAACGTTGCAAGACAATCAATCCATGGCGTATCCATATTATGAAATCGCGCTGGTGCGCTGAGTAAGTGACGTCACGAGGTCTCATGTGAGCATCCCTCGGAGGGAAGTTCCTTGACGGCTACCATCCCTCTGAGGGCTCTGTTATGACCGTTACCAATTTCGATCTATTTATCTACTTTCGGGCGATTGTTAGTCCATTTCCAACATTTTAAATAAATGTTCGATAAATAGCGGTAATATTAATAGCTGTTAGTAATTCTAAATTAGTCGAAAAGCGCTAAAAAACCTGTAAGCAAATTTTGACCATGAGTAGGTATGGTGTGTTAGCCACAAGTTTATTATCGTTAATCAACTAAAAACTATATTTTTTTAACAGAAAACGAAGGATTATTTACATTTCTCCAAGATATCTCCTTCTGCCAACGAAAATTCGCACTAAAACCATTAAAACTCACTCGCGAAACTCGACCGTGGTTAACGCGCCAGTGGCAGTTTTAGACTACCGATCAAATTAAAATTTTTCCTCCAATGGCCATTGAAATCGTCGCTTGTTAGCTGTCTCGCTTCATTGGCTATACGTTTCAATGGATTAAAACGAGATCAATACACGAATGGCGGTTTTATTTCTAAGAAAGTAAGCACAGCCAATGCGCCCCTCCGAGGGGGGCTCCACCAACCTGCAGGAAAAAATATGAAGCCCACAGAGGGATGACCACAGCTGAAGGGCTACTTATACCACGATAACACAGGACTACTAATAACACAAGTATGTAGGTAAACATTGTTTAATGAATTTATTTATTTTCAGTTATTACATTACAAACATGTCACCTAAACAGTCGGGACAGTATAATGTTTGTACCTGCCGCCAATTAAAGTCATACTAAGTACTTCAGTTAAATGAATAAATTATTTATTCAAATCTTAAAAAGTTAATCATAAAAACGACTCCATTATCCACTGTGTGAAATTTGCCACCGAAAATCCGAACACTAATGATGAACAACTACGAAAAAACGACGTTTTCTTAAATCGACTATTTTTAGGGTTCCGTACCAAAAAAGGTAAAAAAGGAACCCTTATGGTGCGACTCCGTCCGTCTGTCTGTCTGTCTGTCTGTCACAAAGTGAAATATCTCACGAACTACTTCAGCTATCAATTTGAAATTTGGAATAGTTATAAATGAGTTATCCACGTGCATGGAAAATGAGAAATTTAAATAATATACATTTTAATTTTCTATAAAAAATGAGGAATATGAAGAGGGGGTAAAAAAAAAATCAACTATTAGGTCAAGTGGGGTATCATTATGAAAGGGCTTGAGTTGCACTTTTTGAAACAGTTTGTCTTTTTTTTACATTGGTAAAATTTCGAACTATGAAGGAAAATGTAAAAAAAAATACCCTTCCCCGCCCCGTTTGTCTCCGAGGTTATCCAAGCGAAAAAATTTAAAGTGTGATTAAGATAGACATACATATTACTGGAAAAGTATAACTTTCTGAATCTAGCGTATTTTTTGTTTTATTTTCAAAAATCATTTCCTAGTTATGTTTGCAATTTAATCAACTTTATAAGTATTTTTTTGTTCAGAAATTCCTATAAGACTATAATAGAAGTACTCTCTTTCAAATAAAAAAACTAATCGAGATCGGTTCACGTGATAAACAATAATCGCTAAAACACCAACATACATACTAAGCTCATTGCATTGCCCTTGCACGTTAGTACCAAATGGGGCCGATAGATGGCGCTGACCCCATTCCTACTTCGCGCTGTTAAGATTTTTGTAGAATTAATGGGGTTGGGACGTGTATATTCCAATAGCAGGTCAAAAAAAATCGCTATTCAATTGTCTTGGTAGTTCGATGGTCTTGGTGTAAAAACTATTCGTTGTTTGAAATTGAATTCTGTTGTGTTGGGTTAAAATAAGTAATTTAACAAATATTGGGACATTTACTTTACCTTGAGTTAATTGATAGTTTGTACGGAACCCTCGGTGCGCGAGTCAGACTCGCACTTGACCGGTTTTTTTAACTTAAACATCCTGTAGCTCCTAAAGTAACGATTCTTGAGTAAAAATAAATATGACCAATTTTCTAGGAAATGTTATGGAGAAACTTTTATCCGAAGTAATTATAATAGTTATGATGAACAACTACGAAAAAATGACGTTTTCTTAAATCGACTATTTTGTATCTCTTTGGTTACTTTAACATCCTGTAGCTCCCAAAGTATTGATCGTAGAGGAAACATAATTATAACCAATATTGTAGGAAATTTTATGTAGAATCTTTTGTCTGAAGTTTATATAACGCTATTCGTACAGATATTCGAGATATATACGAAAATCTGAATAAAAGTACCTTCAACCACCCCCTACACCCTCAGCACAGCCCCCACCCTCGAGGACTTTTAGTATGTTCATCTGGGCCCGTCAAGGTATAACTGTACCAATTTACAACACTACACGAATTTTTTCCCCTGATTTTATTAATTTTCTTATGCTAATAAACCAGGGTTTCCTTTGATTGAAAAACTTCCAAATTTAGAGTATAGCTGGAAACTCGGGTTCGTTGCAGCGTGCCTAAAATATTTGGCAAACGATCCGCTACTGTGCAAGGCGTCGGTCACGCGAGTGCACGAGTGGTTGGAGCTCATAGACAACTCGTTTGGGTAAAACGCCCTAACACGGCCGTCTCGTTTTCGTAGGATTGTCGCCAATATTGCCTCCGAATAAGGTTGAATATGCCAGGGTACAATAATCAGGGCTATAAAAACACTAGTCTTTCGAATTCCATTAAATAATACAGGTATTTCATTCAATCGTTACACAATGGAGGCTTTTTTTTAAAGAGCTAGTTGTGCCTATTGTATAATCCTTGAAGAGTATATACTTACTTTAACTAGAGGTGGTTTACTAATAACACACTTTGATTGATACAGATGTAAGTATAGAACTAATTGTTTATAATTCTAAACGACGATATTGTGTTCGATATTTTTAATAATACGAAACCCAAACATGTTCGAGACAAAGTAAACATTTCCGGTTAACGCGACGCTCTGTATTTCCTCTTAAACATAGGATAACCTTTATTTTGTTCGGAGAGGGTGCACTTTGTCGCAGGCAGAGACAATAATGATTAGTATCTCCTACAAATGCGACGTTTCAATAGCTTTGTTCCCGCACGCCCGAGTCGCCATCTCTCGTTGCGGGCGGGTACAACTAGTAACTCTGTGTTCACTTGATGTTGATTTTGTTTAGGTAGGTACGTATAACATGAAGTACTTAAGTATTTATTTATTAAGTTATTTGAATGAAATGCAAAACTAACGCAATGTAGTTTTTATTAAATATGCGTCCTAGTGGGTATTACCCCACCTTGCATAGACAATCCTTTCGTAGAATGTTTAGTATCGCAGAATTTTCGTTTAAATTTCTTTTCAGTTTTAAAAAAGGTACCTACCAAAGGAATTTTTGTTTAAAACACACTTGCTCGTAACCTCGCGATTGTTATTAAAGTTTTTCGGCTCATATTTCAGGAAATTTATAAGTTATAACGCGTTTTTTAACAGTTTCGCGCTCGTGTTTTGTTTTTAATCATCCTAGCTTAGATACGTCAGTAATACGAGTATGTCAGAGAAAGTTGTATGTATGAACACGGTGTATTCTTGAATTAACCGGGTTGTATAGTATTTTTTGTACTGGCTGTTCATATACTTTTTTTTAAATTAAATATTTGGGGACAATGTTACACAAATCAATCTAGTCCCAAACTTAGCTAAGCTTGTAATAGGCGACGATATACATACTTATTATAGATAAATAAATACTTAAATACATAGAAAACATCCATGACTCACCGGGAGCACACACCGCATGGTAGTGACCCTTACCGGGATTCGAACCCGGGACCTCCGGCTTACTAGGCAGGGTCACTACCAACTAGGCTACAGAGGTCGTCGAACTTGCTTTGTACCTGCGCGCACAAACTACACGAAAAAAAAATCTGCCCGACATTATCCATGAATATTTGTAAACATACCTAGTTAATGTGTGTGATATTATTTATTTTTACTCGAGTAGAAAAGAAGGAATGTACAGTCAGCGTCATATAGTTAGAAGCAGCCAAGGTAGCCAATTATTTCGGTACACGTCTTTATTACTGTAAGAATAAGGGTGTGTTACGATATATTTGGCTACTCTGGCTGCTACTAACTATATGACGCTGACTGTACAAAGATTTCCCGTACTTACTTAAAAATATGTGGCTAGAACCGTATGGCATCAACGACGACTACTGTTAAAAAACGTCGTTTGTAACACGTAAGCGAAGAACATTACACTCCTGGCTCACTTATTGAAAATACCACCTAGGATGTAAATTATGAACATAGCACACTTGTATCACAATGTAGGTACTCAAGGTATTATAATCTAGGAAATTAAATATGAGGTGGGAATTATCGTACAATTACGAAGATTTTTGAAGTGACAACTTCTTTAGCGGCGCTGAGCACTTTTTGGATGGGGAAAAATTGTTAAATACGCGACAGAGTTTTGTGACGTCAGATGTGAAGGAGATAAAGCTGAGAAAAATATTTATGAACGGCAAAAACAAATTGATATTTTGGTCGCCACCGTGCACCGCCATCTGCTGTTCTTGCAAATTCGAATAGTTCGAATTTAGACGTTATTCCTAAAGAGATAAAGCTTAGAAAAATATTTGGCAATGGCAAAAACAAATTGGTATTGTGTTTGCCGCCGCCCGTCGGCGCGCCGGACCCCGGCACCGTTGCGCCGCGGCGGCGCGTTGGGCCCGCCGCACCCAACGCGCCCGCGGGCCATCCGCCTAAATAATTGATAATTGTTTATAAATTTGCGTCAAATTAATTTTTTGGGTGACACCGTAAGATGTCACGTGACCTGATCGAAAAACTGTTACAATGTTATTGAGTTTTTACTTCTGCCGGCACTCCCGGAGTGCAACCCGGTCTTTTTTATCTTTTACGTTTGCCTAAATATTAAAATTTAGGAAATAATATAATCCTATTTTTGATCAGAGGAAAACGAAATATTCAGTACACACAACGGGCGCTAATGAATAAAGCCTATTCGCATGTTTGTATCAATGATAAAAGTAGTTGTTCAGTGTAAAATCTGTTTTAGTGTATTACTTGCGGCGCCTTGTGGTGCGCGCAGCTCTCGAATCGGGATTAACGATTGCATTTGACAGATTCTTCGATGGAGAGTTCCATTTTCTTTAGAGATAAATCAAGTATTGCAACATGCTTAGCTAAGAGTAACTGAATAAGTAACTAGTTTCTTACGGCGTCTTTTTATATTTTTTTTCCAAAAATCGCCTAGAGTGAGGTTTGTAAGTTGTACTGCCATCCTAAGCAAAAAGGACGCATCTGACTACGAATCTCATAGTCAGATGCGTCCTTTTTGCTTAGGATGGCAGTGTAGGTAATCTCTCCCCTATAATAAATCTCTAAATTAAAAAAAAGAATCAGCCAGTATCAAACTAAGCATTAAGTTGTCCCGAATGATCTCAGCTTCCCATGAACGGAAATACATTAAACTTTTTTTACAAGTACATTATTATTCTAGCTTCCGTATAGAATAGTTTTTATCCGACTGCGACGATTAATTAATAATTAACTTTCTGAAACATTTGACCTCATTAAATTATTCATTTCTTCTGCTTGAAATCGTAGCCGCCATATCTGTCAACTGTCAGTGACGTCAAAATGGCGGCCTTGCCATAACTATCCGACAGTAACAATTTCGATCCGGTGTTGTGATAGACTTTCACAATACGCATATTAAATTCTAAAGCATAAAAAATAATCGATTCTGATATGGAAACTTATATGCGCTAAATTCGTATTGAGGCGTAATTTCAATAAATGTATCAACACATTTCAACAAAGTAACGTTAAACGTAAAAAAACGTTGTTGTTGTTCCTGTTGTTAAAAATAAAACTGGGGACTTTGACTGTTGTTAAAAATAAAACTGGGCAGACGGGAATAACTATCGGCCGATATCCTTAGCGACAATTATAGCGAAACGGATAAGTGCGAGTAGGGTTGGTAGGTTGAGGAACACATGCTCAATATAACAGTTTACCTAATCCCGAGAAGCAGAATCTTAGTCAGCAACCTAAATGCTTCGGTACTTATTACGATGAGTCATGCTGTTGAACTTATATTTAATGAACGATATGGTTGTGCACAATTTTTTTTTGTAATATTTGTGTAGTAATATACTAAACTTAATGATGGAAAAAAAAACTACAAACAGTTCTATTCCGTTCCTTAGTCTCACAGCACTGAACCATAAAAATGATTTTATTGCTAACATCGTCATAATGTTAAATTGAAGGAAAGTAAAGTAAATCCAATTATCTTTAAAGGCACGGGCGCCAGTGGCGGTCAACGTTGCGATCCATTACATCTCTAACAATCATATTGTTTTTGCACGCTTTGCCCCGAGGTGTAATGTATCTCACATTATTTATATGTACTACACTGCTTTAATTTTTTGTTCTACGACATTTTACGAATCTCGTATGATACCCGTAATAATTAGTAGGTAATTTTAATGTAAATAGGGGTGATGTTGAGGAACCATATTTTTGTAACATACCGTAGTGATATAAGCATAGATAAATAGCATATAAGTTTAACAAAGGACCTAATACCTACTAAAAATATGTTTAATAATTAAAAATGTTCCAATTTATACGGGACCTCAACTCACTCACTCAACATGTATGTTTGTTTTTTATCGTCTAAAACTCATTTAACTTACACAAGAATAGTAACATTACAATGTATAAGATTTTTTTTGGTTTCTACGTACAGTTTAAACGTAGTAGTTCACTTGTTAATTCATGTTACAGCAGTTGAGATACGATATTTTAGTTTTCGTTAAAAAAGGAATCAACGTATTATTATATTATGCGAGTCGTCGGAAAATACGAATTGCTTGAGTGAGAGGCAGTGTTCGCGAGATGCCTAGTGCGGTAGCCCCGCCGATCCCGCGTCGCGCTGCTATGCTACGGGAGGTGGAAGCTGTAACTCCCTTTCAGTGGAAGTGCAATCTCACTTAATCATTTCCTGCTCATTACCCGCTCTTTCAGTTAACCGGTTCCTGCCACTTTGCACTAAAGCTTAGACAACCTGAAATTGGTAACAGTAAGATTACTGCAGCAATACCTACGTAAAAAAAAGTGTCACCATAATTGGAAAACCGCTTTGACGTGACGCAGGCGGTATCGTATTGTGACACATTATCGGGTGACGTCAATAAATTCGCGTCATGTCTCGGGACGTCATCTTGTCGTGTCATGCCACGTCATCGACCTCTGCTACACGCGTTGTTGACTTATCGGAATTGCCTTGTTATGATGAGTCGGAGCTTTTATAAGCCTTCTTTTGCCATTATAAATCTTCTCTAGATAAGAACCCTTTATGGAGCCGTGATCAAGCACACGACATCACAGGGTGTCTAAAAAGTTTAGTGATTCGTTGTTCGCAAATCGTTATAAGTTAGCTTTAGTTCAGTATAAGAAAGGAGGAGCTACGGTAGCCTAGTGGTTCAGGCACGCGGCTGTCAAGCTGTGGTCGTGGGTTTGAATCCTGGCTTGTACCAATGAGTTTTTTGGAACTTATGTACGGAATATGTACCATTAGCTTTTCGGTGAACGAAAACATCGTGAGGAAACCGGTCTAATCCCAATAAGGTCTAGTTTTCCCTCTGGGTTGGAAGGTCAGATGGTATCTTATGGATCGCGTTCGTAAAACTAGTGCTTTAGCCAAATATTGGGGGTTAGGTGTCAAAGCGGACCCCGGGCTCCTTTGGGGGCACAACCGGAAATAAAGCTAGGAGGATGATGCTGAGTTCAGTATACTGAAAGGATAGGGAGTTTAGGCGATGTAGCTGCAGTGTTACTTAGTATTATTTCGTAATAGTTATTTTTAAATCAACACGAGTTGCGAATTACCTATTCGCACGTGTATCGTACAACGTTTTACTGTACATATGGCTCTTTAAAGTTTCGACATATGCACGGAAAGTGCACTTTTCCGCACTAGTGCGGGAAAGTAGCACCATATGTACTGTAGTACATTGTTTAACGAGGGGCGGAAGTGGAATATTGCGAACAAGAGTCTATCAGAAGAGGGCTTTTGATGACTCGAGTTTGCAATGTTCTTACGCCCGTGTTATACACAATGTTTTTCATTACATTTGCGAGGAAACAAATACATTTTAGGTGAAACTAATACAAATCATAATAAAAACTGCAACATGTCAGTCGTCCATTTTGTTTAATTTGACGTGAGGCGCGTATGGCAAAGACCTTTCTCTATACAGCCACGATTTGAAAACACTTAATAACATTTTACATAGACACTAAATAACTACATATTAAATCTGTAAATAATTCAGTTAAACATGTTTAAGTAGTTTTTTGAGTTTAAATTTATTTATAAATACGTTTTCAGACATCGTATTTGATATAAAACCTCTTTTCTTTGTATCTGCCGCATGAGTGACAGATACAATTTAAGAAAAAAACCATTACGCCCGTGGGCGTAACACAGGCTATTACAGCTCTGTATGTCTGCGCATTATGAAGCCCTTTTCGAGCAAGTGTGATGAAAAAGTATTTTATTTGGATTTTTGAAAAGAATGGGATCAATTTCTAAGCATTTGCTACAAACAAACAAAAAATACGAATCGGTTCATAAGTAATTGAGTTTAGACCCCGTTTCATGGTCGGCCTTATCACGCGATAAGTGACAAGATAGGAGCGCCGTCTCGTTCTATCGAACGGTGTCAGCCAGTGACGGCAGCGGTGAGTGGCGGCTCTATCCTGTGATAAGGCCGACCATGATACGGGGCCTGAGGTAACAAACACTAAAAATAATAATGATTAAAAAAAATCACCGTATTGAGAACCTCCTTCCTCGTTGAAGTCCTCCCGAAGAGGATCCTCCAGATAGGCCTGCCCCAAAGAGTGCCGCAATGACCGGTCCTGCGCCAGCGGACTCCCGCGACCTTTACCAGCACGGCTATCACGCGACGGCGCGCGAGCTCTCTTGATTTTTCTCGCACTATCCGTCTCTCTCTTATTAGAACACTTACTCCTTTCCTTCATGACCTTCTGAGTGGAGCTTTTTGGTTCTGTTAACCGGCTGGGCCTTTAAGAACTTAGACCTAGTGGCACGGACAGCTTTCACAAACCCGTCGTTGAGTTCGTTCACATCGCCACCTAGGCAATCGAAACGGTTTTGGAGTTCCAGCTGAAAGCTCTCGGGGGTTTGGATTTGGGTGGATGCTGGACGGAGCGTAGACTTCATCAGCCGAGAGCGCTCTCGCTTGACACATATCCATACTCCATACTATAATATTACAAATGCGAAAGTGTGTCTGTCTGTCTGTTACCTCTTCACGCTTAAACCGCTGAACCGATTGCCATGAAATTTGGTATGGAGATAGTTTGAATCCCGGGGAAGGACATAGGATAGTTTTCATCCTGGAAATCACCCCCTAAGGGGATGAAATGGGGGGTTGAAGTTTGTATGGAGCTGCGATATAAACGATTTCCACGCGGACGGAGTCGCGGGCAGAAGCTAGTATTCAATATGCCTCTCTATGTAGGCGGTGATCACTCCCGGTTTTAAACGTATTTTCTTAAATATGGAAAAAATACTGGTTTGCGATTTCTAATCTCATAATCATACTATTCAATAAAGCCAAACAAGAAGATTTAGAGTCAGACTTATTTAGTTCTGAAGACGAATTTTCTAGGAGTTTGAGACAATTACTAATTCCTGTTTAACGTTAACTTACGTCATGTGCATGACGGTAGGCTAGTCTTATTCGGATTAGCGTTTTGGAACTTACTTAATGCGATTGTTATCTGCATATAATTTACGTGCGCGACATAAGTACCGCCGCGTGGCACAAAGGGTCTGCCGGAGTTAATATAATTACTCTACTCTGTCTAAACCTTATTACAAACCGAGGCTTAAAAGCAGAACCGGAATTAATATCAAACAAGTTTTATTTTATCGCTGTAGTCCGTTAGAACTTGGAAATAGGTAAATATTAGTACCTACCTAGCTTACCTATGAAATAAAAAAACCGGCCAAGTGCGTGTCGGGCCTCGCGCAGTGTAGGGTTCCGTAGATGCCTGTCTTTGTTACATCACGTAAACGGGTGCGGTTGCGTCGGCCGAATTTGTACGAAAGTTGGGCTTTCAAGTACATTTTAAGATGGTCGAGTATTACTAGATTTTTCTTAAATATTGTTAGTTAATATTTATATTTTTGAAAATAAAGTATGTCAGTCTGTTACTCGGTAACTAGTAATGTCTACTTAGCCGTGATCATTTTCCTTTTATATTCGTTATACGAGTATGTATTACTGCCACATTTTTTTCACATGCCCAGTAGCACCTATTTAGCCGACTGGGTTTACGTGTATGGAAGGTACCCTTAAAAATAACGTTTTTTCAAAAAAATTACTTACCACTTTGTCGGCGTCATTTATATACTCATGCTCACTGAGCTAAGCCGTAGACGGACTGACAGACAGACGGACATCGCGAAAGTATAAGGGCCCGTGACGACTACGGAACCCTAAAAATTACTTTATACAGTCAGACTCAGAAGGGGAAGATTCTATCATCTCATTACTATAGGTAGGGCACAGCAGAATATCATTTCGTTCATAAGTAGTTGGAGCAATCCAAGTTAGGAAGTACCTCCTACCTACCTTACCGTACCTTACAGAAGACCGCAGCCATAGTAACAGCGCTACTTGCTCTGCCAACAAGTTAGGAAGTACCGCCTACCTACCTTACCGTACCTTACAGAAGACCGCAGCCATAGTAACAGCGCTACTTGCTCTGCCAACAAGTTAGGAAGTACCGCCTACCTACCTTACCGTACCTTACAGAAGACCGCAGCCATAGTAACAGCGCTACTTGCTCTGCCAACAAGTTAGGAAGTACCGCCTACCTACCTTACCGTACCTTACAGAAGACCGCAGCCATAGTAACAGCGCTACTTGCTCTGCCAACAAGTTAGGAAGTACCTATACCTACCTTACCGTACATTACAGAAGACCGCAGCCATAGTAACAGCGCTACTTGCTCAGCCAACAAGTTAGGAAGTACCGCCTACCTACCTTACCGTACCTTACAGAAGACCGCAGCCATAGTAACAGCGCTACTTGCTCAGCCAACAAGTTAGGAAGTACCGCCTACCTACCTTACCGTACCTTACAGAAGACCGCAGCCATAGTAACAGCGCTACTTGCTCAGCCAACAAGTTAGGAAGTACCGCCTACTGCAGCATTAATTGCATTCATCCTTGCAGAACTATTTAAATTCGTATGACCGTTTGCCTTATATTGCAGCACCATCTAGCGCATTATTACTGAAGTTCAGTAGTCGCACAAGGCGCGTTTCCGATGGTGTGCATTTTCCTTATATACAACTTTACCGACGGGTTTGCCTGCTTTGGTGCTGTCTGGTTTTTATGAATGAAATTGGAAGAAGTTTTTGAAATTCGAATTTGATTGTTCGAGAATGATTCTTGTTAATTGTCAAATCATCAGAAAACAAAGGGGAGTCAAAGAGTATAGTTCTTGGAGAGTGGAGTGTGGTTTTATTCCGTTGGTCTATTAGCTGAAAGTGTGAAGCGTGGTGTACCGTTTATAGGGTACAGACCCGAGTTCCTCGTCCACAGTTTTTTGTATTAAGAACAACAGTTTTCGCGCTAGTGCATCAGCGTTTTCTCAAGCCCTGAGGCGAAGCTCGCCGGTGGTGGAACCAGTTGTGGTTGTTGTCACACTGCACTGAGGGAAACGTAGAGTTTCTGCTTTTTTCTGAAGGCCGGGTGCTGTTTTAGCACACTGGGTAAGCATTTTCGCCTATCGGTTGTGGTGGATTTTTGGCTTCTAGTCTAGACAGTGGAGTAGAAGTATTTATTGTGAAATTTTGTTTCATAGCTTCCGGGTTTAGGCCCCAAGCCTAAGTTCGCGGTGGTTGTTGCCCGAGGACTGATGCCAGTTCGAGTGCGCTGAGAGCCATCATCCGGAGTCTGCGAGCCGGAGGGAGAAGCGATCGGACTGTCCCGCTTACCAGCGCTTCCGGCTCTTGATCGGGAGAACCTCCGTCGGAGACGCCGCCAGGAGTTAAGTCGCGTTTAAAGGACTCCCGAGAGTTCGGCGTGTATTCCTTTTTGTTTGACCTTCGGTCAACGTTAGGGTCTTTTTTTTAATGTGACTATTACCCGTGATATTCTACCATACCGTGCCGCCATTGGATTGTCAAACCTCCGACCTTAGGATGGGATCGATGCCCTCCGTTCTCCTGTAAAACCCTCAAAATTCAGAAAGGCCCTTTACCGCCGAAGTTGTCAGAACGATCGTTTAGATTTCATTTAGGCCCCATACACTCAATTAACACACAACCTTTACCAACACTTAACATCTCGTCGAACCCAGTCGTTTTACATCCCTTTTTATTGTCGTGCTGGTTTGTCGACCGTAAATCACCATGTTTTGTCTATCATAGTCCAATCGTGTGCCGCAGCAACGGCCAGAGCACGGTTATACGTTCGGTATTGTATTGCAAAGTGTTATTTAACATGATCTTATAAACCTGATCGCGTTCGGGTCGTGATGTTTTCTATGCCGCTGTTATATGTAATAATTTTAGGAAAATAAAAAAATAAATTACGTTCGTATCCTTGTGTGAACATTTTATTCCATTTTCACTACACTACCTACCTTACCGTACCTTACAGAAGACCGCAGCCATAGTAACAGCGCTACTTGCTCAGCCAACTAGTTAGGAAGTGCCGCCTACCTACCTTACAGTACCTTACAGAAGACCGCAGCCATAGTAACAGCGCTACTTGCTCTGCCAACAAGTTAGGAAGTACCTCCTACCTACCTTACCGTACCTTCCAGAAGAACGCAGCCATAGTAACAAACAGCGCTACTTGCTCTACCAACACAACCAGTCTTTAAATGAACGATGGGTCGGCAACGCGCTTCTGACTCTAAAAGAGTTGTAGGGTGTTGTGCAATGATAAAAATAAATAATATATTTTCATCCCGTATAAAATTATAATCATTTCGTATGTAAATATTTTAAGTGTTGTTATATGACTCAATAATTATATCTAATGAGCGTTATCGCTACTAATATTATTAAAAAAAAAACAAATATAGGCATCGTTACGCTCCCAGAGTTATGTAAGCTTCCACTGGGTACAGCATCTGTTTACAGCAGCCTGTTTGCCGTCTTCCTTCCTAGTACAAAGAGCGATCTTGTAATATGACATTTAAGCTTTACTTGTGACAATATAATCGAAACTTACAAGTTGTATCGATTTGAAACTGTGACTATCATAAATTCTATACCTATCTATGTTGATGAAGCCAGATACTGGTTAATACTCGCGATAAACCCTCTAATGCGCGCAGATTGACAAAAGGACACTCACTCTGTCTCCAATAGCTTTCGTTTTAAATCTTGTTTCAAAAGGCAAAAACAAAACGAAACTTTATATTATTCAGTTTGAAATCCTTTCTTTAAATCACACTGCCTGTCCGCGCGGCTCTGCTCATGCATTGCAAGAAACGCTGACAATCGTGCAGCATTAAATCCTACTAATATTATAAATGCGAAAGTTTGGATGTTTAAATGTTTAGATGTTTGTTACTCAATCACGCTAAAACGGCTCAACCGATTAAAATGAAATTTAGCAGAAAGATAGTTAATAGCCTGGACTAAAATATAGGATAGCTTTTATTCCGGGTCCACGCAGACGAAGTCGCGGGCGGAAGCTAGTATTATATAAGCGCATCAGACGCTCAGAAAATCAATTCAATACACAAGTGAAATAATTTCAATCAAACTTACAAAGCTACAATAAAATTTGTCAGAGTACTCGTCTGTTTAATATTAGTACACCATACGCAGTATACGAGCATATGTACTACGCTATTGAGCCACGCCACGCCAGTTTTAAGGAAAACGCTCATACAAGTCAGGTTGTTTCTTCGCGTAATCCTCTCAAGGAGCCACGGTGCGGAAGTGTGAGCGATGAGAGTCACAGCATTTCTGAAAGGAGATAAAAGTTTCATATTGGATGTTTTCATTCTGCATTTCGAAATACCTAAGCGAAAAGCGTTTGAAGAATTGCTGAGAGAAATAAAATATGTAGATGCTTATTCATCATAAAATTTATGCCGTTGATAAGTTGCTTGAAGTTGTGAACTAAATATGAAAGTAATGGGAGTTGTTGCTAGTTTTTGGCCACTATTTTCTATGAATTAATGTTTCGTAGGTCCGCACCGCATTTACTCGTACCTTTACGTTAATAATAAGCCAAAACACTGTTACGCAAATAGAACGAGCGAGCGAAGCGAACGACGATGTCCGATTCAGCTTGGGCCAGCATTCTGTCATGTCTACAGGCGTAGTACTATTATTTATTCTATGCTACAGGTCGCATTTTCCAACCCATTCTCGTACGAGTATAATGAATTTAAAAGGAAAACTATCACGGGTAAGTAGGCATAACTAGTTACCGAGTAAATATTCATAGATGAAGTTTATGATGCGGATTATAATTACATGTGGATAGTAGGTAGTAATTGTGGAATTTTAAATATCTAAATTACTACGTACGAAATTCCTAGAAAAACTTGTACTTGCATTAAGCAGTAACGCTGCTAACGAAACTATAAGCGGAACGGTCATTATGTAACGAAATTATCAATTATAATTATGTGTTCGCCGGTTCGAATCCGGGTTAGAGCATGTCATTTTTCCTTTATTCTAAAATTCCTAAAACTAAAAAATTTAAATGTTGTTTCAGCTAATCCATGTTTATTTGTTATATGTTATCAATAATAGAAATAAATGCGAGTCATTGGCCAAATAAAACGTGGGAAGTATTTTTGCACTGGTGACATTCTCATTTTAAATGTGCATATTTTTTGCATTCTCAATCAATTTTCCGCACAGCTTTTATAAAGTTCATTAACATGCATGGCACGTGTGCATATCTGCGGTGACAATCGATGTTATATGTCCTCTCGACATGCAACAGTAACGATATTAAATAAATGATTTATGACATCGCACGGTTGTTAATGTTGCGTAATGTATTGCTTTATTTCACTATGTGTTTAATTACTGTGTATTTAAAATGTGTATTAAAAAAAATATACTTCACGTTATTTATATGCATTTACTAATCTGATGACAGGCAAGATTTTATCATACACTGACTGCAGAGGCTGGAAAGTGAGAAAGCGTCTTATAGCCCCGATTATCTTCTGAAATTATAAGTTAATTGTTGTCAATCATATACATACATTCGAGTCAGACAATCCCCGTTTTCATCCATCTAAATAAAGTAAAATAGTTTGTAAAATAAAATAGTTTAAAAGTTATAGTTACTTGATTAATAAGAAAACTTACACTCAAATATGACGCTACACACGAACTAAGTATACACTGTTTCTATTATTTCAACCTGAGGCTCTAGTATAAGTTTTACCGAAACAAAACGTTACGACCGCGTTCGCGTTTAGCTGTCAAATCCCATACAAATTTGGAGGAAATTTGGCTCCTACTAATATTATAAGTGCGAAAGTTTGGATGTTTAGAGTTTGATACTCTATCACGCTTATAAAGCTAAACCGATTTGGATGAAATTTTGCACGAAGATAGTTTATAGCCTGGATTCAAATATAGGATATTTTTATAACCTGCGTCCACGCAGACGAAGTCGCGGGCGGAGGCTAGTAATACATAGTACTCAAAGCTTTGAAGCTTTGAATCAGACACCTGTCCCAAGTAGTAGTGTAAAGTAAACAAACGTCAAAGATGACAAATCGTACTGGGATGACAGCTGTCAAAAGAAAAGTGAAATTTTATGACAAACAATACATTGTTCACTCCAAAGTCGCAATGGACAGTCAAAGTCTCAAAAATATGTACACAGACCTTATTTCTACAACAATAAGGTTGTAGTATTTATGAAACTTTGAGTGAATACATACTGGTGCCCTTGACTGTACCTAAACATGTTTCGTAACATATTTTGCTAACATGTTTTGGTAGTTTTTGGCGCAGCGGACACACCTTTAAACTTAACGGCTATGCAAATAAAAACTGCGGCCATAAAAACTTGTACCAAAAATGATTTTTACAGAAATATTTCATGTTTAATTTAGTCATTACATTACGTTCATCATTCATCATTAGCCGAAACAGGAACGTGTTGTATACCAGCTGGTCGGTCACGTAACGCATTGTACCTACGTTAGGTACATCTAACTGTAAACATTTATATGAAAACATTACAGTTAGACTGTTTTAACGCGCGTTGGAAACGTTACGTGATTAGTGATTACATCTCTTGTATAGCTACTGTTCTGTATTACGTCTTTTGTATCACACAATAGGTACATGATGACGCACTAATATTGGGAGGGGGTTTTGTGATTGGAATTAAACAAATTTGAATTAAATCGTTAGTTGTTAAGCAGAACCCTGTTGTCAAATAGCAGTTAAAGAACAAAAAAGGGATACAGGCGAATAACTTTTTAATTTTAATTCGGATGACTAAAATGAAGACCAAAGAGCTCGCTGAGATACTAGGAAACATCAAACAATGTCGCTTTTACAGATTAATTAGATTAATTTTCTTACAACGCAAAAGGTAATTTTGTAAATTACTGGCTGTACCCTGTGGCTACGCCTGCGTAGGTCATTCACTAGCTATCCTTATAGCGCTACGCCGTAGATCATCGAAGCTTAATACACCCGTAGCGCTACTCTGTAGTGCGTAGCAGCTTGATGTCCAGCTTGTGTAGCGAAAACCGCCCGCTCTTTGCACTTCCACTCAAACTTCCGTTGCCCCGTTTCCTTCGTTGCCATGGTAATAAAGCGGTGCGAGTCGCTACGAAATCGTCTTGGTACAGCTCAAACAGCATTCGGCACGTGCTGGCGCGGCGCTGGGACTCGCTGAGTGCGGCTAGACGTGCCTGTTGTTGCCGCACCTAGCCGCTTTTTATTTTTAACCCCCGACGCAAAGAGAGGGTTATAAGTTTAACGTGTCCGTGAATCTGTGTCTCTGTGTATCTGTCTATGGTATCGTAGCTCCCAAACGGATAGACCAATTTGTATGCGGTTTTTTTTAGGTCATAGATAATTTCATCCCAAGTGTTCTTAGCATTGTTTCATGAAAATCTGTTCATTCGTTTTTGAGATATCGGACTTTGAAATGAAAATGTCAGGGGTTTTTCAACTTTTCTAAGTTGTAGTTATATCAAATTACGTCTGTCACTAACAAACATTTATGCGTTTATTTTGTTACAAAGATTTATATATGGATTTGTAATGTATTTAATAAATAATACGATCGAAAAAGAGAATCTCCTTTTTAGAAGTCAGCTAATAATAGACTGTGTCAGGGATTAAAAATTAGACTGTGGAAAGAGAGGTTTTTTTGGTTTTTACATTGTATCATTATCGTTCTAATTCGATATAGGAATAGGTACCATTCAATAATACGAATTCAGAATACTGTCTAAATGTGCCCATTGAATAACATACAAGCAGATAACTTTTTATAAAAACATGACAATCTACAGAACTTGTAAAATGAAAGTATGCAAATGAAGTGTATTTCTCTTTGAGTCATGTGATACAATATGCACGCTTCGTGCAATTTTCTAAACCAACTGTTTTACCTAGAAGCCTGTGCACTCACGTTACTAGGACGCGCTATTCAGTTTCAACACACATTATTTTAAGTATCTTGTGCGAAAAATGTTATTTCCCGAACTATGTCAAGAAAAAGCTTTAAACGTATAAGTAATTTTATGGGTAATCAATCACTTAACTGTAAAACTTTCCTGACATAATATTTACTCATTTGTTAGGCAATGCTGACCCAGTCGCATGGAAATAATACTCTTTTTACTAAAAAGTCACCGATATATTGAATGTGACTACAATCAATAAATTTCATTAATTTTGTATTCGTTTGATAATATTCGCCTCTTTGGTGATGCTTATGGTGAGATGAGATTGTTCAAAGTTACAAGATATCAAAGATGCCTTTTGCTGCGAGGGACTAAGCCCAAGGCATGAGATACAAATAACTTTGCTCTAGTATAACACACAGCTTTTCATCTCAGTGAGAACATGGGTGTATCCATTTATGTATTGATCCCGTTATTTGTCAGGAAAATAAATGGATTCAGCGTTCATTACGGCTTGTTTTAATCCCTACTTTTGCTAAATATTCTTGTTGTTTTTCCAATATTGGTACGTAGCTCATTTTGTAGCAGTAATAGGAGTTACTCGTATAGCTACGAAAATTTGAATTACAAAACCATAGTACCATATTTTTGAATGGTCGTTCTGAAAGGACACCTGTGGGAATCGTTCTCAAAACAACGATAAGCCCTATTTCAAGGTGCTTGTTTTATATTATGTTGCATCATAAAAATATCACAATTTCCAACTATTTCTGGTTAATTTGACCCACTACGTAATTTTAATGTCGAACTACAAAGATAAGATAAGATAATGTTTGTTGGACATATTATATTATTGACAGTGCGCTAAATTCGGCTTGGGTTAGCTTGCAACAAATAACTAACTTAATTTTGTTCATATACGATTATTACGTATGAAGCAAAATAAAGTGGTGATCACTTAGTCTAAAAATTAAATTATTTGGCATAAAGTATTTTTTTAATGGGAAAACCTTATATGTCTCTGGGAAGTTTGTTGTATAGCTCAAAACACATACAAATAGGGGCTACGAGTCGTGTGTTTAAGTCGAGCTTTAGGTACAAATCGACTCATTCCCGTCCTTTTTTTACCCAAGGTAAAATCCGGATCAAATGACGTTCAAATATTTTCAATATTTAATAACTCCTGCACTATGAGATGACATTTCACTAACTGATCATTTAAATCTCATTTGGCTGATTGATTTTAGCACCAAAATCTGCTAGCTCGAGCTGCTGAGTTAAAAAAAAGGTTTTTCCGTCATAATAATACCTTTCGACTAAAATGAAAATACTACCTTGTTTTAAGGTTTTTAATGGGTAGAAATACAACATAATCAATCTTTCTCCAGAAAAGGTCCCAAGATTTTCCGCGAACAAAAGGACTGCATTTCACAAATTGCGTTTCAGCTCGAATAAAATCAGCACCTGCTTATTCCTGCATTGAGTACCTACTCAAAATCCACTGGTAAGATCCTAGAATACAGAGGTTCTAGGAGTATTCGTGATCGGAGGTCTGACTCTGTACAACTGGGCGGTCGATATCGTGACCTCGGAGATCAAACGGTAATTTCTTACGCATCCACGAATCAGAAATACGCCGTATCTCTGACTGAACATAGTGCAAATTGAGAACAATTTCTGACTCTTTGAAATCTTAGCAGCAATTCCAAATTAGAAGTTATTCAAGATGTTGCCAAGCCCAACCCCTTCACTATTTTGTGTATCAGGAAATATAACTGAATAAGCATTAATTCGTGACATAACAACAATACATGGGCAGATATCAACATATACAAATGCCACGAAACGCGAACAAGGGCTTGATTGAACGTAAGTAAACTTATGCCGGCTGTACACATTGGGCCAACATTGGCGCGTGAGCAGGATGCATCTATGCAAACGCATGAGAACGATATAAAGCCCTCTTCCTCTAACGCATAGCTGCATCGGCTCACGCGCCAACGTTGGCCTAATGTGTACAGCCGGCTTTACGTTGTCCAATTTAATTTACAGTATTTACACAAGCTAGCTTTAGCGAAGATGGCAGCGAACACGTTTAACAGATTGAAATGCAAAAGGGGTCGATAACAATAATGAACAATATAACTGTACATCATAATACCTTTTTTTAGGTTGACCTACGCAAAATCATCTATAAACCTAACATTGCTAAGTGATACTGAACATATTTCATCAGCTGTGCCTATCCCTTTTGGGTATACAGGCATGAGAAAGAACTGAGTATTCAGATATCGTGTGGCTGTAAAGTGAGAAAAACTATATTGAATCTTTCTTTTATGATTATATATCTCTAAAGACAAGAATAAGTATTTCTCTACACACACACATTACATTACACATTACATTTTTTGTGTACCTTATACACGAACAGAGTTATTTTAATCATGAATTGGACTGAGCTTAATATTTATAAACATTTACCATAATACACCTACGTTCAATGTTCCACTCACACATATTGGCATGGTGTATAAACTACTTAGGATATTAATATGTATACACATAATCAGCAATGTAATACACTTTCATCTCAAGAGGGTGTGATAAAGGTAGAATTAATGTATCTACAGTTTAATGTAAAAACTTAAAACGGATGCTAAAAGAGCTCTGGCTCTAGATGCCGCAAGAAGACTTACCCCAAAAGCCGTTTAATTGAAATTCAAATTGCAGTTTCACGTAGAACCTGCTGGCCGTGATATTAAAATGTGCATGTATCTGAATACATTTTGCGAGCTGAGGTGGGCAATCAACCTCTGCTGTCCCAGGGCGAGCAACGTATTGGTTTCGACTGTGCACATTCTGCCTGGTACCTGGTACAAGTACCACCTTACATGGATGCGGATTTTTGCTGCATGAACCCGGAGATATTCCCTTGGGTATTTTATTGTGGATTTATGATGTATGATGAAATTTATGAAACACAGTTACTTCACATTGTCGAATTGATAATACTGGGTTGTCCCAGGAGTAAAGAGTAAGGATTAAAATGAAAATGTACAGCAAAAAAATATAATCATCATCATCATCATATCAGCCGAAAGACATCCACTGCTGGACATAGGCCTCCCCCAAAGAGTGCCAAAGTGACCGGCCCTGCGCCACCCGCATGCCTTGTCGGGGGCCTACCCACGCCGCCCCTTCCGGTACGTGGTCGTACTCGAAAAAAATATAATAAAGTGCTAAATTTTACTCTAATAAGTAAATATGCCAACAATATTTGAGTGCACAGCCACCGACTACTTGTCGAGAGGGTTCCAGTTAGTGTCCGACTGAAGTTTCGGTTTCGGTTTCGGGGCCCAAAAATCATGTTTCGGCCAGAGGTTTGGGTTCGGCCAAAAAACAGCCAAACCTTTCGGCCGTGTGACGTTTCACCTTGGGTCTCTCAGGGTATACTCGTATAAATAAAACAACCATTGGGTGCTATTAGCTCAGGCGCGCAGACGTGACCTCGCTCACCGACAGCTAGCCGGCGACTGACTCGAGCTGTCGGTTCGCCACAGCACAGCTGCTGCCCTCGCATATATATTTGTGGTGGCTATACACCACATCTCTCCTTTTTTTACAAATTACATAATATTTTACAATATTACACTTTTACTTTAACGGTTTAGTCTACAAGTTTTCACCGAGAAATTAATAATTAGATGGTGCATTTTTATTCCACACATTCATAAAAATATCCTTATTTATCTAGAATAGAATTCAGGAATACCTTATCAAATTTACGAAAGCCTTGTGACTAAATTTAACTTAAGTGTATCTCTCTCTCTTTTTTTTCAATCAAATTCAAATTTCATTTTTGCAAATACACAAATTACCTTTATAACATTTACCTCTAGGAGGAGGATGTCACGAACATATAAGCTCTGAATAAATTATACACCGCTTATGATTATGATTTGTAAACAAGTGAAATTGAATATTCCTGCAATATTTTTTACTAAAATTATATTGTGAATAATTGTCAACCTTATAGTAATAGGGGTATTTCTTACCCAAATATTGGTAACATATGTACTAAAACTTGCCATTTTAGCAATCTATAGGATAAGGCGGTTTTTGAAACATCATAAGATATAATTTATTTATTTATTGTCCTAGCTATTCATTGAGATAATGCGGGCAGCATCTTTATCACAATGCCACCAGAGGCTGTTTTAAGATTTAGTTTAGTTATAACTTTTAACTTGGATTTTGATACTTCGCTTTTATTTTATTTCGTGGAAGTATAAAGTCTTAATTAGCAAAATAATATGTTAGCTAATACGATTGTAAAATTGAATAATAAAATTTCATGGCTAATTTTATAGCACTTTTTCCATTAATGCTTGTGCACCTATAAATGTCAGTAACTAACTACCACGTTCGGAAAGTTAGAAAGAAAGCCACGGGCAGAACCAGCGTAAAAACTCGACCAAGTATATGTATATACATACGATATGTAATTATATTCTTCTGAATACCTTTATTCAAGCGTCGATTAAGAAACTTTCTATTGGAAATTCCACTGTATAATAAGTGGATTTTTTGACATAACCGCTTTTATAATTTTTATTTGTTTTTTTTTATTAAATTAAATTATTGTTATATTATGTACTGACGATCCTTTTAGGTGAACTTTGATAACTATGACATACATTTAAATTAAGTGGACATAGTTATATTTCAATTGTTAGTTATTATTCTTCTAATTATTTTGATTGAATGTTATTGTATGTTATTGACGATCACAATAGGGATTCTTTTAAATTGACATGTAATTAATAATTTAATCTTATATTGTGAGCAAATGAATCTGAATCTGTAATATTAAAATATTAGTGTATTTTAATTTTACCATACTACGGTTTGGAAACCCAATTTATTTTTAACTTTTCTGGTAAATCACGCACACATGTATTGTAAGGTAGCTCCTATATATTTATTTTATTTATTTGCATACACACTACACGGCTCATATTTACCAATGTCTTACTAATTAGCATACATTATTAAATCTATCCAATGACACACCAATAATGATCACATTTACTTAATTTCATCTAAAATGACTACATTTTACCCACAATTGTATGCTGGACATGTAATTGGTTGATCTTGGGGCATGTTTTGAAGAGTCAACGCGATCCGACGGATTAAAATCCGATCCAGTCACTTTCATACAACTTTATTTTTTAGTTTCAGATATGTTCTCTGATTTTTTTTGGCAAGATGTTTATTTCTTATTTATAACTTAAAATTTGAAACATCATTAGGGTTACAATACCCCATACTTGATATCATAGTCATAGTATACCCTGAAGTATTATGTTTTAGTATCTATCTCACATTCGTTTATTTCCTCAGTGTTGGGTGAGACTAAGTTGCTAAATTCGCAGATTAAAATGAGATGAAGCTGTATTTCCTGTTTATATTATTCATTATTAAACTGATGATCTGATAAATTAAAACTGATGAAATATAGCAATACAAGCAAAACTATTTCATATATTTTTTTAATCTCAGTTCCATACATCGTCACAAAGTTTGGTATGGAAGTATACAACTTCTATTAATATGATTAGTTTGGTGGCCTTTTTCTGGTACCTATTACACTGCCACGTTTAACCTTTATTATTTTATGTAAGTATCCATTACTTCGTGTCATGCACTTGTAGAGATCGATATTTATTCCACAGAGGCGCACTAAATACCTTTTTTCCATACACATACACTTTTTAGCGTTTGGAAAAGTAGGTAGTACTAGTACTTGATGTCATCAAGTTGATGAGAAGAAACGCCAGTCTGTTCTCAGTTTTCAATTTTTGGTTTATGTAATTTTTCCGAAAAATATACATTATTCTATGATATTATAAACCAGGGACGGCTGTCAATTTACTAACTAGTTACCAGCCACATTGCACAACTGTAGCTAAAGCAATACTTATTATAAGAATATTAACTTATTCTCATTAAATTATTCCCGGCATTACTTGGCAAATGACCGGGACGTATTAAGATGAGGTCTTCAGTTAAAGAACTAAAATTTGAAGATAAGAACTTTTACATATTTGCTCTTGTCTAACAGTAACAGTCAAAAAATATTATCTGTATTTCTAATTTGATTTGGATAGCATTATTTAATTACGTTGACTGCTAGCACATAAATATGTTTATAAAAAATATTTAAAGCCAATTTTACCGTCCTTGCTCCAATACATATTTTCCAGATTGCCCTTGGCAATCTAACCATCAATAAAAAGGTATCTGAATATTTTTATTTTACTTCATTATTTTCTTGAGACCTCATCTCAATCAGCAATTATTTTGCTATACCCACCTTATGGGATTGGTTTGTAAAATTAGCACATGCCCTGTTTTTTTTTTTTTTTTTTTTTTTTTTTTTTTTTCCGCATTATGGACTTGCTTATAAACTAGCATACAACTTCTGAAATTTTACCCACATTATGGGTTAGCAACTGACGCTTGTACTAACTCACATCATGAGCAGAATCAATTATTTATTCATTTTCTTTGACTATTTATATGACATGCATTCCATGTCATAATTGTGTATTAACTCACATCATGAGCAAAATCAACTTTTTATTTACTAAGTATTTATGTGACATGCATTCCATGTCATAACCACATTTTGGTCTATTTATTTGCTATTTATGTGAAATGCATTTCATGTCATAACCACATTTTGGTCTATTTATATAATATTTGTGACATGCATCCCATGTCATAACCACATTTTGGTCTATTTATTTGCTATTTATGTGACATGCATTTCATGTCATAACCACATTTTGGTCTATTTATTTACTATTTATGTGACATGCATTCCATGTCATAACCACATTTTGGTCTATTTATTTGCTATTTATGTGACATGCATTTCATGTCATAACCACATTTTGGTCTATTTATTTACTATTTGTGACATGCATCCCATGTCATAACCACATTTTGGTCTATTTATTTACTATTTATGTGACATGCATTCCATGTCATAACCACATTTTGGTCTATTTATTTGCTATTTATGTGACATGCATTCCATGTCATAACCACATTTTGGTCTGTTTATTTCACTTTATGTTAATAGCATAACCAGATATACATCATATATCACTAGTTATGTGGAACTCGGGGAGATTTCGCTCTTTAGCACTTGGTGGGGGTGTGGTGCTTTTGATTTAACCTTGGTAATTTTGATTTAGAATACACGAATAATTTATGTTTCATAGTTACGAAATATATTCGTAACCACTAGATATATGTTATTATTAATGTACTACCACGGATAGCCGGTAAGGTTGTGCTTTCTTTAGACGTGACTAGAATTTACCGTTTATATACTTATAGCCAAATAAGGATTTTATCAATTTATATAAATGCCGTTTGTATAATGTGATTATAATTTAAAACGATCATGTACTACGCCTCATTGATGGGCACGATCCTAATTATGATAATTATTATTCTGGCCTTTAATTTCAATCCACAAAACTATAGATAACAATTACTACTGCATAGGTATAGATGATTTCTTTATAGTATGATAGTAACGTTAATGTAATACCTATATTCCATATTTTTGTCCTGTCTTGGATTATTTCCCCACAGACACGGTACAGGAAATTATTCATGTATACCTCATCATATATTTTATATATATATATATATATCACTTTATGAACCTTGAAATATTTTACACCATATGCTCAATGGCATATTTTACACTGAGCGCGTGCTCCCAGGCACCTAGCATCTACATCTAAACACTTTCCTCCACCGTGGTACCTTTGTTGTTGTTTGGGGCTTACCTATTCAGTGTACCTATTAAATACGCTACTCGAATAAGTAAAACGCAGGTTTAGATATATTCAAACTCACACTTGTTATTATAATTAGTGCGATTTCATTTTTTTATTTTTTGAAAGAAGGTAGGTACTTGTATGTTTATCGGTCAATCAACTTTTCTTGTCCCTTAGCTTTTCTTCATGGTCAGTTACCACGACATGTGTATTTGGTAAATTTTCTTATAGCCAGATAAACAGTCTGTTTGAACATATAATGTTGCATCCCGCAAACCGTATTTTAGCAGAAACATGGTTGTCTAGGGGACAAATACAATTTTCATACAAATCGGGGACATTCTACGTTCCTGGCAACTGGTGCAATTGCACCAGTCGAGGGCAAATTAATATCTGTTAATACAGTTGTCATTTAGTTTCACGCTATAATTAATTGAGTAAGGAATGCAACGACAGTTAGCAACAGCAACATCGTATTTCTCGTAATCCCCTTTTAGACAGCAAATAAGACGGGGAGGACACTAAAAAGTTGATTCACCTCTATGCTTTAATAAATACCTTCTGCTGTGTCGTTAAAATACTACGAGTATCCAAGTAGATACTTAAAGAAAACATAAACAACACAACACTAAATAAGTTGAGTTTTCGGTTTTATTGCTATCTCACTGCGAGATTAAGTAAAAGACTGCACCTGCAAGGTGCACAATATTATCTATAGATACCAATGCTAAAGTACTCCTCGTATTCTCATTTCTGTGTTGTCTGCCACTTTGTAAATGACCATTTTGATATAGTAAATCAACCAATAATATCATTCTCGTTAATTATATATGTAGAACTAGGTTACAAGTTACAACGACACACACGAAACACTGAATAAACACTCAACGAACGGTACACTGAATAGTTGTTATGCCTCGATAACTTTTATTTTATTGACACACACGGGTTCGTATTTGCTTCTTCCTTTCGTTTTAGCGTTTTTAAGAAACCCAAGGAATGTTTTAAATATGGTTTGTCACTTACTCGAGGACTCGTCGCCAATGTGACGTTTCACCTTGGGTCTCTCAGGGTATACTCGTATAAATAAAACAACCATTGGGTGCTATTAGCTCAGGCGCGCAGACGTGACCTCGCTCACCGACAGCTAGCCGGCGACTGACTCGAGCTGTCGGTTCGCCACAGCACAGCTGCTGCCCTCGCATATATATTTGTGGTGGCTATACACCACAGGCCGCGTTCGCTCGCGTCGCGTTCGGCTAACGTCGGGTGCGCTTGGCACGGCTAGCAATATGGCTTCGCTCACGTTCTCAGCCGGCCACTGAATCAGTGCTCTTTGCTCGTGTAGTGACGATTGTGTTTGTTCCCCGAATAATGGGTAAATAATTGAATTAAGTATTTTATTTTGTTTTTGTTATGAATTCATCATTTCATAGTTCATTCGTAACGCTTATTTGTACAATTTACAAACAGATTGACGGATATATTGGTTATTTAGGATATAAGTGCGGAAGTTTACTTATTTCATTAAATGACTTTAGAATTAATTTTGTATTAAGCAGTTACGCTGCTAACGATATTCTAAATTCCTTTATTTAAAAAAGACTTTAGAATTCGTCTTAGTAGCGTGTATTTAATATAATATTATTATATGATTATCATATTGTATTAATAAACTTGTTTTATTTTATACCATCTACAATTAACACGTCGCTGCCTCAGTATTACAGTTTACCTATAGTTAGTGTAACATTTTTAATTTTTCACTTGTTAGGGTACCTAGTTAAATTTTGACCCAGTGCCAATATAATCGATAAAAGTTGAACGGAGAAACCTGTAATATTAGGCCGGTGAGATTGTTCATTAATCAAATATCTGGAAAGAACGGCTCACTGACATTTTTATTCAACGTTTTAATCACGTTTATAAAAGGTTCGCTTTCGGTTTCGGCAAAAAAACATGTTTCGGTCGGACACTAGTTCCAGTGAACCCGAACACGACGGCTATATCTTGTGTAATAATGCTAATAATTACATGGTTCAACTCACGTATTAAATGTCACTGCGGGCGACATGTTGTGTGAGTTCAAACGTGTAATTATTATCATTATTTCAAAATGTCTCACGAAAGTTTAAATTCGAATATCTTGTGGAGTTTAGCCCTTATTCATAAAACTTCAAATGCCTCTGATAAATAAAATGTGTTTTGCCCCTTTCTTACGAACACAAATGTCAAACCGACAAAGGCAAACGAATTTATCGGCATGTTAGCTAAAATAGGTTTGTTGGACCCTTATGAATACAGCCATAGGAGTTGCAATAGCCATCATGCTAATAGTGAAAGCCTAAAAAGATATTATGATATGAGAATGAGTGAACATTACAGAAAAGCAGATTTTAGTGCGATAATTGAGCAGTTAAACAAATCTATATTGTTAAGTATTGTCAAGGTATTCTTTCAAATTCCAAATGAATCATGCTGTCTCAGTGGATGAAATGTGAAAGGATAACTTGACAATACTCAGGGCTTACAAGCAGCTTGGCTTTTTATTGAGGGTATGTAAGCCTTTTCAACACGTAATGACATACATGATAAATACGTAATAATTTATTATACTACTGTTTAGTCAGATCAATTTTGGATTTTGCGTGTATTATTTGGAGCCCTTTCAACAAATGTCATATAAATAGGATAGAACAAGTACAAAAGAAATTTCTAAAAGCTATTGATTACCGTATGGGGCGCGGCCGTAATTCCTATAGCAATAGTCTTTCTCACTATGGTTTGTTGCCCTTAGAAGGTCGTCGAATACAGTTTGATGTTATGTTTCTTTATAAAATAATTAACAACCTTATCGACTCCCCGTCACTTCTTGGTAGGCTTTTATTCAAAATTCCACAGCGCACTAATACACATAAGAAATCGTTTGCTATTCCATACTCTCGTACAAAGTACGTCTCGTATTCTTACTTTAACCGTTGTCTCAATTATTATAACACAAACATGTCTCATGTTGATATTTTCTCGACTGGATATTGTCAAAGTTTCAAAACTCAAATTATTTATCACTTAAAATCCAAGTTATAACCACCATACTTAGAAACTCTCTGTATTGATATTAAGTATTTGTTCTTTTAGTAATTTATAAGCCGTTTTAGGTTCAGTTTTTGTAAAAGCCCTTCAAAATTGACTGCATTTAAACGTGTAGTGCGCCCGTGCGAACACATGCACCAACACATTAAACTTTTCCCTCTGCGACAAATATTTAGCCAAAATGCACTCGATTCGCGAATGGTTTTCGCTTCTTACCGCTTTTAAGCTAGATTAAGTCAAAATTATTACGCAATTTTAGGATATGGCACTCAAGGTCTTTTATATAAGATTATGTAGAAGTAGTCCAGGCAATGAACTGACAACTTGTATGGAAAAAATGACAATTTTGGAAATAATTTATAATAGCTTACTTTTTAAGTATAACGGATATATTATCAATTAAATAGTTACCCAGCGACAAAATCCGACAAAATTTCAGACATCGAAAAAATGATAAGTTAACTGGCTTCTAAAAAGTCAGTAAAAATATGAATAAATGTTTTTGTCTTTATTTTGGTTCATTTACATTTGCTCTATATTATTCAAGATAAATCGTACAAAAAAAGATAATGCATGCTTTATTTAAATCTACATAATTACTTCCGGGTGGAAAGTTTGTCGGATTCTTGACTAAATCATCTTAGAATAACATTTTCAAATGAAATCAACAAAAAAAAACGCTATTATAAATTAATGTTTTTCAAAACCGTATTTTGCCTGGAGTAAAGTTTATTTTTGTATTTGACTGTTTGCTGCCTAAAAAAAGAAATACTTAACAATATAGATTTGTTTAACTTCTCAATTATAGCACTAAAATCCGCTTTTCTGTAATGTTCTCTCATTGTCATATCATAATATCTTTTTAGGCTTTCAAAATTAATAATATTGTATACCAACTTACAGATACATCACTTGAATCTATTATAAATTAAATTTAGCACAGACTGTAAAACTGTAAAATTAAGGAAACTCCATTTGTAAGCAATATCTTTATAACCCTTTTTTGTAAACGACTGTTTTTTAAATAAATAAATAACATACATAAGTACATCGGTAGTTACATATATTTACGGCCGAATAGTGCAAGTAACATAACGTTTATAAAAATAATGGAGGTTACGCAGGCTAGGGTTAAAATAGTAAATAAATATCCATTTGAAGGCACCTATTACAATCCTAAGCCGCCAAAAGCGCTCAGTAACAATAATTAGATCACGTCAGGGAGAAAGTCGTTACGTATTTTGTACTTCGATTTAAGGTGCTAAACAAACTTAATAGGGATGCGGACTAAGATTTTTTTATGATGTCATTCGAACCAGTTTTTGGAGAGGAACAAATGTTTGTATGGGAGCAACTACAATTAAAGAACATGAATACCCAAAAAAATGTCGGCTAGCCGCTAAAGTAGCCTTAGTGCGTGAGGGGTCTAAGTGGCTAGCCGCGTGCGGCTTGCCGTGCGGTTGGATAAAACATATGAAATCGCAAACGCAATACTCTACGCACTAAGCGGTTGGCCGCAACCGCACGCGGCCTAGCCGCTCAGACCCCTCACGCACTAAGCGGCTAGCCACTAGGTGCGTACGTAGCCTTAGTGCGTGAGGGGTCTAAGGCGGTCGTCACACTGCGCCGCATCAACGGACGGAGGTGCGGACCTGCACACAAATTTCGCCAGTTAGCGTACGTAGCCTTAGACATTAAATAAAATAATGAATAATATTGTATTTTCTCGAAAAAGGATTACAAATGTAGTCAAATGGAATAAAAAGCAACGCAATAGGTTAAATAATCACAAAGTTATGTGTCCAAATTTTTAAGAGGGGATATGTTCTGTCCTTTTTCCGCAAAACGCAGCTTCGTATGAAGCGATTGTCATTTACCATGACGCTCAAGGATCGTGAGGCTACGATCGCCTAGCGTTTTCTCTCTGTAACAAGCAATATTAAAATGGTTGTCGCTTCGTAATTTTTTTGAGATATTTGAATGTTTTTTTTTTTTTTTTATACAACGACGGTGGCAAACAAGCGTACGGACCGCCTGATGGTAAGCGGACACCGCAGCCTATAGACGCATGCAACTCCAAAGGAGTAACATGGCCGTTGCCGACCCTTGATATATTTGAGGATTCGCTGTGTTGAGAGCTGAAGGAACAAATTCCCTCGCTCTCAACACAACGCATCCTCGGGAGCTCTGGCGACCTTGCTCACCTCCAGGAACACAACACTACTACAGAGCAAGTAGTAGGGTTATTATGGCTGTGGTCTTCTACAAGGCATATTTGAATGTTATTTACTGGTGAATAGTGCACACTGTTAAATGAGACGGTCCATATGCGATGATCGAAAAATTATGCACGAGGGCTGTCAGTACACTCGGAATATTTTGTGCTTTAACGGTACCTACTTATGTGAAATTAATGATTTTTTTTTAAAGTTTTTACTAAGTTTCACCTGTGTACATTTTGGTATGCCTGTTCATTGTGTATGTAATCAAATCTCACGAGTGAGACCCATTTCCCGGTGTTTGACCGGGCTGAAATGTTTAATTACCCACATAATTCTGAGATGTTTCTCTCGTGTCGTGGTGCAATAAAGAGTATTTATTATTATTATTATTTAAGTAGAGAGCGTCGTCCACCTACGGCACCTACATAATGTCATAAAGAGCGCATTGGATCTGACTCTGACTCTGACTGTGATAACAACGCCTTTGAACTTAAATTCTTTAATATAAACATCTCTCACCAATTATTTGTTTGACAGACACTCGTGTACAATGAGCTTTTTGAAAAAAAGTGTATATTAAGGGGTGCATTAGAAATGATCGCGTGCTTTGAAACGCCGTTCTGACTAGATTAAGAAAGAATAAGGTCTGATTTTCAGATATTGACTATATGATTGTTTATCTGATTGAATCGATAGATGATTGCCTATAATTTCCTCGATAGAAAAAAATCCAAAGTTGGATCTTTATTTTCCTTTTTTTACTCAGCCTACTTAAACAATAAGTACTTACATTATTTTACGATACAAACTAGTTAATACTATAGTATTTTATCTCATCTAAAATCTCACTTAATGAAATATAAATAAAACTATAAAAAAAACCATTCCCGAAGAGTGTTGCATCCCTTTTTCTCGGGCGCGGAAGGCATAACCGTGTCTCTGTCAAGGGGGCGTGGTCGACTCGAATCAAGGTTGTTCAAAAATGCTATGGGTTTCTTAAAACCATTTTTCAACGCAGTGATTTGTTTGCGAGATATTGTTCTTTAAAGGCTGTGGGCCATTACTGGGTATGTGAAAAAAATTGTAACAGTAGGACCTATAATGGATTGAAAAAGAAAACTATCACGCCTAGTAGGCATAACTAGTTACCGAGTAATAGTCAACTTAAAATGTACTACTTAGAAAGGCCAACTTTCGTACGCGCGCGTGTCGATGTATTAACAAGGCTAGACAACTACGGAACCCTACACTGCGTGTGGCCCGACACGCCCTTGGCCGACTTTTCGAATATTTTTTTTGGGTTCTTCGAATTCAGAATCTTTGATATAATCGAACCTAACACAACCAACATAAAAATTGTCCCAGAAATACTAAGTAAGTGTTTTCTTCCAGTGCGTCACGTAAACGACAATATAAAAAAAAATCACATGCACCATTTTGTTAAAACGCTCAAATGCTTGTTTTATGAGTTCTGCATTTCTTATAACTATTAAGTACTACTCTTACACGTTTGATAGTTTATTTTATTTTATTTAGACGCAAGCCACAAACGTCCCATAGAAATTTATCTGGAATACTTGCGAATACGCTTCTTTCATTTCGTAGGAGAATCGGAAGGCGTATTTTCGAACAAAGAGACGTCGGATCGAAGTCACTGTGGTCACTGGTTACCTAATTGAGTTCGAAGTAGGGCTATACGCAGTCCTTTCCTCGCAGTAGTTCATTCAGCTTTATCAGTCCAACTGCATGATTTAATACAGTACCAGCAGTACCTAAATGCATAAATATGTAGAAATTACTTGTACATGTAGATATGAATTGGAATCGTATGCCGCCGCGTCGAAAGTCAGAATTCTTGATCACACGGGGATACACCCGGTGCAACAACATCGGCAAGTGTGCATAATTACATGCAAGCTTTCTCTATGGTGGCGTGAAATAAAGACGTTTAATGTGCTGCCAATTGAAGCTGATTACTTATAATAACTCCTTGGCACTGATAAATTAAATAACTTACTTACCTGCCTAATTGTGGGATGTTGATGCATGTTAAATTCTGTAAAATGTGTAGTTGTATGAATAATAAAGAAACAGCACTGATAATCATACATATTCAGGGAAGAGATTGCGTTTGCTCTGAGATACATACAAAGGGGGAAGGTAGCTGGTGAGTATGGTATTTACGTGGAAATGCTCATGGATGGTGGCCATCCCGTACTGAACATTTTGTTAGAGCTGTTCAATAGAGTTCTCTGCAATTGTCTTACGCCCAAGGCATGGCAAAATGCTACTGTAACCATCCTTTACAATAAAGGGAATAAGGCTTTGTTAGGGAACTACCGGCCAATCAGACTCTTGTAACAAATTCACAAATCGTTCGCTAAAGTCCTGTGCAATCTATTGTCCCACTAACTGGATGAGAACCAGCCTGTCGAACAAGCCAGCTTCTGGAGCGGATATTCAACAATAGACCCCAACCACTGCAACACTGGGCTGTGTTTCATTCTCTCTATCGCTGCGGCATTGACAGCAGATACGTTCATATACTCCGGGAGCTATACAGGAGCGCAACCATGCAAGTGCGTATGCATGAACTCACCAACCCCGTGCCTTTAAATCGAGGGGTGCGCCAAGGATATACCCTTTTACCCAAGCTCTTCACAAGCGTCTTTGAAGACACGATGAGGACTCTAAACGGAGTATACCCCTTGGTATGGCATGAAATTATCGCACTTGAGGTTCGCAGATGATCTCATCCTCCTAGCTGAGAACGTTGCGACCTAAGAGATATGCTCGACAAGCTCCATATAGCATCTCTAAAGGTGAGCCTCAAGATGAACATGTCCAAGACCACGATCAAGGCAAATCAACATACCAAATGTTTTGGTGATTCTCACGTGGAATTTGTGGATGATTACATATATTTATCTTGGACAGTGTTTATATTTTGCCCAAGAGACCCAGGGGAAAGAGGTCGCTAGACGAATCCAGCTAGGATGTGCTGCGTTTAGTAACCGGGCGGAAGTCCTAAAGTCCAAAATCCCACAGTGCCTTAAGACAAAGGTATTTTAACCAATGTGTCTTGCCTACCCTTAGTTACGGAACGGAAACATGGACTCTCACCAAGGGAGTACTGCACAAAATGAATGCGGCACAGAGAGCCATGGAGTGACCCATGTTAGGCATTTCCCTTGTAGATCGTGTCCGTAACACTGAAATCCGGCGCCGAACGAAAGTAGCGGACGTCACAGAATTACACAGTTAGAGTGGAGGTGGGCGGGACTTGGCAAGAAGAAACGATGGGAGATGGACAAAACGGGTTACTGAATGGTGGCCAAGAACATCGAAATGGTCAGCGGGCAGACCACCAACCCAACCCATTGGACTGATGATATCTGTCAAACTGTCAAACAGGAAGCAAACAGTGGATGAGATTAGCACAGGGTCGAGGAGTGGTGTAACAAAGAAGATGCCTATATTCAACAGTGGATGAATACGGGCTGAATAGATAGATCAATACAAAGTTATTAGTAAGAAAAATTACCGATGGATGGTGCTGTACTTATGACGCTAACTTCTTTTCGAATAACGGGGTCAATCGCCTCCCAGTTTAGCGCGATATTAAATATGGCTGCCGCATTAGAGTAACAAAAACAGTTTTAATGTCTTTGCTTATTATGTATCAAGTTTTCTATTAAAGCGCCTGGTTGTCAAAATGCAATCACAAAGGAAAGGAAAGGAATCACAATGGCGATAAAATCAGCATTAACTTATCAAATAAAGAACGATTAAAAACGTTCCCTATATTACTACTTTAGAACGACCAGTACAAGATACTAACCTAACCTAACCTAACAAGAATGATTATTGTCTGATTGCTCTGAAATTACATGCATTTATTTACACATAGGCCCATTTAAACCATGATTGCAAAATCATTTTTCATTTGCTTTTTACCATTGAGTCTTAAAATGCTACCATGATGCCTTTTATGGCAATTAAAAGCTCTTAAATCGCGGACGGTTTTATTACATGAGAAAAAGGAAATAAAATCTCACGTATGAAATCCCCTTTGTGGTCTCGCGTTTCGAGGATGCGCAATAAACCTCCCATCATGCCTAATACTGTAATGCAAATGCCACTGTGCTCGAAAGAAAATAAAGTTTAAATTCGAAAAAATGGCAACGCGAGATAGGTGCTTCGTAAAAATAGGTCTTGAAATGTGCCATGCGTTGTTTTTTTTTCCAAGGTCACGTAAAAAGTTAGCGAGCCAGTAGGGCTGAGCTCGACGAAGCGACGGTATCAGCCTAACTTAGCTAAATGAGCTATTCACGCCATTCACGTTATATTTTCTTTAAACTCGTAAGCTTTTGCGCTTAGTAAATAGTTCATTTTGCCATTATTGTTTGTTATTATTTTACAAATCCTCCACACCAATTTTAGATCACTTTCAGTTTACTAAATCCGCTCATGATTTTAGGATACAACATGCGTTTCCTATCATGATCCATAATACTTTATATTTATTATCTGTGATTATCCATCCCTACTAATTATGAAATAACTATTATAATTAATTGACGCGAAATTTATCTCTTAGTAATAAATTTAATTAGGTCACCTACCAGAACGGCAACGGCAAAACAACGGAACACACGGAAACAACTTTCATCTTTCGCTCATGTATCTCCCTCTCTATCGGGCGGATATGCAAGTGCGATAGAGATAGAGATAAACGACGCACTCTTCGCGATAGCCGCTTTGGTACCATCGCCAACACAGTTAACTGACCATCCGTGCACTTTGTGTGCATTGTAATAAGGTTCAATATAAATACAGAATGGTCAACTTTATTATGTATTTAAATTTAGACGAGCTTACGCTTACATGCACATGCACCTGCGGCGCTACGGTTCGGGTATTTCCATCTCTGTCGCACTCCCTTAATCGAGTGACAGGGATGCATGTATTACGAACTTCGACTTCCGAAGTTCGTGGTAGCGCCGCTTACAATACATTTATTGAAGTTTTATACATTTTGACACGAAATCGTTTTTATTGTGCAATCCACCGCTAGTTCAGTAGCACTGGTTCTCATAGTTTAGACTAAGGTACGTAGGTACTTGGAGAGGCAGTGATGCGAAACGTGTTTAATTAACACTCGTGGCGCAAACAGGCTGCTCAAGGCTCGTTTACAAAGTTTGCTTATTCACCTACTTCCTGCCGGCTAATAGAGAGGAATCTGAATCAATGTTTGTCATCTCTGTCTGTGAACATATAATGATGCAGCATTCCATCACTTTTTGTAAACCAATAAGGTTGTCGATTTTAATAATAATATAGATAGGCCTGATATCGTGCTGACAGTTCGATGGAAACGCCAAGCCGTGCTGGTCGACATCACCAAATCATCATCTCCTCATCAAACATCCTGAAAGAATAGTCGTGAAGGCCGAGAAGGGCAAAGCTAGCAGGAACGGCAAGCAGCGGAAGCTAAAGAGGCACGTAAAGAGCAAGCGGAAGAGACTCGCCGCCTCCTAGAACAGCAGGCGGAACAAACCCGGGAGCGGCAAGCAGCGGAAGCTAAAGAGGCACGTAAAGAGCAAGCGGAAGAGACTCGCCGCCTCCTAGAACAGCAGGCGGAACAAACCCGGGAGCGGCAAGCAGCGGAAGCTAAAGAGGCACGTAAAGAGCAAGCGGAAGAGACTCGCCGCCTCCTAGAACAACAGGCAGAGCGAGCCCGGAAGGAGCGGGCGGAAGAGGTCGAACAGCAATCAAAGTTGCTAATTAAGAATGTAACTTTAGCCGTGGAGCAACAGCTCGGTGTGTTTCGGGAACGAATCCAGGCGCAGGATACCCGTATAGCAGAGCTGAAGGTAGATGTTGACGGCGTTGTGGAAAAGATGAATGACGTTGTTGGGAAGGTAGACCAGGTCACAAAAGAAATCTTGGACCTGAAAACCAGAGGTGTAGTCAGTGTACCAACCCCCTCAACGACGGTGGAGAAATTCAAAGTGGCACAGTTTGACGGCCGTTCATCTTCGGCTGCCTATAGATTACAGTTCGAGAAAGTCATGGAAGTTAATACGTAGATGGAACAACGAGCAAGCAGCGACCGCGTTGACTCTTGGACTTCGGGATCAGGCTTTGTCGGTACTGGAAGCTGTTGGCCAAGGCGCAACTTATGATCGACTATTGGAGACATTGGAGACGCGATATGGAGACAAGCATCTAGAACACGCCTACCGAGTTCAATTAAGAGAACGGAAACAGCGGCATGGTGAGAACCTGCAGCAATGGGCGATCGAAGCTGAAAAACTGGTTCGAAAGGCATACCAAACGCAGGCCGACGTCAACTGCATGTTGGTAGAAGCATTCGTGGACGGGATTCGGGATGGCGAGGTTAGGGTTGCAGTACGCTTGGGTCATCATGCTTTGCTGAAGGAAGCTCTGGCTCATGCCTTGGAGGTAGAAGCGGTGCGCCAGGACCTGAATGCACATCGGCTGAGGGAAATTGTGGCACCCGTACAGACATCTGCGAGGCGTTTTTATGTTCCGCGATGTTATGAATGTGGAGAACGCGGCCACTTACGAGCCAGATGCCCAAAGCTGAACCAGTCAGAAGATGCTCGACGTGATGATGCGGCGACAAATAGGCCGGTTGACACTAGCGTCAACCGCGAGCAGCCGGAAAACTAAATACAGCCAGGGTTGTGGGGTGGGCGCTGGCTGGTAGCTGTACAACCCCGTGTTCGAGAATCATGATCTCCCAGGCATCGAATGGGAACAGTCTAATTGTACCTGGGCGAATTAACGGCAAGTCATGCCACCTGACGATAGATACTGGTGCATCTCGAACTGTTATCCATTCGGGACTTTTGCGCGAGATTGGCAAGTATGTCGGACCGAGAGCAAGTTGTCTTCAACTTGTAACGGCTACTGGCCATCGCATACCTGTCCGGGGGGAGAAACAAGTTGCAATAAAGATTGGAGAGAAAAATTTCTGGCAAGAAGTGGTTGTGGCCGATATTCTGGATGATTGCATCATCGGCCTGGACTTCTTGAAAAATTATCAATGCAGTATTGATGTTAAAAACGGTGTTCTTAATTGTGGAAATGAACAGATTCCGATGGAAGGAGGTAATCTTGGAAAAGTTTACAGTTTGACTGATGCGAGGCTTCCGCCGAAATCCCAGACATTAGTTCATGTGAAGTTAAAGGGAAAAACTAAAGGATTGCCACGCACTGTCTTGGTGGAAAGGTTATGCGACGAACAACGATGGGTCGTAGCCAGAACATTGATCGTGACCAAACAGAAAGTGATGGTACCTATACTGAATTTAAGCAATGATGAGCAAATCATCAAGAAGGGAACCCCGATTGGAAGATGTAACGAGTTATCTTGGATTCGTAAATGCCATGCTGATGCCAAGACAAACTTTAATGCAGATAAAGGTCTTCTGAATAAATTATTGGATGAGTGCGATGAATTAACCAATTTGGAGAGGTTGAAAGTGAGAAATTTATTTTTACGATAATCAGATACTTTTTCGACTGGTGATGGGGACATTGGAAAAACTGGACTTGTAAAACATAAAATAAACACTGGGGACGAGATACCCATCAGACAACGTCCTCGTAGAGTTCCGATAGCCCGTGAATCTGAAGTTGAGGAGATGATCCAGGACATGAAAAATAACGAAGTAATAGAGCCGTCCTCAAGCCCCTGGTGTTCGCCGGTAGTACTAGTGAAAAAGAAGGATGGATCGACACGATTTTGTGTAGACTATCGTCGATTGAATGATGTAACTAAAAAGGACAGCTATCCTATGCCCAGGATAGACGACACCTTGGATACGCTGAGTGGAATGAAATGGTTTTCGACTTTGGACTTGAAGAGTGGCTATTGGCAAGTGGAACTTGATCCGACAGACAAAGAGAAAACTGCATTCTCCACAGGCAAGGGGCTATGGCAGTTCAAGGTTCCTTTTGGGTTATGCAATGCACCAGCAACTTTTGAACGATTAATGGAACAAGTCCTGGCAGGCTTACTGGGAGACACTTGTTTGGTTTATCTCGATGACATCATTATAGTCGGAAAGGATTTCGACGATCATCTACAGAAATTGGAAAAGGTGTTCGAGAAGTCACAAGCGGCGAATCTCAAATAGATTCCAAAAAAATGCAGCTTCTTCAAACGACAAGTTAACTATTTGGGACATGTTGTCTTGGAGAACGGCGTTCAGACGGATCCCGCAAAAACAACCGCTGTAAGGGATTGGCCCGTCCCGAAAAACAAGACGGAAGTTCGAGCATTTTTGGGACTATGCTCGTACTACAGACGCTTTGTTAAAGGATTCTCTGATATCGCAAGACCCCTACATCAGCTGACTGAAGAGAAGCGATCATTTGCCTGGACCGAAGAATGCAATAATGCTTTCGAAAAACTAAAGGAGAGCTTATGTGAGACGCCTGTTTTAGGTTACCCAGATACTAAATGCGAGTTTGTAGTCGATACCGATGCAAGTAATATTGGAGTGGGAGGCGTGCTACGCAGAAGCAGGGTGAACAGGAAGTCGTTATTGCTTACTACAGTAAGTCTTTATCTAAATCGGAAAGGAATTACTGCGTGACTCGTCGGGAACTCCTGGCCATCGTTAAAACTCTGCAACACTTCAGAAAATATCTACTGGGACGAAGGTTTCAGTTAAGGACTGATCATGCGGCATTACGATGGCTATTGAATTTCAAAAATCCAGAGGGACAAGTAGCACGCTGGATTGAGCAACTACAGGAATACGACTTTGAAATTAGCCATCGCGGGGGAAAAATTCACGGAAACGCCGACGGATTGTCTAGGCGACCATGTTCAGATACGTGTAAACATTGCAGCAGACAAGAACAAAAAGAAATGGCTGCCGCCAGAGTTATACGAACCGATAATACTAGCGTGGAGTGGAGTGACGACACAATGCGAGCGGCGCAGGAAGATGATAGTGATTTGAAGCCACTAGTTCGGTTGATGAAGGACGGTACAGCCCGACCACCGTGGAACCAAGTAGCTAACTACAGTAGTGTGACAAAATGTTACTGGGCGCAATGGGACAGCCTGGTAATGCAAAACGGGCTCCTAAATCGGAGATGGGAATCAACGAATGGGAGTGGAAGTCATTTGCAAGTGATAGTACCGAGGTCCAAGGTGAATGATGTTTTGAGCGCGTTTCATGATGGCATTTCGGGTGAACATCTTGGAATCAAGAGAACGCTGATGAAGATAAAACAAAGGTTTTACTGGATACACTGCAGAGAAGATGTTGAAGAGTGGTGTCGCAAATGTACGAGGTGTGCTGCGGTAAAGGGGCCTCAGACAAGAAGTAGAGGGGCATTAAAGTTGTACAATATTGGGGCACCATGGGAACGCATAGCACTTGACATTGCGGGACCGTTTCCAATCTCTGACAAGGGAAATCGTTACATATTGGTGGTAATGGACTACTTCTCGAAATGGCCGGAAGTATTTGCTTTACCCAATCAGGAGGCAACGACAATTGCTCGAAAATTAGTGAATGACGTTTTCTCTCGCTTCGGACTGCCGCTAGAGATCCACAGCGATCAGGGGAGGAATTTCGAGTCGACCGTTTTTCAAGAAACTTGTAAAATACTTGGAATTCATAAAACGCGAACTACTCCATACCAATCTGACGGAATGGTGGAAAGATTTAATCAAACCTTGGAGCGTTATCTAGCAAAGTTGGTTGACAGTCATCAGAAAGATTGGGACGAATACATACCACTTTTTCTGTTAGCTTATAGGACGGCAGTCCATGAGAGCACAACTGTAACACCGGCATATGTAAACTTCGGAAGGGAGTTGAGGCTGCCGGCAGACTTACTCTCTGGATGTCCACCGAACACCCGGGCAGACGTAACCGACTATGTAAACTACCTTAGAAGAAGGATGTTAAATGTTCACAACCAAGTGAGAGCTGCTGGTCTAATAGCAAGCGAAAAGATGAAGACTTGATACGACCGTAATGTCAACAGGAGAGGGTTTGAAGAAGGAATGTTGGTCTGGCTACATAACCCAGTACGGCGAAAAGGGAAGTCACCAAAGCTTCAACCGAGCTGGGAGGGACCTTATACGGTGGTAACAAAATTGAACGATGTTACCTACAGAATCCGCCGTACCGCTCGAAGCCCTGCCAAGGTCATTCATGTCGACAGGTTAGCACGGTATCACGGGTCGAATGATGCTCGGGACGAGCATAACTTAGCGGAGGGCAATGTTACGACGGCGGTGTAATAACAGTTTCGTTACCGTCGAAATAAACACGCCGTCAGGGTATTTCTAAATTCGCAGTGTCGTCTAAGACATCTGTAGCCCAGCGGTACAAACGGCGGTCGAAGAGCCGATGTGCCCGGGTTCGAGTCCAGCGACCGACATGCACTTTTTGTATGTTTTTAATTAATGGTGAGTACATTTTCAAAACGCCGAGTAGCATGGAATGTTCTAGAAAGGGTAAGCGAATAGAACATTCGATGCTTAAGGAAATTTACGTCACACCTGGCCATAATGTGAGTTTTACCGCACGCTGCGCGTACCGTAAAACTCGCATTGTGGCCAGGTAAAGACGTAAAATTGTGTACTCATCACGGGCAGTAAGAAAGAAAGCCCTCTATCGCATATTTACAACCCTCGCCTGCGGCTCGGGTCACAAATACCTGCGATTTCGGGCTTTCTTTCTTTTACAGCCCTTGGTAAGTAATGTACTATTGTAGACGAATGTATGGGCTTGGAATATTCAAGAAACGTGGACGTAGCACGTTTATCTAGAAAAGCCCATGCTACTCAAAACAAGTGAGTAATGAAATGAACAACGAAATGAAGATCGAAATTAAGGACTAGAATCTTCGGTAAGGGGTATATAAGGAGACCACGTTCGCGGTACTAGGCAGTCTTGTAGTGAGTTCTTGAAGAGGAGTCTTGGAGCCAGTCTTGAAGAGTCAGTCTTGAGAAGAGTCACGGTTGAGTGGAATCTTCAGAGTGGAGTTCTCAGAATGGGATACTAAGGGAGTAGTATCGGGTGAGAACTGGTTGAAGAAGTACAGTGGAAAGTTGTGATTAGTGAAGTGGTCTAGTGCGTAACAGTAAAGTGTAGCTGTGTCAGTACTAGTAGGCGCGAACTCAGTCACTTGTGTGAGTTAATTGAGTTGTCAGCGTTAGTACGTGTGGACTCGGAGGACTTTACCCTGTGTAAATCGCAGAATAAATCTATTGTCGTGTTAAAAAGGTGTTTATCTCTATCCTACCCCCCCACGCTCGTAACAATATATTAATTTATTCAAGACAATTAATAAAAAAAAACATAATAAAACTTAACCTATAGGTTAAAAAATTGGCATAAATCGCCTTCAACGAGCAAGGTGCCCAGAATGCTGGCCGTATATTATAATATACTGAACTTGGATTTAGATCGCCATTCTTTTGTCGGCGAAGTTTTGACAACCATGCATATTCTTAATATTGAACTTGGCTCCTATTTTCACATGTATGTTTTTGGTGGGATAAACTCTACAACACTACTACTACAAAAAATCAACAAATCAACCCAAAGACGTTTGAAAGACGTCAAAAATGAACGTTGACCTATTTTGTAAAATAAGTATAACTACGAGTAGGTAAATGGTTTTTACATCAGCCGCAAAATGCAGTTGAGAGATAAGGCAAAAGAAATTTGTTGCGCGTAGATACATTATTTACCTACATGTCGCCTCGAGCAAATACATTAAATTATTTACTTGGCACCGAAAATGCTGTCTCACAAAACAAAGATTCCACACACTAGTGTTTCTATTAAATTTAGTTTGAATTTAGATCATAGGTATATTGTGTGTGTAGTGTTCTACAATTATGAGATCTTAGAGACTTCAGTCTGCAAAACCGAGTAGTAGTAGTAAAAAATCAATACTAGTTCTAAAAATAGGCGAAAATAATAAAGGAAAAAAGGAACAACCATAGAAAAAATATAACAAGTGTCTGGTTGGGTGTGTTAAGTTGACTACTTGAGAAAAACATGTATCAACAATAGTATACCTATTTGACCAGCTTAGCTAGCACGATCGTGTTTATGTCGGACGTACAGCATTCGTCCCGCTCGCACTTAAGTACTTCTCAGCAAGGAGCGAATGAACGCATCATGCTAGCTGGTAAGGTAGTCGTACCTATACAATGTGTACTGCTTATACTTGATCAAAAAAGCCAAAAAAGTGCAAGTCTTTTTTGCACCTTTTTGGCTTTTTTTTTTTTTTTTGGTAGGCTTTTTTTTCTTTTTTTTTAGCCTATAATTTTTATTTTTATTTTTTTTATCGATATTTTTATGTCTAGTATCCGCACATTTCGTTTGATCAAGTATAAGCAATACACATTGTATTATGAAGTTATATTAATAATTGCAACATTAGCATCAATTGTTATACCGGGTGGAAAAATCGAATGCAACATGGATGGCAACTACCTTAAATATTGTAAATAGCACATTCTGTGTAAAGGAAACATTCCTTTGTTTTTAAAAACAATAAATTCTGCATTTAAGGATTTACGAAAAATCGCTTGCCTTAGTCGGGACTCGAACCGGTCAAATGTGACAAAAAATAACGTGTTCTATTTTATGATGCAGATTGAAAGGGTAACTGATAAGGTTCATTTTTCTCTGAATAACAAATACAATCAGAATAACGGAGTGCCATGAAAATTGAAAACTAAAAACTAAACCGGTTCGAGTCCCGACTGAGGCAAGCGATTTTTCATAAATCCTTAAATGCAGAATTTATTGTTTTTAAAAAGAAAGGAATGTTTCCTTTACACAGAATGTGCTATTTACAATATTTAAGGTAGTTGCCATCCACGTTGCATTCGATTTTTCCACCCTGTATATATGTCGACCGCTATCGTTAAGTACTTGCTCGCATAGAAGTAGATACAATGATATAATCGATATCTTGCCATTGGTATCGGTCCTATCGCGCGTCAGCCCGCATTGCCCGACACGGTGCGCTAATCTTTTTGTCTGGATTATCTCCTTTTATTCCCCAACTCTAATTATTATAATGAAACTGAATTCAATAAGCTTTGTGATGTTACTATATTTATGACCATTTTGATTGAAGTACGTTTTTAAGTAAAAATTATATCAAAGCCGGAGTTGAAATTTCACAAACATTCTACCAGAAATGAAACCGAGGGGCAATAAGGAGTCTGATCATTTATCAAGTTTATCTAGATTTCGCCGGACCGCATCATTTACGGCGCAGAAAGAATCTATAGCAGTAATTTTTCAAAGCACCTATCAAAGTGAAGCTATGAAAATGTGCCCTGATTTATGTTTGTGTGCTATCTATCAAACTGGTTTCTGAGAATTCTGAGGAAGAAACAATTTCCTCATAAAATGAGCCGCACAAGATAGCGTTCTCTATGTTTTATACTCTCTCTTAAAATAATCGGTAGCAACAGAGAGCGACACTTACGAAATACATTGCTAGATGGGTAACATAACGGATAGTTTATTGTTGTATGGTTATATGTAATAATAATGTACTTTATTGTGCACCACGAAGAGAAAAAAACTATAAACACATAAAACTCGACACGCACGCGAGTGTATGTACTTAACATATATATTTATACTTCTTAACGAAACAACTTATTTTATTTAATATTTTTGTTTCGTGTTATTTTTAACTAGGAAGTTACCCCGATCATATTTTAAACGATATGATACAGAGAGAAAGAATATAATGGAAAAATAAATAGATCGCAGGTTCGAGTTCTGTCGGAGGCTCCAGACGAAGATGTTTTTTTTTTCCATTATATTCTTTCTCTCTGTATCATATCGTTTATACTTATATATTTATCGCATTTATATATTTATTACTGTGTTTCTACATATATTTTTATGCTTTAGTAGCTTTTTTGTGTAATCCGATGCACCACCAACTACTTATGACCGTTTATTTTCTCTCCGCTACTCAAAGGTTGGTACAAGACCACATCTGGCTCTTAGGTCGCTCGCTACGCTCGTGATTCAATTTTAGAATCTTTCGCTTCCTCAGGACTCAAAATCAGCACTCGCACCAAAAACAAACTTTGCTCTCTTGTTGCACAAATAACTATTTCACCTCAGCAGCTCGAACAAGAATATTATGCTGCGTGAAAACAGTGTGCAAAATGCGATTTTGCTCACTCCGTGAGACAAAGCAAGTAGCTTTTTAATTTTGTGTACTGACATTTCGTCGTATTGGGGTCTATTATAAGTTCAGAATATTTAATTTGTCCCTTTCATTCCATTACGAAAAAAATAAATGGCAGACCTAGGTCGATCCATGTTCGACCATCGAATTTCGAAGTAGACCCCCAAAAAAGTGCGAAACAAGTAACACATTTGAAAACTATCAAATTAACAAGTTTAAGTTACCAAAATAATTATACAAAGGAATCTTCAATTGTAGAATATTTAAATAAAAGATCTCAAAATAAACTCCGTTTTTCATAATAAATAGGTGAACATGAATTTTATTACGCTAGCTAATGAAACATACAATCTTAAATTTTATTAACGTATACCACAGATGGCGTTTCCGAAAACAAGCGCGGGGCTCCGCCTCTTTTAAAAAATTGCTCGCTGTTAATTTGTTTCAGATTTTATTTGGTACTCGCTTCTGCCCGCGACTTTGTCCGCGTGGAACTTTTATATCGTAGCTCCTTAAATACAAACTTGCGCCCCCTATTTCGCCCCCTTAGACGATGATTCCCGGAATAAACACTATATGTATACCAAAATTCATTTTAATCCGTTTTTGCGTGATTGAGGTCCAAACTTTAGCATCATAGCCTAGCGGCGGCTGCGAGTCGGAAACGATAACGCAGGTTAAGCAAAGATGGCAGCGGTCAGTCTTTGGATGGGTGACCGCCTGATGTTTGAGTGGGTTGTTAATATTTAATATAAATGAGCGCTTCCGTGCTTTGGAAGGCACGCTCCCGGCTGTTGTCTATGACAGTAGTCGTTAAGCCGAGTTAGAGGCCTTCGGGCGGCTTAAGAACTCCTAACAGTCGAGTTGCCCACTCACTTGACAAAGGGGAGACAACTGTTACTCGCGTCCGGAGGAGCTACCTACCACACCACAACCCTGCACGTGTCCCCTGGGTGGTACTAAAGAGTGATAAACTTTAACCCTTTAACGGGCAAAGTTAAAATTTATTCATAATTCAAGTCTTTGATATGGTATAGACCTAAAAATTCTGACCCATGAAAAAATACAAAAAGATGACCTTATGGATGGTCATTTTGCCTATGAAATATAGATTGTGCCCTATAAAGGGTTAAAGGCAAAAAATAATGTATGCCATACGATTAAATAGTTTATAAATTAGGTTTATTCACGATTTTCGCTACTACACGGTGATAGAACTGTGCTGAAGTTTATCAACAAAGTGAAAATTTAATTGATAAAATAAGTATAAAGTCAAGGATAATCCTACTAATATTATAAATGCGAAAGTTTGGATGGTTGGATGTTTGGATGTTTAGATGTTTAGATATTTGGATGTTTGTTAGTCAATGATGCTTAAACGGCTCAACCGATTTAGATGAAATTTTACACGAAGATAGTGTATAGCCGGGATTAAAATATAAGATAGCTTTATCCTGTGTCCACGCAAACGAAGTCGCGGGCGGAAACGGATAAAAAAGTAAGGGATAAAACTGGCCGAGATGGCGTCGGACTTTCGCAGTGATGAAGCGTGCCGGGTGCCTTTGAACGTGTTAAAAGTCTTAAAACTAACGCAATTTCAGATCTTTGTTACAACGGATATTAACAATAATATATTCATGATTATGAGTCGCAAATTCAATGAAAAAGAAACATTATTAATGCTTGAAGTATATAATGATAGCACCATCTAGCGAGCATGATTTTGATACAATTTCAGTTTGATAGAGGTCGTTGATGTTAGTTGGCGATTGGCGCCATCTACCGAGCTTAAGTTTAGTCCAATTTCAGCTCGATAGATGCCGCTTATATTATGTTTTTGATTGTATTTAGACTAATAAAAATAACATACCAAACAGTATTAAATGAGTTTTATTTGTTTCTTAAATTATGAAAGGAAAACTAATGTAAAACTGTAAATGTTTCTAAGTATAATGCCATACAATATTTCCGTAACTTCGCAAACAGAATATTTTATCAGTTCATATTTTAATTAAGTTTGGCCCAGGTTGGGGTCATGTTGGAGAAACTGGGCATACATTAAAATCGCTAAGACTTCATGAATGCATTCAAATCCAAAACTATCGATAGGTACCTATTGTTATTAATGCTTAAGCTTTGTTTTATCCGGGGACCGAGTTTTTCTCGGCTGTAATACTACGAAAAATTGATTTCTATTCAAAATTAAACAAAAAACCAATAACTGATCGTTTACCAAAAAAAAAACGAAATAAACTGATAGAAAGAAAACAAAAAAACCTCATCGCTGGGGTTCCAACTCGCAGCCATCAACAAACCAACCATTGGGTAACCATTGGTCGGCATCGAAGAGTAAGCCTGCCTTTTGCGAGAGAATACGGAAAAAACTAATTTTCTCGAAAATAAGACGAAGCTAGATCGGTCTCTCGGCCCCATAAACCCCTATACTGCACATTTTACAAATGTATATAAACAATTTTACATCCATTGTTTTTTCACGTTTTATCTATATTTTGCTGAAAGTTTGAATAGGGTTCTTTTTAATTTCTAGTCAAGTATATGCTTGCCGATTTTCAAGTCTTTAGCTCATAAATTCAAGGGGTCCCCATACAAACTTCAACCCCATTTTTTAACCCGTTTGCACCCTTATCTTTATAATTTTTATAACCTATTCCGTGGCCGAAGATCCATTGAACGTTTTAGTGAAAGTTGCATATTAATCCATTCGATAGTTTTCCCATGATACCCGGACAAACAGAAAACATAACACTCCTTTTCGTTGGGCTGTCGTAAGATGGCGCTGTTGCGTAAAGTAAAGACGATTTTAACCAAATATATTCTCAAATTTGGCCTGTGGGTTACCGTAACTCCGTCAAACTTTTTTATAAGTTTAATATGGTTTGTTGGAGTTCAGACGCCGACAAAAATCTGGAAAATGACCTTCTAAATGCGTGGAAATTGGTGAAGTTCTGCATCGCGCTATTGAAGTTTTTAATGTATGTTGTATAAAAACAATTTCCTTCAAGCTCTACTTATTATGTCTCACTGACAACCTCAGCGAACTTTCACATTTATTATATGTAGAGATATTATTCTTCATTCTTGCGTTATTGATATTGGTTTTAAATATAAAAACTACTAGGATAAATCAATTCTCTATCTAACTAGGACATATAGTGAAGTCAGTGACGTGACGGAGGCAGTATTTTATCAACAGTACGGCTAGTTTTTGGTGTGCACGCGAGATACACCGAGTGCCGTGTGACACTAACACATCACTAAAACCTTACCGTATTATTGTTAAAAGTCGCAGATTTTACTAATATCTTTGAGATATTTTTGAAATATTTATCATTATCACAAGGGCACACATTAGCATATTAGGTAGGTACGTGTATCTCGCGTGCACACCAAAAACTAGCCGTACTGTTGATAACATACTGCCTCCGTCACGTCACTGACTTCACTATATTTCCTAGTTAGATAGAGAATTGATTTATCCTAGTAGTTTTTATATTTAAAACCAATATCAATAACGCAAGAATGAAGAATAATATCTCTACATATGTGCGGCCGGCGCTGAGGAGTTAAAACAAGCCGTAACGAACGCCTAATAAAGTTTTCTTCCTGAATAATCTTGAGACGAATAGGTACGTGATACTATGATATTTTTTTAATGTGAATATGTTCTCCCTGCTGAGGTGAAAAGTCGCTATGCTCGTGATTCAATTTTAGAATCTTTCGCTTCCTCAGCACTCTGTTCAAAAATAAGATGGGTTTCAGAAGCCTATTTTCAGTTCAGGGATGTGTTTGCGTGATATTGGGCTTTAAAGTTATATTTTTTACTAGTCATGTGTCCGGCCCTAAAATGGTTACTACTGGGTAGTTATATGACTATATAAGCGCGCGCGTGTCGATGAAACAAAGACAGACAGTTAACTACGGAACCCTACACTGAGCGTGATCTGACACGCACTTGGCTGATTTTTAACCATAATTGTCGGAAAAGGTATTTTTTTAATTATCTGTCCTAGAAATGCAAAATAGGTCTCGTTGAATAACTAAAGTACTTAACAGTAACTCTAAGTTGACAGATGTTTTTAAAAAATAGGGTATAATTACTAAATATTGGTCCTTTCTTACCTAATGTCCACCATTTTCAATAGTTCACTCAAGGCAAGGAGGGGAATTGGTGAGTCGGAACGGCGCGTTTCAAGAAGGAAGACATAACGACTGCGATGTTGATGAATAAATAACAATACGTAAACACGTATTCATCAGGGTTACCTTCAGGGCAGGATCCCTAGATTAAGATAGAACGCGCTTAGCTGGTCTTAGGGGAAAATACATTCTTTAGTGCAAAATTGGTTAATTCTATAGTAGTCACATTTGGGTGGGTTTTCCTGCGGCCTCAGGGGAATGAATTATAGCATAATTTGTTCTGGTGGACTCGCAACACAGTACGGATACGAACCGAGGTGAGTGTTCAGTATTTAGAATGAAAATTGATGATTGGACATTTGTCGCTTGGTGCGCCACAGCCTAAATGTAAGTTAGGCCGGTTCAGGCACACAATGACACTAATGGACGATTTGTCAGCATATTGACGCAGCCGCATTGGATACACCTTGACAGTTTTGATTTGTACAGTCGACTACAAAAGATAAATCCATTTTTTACTGCATTACAGATTTCTGTTGTACTGAAGCATATGCCGAATATGAATAACCCTTTACAACCGAGAAATCGTGCCCTGTCAAAAATGAACTTTAATGACAATAACAATTAAATCTAATAAAGCTGCACGATAGTATCGAGTCGGGTGTAAAGGGGTGAAAAGACGTACATAACGCTCCAAGACATTCGAATCCAAGCAAAAACTCGAGCCAAGCAACTAACATATTCTAATCCAGTCACTTTCGTATCCCAAGCGTAACAACGTTGACTTTGAATTTCAGTCCGAAATAGTAAAGATTGAAACTTCCCGCATTGAAACTTTATCGTGAGAACGTAATAAAATGAATTAAATTTAAACAGAGGTTAAACTGCAACATGAAAAAGTAAATACCAAAGTTTCTCTGCAGCAACGTAAATGTAGCGGAGAACCGCTTGTATAGTACAGTTCACTTTAGCTTAGGACTACCCAACGCGGTGTTTGATACTAATCCGAGGGTCGAAATTTTAGGCCACCAATGTAAATCCTCCAGTCTATACATGTTTCACTGCCAGTAGTTTTCATGTGATGATATTGGTTTTGCTTAAAAACAATTGCAAGCTTGTAATGATTTATTTAATTTTGAGTTAAAAAGCGGTAAAAAGTTACGAACACGGATAACTCACAACCCTTTGTAAATAAATAAATAATAAATAAATAAATATTAAGGGACAATCTTACACAAATCGACCTAGTCCCACAGTAAGCTCAGTAAGGCTTGTGTTATGGGTACTAGACGACGATATATATAATAGATATAAATACTTAAATACATAGAAAAACATCCATGACTCAGAAACAAATATTCATGCTCATCACACAAATATTTGCCCTTACCTTGTATGTATATAAAACGGTTATCAATTTATAAACAACATTGTTGGCAGGAGTATTACCTCATTTCGAAATCTGTGAACCGTTAAAAACGTAAAATGAAAACATCCATAGAATAACACTTAACCTTTTCGTTAATTGCGCAGCTGTTTAATTCAATTTCATATGGCAATGGTATTGTCAGCATAGAAACAAATTAGAAAAGCCGTGCAACGGCCAACCGCCTCAATAGATATCTACATAAAATTGTGAGAGCTCGAGGGTGGAATTTAAAAGCAGTACGAGAAACTTTCCGAGACGTTTTGGCAAACAAGTAGTCGTGGCTGAAAGTAGGGCGCAGTAGCTCGGCGAAACGACGCATTGTCGTCTACGTCGCCCCGCAGCGTAATTATGCAACTTTTGAAACGGACGTCTATTGGTATCAACAACTGTCCATTGGAAACTGAATGTTTTACGAAAGTTGTCATTGGACGTCACTACAGAAAGCACTTCAAGATGTAGACTTAACCTCTTACCCTGATCTCCTTTTTAGGGTTCCGTACTAAAAAAGGTAAAAAAGGAACCCTTATGGTGCGACTCCGTTCGTCTGTCTGTCTGTCTGTCACAAAGTGAAATATCTCACGAACTAGTTAAGCTATCAATTTGAAATTTGGAATGGATTTAAATGAGAGTTATCCACGTGCATGGAAAATGAGAAATGTAAACATACATTTTAATTTTCTATGAAAAATTACAAATATGAGGGGGCAAAAAAAAATTCAACTATCAGGTCAAGTGGGGTATGGGCTTGAGTTGCACTTTTTGAAACACTTTATCTTTTTTTTCTATATTGGTAAATTTAGATCTATGAAGGAAAATGTAAAAAAAAAAAATATCATTCCCGCCCCCTTATCTCCGAAGTTATCCAAGCGAAATTTTTTAAATTATTACTTGTGATTAAGATAAACATAAATATTACTGGAAAAGAATAACTTTTTCTGTATCTAGCGTATTATTTGTTTTGTGTTGTTTTTGAGGAGGGGGCAAAAAAAACAACTATTAGGTCAAGTGGGGTATCATATGAAAGAGCCTGAGTTGCAATTTCTGAAACAATTTTCTTTTTTTTCTACATTGGTAAAATTTCGATCTATGAAGGAAAATGTAAAAAAAAATACCATTCCCCCCTTTGTCTCCGAAGTTATCCAAGCGAAAAAAATTAAAGTGTGATTAAGATAAACATAAATATTACTGGCAAAGTATAACTTTTTCTGTATCTAGCGATTTTTTTGTTTTATTTTCAAAAATCGTTTCCTAGTTAAGTTTGCAATTTAATCAACTTTATAAGTATTTTTTTGTTTTGAAATGCCTATAAGACTATAATAGAAGTACTCTCTTTCAAATAAAAAAATCGAGATCGGTTCACGTGAATAGTGTCGGTCAATAGTGTCGTTAAAACACCAACATATAAGTACTAAGCTGATTGCCCTTGCACGTTAGTACCAAATGGGCCGATAGATGGCGCTGACCCCATTCCTACTTCGCGCTGTTAAGATTTATCTAGAATTAATGGGGTTGGGATTTATTTAGCAGGTCGATGGTCTTGGTGTAAAAGTTATTCGTTGTTTGAAATTGAATTGCGTTGAGTTAAAATAAGTAAACGTCAAGGTAAACCTCGAGTTAGTTGATAGTTTGTACGGAACCCTCGGTGCGCGAGTCAGACTCGCACGTTGAACGGTTTTTATTTCAAGCAGTTGCAGTCTTCAAAATTCGTCACTGTTACATTTGATGGTGCCCGATGCCCATCAACATTGCAAATATTTTGGAGAAAGTAAATCATCATCCTCCTAGCGTTATTCCCGGTAGTGCCCCTAAAGGAGACCGGGGTCCGCTTTGACATCTAATCCCAAGATTTGGAATAGGCACTAGTTTCACGAAAGCGACTGCCATCTAACCTTCCAACCCAGAGGGAAAACTAGACCTTATTGGGATTAGACCGGTTTCCTCACGATGTTTTCCTTCACGTAAATATTCCGTACATAAGTTCCGAAAAACTCATTGGTACGAGCCGGGATTCGAACCCACGACCGCCGCTTGACAGCCGCATGCCTGAACCACTAGGCTACCGTAGCTCTGCTCTAGATTTGGAGAAAGTAAATATCACGTGTTAATTAAAACAAAGCGGCTAGTTTGATATTATAAAGTCTGACGTATAAGTGTCAAATGTATTTTTACATACATAAATAGATTCACGCCTTTATTCCCAAAAGGGGTAGGCAGAGCACATGAAACTTATGTTGACACAGAGACTTTAAATGACTATCAAAAGTTTAATATTTACGTTTATTTATCCCAGTACAAATTACTTGCCAATGATTTTATTATTTATGTCTCATTCATTTATCGAAAACCTTATTAGGCTGAGATTGCCACTTGCGTTAGGGCATAATTAAGGTGTATTAATTATGTTTATTTTAATTTCTCAAATTATCCTTCAACCACAGGCACTTTAAAGTAATTGCAAAAACTCTCACAATTTATATACTAGGGATGTACACGCTGTGCATTTCAAGAGAAGATATATTCAGTGTATGTAGTGTATATATTATATTATAGTGTCCAAGAGGCAGGCGGATGGCTCGCGGTATTTCAGCTCCTGAAGTGTTGTGAAACCGCCATGTGCAACCCGAACTGAGCCAACTTGGACTGTAATTGTGTACGCTGTTTATATAATGAAATGCTGGTCTAAATCGAATACCTGGAGCAAAATTGTTTTTTTTCGCCATCCCCCTCCTATTTCTGCCCCAGTCCAAGTTGGCTCAGTTCGGGTTGCACAGGGAGGTTCCACAATGCTTCGGGAGCTCGAATACCCCGGGCCTTCCGGCCCAATAACGCCAAAAACGTAATTATGTTGCAAGCTAGTGTCTGATAAAAAATTACCTCGTGAAAAATTATAATTCGCTAGGTATTCGATTGAAACAGCATTTCCTTATATAAACAGCGAACACACTTTCAAACAACCGCTGTTCCAATCGGCTGCCTTGCGACAGAAAAAAACATATTTTGTTAACATTTCCGCCCCAGTCCAAGTTGGCTGAGTTCGGATTATACAGCCGCCCTGTATAATCCGAACTGAGCCATTCCACAACGCTCAAATACCGCGAGCCATCCGGTTGTCTCTTGGACATTGCTACTTTGCGTCATTGCTGCTCTGAATACTACTACATAACATCTGCATGCAATGCTGCATAAGATTTTAACAGTTCTGTTATGAAAAAATCTATGAACCATAACAGCCCGCTAAACGTTGCGTTTTATATGGATAAAAGGCAAATAAAAGGACAGGAGTAGAAAAAATGAGCTTTCCTCGCTTTTCTGAATAAAGTCGTACTTTTCGTCACGGTTTTTAGAAGTCGATTCTGATACAAAATTTAATTGTTAGTTGCAAAATGAACGCATATGCAGTTGCGTCTGTTTCCCACATTTGTGTTCGTCCATCAAAGTGATCAATCATTTGGAAAGCATCTAACGCACATATAGGTACAGTCGGGAGCAAAAGTGGCTACGCGGACGAAGTGCGGAAAATAGACTAAACAAGCTTTTATTTCCTTATAAAGACGTTGATAATTTAAAAAAAATGTGTATCTATCCAATTATATGGCGACAATCAGCGTTCTGTTTGTATCAAAAAACACTATTTCTCTTCAAGTTAGAAATGATGTGCATAAACACGTTAATTACATGAGAAAATATAACATTTTCACATAATTTGTATGCTTAATTTTAGTCACAAAACTGACATTGAGTGGGGTTAGGTTGAACTGCGACCCTACAGCGCGAGGGCCGAGCGAGCGAAGCGAGCGTGCCCGGCAGCGGCCGGCGAAGCGCCAGAACCGAACACTTTTTTACTACCTAATATATACGTACATAATACAATTCGCAAACCGTTATGTTTGCTACATTTTCATTTGATAATAAAATATTATTCTGCTTGATAGTTATGATATATTTATAACGTGTATATAACATGAGTATTATACCATATAATGATTATACAAAATAAGTGTTATACCAGATGATAGTTTGATGTACGTTTTCTTGTATTTTGACAAAGATTACTAGGTATACCGATATTCCGATTTTCTCACTTCAAAGGTTAATTATGCTTATACAGAACTTAATACCTTATTTTAATTCATGTAGGGGATGAAGTTAGGAAAACGTAGAAGAAAATACTTTTCGTTTATTCCGACAAAAACACATTTTCCGAAATTGTAATAGTCTAAACACCACAATTCTCTCAATTAATAATTTACTTTAAAAACAAAGTTTTAACCGACTTCAATTTAGTACTCCGCCAAGGCACGAGAATATTTCCACATTTCTTTTCCAATTTACCACATGAACTGATTTCCGAGAGCAAATGCGTCGATTTTTAGAGAAAAAAACCGAATCGCTATAATATTTGAAGAATTCCGTCGAATCCATAAGGATCACCTTTGACACTTCATTAGTTGCTATTTCAACGGAATCTTATCAGAATCTGTGATATACTATTGTACTTTTAAGGAATTCCATAAGTCATCTCTGGTCTTCATCATCAATTCCAGTCCACCAAATTTATGATTTCCGGGTGTAAATAAACTAGTTATAATAGAAAATACCAAAATCACTACACGCGTGCCTAATATAATTGAGGAGTTCCCTCAATTCCTCATGGATCCCATCATCCAACTGAATTTTGAAAAAAATGGGACCCACCTGGAAGCATATACTTACAAACAAAAAATTTTTTTTCGAATCGGCTCATCAATGACGGAGTTCTGAGGTAACAAACATTGAAAAAAAAAATATATATATATATATACAACCGAATTGAGGACCTCCTTTTTTTGAAGTCGGTTGAAAAATGAGTTCCTTCGAATCGAAGTTTGAGTTGATTCGAAAAATCTAAGGAATTTTATTTCCCCTTTTTTTCTAACCCCAAAAATACGTATTTTAATTACAAACGACGACGTTTTGATTCCATTAAGGGATGAATTTTAAAGACGTTAAAAATAATTTTCACATATTTGAACTAGCTAAGAGGGTTAAAGTTTCTACAGATTATCGAACCCTGTTTAAATCTCTAAGGAAATGAAAATTTTATAAATTGTAGCCTATGTCCTACTCTGATGTTAAAGCTACATTACTGGTAAGTCTTATTAGAACACGCTTAGTAATTTTTCAGATTAAGTGGACCGAACATCTTTACAACACATTCACGTTTATAATTATAATATACATGCTTATCTATACTCATATATACATGGTGTTACAAAAATACCCCTAAAGCCGAAAGGGGATCAAACATCCCTTGTAAAGAGTCTATTGGCAATATTTGAAAACCGCAGGCCACAAAAAAATTGGTGCAACAAAATAAAATTTGGATAAGTAAAATATAAAATAATCATCATTGAAACGCAACCCTGAAAAACAAAACTAAAGAATAGCCTACCCAGAAAGTTATTTACATTTTTCCCTTATTAACTCTGCGAGGTGTGTGACTTCAACCATAACCGAGTATAAGTTCATGAGTTCATGTTTCTCAATTTATGACGAATCTGCGACAAGAACACGAAATAATCTTCGTCGCCATTAGCGGATTCCACTATTGAGTGGAAAGGATTGAAAGATTCGTCGCCATTAGCGGACCCACGGTAGCTCAATTGGCAGAGCAATGGACGGATTCCAGAGGTTGTGGGTTCAAATCCCGCTCGTGGCGAATAATTTTAAAATTTTCCACAATGATCAAAATTAGGAAATTTCGGTAGCGGACGTTTCTGCTTAATAAACATTTACTGTTAATAATCTTTTAGTTGCCAAATGTAATATGTTGATGGAGATTTATTGAGATGACTTGTAATTGACACCATATTTTTTCTTCTGCTATTTCTGTTTTTTTAAGTACTTAAAGTGGTTTGATTTCCTTGTATTGAGATTGCAAATCTTTTTAGTATAAAATGGTTTAATTATTTTTATTTTCATTATAATAGTTAGGAAAAATCTGAGATCGTAGCTTTGTAAATTGTAAGTTTGTATGTAATGGCTAATCTCCGGAACCGCTTATTCAAATATTCTTTCAACTGCGTGTAGAATGGCCTATTGATATTTTATCTCGTGGGTTAGCCTGCATCCTTTGCAATACGCTGGCGAAGCAGCGCGTGCGCAGGCAGCTACACAGAAGAAAAAACATTGGTACTTGCTGCGAGGTAAGTATTCTTGAACCAAGAATTTAATTAGGAAAATGGTAAATTATTTCGCATGATGCGGAATTCTCTTGAGACAAGAGATTTTCCTGTTAGTTTGAGAGAATCATGTTATTTCAAGATTTAATTCAATCTATTGATGGTCGTCCTAATTTATTACTTGATTCAAATAATATTTTTTTGTCTTTTTTAGACGTATAGGACGTATTAGAAAATATTTGTTATAAAAGGAACATAAGATAACTGCGTAGAACTTATTGACATTGTACCTACATTCACCGAAGGGATGCTTTGTTAATCAATGCCTCTGCCGGGACTGAAACTCGCTCCACAAGTCCACATCGATTCATAAATATTCATAATTATCTTAACAGGTTTAAAGCGTGAAAATGAAACAACAAAACCAACACGCATACTTCCACGTTTGTAACGTATGGATCCGCCTTTATAGACAAGATAAAGTTAACAGGCCAATTAGTGGTGATATACAGCTTCCAGAGTAATTTTCCACCAACAACCGCTATTATTGTGCACGTGTGATCAGTCCATAAATTATATTTTCTTCGATAAATGTTGCCAGTTTTCGGATGCGTATAATATGAGGGGGATTTTGTCATTCGTGCTTAATTCGATGGCCCGTTTTAAGATTTACCGAGTGAATGGTTGCGGTAATAGCCGCGGGAAGGCGACGCGATCAATCATCTGCGACTATCGACTGGGGGCGAGGCTACACCGAGGGGTGCGTTTCGTCATTTTTATGAAATCTGATCAAATGCCCAATTTCTAATGGCAATTAAATGCGTCGTAGGCGTCGTAGCTGAAGTAAATTTCGTTACACGGACCGAGATAGGTACGACAAAATGATCCACATGGCGACAGGCTTTAACAAAACTGACCGACAGTATATTTTTAAACTAAAACTGTACGATCGTAGTTCATCCTTTTGAGTTTTATTCAATAATACCACTTTTGAAACTAAAACATCGTTTTATTATCCAAATTTTTATATCGGTTTTGATCGGCTGCCCTTAAATACCACTTCCGCAATTTGCAGAACAGAATAATTTATAGGTACATGCGGTGTTTTGTACTTTACCAAGAACTTACTGATGTCGCCCAGAGTTTTTTACTGGTCGGTGTACTGCCAGTATTATATTTGCGCAGTAGCAGGAAGTATATGGTTGAGATTATTTCATGTGACCGACTATTTATAACACTTTTATTAAAAACCCGGTGTCCCATGACCATGGATGTTGCAACACATCCGAAACGTCGGGAGACCTCAGTGAGGTAAATAAAATAAGTTAATTATACGCGATTAAGTCCCGTTTAGTATAAATAATAATTTTATTAAAATATGGAATATTACGGTAGAGTTGCTTTTTGAATTACTTTGATGCAATTCAGTCAACTCAAATAATCTCAAGTATATGTAATGCGCGGAAGCGGGGCGGTACATGCAGTTCCGCATTCGTACCGCCGCCCGGCTTCCGCACATCCCGCGCCATTCAGCACACCAAGCACTCATCGAAATTGGGCGCGCAGTAAAGAATCCCTCATCGGCTCTGCACCGCAAAATGACCAAATGACCAAACCGAAATGGCCAAAGGCACCCTTTTCTCGTGTTAGCCACAGAGCATGACTGCGCCAGTCATGCTCTGCGGACGGTGGAACTACATTTTACTCGGTGTAATTAATTGACAACTGAGTAAGAGACGATAGAGTCAAGCTTGCTGTTATCTGACGGTGTACCGGTAATCGCAATCGAATGGCCGTGATGATTACACACTTCCACAACTTTGGCGGCAGCTAAATGATGCTAGTGCTTGTTAGGGTTCCGTACCGTAAAAACGGGATCCTATTACTAAGACTTCGCTGTCCGTCTGTCTGTCTGTCACCGGGCTGTATCTGAAGAACCGCGATAGCTAGACAGTTAAAATTTTCACAGATGATGTATTTCGGTTGCTGTTATAACAACAAATACTAAAAACAAAATAAAATAAATATTTAAGGGGGGCTCCCATACAACAAACGCGTTTTTTTGTTGCTTTTTTATAGATAATGGTACGGATCCCTTCGTGCGCGAGTCCGACTCGCACTTGGCCGGTTTTTCCCATATCAGGGAGGTCTGTTAAAATTGCATTTTATGTTGAACTAGCTTCTGCCCGCGACTTCGTCCGCGTGGAACTCTTTTATATCGTAGCTCCTTAAATACAAACTATTTCGCCCCCTTAAACGTATACCAAAATTCACTTTAATCCGTTTGCATGATTGAGGTCCAAACTTTAGCATCATAGCCTAGCGGCGGCTGCGAGTCGGAAACGAAGGTTAACCAGGCGCAGGTTAAGCAAAGATGGCAGCGGTCAGTCTTTGGATGGGTGACCGCCTGATGTTTGAGTGGGTGGTTAATATTTAATATAAATGAGCGCTTCCGTGCTTTGGAAGGCACGCTAAGCAGTTGATCCCGGCTGCTGTCTATGACAGTAGTCGTTAAGCCGAGTTAGAGGCCTTCGGGCGGCTTAAGAACTCCTAACAGTCGAGTTGCCCACTCACTTGACAAAGGGGGGACAACTGTTACTCGCGTCCGGAGGAGCTACCTACCACAACCCTGCACGCGTCCCCTGGGTGGTACTAATGAGTGATAAACTTTGAAGGCCAAAAATAATGTATGCCATACGATTAAATAGTTTATGAATTAGGTTTATTCACGATTTTCGCTACGGAGATAGAATTGTGCTGAAGTTTACCAACAAAGTGAAAATTTAATTGATAAAATAAGTATAAAGTCAAGGATAAACGGCTCAACCGATTTAGATGAAATTTTACACGAAGATAGTGTATAGCCTGGATTAAAATATAAGATAGCTTTATCCCGTGTCCACGCAAACGAAGTCGCGGGCGGAAGCTATTATTAAATAAGGGATAAAACTGGCCGAGATGGAGTCGGACTTTCGCAGCGATGAAGCGCGCCGGGTGCCTTTGAACGTGTTAAAAGTCTTAAAACTAACGCAATTTCAGATCTTTGTCACAACGGATATTAACAATAATATATTCATGATTATGAGTCGCAAATTAAATGAAAAAGAAACATTATTAATGCTTGATGTATATAATGATAGCACCATCTAGCGAGCATGATTTTGATACAATTTCAGTTTGATAGAGGTCGTTGATGTTAGTTGTCGATTGGCGCCATCTACCGAGCTTAAGTTAGTCCCATTTCAGCTCGATAGATGCCGCTTATATTATGTTTTTGATTTTATTTAGACTAATAAAAATAACATACCAAACCGTATTAAATGAGTTTTATTTGATTCTAAAATTATGAAAGGAAAACTAATGTAAAACTGTAAATGTTTCTAAGTATAATGCCATACAATATTTCCGTAACTTCGCAAACAGAACATTTTATCAGTTCATATTTTATTTAAGTTTGGCCCAGGTTCGGGTCATGTTGGAGAAACTCGGCATAAATTAAAAACGCTAAGACTGCATGAATGCATCAAATCCACAACCGTCGATATTGTTATAAATGCTAAAGCTTTGTTTTTTCTGGGGACCGAGTTTTTCTCGGCTGTAATACTACGAAAAATTAATTTCTATTCAAAATTAAACAAAAAGCCAATAACTGATCGTTTACCAAAAAAAAAACAAATAAACTGATAGGAATAAAACAAAAAAAACCTCAACGCTGGGGCTCCAACTCGCAGCCATCAACAAACCAACCATTGGGTAACCATTGGTCGTAAGTAAGCTTGCCTTTTGCGAGAGAATACGACGAAGCTAGATCGGTCTCTCGGCCCCGTAAACCCCTATATTTAAACCCCATTTTACAAATATATATAAACAATTTTACATCCCGTGTTTTTTCACGTTTTATCTATATTTTACTGAAAGTTTGAATAGGGTTCTTTTTAATTTTTAGTCAAGTATATGCTTGCCAATTTTCAAGTCTTTAGCTCATAGATAGAAGGGGTTCCCATACAAACTTCAACCCCATTTTTTAACCCTTTTGCATCCTTATCTTTATAATTTTTACAGCCTATTGCGTGGCCGAAGATCCATTGAATGTTTTAGTGAAATTTGCATATTAATCCATTCGATAGTTTTCCCATGATACCCGGAGAGAAACAGACAAACATAAAACATAACACTCCTTTTTCCACACCACACGATTTTATCCAAATATTTTCAAATTTGGCCTGTGGGTGGCCGAACTCCATCAATTTTTTTTATACGTTTAATATGGTTTGTTGGAGTTCAGACGCCGACAAAAACCTGGAGAATGACCTTCTAAATGCGTGGAAATTGGTGAAGTTCTGCATCGCGCTGTTGAAGTTTTTAATGTATGTTGTATAAATACAATTTTCTTCAAGCTCTACTTATTATGTCCCACTGACAACCTCAACGAACTTTCACATTTATTATATGTAGAGATATCGCAAGTTCTCTATGAGATGACAGCTGCTGACATTAATTCGATTTAGCGACAACCTGATTATTACAACATCGATCGATAAATTAATATTATGATTGATCACTTTCAGTTTCATATAATCGACAAGAGACATGACGTGTAGTAACGTGCGTGGGGTAGTCCGTGTATAGCTCAATTTTCCCATAATATCTATGAGATAGGCAACGACATTTTACACCCTTATTTCCTTACTAATATTATAAATGCGAAAGTGTGCGTGTGTGTTTGTTTGTCTTTGTCCTTCTTTCACGTCGCAACGGAGCGTCATATTAATGTGTTTTTTTGTATGGAGATAGTTTAGAGACTGGATAGTGACATAGGCTACTTTTTCTAGCGGGAAAACATCTAATTCCCACGGGAAAATTCAATATGATTACATTTTCCTATAACCACGCGGGAGAAGCCGCGGGCATCAGCTAGTACCTTATAAAACTGCTAGTAATTATGCAACAGGATAGATATCAAATTAGTTATGTTTTTCATTGCAAATATTGCAATCCCATCTCAATATCACTTGGCTAAGCGTTACTGAAAAGAGGAATGCATGTATCAGGATTTGATATATCATTTCAATAAGTCAAAAATGCGCTCCAAAATAACGTGTCCATAGTCGGAAAGCGCGTGTAGGCTTAGCCTTATAGAATCGGGATTGACTCCTATTACGATTTTGCGGAAGGAGGAAAACGAAAAAAACAACAGAAGAACTCTCTATCGTAACCCGTATGACCCTATGAACCCACTACCGGATATAATTTACTTAATTACACTTTTGTTCTCGTGCCAGAAACTAAAGAGAAACCAAGCGTTCGTTGGCCGGAATTATGTTACACGTTATAGCCTGACAAGGTTCTTTTTGACCCTAGCCTAATTTATTTTACTGGCAAGGAGTACTCTTTGACAACAGACGTTAGAAGTCATCGTATTTCACCGATGTAAACAAACAGCAAGGAAGACGAAATACTTCGCGATTTTTAATAGTACATTGTTTGACGAGGGGCGTAAGTTGGAATATTGCGAACAAGAGTCTATCAGAAGCCCGACGCCGAAGGCGGAGGGCTTTTGATGACTCGAGTTTGCAATATTCTTACGCCCGTGTTATACACAATGTTTTTCATCACATTTGGGAGGAAACAAATACATTTTAGATTAAATGAATACAAATCGTAATAAAAACTACAACATATCAGTCGTCCATTTTGTTGAATTTGACGTGAGGCGCGTATGGCAAAGATCCTTCGGTATACAGCCACGATTTGAAAACCCTTAAAAACATTTTACATAGACACTAAATAACTACATATTAAATCTGTAAATAATTCAGTTAAACATGTTTAAGTAGTTTTTTAAGTTTAAATTTATTTATAAATACGTTTTCAGACATCGTATTTGATAAAAAACCTCTTTGCTTTGTAACTGCCGCATGAGTGACAGATACAATTTAAGAAAAAAACCATTACGCCCGTGGGCGTAACACAGGCTATTACAGCTCTGTATGTATGCGCATTATGAAGCCCTTTTTGAGCAAGTGTGATGAAAAATAAATTACAGTAAATATGTCGAAATCAATCCATAGTGAGGTCAGAAAGCTTATTTTGAATATAATTGAATATTTACAACAAAAAAAGGATATAAGGATTGTCTAATATTTCTATAAACAATGTCTTGAAATTGGTTGTTGACATGACCGGTACTGACATTTTATAGTGAGGTCGTAGGTATTGATTAAACTGGTTAGTTTTGTTGGATTTAACTAGAAATTTCTTCTCTTATTAAAATATTGTTTTAAAAATTTAAGACGAATATAGAAAAAGTTCCTTTAGTCGAATCCCAGACCGAAAGTTTTATAATTGAGGTCAGCGGTCTTGAAAGCGACACATCAGAGTCGCAGTCTTCGGAGTTAAATATCGAATACGTACGTGGAACCAGATATGGATGAATAGGTATTTATTATAAAGCATATCATTTTTACATCAACAAACAACACAATGCCAATACACACTGTCCCGACTATTCATGACGTACATGTATTATTGCCAAATGTAAGCTGTTTGTAGCGACACTATATCAGGGCTAAATAGGAACTTGTCAGGCTATAATTAATATTTTGTTTCGACACAGATATTTATATTTAATGTGTACTGGCTTCATTAAAGCTGGCAAATCGCCGTGTAGGTACACGATATTTGAGTTCCGAACAATAAATCAATCGAAACGGAAATAAAGTCCGAATGTAAGTCGTGCATCGATAACTAAGTAGTTTTATTCTTCTGTAATGGGAAAGATAGGCGTATTACGAACGGAGTCTGTGGAGCGGAAGTCCCATAAAGCGCATTCCGTGCCCGGAAATGCAGAGGCCAGGCTCTGAGATAAAAGCCTGCCTAGCTTCTCGCTTCACAGGTGCCGTTTATCACTGAGCCACATTAAGCAGCGTTTCCAACAACAATTTTTAAAACGTTATGTCTACAGGAAACAGACGACGTAGACTGGATCTTTTCGTGAATCCACATCACGACTATTCAACGTATGAATTACGTACCAACTACCTACCTGCGTTATATTTAACAAACACTACTTTAGTATAGGAATTAGCTTTAATAGGTACCAACTACTTATTTAACATCTGACTCCAAAACAGAAGGGAGGTCCTATACCTACTCAATTAATAATAATAAATAAATAAATATTAGGGGACAATCTTACACAAATCGACGTAGTCCCATAGTAAGCTCATTAAGGCTTGTGTTATGGCTACTAGACGACAATATATATAATAAATATAAATACTTAAATACATAGAAAACTTCCATGACTCAGAAATAAATATTCATGCTCATCACAAAAATATTTGCCCTTACCGGGATTCGAACCCAGGACCTTCAGCTTCGTAGGCAGCGTCCCACTAGGCTAACCGGTCGTCGCGCAATTGTATTTTTTATGTTGTTAACTCAAAAATATTATGTAAGCAGTTGTAGATATTAGTATAGCATAGCATAACAAACTTTTCCCTTTTTATAATATAAGTATAGATAGGTATAGACTAAATTACGTAAAGAATTTACTTTATTACATATCTCTAATTAATTTCAATAACATAAACACATGAGATTTATTATTTCAACTCATTTATAAATAAGTACATACACCCAAATGATTTTCCATTTACAAATTACCAAACCGTGCCTGTATCAATTAATTTAAAATTGTATGATTCTCCACTAATGGCTAGTAAATACCTACTGCCAAATATTATCATTAGGCCGGTTGTACACTTGTAAGTTCTTACGTAAGTCCAGTACAAATACTGCTCACGTAAGTCGTCTGTAAGCAATATTTGTACAGAACTTACGTAAGTAACTTACAGGTGTACGAGGGCTGCCTTTTAAGTTCTGTCGTTTGCAACCCTCCCGTGATTGCATAAAAAAGAACTAGTGTCACGTTAAAATATTTGAATTTAGAATTCGAAAACAAAAGAATGACTCGAAATCGGCCCAACCGTTTTAGTACAGCGTTCGTTCAAAGTTGACAAGTCAGTTGTGAAAATGGAAATTTCGAAGGAAAATTTACGTGCGATAATTTTTTACAACTTCAAAAGGGGCTTAACGCGACTTCAGTGCTTCGAAGAGTTGACTACGGTTTTCAATGATAAAGCACCATGCCTTCGGACTGTGGAACGCTGGTATTTAGAATTTCAACGTGGTTGCTCTAGTCTTGGTGATAGACATCGTGAAGGTCGACCAAAAACAGCCGTAACCCAGGAGAACATTGATGCTGTACGGCAACTGATCATCGAAGATCGCCATGCGACATACCGTGAGATAGAAGCTTCCTTAAGTATTTCAGGGACCAGTGTTCACAGTATTTTGCATGATCACTTAGGCGTAAAAAAGTTGATCTCACGCTGGATACCACATTTACTCAGTGAAGACCAAAAAACGGCTCGCGTTCGATGGTGTCGCAAAACCCTGCGGCAATTCAACCGAGGAAACTCGAAACATGTTTACGACATTATCAGTGGTGACGAATCTTGGATATATGCCTACGATCCCGATTCTAAACAGCAGTCGACTGTTTGGGTGTTCCAAGATGAGCCAAAACCGACCAAAGTAATACGCTCACGGAGCACTTCGAAAAAAATGGTCGCCACGTTTGTGGCGAAAAGTGGCCACGTTGCCACCATCGTGCTCGAGGATCGTAAAACGGTTAATGCTGACTGGTATACCACTGTCTGTTTACCAGAAGTCATCGGCGAGTTTCGAAAAAATAACCCAAGACGTCGTATAAGACTGTACCACGATAATGCGAGCTCGCACACCGCCCTGCAAACTATTGCGTTTTTAAAAGAGCAAAACGTCGAAATTCTGGAACACCCGCCGTACAGTCCAGACTTAAGCCCTAACGATTTTTTTACTTTTCCAAAAATCAAGCAACGACTTCGTGGTCAACGGTACCAGACGCCTGAAGAAGCGGTTGAGTCATACAAAACGGCCATTTTGGAGACCCCGACTTCAGACTGGAATAAGTGTTTCGAAAACTGGTTCGATCAAATGAAAAAGTGTATTACATATCACGGTGATTACTTTGAAAAACAATAAATACCATTTAACACTTAAATTGTCTTTAGATTTTCCAAACGACACAACTTAAAAGGCAGCCCTCGTAAGGGCCGCCTTATACTAATACTTCTATAACCTGTAGAAAATCATTCGTAAAGAAAGTACAATAGCCTCTTTTTGCAAACTCGCCACCTCCATAGTTAATAACCTGAAAAAGTTAAATGGCACATAATTCATTCTTGATTTCACCCATCATCCATTACAACCATACTCATCATTCATACACAGAATCATTTATCCTTTTTATTCTTTTAGAAATCATTTACAATACAGTAATCGCGGATTCAGTCGCCCGTATCCTTCGCAAGGACTGCTTTTTGAATAGAATAGAATAGAATATAATCTTTTTTATTGTATAACTGTGTACATAATCTGGTAAAATCAAAAAGAAAAAAAAAACCTATACCATATATAATTTTATGAAAGTAGGGTTTCAATTATTTACTACCAAAATACTACTGTAATTTGTAATTATGTAGTTAGATTAGTGGGCTGAAATTTAAGAGGAAACACTAAGGGCGAGATAATTGAGAAATAAGTATTTGTAAAATGTATTGCTGTCGCGCCAACCTCAAGCGTCCCCCCGCAGAGCGCGATAGAGACAACTGCAGCTTGGACCGAAAATACCTATTAAAAGTACATAAAATCGACGTTTCGTAGTCCCCTGATTTCTTCTCCAAAACTTGACCTATTTAAGGCGGTGCACTGGAAATTATCGCGTGCTTTGAAACGCCGTTCTGACTAGATTAAGAAATATTAAGGTCTGATTTTCAGATATATGATTCTTGACTTTATGATTGTTCATCTGATTTTATGGATACTTGATTGCTTAAAATTTCCTCGATAGAAAAAAAATCCAAAGTTGGGTCTGTTTATTCCTTTTTTTACTCAGCCTACTCAAACGATACATTATTTTACGACACAATCAAGTAAATACTATAGTATTTTATCTCATCTAAAATCTCACTTTATGAAATTTTAATAAACCTTCACTAAGTTAGGTATTTATCGAAATTTGTCCACAACAGCGATTCCCGAAGAGTGTTACATCTCTTTTTCTCGTGGGCGGAAGGCATCAGCGTCTAGGGTGTACGACTCAAATCAAGGCATCCCCTTAACTAATTCTTTTATTAAAAATCAAAGAAAGACTGGCCGTTCCTGTTTTCCTTTTTTTAAATAATCTAGTCAAAATTGTTTTCTGGATGTTTGAACACAGCGGAAAATCTGGCATTAGTTTTAGGTTTTTTAAGAATAAATGTATGAAAAAAAAGGAAAACATACGAACATGTCAATAGTAGCCATAGATTTATGGAAAAAAGATTATTGCTCTACTGCCATTATGCAGGGAGAAAACAGGGGACTACGTTTCTATGGAAAAACGGCCCTTGTGTTTCCTCTTAATGTATTTGCAGCCAGTATGCGTCAGTATTTTGGAATTTATATTCCCGCGGAATCGCGTGCGTTTTGAGTAATAACTAATAAGCGAACGGAGCCGCGCGGGTAGCTAGTTCACCATCATTTTCTTATCCTAGTCGCGAAATGTGTTACTAGTTTTAATAAACCGTATACCTACAAAAGTATATAAGTACTACTAATGTTCAGTTACAACGAAAATACAACATTTTGCTATTTGACGTGTTATTTACAACTAAAAAAGTGTTTCTTACTAAACGATAAAATAACTACTGCGTCATTTAACACACAAACTGACCTCTATTCAATGTGACATGATATAGGTAAGTATAATAGGGTGGTTGCGTCATGTTAAAATTATTAACGTAGTATTGCTAAATGGATACTAAACCTTCAAAATATTGTAATAAACTATAAATTACAAAATCCGATAACACAGAGTCTATGACCACCGTTCTTCTTCTTAGCAAGTATAACAGGGGAAGCAAAGTTTGACTGCGACTCTTTATATCACTAATGTTTACACCCCCAATACTGGCTAAGCTGGTGTGCAATACGGAAAATGGCTTCGGCTGTGGCCACGGTGACCAATGTATATGACAAGGTAGAATTAGCTTGTTTACTGACCGGAACATTATAAGCCGGCGGAGCTATGTAGTGTGCAGCTATCCGCTCTAGTCAGCACTTCCCCGTCGCGCCAAATGATGTGCTGGCCCCGTATCATGGTTGGCCTTATCACGCGATAAGTGACAAGATAGAGCGTCAGTCTCGTTCTATCGAACGGTGTCAGCCAGTGACGGACGCTCTATCCTGTCACTTATCGCGTGATAAGGCCGACCATGATACGGGGCCTGTGGCCCAGCGTTCACAACCTTGATGTATCCGGCGGCACCCCGTAGCATTGTAGCCGGAATGGAGTAGGAAACGCCGGCAAGGTCAAAATGCTGTAGGGCACATAATTTCCGACATTGTTGTCTTCTATGTTGACCTTGATAAGAGAGCAACCGGGTGGTAGACCTAGACACTCGTTGCAAGTAGTGACCACCTTGAATCGAGTGGATTCATTTATCATGTTATCTATCTGCTTTGTGAAGTCTTCTTGCTGTAAAATGGCTATGCCGTTACTGACAGTCATAGTCATACCGTCGCTATTTATGATCGGCTGGCCAATCAATAGATGTATGCCATGCCTCCCATGTCAACATCTGTAATATGGGCCTTACAGTGATTAGGAATAGGGGTAGGATCTCGTGCTGGAATGCTACTTCCCCGCGGCTGTACAAGTGATTTCCCGAGAACCCCTTCATGATAGTATCAGTGGGCGTTACTTCGAGGTTAAGCAGCTGGGAAGCTTGTATTGAAAGTACGTTGATTTGACTTTTCGTGTCAAGATAAGATTTTACGTGTACGCCATTGATTTTCGCGACTTATTCATATTCATTGTTATGTCATGCATACATAGTATGTAATTTCATGACATCCTGTAAGGGCACACAATAAATTACAATATTTATTCTAGATTTAAGTAAACCGAAAACTTAACCTACTTGATTGCATACTTGATTACACTTTCTCGTAGATGTGATTGTAGCTTTGCAGGAGCTTCACTTCTTTGATGTTCTCGTCTGCTCGCGTGGTAGACTTAGTGACAGGGGCTGCAGTACAACGTGGAGCGATATGGCCTTGTTTACCGCACTTGAAGCAAGTCCACAGGTTTGGCTGTGGGCTGTTTCGAACCGTTTACGTCCGGGTTAACTATCTTCGTTTCGCTTAACTGACGCGTGTTGTCTTTATTTGCTGGGCGAGTGGTTGGCGATAGGTGATTGCCGGAGGGTGGCTAATTATCATCTAGCGCATACAGGAATCCTTCGTACAAGTCTTCTTGTCGGTCGCACTGATATGCTCGTTGGCTTGGAGTGTTGAAGGTAAACCGCGAATGATGCAGGATACCGTAGCTGAATCAGAAAGTTTGCACCGAAAGCACATGGCGACTTTGTCCTGGTAGTACTTGGTCATAGTCTCAGCTGGTAGTTTCTTCCGGTTCATCATCTCGTCTAGCATATTGCCATAATCACGATGTCGAAGACAAGCGCGCGTGAGCATCTGCGTAAACATAATCATACAAGTCTGGTATGCCATCGCCGTGCTCCTGGAGGTTAAATGCCTTCGTCGTGTCGTTCCAACCATGGATTTCACCGAGTTGATCGATCTTTTTCAACCACGCTGTTATAGTAGTGCATTCTTCACTGTCGGGATCAAACTCGGGAATAAGTGTTGCTGCACGATGAACCTTTGTCTTCACGATTGGTAACTCTTTATTTAGTTCCCGCATAGCTTTTTGTACTTCGTCTTCCAATAATCGTTTTAGAAGTTTTCGTGCTGGTGGTGGATCGTCGTATCGCGAGTTTCAGAGTCACTATCATGATAATCACGTGGCGCGGATGATTTATCCCAACCGGGCGATCTGACGAAGCGACCGGTCAAATTCATCGAGGTTGCGTTTCATATTCGTTGAGTTTTATTTATCCCACTTCTGAATATGTTACGTGTGGCATAAATAAAAGCGAACGACATTTCTCAGAACTTCTTTCCTAATTGGGTAAATAATTTAATAACATCAATCGGGCATAGATTCCCCTTAGCAAGTGTTCAGTATATCAAAATCAACTTTGAATGAGCTTCCGGCCCTTATATGCATTTAAACTCCACTTAAATGTCGGCTAGCGGGTCTAGTGGTGGGGCAGGCTGGCATGACGTAGCAAGTCATTCATTATTGACTGGCTTGGCTGGTTGTTATTGGCTGAGGGATTGCGTAACAAGTGCCTGTCTGTGGCTTGTTTTATGACGGCTGTACACATTGGGCCAACGTTGGCGCGTGAGCAGGATGCAGCTATGCAAACGCATGAGAACGATATAAAGCCCTCTTCCTCTAACGCATAGCTGCATCTGCTCACGCGCCAACGTTGGCCCAATGTGTACAGCCGGCTTTAGGTTGGAATGCGCATTCAAAGGCGTCAGACAATCGCTCTAACTCCACACGGGTTTATGAAATTCCAAAATTATTTTTCAGTCGCTTTCAATGTCTGCCAATCAATAGGGATTCAGACACCCAATACGATTTACGAGTGAAAAGTATAATTTAATCCCGATTTAGGGGAAGGCCAATTATTATTTTCGTTCGTTGGACCAGAATAATCTTATTTTCCCCGACTGGTTGAAACACCAATTACCTACAATTTCTGAGTACGAGTATAAGAGGGTAGGTACTGTGTTGTTTGACTATTGTACAGTCGACTACAAAGAGATGTATCCATACGATGTTACAAAAATATGTATACATAGACTTTACTACCATGGTAATAAGATATACATACATAACTTTGTAACATTAAAAAACATACTTATCTTTGTAGTCGACTGTACATATAGTTTACTATACTAATAACATTTAAAAATCTTTTAGTAAGTATTTGGATTTATTAATAATGGCATAATATTGCAATACATTGAAACAATAATAGATTATTAATCCTCTAAATATTACTTAAAATGTTATTTTTACAAAAGTGTGTAATGATTCTTCATGCTTACCTACGTTAAAATGTTTAGAGCGTAAGCGAGCGATATTTCCGAAGTTATATAACGTTGAATTGAATTCCGTTACAAAGACTGGAAGTGTGTTATCTATGAAACGGTCAGCGACTGCAATAAATCACATTCTGCTACAGTGCTGAAGTGACAAGCATTCAACTCGTATTTTACTTTATTTTTTCACTAAAAATCTGGTCGCTGGTGCAAATGAAATAATGTGAATTATTCATAAAAGAATTTAAAAAGCTTTGGATACGCATGGTACCAATTAAACTTATAATATAATTGTCAAGCGAAACGGTTTGTTCGCGACATAGGCCGTCGACTCAGACAAAAAGGGGAGGACCCCCCTCTGAGTCGTTTCTGGTGCAAAGGCTTTTCATGGCTATCCAGCGTGGAAATGTCGCCAGTATTATGGGAACTTTTGCACCAGGAACGGCTGGGGGCGATTAAAGTTAGAATTAGGTAATTTGTGGTTTTAATGTTATAATATTGTAAATTTTATCTTTATTGTATACTTAATGAATTATTTGATTATTGTGATATTATTAATATAATTATCAAGATGTGTTGCAATATTTTCCAGGGGTTTATCCTTCAAAAAGAAAAAGCAAAAACATGTTCCGCTCACTTGGGTTCCGCATGCTTCAAAGCTTTTCGACACATGTTTTAATGTTTAAAAATAATCCATTAATTTCTTGTTCATGTTGGCCTACTGCTGCTATGGACTGCTAAACTAGACCAGTCCTTCCGAAAAGTGTTGAGTCATCCCGCCATCTCTGGCTGGGTGTGCCCATATGCCGAACTCTACTACTAACAAACTTAAATAAACAGAGGTAGAGAGTACTTAACCGTGGAACTTTCTTTGTTTGAGTGGTACAATTACTACTTATCCCATGTCACGTAATTGCGGGAGCAGGGGATTGCTCATGATTATACTTATCTGGCAAGCCGCCCGTGAGTGATGCACGGTGATAACGCGAATGGACTGAAGATGACACGTAGCAACGGCAACGGTTGACGTTAAAAAGACGACACAAACGTTTGTATTTTTGCTCTTTATTATTCGGTATTTTTCGCCATGATAAACATAGATGGATAGATTTATTTATTTCCTCTACAAAATATCATATTATTTTACATCAAAAATAAGATTGAATCACTAAAAGATCGTCAATAATTACCCAAATTATGTATAGGTAATACATAATTTGGGTAATTAAAAACAATAGGATATTTCAAACTTGAAAAAGGATATCCTAAGCAATCTCAAATGTCATAATAAGTAACGTAGTCATCATCCTCTCAGCGTTATTCCCGTTTGTGCCCCTAAAGGAGCTGAGGGTCCGGTTTTGACCCCTAATCCCATGATTGGGCATAGGCACTAGTTTTTTAGAGGGAAAACTAAACCTTATTGGTACTTTCACCAAAAAGCTAACGGTAAATATTCCGTACATAAGTTCCGAAAAACTCATTAGTGCGAGCCGGGATTCGAACCCACGACCGCCGCATGACAGCAGCCGCATGCCTGAACCACTAGGCTACCGTAGCTAATAACTAAGTCAATCTTGTTAACTGTCAACAGTTACAATTTCAAAATATAAAGACAACGGCAAAATGTCAAAATAGTATAGAAACAAAAACAACCCCATTAATATCTTAATGATAATCATTATAATAAATCAATTTAAGAATTTGTTTTCGTTATATTCCTTCATATAAGGGTTTGGATAGTAAAAGCCTTCAGCCGGTGCTCAAATGTATCATCCGAGATTTCATTTTTGAGACTGGCGGGTTCATTTAACGACGGGCCTATTACTTTTTATAACATTCCGCGTTGATCAACATTTATGTCTACTCGTATCTAGCTTCCACCCGCGACTTCGACTGCGTAGGCCCGGGATAAAAACTATTCTTTATTTTAATCCAGGCTTTACACTATCTTTGTGCAAAATTTCATTCAAATCGGTTGAGCCGTTTAAGCGTGATTGAGTAACAAACATCTAAACATCCAAGTTTTCGAATTAATAATATTACGAGTAGATAGTAGGATTATTTGTAATACTACTGTAGTTATGGCTTCGCAATGGTCTTTCCGGGTCTAGTACGTGTACCTAAGACCGGAGAAATCGAAAAAGGAATGCCTAGAGCTCCCAAGAGGCAGCTTTGCGTGGGTCGTCACATAAAACGAGCCACCTTAGCGTTGCGTTCTGCTAAATCAGCCCGACGCAAAAACGCTGCAATTTTAAAAGAATTTCTTTGACCATTCGTTTTTAAGTTTCTAAATTGTGTAGGTTTAATTGTACCTACATTAAAACGTCAAAAATAACTAAACTTTTATTATTATGAACTACTTACCTAAACCATTCTTTTAATTCTCCCTAGTTTCAGAAAATTTTTGTTTCTAACCAAATTCGGAAATCATAAGTCGATCGTTTTGACTGATAAGATACAAGTATAATTAGGATTGGCTATTGACGAAATGATTCAATATTTTTTTTATTAAAAAGTGTAAGCTCTGTTTTAGTTAAACCTAAACACAACATGCAAAATCATCAGACTGACACAATGTATGTTTAATGGCCCATGAATTTTAAACCAAGTATTATTCTGCACTATACGCGCGATGCCAGCTTACAAAAGACATCCGATACAAGTCTCTAAATGTACAAATTACGATGACAATTATTCAAATGTCATTCATTTACTGTGTCTTCTGCTGCGAAGATATACAAGGATGTTTGTTATCCGACTAATATCATAGATACAAACAAACAAATTGTGACTTGGTTTTAGTCAGACGTTTGTTAGTCAATCGCACGAAACAGCTTTAAATATATGGATGAAATGTAGCACCCATCACATAGTCTTTAATCTGGATTAAAACATTGAACACTGTTTATTCCGAACACCACTAATCAGATTTTGGAAGTACTCGTAGTTGTTGGCATGGGAGTTCACGTGGACGGATTCACCGGCTGCTGCTGAAAAGCTGGTACCTACTCGTATGTGTGTATAGCGTCATAATGGTAGGGTACAGAACAATAATGCACAGAACTCAAAATGGCGACAGCTGGCTGTCGCAGTGAGTTCAATGCGGCTTGGGGATGGGGAGCAGGGGTTGTGGCAATTACAGGCTAACGGCTGCAAATGTCAGCCTATGGTTTCGATATCGGTTTTCATGTTGTGAGAACATTGCGATTATATTGATACAATTACTGAGTCGGACCAAAAAGGATTTTTTAATGGATAACGATCGTGCGGGCTTTACTAGGAATGGCAATGATACAGTAGCAGCGATTTGTGCGACTTTTAATGGGGTCAATAAGACAATTTAATGTACAGATACTACAGATGCCAACGTATTAAACTGCAAATGTACTATTTAACATGTTTGTAGTCTGTATGTCTGAGTCATTACAAAGAGCGGCAAAACGTTCATAATAATTAACATTTATGTATAGTCATGTTACCTCTTAACGAAACAAAATATTTTTAATCAATATTTTTGTTTCGTGTCAATTTAACGTCGAAGTTACCATGATTAAATTTTAAACGATATGATACAGATAACAAATATCTAGTCATAAAAATATATAGTCTTAATATATGATAATAATATGGTCCCATTCGATATTTTAGGTCATACTTAACAGGTCTACTAGCTCCATGTGGTCAGTTCCTGGGCTTTATATGTGCTTTATATACATTCCGCTTATATGCATATCTAGAAAGGTGTTGCTCACCTACCGCTGTATAGGTATTATGCAGAACAGTTCTTGTACACCTTTATCTCGTCCAAGGCGAAGGAGTATTTACTTGCTACATAGGTATTCGCAGCCAGCTCTCAATGCAAATTTCGTGTACCTAAGCTCCCGAAACCGTTGTAAACTATGCAAATGCAAAATTAATTTAAGAACAAAGCCATCAATGTTTTTGTAAATGTCTTGTTTCGTTTTAGCCGCACGCCGCTTGTGCGTGTAACAGCAATAAATATATAAAATTAATTGTTACAGAATCAAGGATTGAAGTTGTAAAGGATAAGGAAGAACGCTTTCTGCCTTACGACCGAATAAGACCTTATTAATCAGCAAAACTATGTCAGCCATAGCAGCATCATTAAAAGTTTCATATCTGGCTCACTGATACACGTTCACAACAAACAAAGTCTTATCATAGTTTTTGTCGCAGTCGCATGCTGGCAGACCAAAGTTCAAATTAATAAACTTCCCATCGCAAAAAACTTCCTCTATTAGGACAGAACGTATAGCCTACACGTACGTTTCTCTAAGGTTCACCCCGGGCCAACAACGGGGAGAATAGGGAATATTCATGACATTTTTTTATTTTTTTTATCTATTCTATAAGTAATTATATAACCGGAAAAAAATATAACACTTTCACAATATTATTAAATAAGCTAAAAAAAAATAATTAAAATTACTATCATTTTCGGACGATCAAAACGCCACCATTTTGGCGCGCTCATTTGTGACGTCACCGTGCAGCTTAGTGCACGGCGGTTCTTAAACAAATTAACAACAAAGTGTTTGATTCACACTTTTAATAAATGTGAGTGATTAAAGCTTATAAGATCAACTTATTGTAATGGAAGAGCACACAAAAGCTTATTATAAATATTGTATTGTCCCTATGTGTGAAAATCACATTAAAACTGCAAATATTTTCATATGCCCAAAGGTGCAAATATAAGGATAAAGTGGTGTAAGGCGATGAGGAGAGATAATGTATCGTGCTTGAGTAGTTTATATTGTTGTGAAGATCATTTCGACGTGAGTATTAAATATGTATGTACCTAAAATCTTTTTTATTACGACTCGCGAACAATATAGGTAAACAATTACCTAACCTCAAAATTGTATTATATACTTATTCATAAAACTATTCTGATTCCCAATTTTTTTAGTTATTAATGTTACAAATATTATGATTTTTGTTGATCAACAGCTGACTACGAGTGTTGATTTTGATCAAGAAACGTTTTAGCTAAGTTACTTTGTTTGCACTGTTGATCGAAGAAAGTTAAAAGAATTTAATCCTTTTTACTGAGTGACCTACACAAATTTGTTTTATTTATAAGCCTTGACGAAAACAACCTAGTTTGTTAAAGTTCATAAAGATGTTCTCAACATTTAACATTCCTAATAGGTACCTACATATCTTTGATTATATAATACTAGCTTCTGCCCGCGACTCCGTCCGCGTGGAACTCGTTTATACTATCTCTATACCAAATTTCATCCAAATCGGTTCAGCAGTTTAAGCGTGAAGAGGTAACAACAGACAGACAGACACACTTTCGCATTTATAATTTATTATTAAGTAAGTATATATAGAATATATAATATAACTAGCTTCTGCCCGCGACTCCGTCCGCGTGGAACTCGTTTATATCGTAGCTCCCCCCATATCCCCCAAAGGGATGAAGTGGGGGTGAAAGTTTGTATGGAGCTACGATATAAATGAGTTCCACGCGGACGGAGTCGCGGGCAGAAGTTAGTATACAGAGTGTTTTTTTTAAATGGGACAGTATGGGGAAATCCGAATCTAAAGGAGATAGAGGAAAAGTGTCCAAGGAGACATTAGGTGTTTTTTGATGTAAACAAATTTGGCTCGTTAAAACTTTTGGTCAAGCGTGAGTTGTTCTTAAAAAAATATAAAGTTGGTCATTTTTTTTTTTGACGCGGGTCGGCTCTGTTTCATGTAAGGATTATTTCATTGTATGGAAAGAAAAAAATCTGAACAGCAGAAGTTGGTCAAATTTAATGAAAACTAATCTTCATACAGTTGGTTTATTACTTGAGTACATGTTCGATGTGGCCGCCGTCTTGTCTTATGCAGGTACGAGCACGCTTCAAGACACTTCTAGTTGCATTTAACAGAGACTTATGGTGAATTGTGTTTAAAGTGTTGTAAACAGCATCTTTTAATTCTTGTACGGAGTTGTATCGGGATTCATAAATTCGACCCTTAAGGTAACCCCATAAGAAAAAATCTAATGGCGTTAAGTCGGGCGATCGTGGGGGCCACTTTATCGGCCCATATGTACTCGTACCCATCCAACGGTTTGGAAACTGCTCGTCCAAACACAGTTTACTTGCCCTACTGTTGTGGGCTGGTGCACCATCTTGTTGGTAGATATCTTACCAAAGTTCCTTAAAAAAATGTTCTTCTCTTGAATCATCTGGAGCTCTTATCGATTATCGAAATTTAAAAATGGAATAATTTTAAATATTTTTTTACACGCCTAGGCACTTGTAACAATATTAAAAGGTAAATACTTACTGCAATTGTATGAAGATTAGTTTTCATTAAATTTGACCAACTTCTGCTGTTCAGATTTTTTTCTTTCCATACAATGAAATAATCCTTACATGAAACAGAGCCGACCCGCGTCAAAAAAAAAATTGACCAACTTTATAATTTTTTAAGAACAACTCACGCTTGACCAAAAATTTTAATGAGCCAAATTTGTTTACATAAAAAAACACCTAATGTCTCCTTGGACACTTTTCCTCTATCTCCTTTAGATTCGGATTTCCCCATACTGTCCCATTTAAAAAAAACACTCTGTATATAATATATAAAGTTATAGTATAGTAAAATAGTATATAGTATGGATAAATATCTACTAGTATTTTATTCCACTTATTTAACAAAGACACCTATTTGAAGTAGTTTAAAAGTCTAGCTATTTGAATCGCCAAAATAGGTTAGAATTATTTAATTGACCAATCTCACGAGTATAAAAACAAGGAATATGAAAATTTATTGAATATCTGTAACTTATTTACCTTGCAGCTTTTACTCCTCTTAGTTCAGCGGACGTAAAGTCACAAATATTTGCGAAGTATGTATTAAATTTAGTCATCATGAACACATCAATTTTAGGCAGATTATCCGACTGTGCCTTGACAAAACCGCCTTCAGTCATTGTGGCGAGTCTTTTTTCACTTAATAATTACCAAAAAACACTGATTATTTATCATAAACAGCGGCCAAACAATGCGAATAACTTTCAATAATCATACTAACGACCTGCACGGTGACGTCACGTTTCGCTCCGCCAATAGCGTTGCGTTTTGGAAATCTGCGAGGGAATTTGAAAAATAGTACTTTTAAACAATTTATTTTATCAATAGAAACATGATAATTTGAAAAAATAATCATGTGTGTATATTTATTAAGCAATATAGATTACACGTGATTTTTTTTGTCCATTTCTAAATCACATGCATATTCCCTATTCTACTCGCTAGTTGTTTTGTGTCATGTTGTCCCAGAATCAACTTAAGGTGCACGGAGATATCAAGTATTGAGAGCACGAAATAGCGTTAGTGCCGTTTCACGTCTGCACCTAAGATGGAACATTGTAAACTTAGTTGGTTCATTTGTACCTACGCTACGCTTGCTAATCTCGGAAACTACCTAGTTAACTGGATTCTTTTCAGTTTAAAAGCTCCTTACGAGTTGAAATAGATGGTATAGGTATTATTCTATTTCACTTCATTTTTATTTTCTCTCTCACGTTGAAACTTACGCGGAGTGAATTCAGACTTTTACCTAAATGAGCCAGAGGCTCTAGTACGTTTCGTTTCGGTAAAACTTATAGGTACTAGAGCCTCTGAAGTCCAAGGATGATATTGAATGCGTAAAGATATTTCAGATTGACTCGGCAAAGGCTTGGCCAGGCTTTTGATTTCATTCAATGTTGGTACCCTTTAGCAAATAAATATCAGGATTAGTATGAACCTACTGATCCTGTTCACACGTAATATAATCTTTTATCATATAAGGAAACAATTATAGTATTTTTGCATAGGTACATACTTTGTATAGACGTAAGAAATTCCCTCACATTATGAAAATCATCTTAAAGACTTTTAGGTATACTTGGTTTCCCTCCGCAACTCCGTCGTTTGTTCGCCTGCTCTCCGACGTTCAGTTTATTATTTACTTATACTTGCTCCTTTTAATAGTTTTACTAACTTTCTCCTCATTTTGATTATACACGATTTAATTTTTGTATAAAAGTTTCACATGTTTGTCTTGTAAAAACATACTTAATATTAGATGAATTTTAATTTCAGCGTTACGTATACTGTTGATTAACAATATTAAGAGAGCCGATCGAATATAATTAGGGAAAACACGAGTACGTTTGAGAAGAAAGTATGGTTTTCTCAGTAAGATTTACATAAATCACTTACTCGGAAAAAAAACATTTTGCTTAAATCTAAGTACGAGAAGATGAGGTAGGGCACAGCGAAATGTCATCCCGCTCGAATGTGGAGCAGCCCAACTGGGGAAATGCGCCTTGCAGAAGACCACAGCCATAATAACACTACTACTTGCTCTGTAGTAGTGTTGTGTTCCTGGTGGTGAGCAAGGTCGCCAGAGCTCCCGAGGATGCGTTGTGCTGAGAGCGAGGGACTTTGTTCCTTCAGCTGTCAACACGGCGAATCCTCAAACATACCAAGGGTCGGCGACGCCCATGTTACTCCTTGGGAGTTGCATGCGTCTAAGGCTGCAGGGTCCGCTTACCATCAGGCGGGCCGTACGCTTGTTTGCCACCGGCGTTGTACAAAAAAAAACATGCAAAATGGTAACAACCAAGTACAAAGGCGCGTGGAAGCAGCAAACAAGTAGGGGCCGGTTGAACCGAACTACTCTTGTGACCACTGATTAACTCTCGGGTACATAGTTAACTAGCAAGTATGGTTTTTCTATAGCTATATACTGTTTATGCCACTATTACTATGGATAAAAAAGACCGGGTTGCACTACGGGAGTGCCGGCAGAAGTGAAAACTCAATAACATTGTACTTAACAGTGTTTCGATCAGGTCACGTGACATCTTACGGTGTCACCCTTAAAATGAATTTGACGCAAATTTATAAACAATTATCAATTATTTAGGCGGACGGGCCGCGGGCGCGTAGGGTGCGACGGGCCGCCGGCTCTTGCAAAAAGTGTTTAACGGCTTTATACTCTTTCGAATAGCGTTCAGTTTTGAATGAAGTCGAATCGGCTAGCAGCAAAAAGTGACTTCCTTCACATCTGACGTCACAAAACTCTGTCGCGTATTTAACAAGTGCTCAGCGCCGCTAAAGAAGTTTTCACTTCAAAAAACACATTAGGTATGAATATGTATATTTATTGGTGTGGTACTTATAAAAGTAAAGTGATCCTTTAATAGTCTTAAAGGAGTTTTCCAATCCATTTCGTATTCTATTTGAAAATGATAAGGAGCATAATGGCACCGTGTTGTGTGCTTTGTAATCAGCAGGGACATGTGATGAAGTACAATTACGCAGGAGACAAACAGCTGGCGGGCCTCATGAATAATCCGAGCGTTTTCCAGTGCAATTGCTACCCTTGTGCCCGGGTTAGCCCATTGCATACAGGCAGTCGCATAAAGGACTCTCCTACATATCTTTTTCGGTATTTTTCTGGATGGCCGTATTACTCCAGTAATCTTGTCGCCTGAAAGTACGGGGTAGTTGGCATCAAATCCGGTAGTTCTGATTTTTTGCATACGACACAATTTTGGAAATAAACCGGCCAAGTGCGAGTCGGACTCGCGCACGAAGGGTTCCGTGCCATTATCTATAAAAACAGTAAAAAAAAAATAAGTTTGTTGTATGGGAGGCCCCCTTAAATATTTATTTTATTTTGTTTTCGGTACCTAGGCGAGTGCGGGCGGCGCTGCGGGACGAGAGGAGTAGTCATCGGGAAATCTTCCAGCATCCGTAATAAGTACATTCAAGGTGCTGCACTGTGGTTGGCTGCTTGCTTTTTATAAGTTTAGGTTTGCATTTTAAGTGAAATGCAAAAAATCGTAAGTACGTACATATATATATATATATATTTATATATCTACCTACTTACGTTCCTCAATACCCAACCCAACCAAAACCCAAGAGTTAGTCATACCGCCTCTGAACTACATTATTTCTTGATCTCTAAAACGAAAACCGCATTAAAATCGGCTCGCTCGCTACTTTTCTAAGTTGTTAATTATTATTATTATTACACTATCTGTTCAAAAAAGTGACTGCTTCCAATTTTATCTTAATTCTCGTGTTTCATGTTAGGTATTCGATTTTCCATGTGATACCTTCACTGAGAGTAAAAAAAAAAACGATTTTATAAAAGTCCGCTAGGTTTCTGCCAGATTAAATAATTAGTAATTAACTCTTTTTCACAAGCTTTTTATTCCTACTTAAGTACTTACCACTCTCTCAGTAAGAGTCCACACCACACTACGAACTAGAAAATCAAGCTACTTTTTTAAAGCCTTATCCCACGGGCGCGGCCTGCTATTCTCTGTTAGCTCGGCTTTCAATGCAAGCACTTGCGCCAAACAACAACTTGCACTCTTTTATAACAAATGTATATTAACACTTGTTGACATAGTACCTACTAGCCAGAAACTCTAACGGTATAACGGATCTTTATAATAGTGAGTCTTACTTTTCCAGCCACAGTAATTTACCGTAGATATGCACTATTCACCAAAATGTGCGAGGCGCTTTTCCACCGTCTCATCTCAAAATTAATATCAAGCAACGAAATAAGATTCCTGGCGACGATGATGCTTCCTTCCTTCCTTTTTGGAACGTTAGGTGACGATTTGATGATTAGAACACTTTAGGGAAACGGAATGACAAATTAATTTATATTTTTATGTTATGTCTTTATGACTTTGAGCTTAACGAGGTTAGATTATTAGGGTTCCGTAGTCAACAAGTTGCCATGTCCGTTCGTCTGTCTGTCCGTCTTCGGCTTAGCTCAGTAACTACAATAAAATCTTGAAAAAAATTTTTTTTTGGGGTACCTCCCCTACACCTAAAGCGGGGATGTAATTTTTTTTTCTCGTTAAACCAATGGTGTGGGGTATCTTTGGATAGCTCATTAAAAAATATTATGGGTTTTTATAACTACTTTTCAAATCAGTAATTCGTTTGCGAGATATTAGGCTTTAAAGCCCTAATTTTTGTTCGAGTCATGTGTGCCCCCCCCTCTGCCGGCTAAATGGCTACTACTGGGGATGTGAAAGAATTCGTGGTATTAGTGCATATAATGAATTTAAAAGCAAAACTATCACGGACAAGTAGGCAGAAGCAGTTACCGTGTAATAGTCGACCAACTTAATGTGTACTTGGAAAGGCCAATTTTCGTACAAATTCGGCCGACGCAACCGCACCGCACGTCGATGTAACTAAGACAGACAGGCAACTACGGAACCCTACACTGCGCGTGGCCCGACACGCACTTGGCCGGTTTTTTAAAACTTAATAATATCTCGTCAGTACATTTTGCTGATAAATTCCTGTGGATGCGTACCGGAACTAAATAAAACTATTTATCATGTGCATGGAATGGGTCAGAAGATATTAAAGAGCTCTTAATTTATTTTCCTCTTTGTAGTTCGTGACAGTGTAACAGTTAATAACGGCTAGGTTTTACTCATTCCATGCGCTTTGTAGAAGCGACCCAGCTCGAGTAAGAGACAGATAATAGGGTCGCCATGGACTGAAACTCTAATAAAAAAACTCGGACTGGCCCACCGAGGGTTCAAATGTGTATTTTTTCAGATTTTACGCGGTACTTGTATTATAAGACGATAATTTCTTGCCTTTCATAGTTCTCTAGGTCAACGGAAAGTACTCTAATAACTTTTGATTCCCTTGAGAGTGTCGAAATATAGGTAGTACTTACCTACTTTTTTTTGCGGCATAAACGGCCGTATCTTTTTTCTCGCTAACATAGACCGTTGTTTTTAAAACGTCTCAAATAGGTATAAATTATTTAATTAATATATTTTCGAAATAAAATTCAAAGCGAACTAAAATGCGTTCAGATTTAAATCCCATTTTATCTATAATTAAATATAATTCCAAAGAACATTCAATATTGTGATGTGATCGATTGTAATGTTTCTAAAGGCCTGTGCAAACCGGCGGAGCACAGCGCAGATCACCTAGGAGGATTTACTCCGCAGCCCCGCTATTAGCCCGGCGCACTCGAGAGACCTCGGCGCATAGCGGGGGATGCCGCGGCATGCCGCCGTCTACCGCCGCGGTATCCTCTAACATGCTCCGCGATGACGCAGAGTACAAATCCCCCGTGATGCTCCGAGGTCGGTCTCAGAGCATTCAAATTTATACCTTAACGTAATTAAAATAGAAAAAAATATAGACTGATAAATTCAAAGTGATCTGCGCTGCGCTCCGCCGGTTTGCGCAGGCCTTAATTCTAATGTTTTATATATATAAGTATGAATTTATGAAATGTTATGCGTCATTTCGATGGCATATTCTTTTTTTAGATTTTGCCCAAAATAATTATGAATTACGAAACACCATTTAATTTGGATTTGAAAGGTACATAAGGCACCAGTTTTTAGCTCTATATAGTTAAGTAGCAAAGAGATTGAAATTATTCGTGCCATCGAAATGACGCTCATGAATCATGATAGTGACATGACGGCTGTATTAGAAACGTGCGAATGGTTCAAGGTATTATTTACAAATTCAATTTCTATGGGATATAAAAAACCTTTGCATTCGAATTTGAAAGGTATATAGCAGGTAGCAAATCATGTAGCACAGAGCGACTAAAATTACTTGTGCCACCGAACTGACGCTAGAAAGCATGCCATTTTAAATGGAATGTTATGTTTCCAAGTACGATATATATAAAATATAACATAAACAGTAGTTATATAAACTTGAATTGGTGACTATTCAATATTTAACAGTAATTTCCACGGCATACCTTTCAAGCCATATTACATGTGAAATCACAAATTACTGAAGGAATTTGGACGGCTCGGGGTGCGGTGGCCAGGTTGCAGACAATCAAACAGCGTGCACTTCCTTTCGTTTGTTTTAGTAAAGTGAAAAATATAATTATCCTAATCACAAGGCAGTTTAATTTTAACGACCTCTGTCGGCTAAATCCTAAACTATGTACTTAATTCGTTTCCTATGATTGGATCTGTATGATTTTACCTAAATAGTAAGAGCAAGAGAAATTCATTCCGAGGCATTTGGAACAAAATTAGGCGTTTAAATGCTGTCAAATAACGCGTTTGTAATGTATAGTGTATTGTAAGCAGTGTGTTTCAATCTTCTGACTTGCAAACGGATTTGGACGTGTGTTTACATCCTGGATGTGGGTGATTATAGTTATTATTATTTGATTTATATCTTAGTCGCCGTTAGTCCTTTTCTACTCTATGGCAGGCAAAACAAGCGAAGCGAGGAGGAGTGTTAGGTAGAACTGCGTACTCGAGCGAGCGAAGCGAGCGTGCTGCGGTAGCATCAGGCGAACCGCCAGAACCGAACATTCGCAACATTCGAACAGCTCTCAGAAATTTAGTTTTTTATGGCAAACCAATATTCTGTGAAGTAAAATTATTGCATTTAACATTTTGGCAAGTAGTTTATATCATATGAATGATTCTGGCAAAAGATAGACAACCCACTGGCTTGTGACAATTAAAAGTTACTGTGAAAATCCACCCATATGATGATTAGAGTCATGCCGATTAAAAATAAGTAGGGCGGGAACTTGATAGTGATTCGCCTAGATATTAATGAAAATCGTTTCCCGGCCTCTGCAATAATGTACTATTGAGTATTTTATTGGGTACTCGGGTATGCGCAACTTGCGTTTAATTTGCCGTCCCCTTAGTAATCATTTCATCGATCTTCCCATTCAAACAGTTATCTAGTCGAGCACGGTTTAATTCCTTTACACTTCCGTTAGATGTTCCGCGGAAACTTTAGCAGTTCAAGTGCTTTGATAAGTATAAGAGCATTTAAAATGCTTTGTTTTGTGTCTCAAATTAAAGACATATTAAACTTTTTCTCTAGCACGCTGTTAAGGGTAATGAAAATATAAAGTTGTACGTGTTCTTTTTGCCTAACGTACATTACAAGTTTCTTCGTGTAGGTGGATTTACTGCGAATTTTCTCGAAAAAGGATTAAAAATATCGTCACATGGAGAAAAAAGTAAAGCATTAAATAACCACATACACTCAGAGGCAATGAAAACGGGTCACTTCCCATGGATTACTTTACAAAGTGACCCGTTTTCATTGCCTCTGAGTGTAACTCCCAATGTGAACTATAAAGGTACGCTACCTCAGAGGCAATGAAAACGGGTCACTTTGTAAAGTAATCCATGGGAAGTGACCCGTTTTCATTGCCTCTGAGTGTAGTTATAAGTGCCCAAAGTTTCAAGAGGGGGTATTGTCCGTCCCTTTTCCGCAAAACGCACCTTCACTTTAAGCGATTGTCATGTATTTACTATGACGGTCGAGTATCGTATGTCATATCTTATCTTACGTCACGTACAAATGACAAACTGTCGTTCAATACATATGGGCGAAGTTCCGCCCCTATACATGCGCATACTTCCTGGACAGTGGTGAAATCAATCGTGTCTTCTCTGTTAAAGATCTAGTGACGTTTGACACGCGCCTCACTTTCCACGACCATATTCGCGCACTTGCCAGTAGCTGCTACTAACGCGCGGTAAGTCGGACGTTATCCAATTGGTAGGTAGCGTACGTACTGCGCCTCAGCGTCCCGGACGTCCCCCGCGTCCAGCGGCGCTACCACGAACTTCGAAAGTCGAAGTTCGTAATACATGCATCCCTGTTACTCGAGTAGGGGAGTGCGATAGAGATGGAAATACCCGAAATTCGACTTTCGAAGTTCGTGGTAGCGCCGCAGCTGCGCGTGCGCGCGCGCTGACTCTTCTCAATACGCTCTTGGTATAGGTGCCTGAATGTGACCTGTCTGCGTGGCGATGCGTAACCGGGTGCCGAGAATGTTTGAGATTTTGTGAAGCGATGGATGACAGACAATAATTAAGTAATCTGGTTTCACGGCGTATTAGTTTGCGGCCGTGTAAACAAACATATAAATAAATTAAATAAATAAATAATTCTTCAACGGTTCACTTTAATAATCAAATATAATTTTGTTAGCAGACGCTTTTGCTGTGTAAATTGTGCAGTATAGGATAGTGATTACTAAAATTAACACAGAATTTAATAATACATGTTCGTTCAAAGATTGATTCAATTAAATTTTGCCGTTATTCCCCTAATGGTAAATGAAAACGCCCGTTCGTTTATTAGGTAACACAATCACCCATTACTAATGCTATAAATAAAGCTGCATCCACACTACAACAGGGTAGTTGCGTAAATATTGGAACGCGCGGCATATGCGGCGCGGAGGTGTGTGTGTGTCATTTATGCAGGGGAAAATTACAGTTAATATTTTTAACCCTTGTTTGATACCGTGAGTAACTTCCGAGAAAGCGCCGCACCACCTCTTGGCACCCCTGAGTCGCTCACCCCGGTGTTGCTCCTGGCCGTCTCTACGACGGCATTGTCAGGAGCCATCTAATGCGCAGCTAGCCACCGCTTGCTTCGATGACTTTGTGGATAACATTGTTATGGCAGGTGTCCAGATTCTTTGCAATAGCCCAATGTAATTTTCCACCCAAATCTCATCACCATAGACCCAATTCTCTATTCCATTTCCCGACAATAGCTCCAACGCCTGTTGGGACGGGTTCACGAGTAGGTATGTATGTAGATACCTACCTACCCGGGAATGGGTTCTAGCAGGTGTACTTACTACATGACAGTAAACTTCGTCGGCCTGTGTTTGATCCCAACGCGCGCCTTCCAAATGACCGGGGTTCGCCCCGTGAATTTAAATCGGAGATACATTATAATTGATCTTTATTGACAGGCAACACAACCCATAAATCAAAAATTACATCAAAATTAGATGGTTGAAGTAAAAAGGTAAATTGTATAAGTGTATTAATAAAATTAAACACAAGTTACGCAATTACTTATATGCAGGAGTGCATCGGAAGGAATTACATTACAAATCCACGTATGTACATAGGTACGAATCGACCCTTATTTGCCTGGGTTATAAAACCCAGGCAAATAAGGGTCGATTCGTACCTACTATAGGTTTAAATGGCCTGTTACCGTAAAATGGGGTGAGTAGGGATCGCGAGGAGAGTTGGGTTATGAATGGGGACAGAGGGGATGAAAGGGGGTGAGATGGGATTTTAAGGCTACTGCTACTGTATTCCAATGTAAAATGGAGCTATAGAGCTATTCATAATAATAAATATCGATCCAACAATCTTTCAAAATCACCTTTGTATGAAAACCCATCTCACCCCAATAACAAACCAACCAGGTAGTCAGTCAAGGAAAAAAAAATATCAACGACCCAACCAGTAGGTAGTCAGTTAAGAAAAAAAATTAACAGCTAACCAATACGAAAAAAAAATACTAATTGTCCAACCAGGTGGATAGACTGGTTTGTCGGTTAGTAATAGACGCTACAAGCGACTACGGGGTGAGGTGGGATTTCGTGTTTATCGGTAAAGTTATGAAATGGAACCAGAGATGCCGCGGATGCGACTTTTTAGACATCCGCGGATGCGTATCGGATGCGGATATTTCTAGGCTCACATCCGCGGATGCGGATCTAGAGGAAAGACTCAAAAACATAAATATCAAACTTCTTTAGGGTCACGCAGTACTCAAACACGTTGCGACTGATTTACAATCGTTGCAAACCTAACGCATCACCAATAGCGAATACGGCGAATCGTCAGATTACAGAAACGAAATGAAGATCACGATTGACTAATCACGAAAATACTGAGCACGCACGTGGCACGTGCCGTGTTGGCCCCTATTTGGTAGCGAACTCCGCATCATTTTTTGCGGATGCGGATGCTAATGTCTGCAACATCCCTGAACTACCCAAAATCATAACAAAAAAAAAACAAAATACAAACTTCCGGAACACTTATTATATATACAACATTCAGTTTGCATATGTAAAAATAAAATGTTATCGAGGTTTGAATGACAGTTTTGTCCCTACTCACCCCGTTTTACGGTACTCGCGACAAACGAGTTTTACGTTTTAGTAATTCTAGGACTTTTTTATATTGCTTATTACGTCTCTAAAAATGTGGTGTGGTCGAAGGTGACTGTTTTCTAGTTCTTTGTTTATTTCATAGAAATAAATAAGTCCTATCGAGTGTTTTCTCATACAAACACTCGATAGGACTTCTTTAACTTAAAAAATAAAACATTTTATAAAAGAAATCAAAGTGCGTTAAAAATAATAAACCTAATATAATTATGTATATTATGATTACTTATTTAGCGTGGGATTCGTTTGTCTTAAATCCTCCTTAATCCGTTGGTGCGCAAAAAGCTACTGATTTCGCATTTATTGGATTTGTACACAGCATGACTAGTTTTCATGAGGCAATAAAAAATGTTTTTTTAGTAAGAAGTGAAGTTTATGACGGACTTAAAAAACCAGTGAAGGTCTAATATTTTCACGTGCCGGCAAAGGATCGAAAACCTGATCATAATTAAGCTTTAGCCCTGATGTATATATTATTCAAGCAACGACAAAGATGCACAGTATATGAAAGTACCTAATTAATAACCCATTTAATTATAATTAAGTGAAAAAAATGTATTCATCATGTAACGTCGACAGTACGGAGTTAAAGGAAAAAATACGATAAATTGTGAATGAAACCATTATACAAAACGAAATTGATGTGATCCTCTTGCCAAGTTGGCGACGAAAGTCTGCCACACGCCTGGGTTAACGCACCTATGTGTTAGCCTATAGGTACTCGTGTGTGCAAGTGCTCGTAAAGTGTCTGTGTATCTGTCTGTGGTATCGTAGCTCCCAAACGGATTGACCAATTTGAATGCGGCTTTTTTTATGTCATAGATAATTTTGTCCCGAGTGTTCTTAGCTATGTTTTATGAAAATCTGTTCAACCGTTTTTGAGATATTGGACTTTGAAAAGAAAATGTCGGGGGTTTTTGGACTTTCTCATATCCGTTTTAGACGAAGTATCTTATCCTTTACCAGCTGGTTTGGCATTTGAATTTGTTGGTACATAATTGGTACAGTTGCCATCAGATATATCGGAGTGGCTAAAGTGCTAACAAATAGCTGAACACGTCTCTATTGTGGAGGCATTAGAGACGTGCTCAGATATTTGTGAGCACTTTGGCCGCTCCGATATATCTGATGGCGACTGAATCAGGACCGCCCACTACGGCCCTGGCAAGTGATTAGCTGAATTTGAGGTACGGCCAGCGATGGTTTTTATGTATCGGGGATGGATGGCCAGGAAAAAAATTATAAGTACTTAGCTTTTTTTGAAGGCACAAGGCCTCAATATGCTTAAATCAATCTCAATCTTATTATGTAGCAAAACAAAAGTTCCTACCATAGTAAAATTAATTACCAAGGCCCGACTTCCTAACTTTTCCTTTCTCTACTTAGTGGTATTTTACCTTCTTATATAACTTGTTTGTCAGTAGTTATAATTTTGATGGAGCACGTTTTTCATGTTGATGAGATTTTTGTACCCTTTACATTAGGAAGTTTTTTTCTGCGTTTTAAAGACGTTTGTATGTCGCGTAAAATAACGCGTATGAGAACATAAAACGTCACATTTTCCATGCATTCCGTTATTCCGCAATTATAAGACAAATCTAACAAATCAAACATCAAATAAAGTCGGTTCAGCCGTTCTTGAGTTATTAATGGCTAAAACGACTTTGTTGTACATCTGCTATTTAGATATTTAGAATTAAACCAGTTGAAAATAACTGCTGACTAGTTTAAAAATGCACAATTTAAATATTCGCCCTTGCTTACAGGTCAACCATGCATAAATGTACACTATAAACGTCCGTTTAGTTTAAACAGGTAGTTTATCGCGGAACATTTTATGGAAAATAAAAAGCAAAGTTATTATCTGCGTGGAGTATTCGCTCGCCGGATCCGCACGGAACACTCGGCGCCTCTTATCTCTACCCCCGTAACATAAAACCCACCTATTATGTTAATCGGAAAAATAAACGGTCCTTCAAAAAGTCGTATAAAAAGCTACATTCGTGATTTATATTTCATAGTAATGCCGCGCTCAACTTAGAATAAGTAAACCGCTGAAACCGCGCCAGCTCGGCGAAAACATTCTCAATTAAAGATTTTCCTCTTGGAGTATACCCGATGAGTTGATGGTTAAAACGTAATTGTGTTTGTTGAACGGTTTGGGTGCTCTTCAGTGGAGCCCGGCTTGATTCGAGACAAACTTCTTCGCAGTAGCAATCTCTCTTAATTCGCCGTAAGCCGCAAATCTTTGCCTAAGATTATAGTAAAATCTCCGAGCCACAACTCGTAAAAACCCATCAGCCCCACGCCATGTCCTGTAGGAATTCTTGCATATTTTATATACGTAATTGACTATTTTTATGTCTTACTGCAAGCTTTGATTGAACTTTTCTAGTAACTGAGAAGTAATTTAAATAAACGTTTGTGTACGGATCATGTTATAGTTAACTAGCATTTTTCCGCCACGTCGTCCGCATGACTCCCTTATCAACTGCTATCCGTGATAGAATAACACTTCCGAACGCCTAACCATACGCTTTTCACGTTTGTAATGTTAAATAATAAATTATTAGGATGGTTGTTAGGTGGACTGATGACCTGGTAAAGGTTGCTGGAGTCCGCTGGATGCGGGTGGCGCAGAACCGGTCCCTTTGGCACTCTTTGGGGGAGGCCTATGTCCAGCAGTGGACGTCTTTCGGCTGATATGATGATGATGAGGATAGTTGTTATGAGCCATTTGCATTCTCCTATTTGCAAATCAATATACAAGGCGGATGCTTGCAACACTGGATGCAAGCATCCGCCTATTAATACGAAGTCGACGGCCAGTAGGTCGATGACGTAACGCATTGTACAAACGTCAGGTAGATCTAAATGTCAAATTTTATATGGAAAAATGACAGTTAACCTGTCCTAACCACGCGTACGAAACGTTACGTGATTACCCCCCTGGGTTCAAATCCGCTGACCGTGATGCACTTTTATTTGCAATCAAAAAGTATACACAGGTGCATTTTGCATGCGAACATTTTAACGGGAAACAATTAAGTGCGATAAAGTTGGATGTGTTTAAATGTTTGTATGTCATATGCCAATTTGTTTCATTCCTGTCAATAAAAACACCACGCTTGAATAAATAAAACTAGGTAATATAAATACGAAATTGTTTCGTTTACACGCTCTTACAACGGTAAAATCATTATCTCTTTAAATTGGTTTTACAAGTTCTTTTTTAATATCATGAAATGTAGGTATTTTAATTAGATAGAGTTGTCTTTTAGCCTAATCCTTGCACCCATAGTTAAGTTTTTTTCACCTCACCAGCTCAGAAAGAATAACATTATCGCTCAAAATCTGCGCCCAAAAGTCCATTAAATCTGCTAGCGTGAAAAGTGTTTTTGAATTTCAAACGTGAGGCACTATCGCGAGATCTTACTTTTTACTATACAGGAATAAGATTAAGAGGACATTATCCTGTATTCAGAAACTTATGGTGTTATCCTAGTCATTAATAATTTTGATAAAATTACATTAATAATACTTACTCGTAATAATTACATATTAAATTATAATAATTATAGATAGACTGAACATCTTCTTAGCGTTATTCCCGGTTGTGCCCTAAAAGATTTACTTATAAAGATACAGTAAATAAATAAATATAAAAGGTAACTACTGTTCATTTTCAAAAAATACCGCAGCGTGCAAATTTTGAAAAGCACCGTTTAAAAAGTAATTTATGAAAAAACTCGTATAAGTACATTTAATTTTCTTATGTTTTTCTCTAAAGCCACAGGAAAATCAAAATAATGGAAGTTATTTATACATAGATCTAAGTGCAGAATATATGCAAATATATATGAATTTTACCTGTCAGTGCCAACAAACTTTCCTGCAGTTTGGCAGAAGAAAATATTGAAAAATCGAGGGCTGTTTATGTGAATAAAGTATTCTTTTTTATTATTTTATTTTATTATTATTAATGCCTGCTAAGTTAGCGTAAAAGTAAAATATGCGTATTTGAGCCTTAGTACACCAGTGAGTACCCAACAATACATTGACTGGTTTAATGTAAGCGTGGAGACTATTTAAAGATAGAGGTGCAAAAATATTTGTGTTAAATTTAATCATTATTAAATGCTTTGATTTTAATGAGATGTAAACAAACCTTTATTGAAAATGAGTAAGGTCCAAAATACTTTAATTACATTTACCTACAGTTTTCCTCGCGCTGCTGATATTCAGATTGTCCAAGAGGCAACCGGATGGCTCGCGGTATTTGAGCTCCCGAATTGTTGTGAAACCACCCTTGTGCAATCCGAACTGAGCAAACTTGAACTGGATTTTTTTATTGTCGGGAGGCAGCCGATTAAAATAGCGGTTGCCTGGAAGTGTGAACGCTGTTTATAATTAAATGCTGTTTCAATCGAATACCTGGCGACAATATATTCTTTTTTTCACACAAAAGATACGAGACAAAGGAGGAGAGAATCTCTGACAAAACTGAACACTTGCAGGAAAGACTAGGGGATTTTGATTGCGCCTAAATTGAGAATTTTTGTGCATCACTGTACGCGATATCAAGCCGTTGAATTGTACAACTGTCTGCCTAACGAGCTAAAATTATTACATGTTGTTAATATCTGTAATATAATAATAATAATATATTATTTATTTCAGGCAAGGTCCATACACATTTGAGTGTTGGTAAATGTATGCCAGCATACTGCAGATGATCATTGCAGAGACCATTGTGTCCAGGAGACTACCCTCTTACCATGTTTTTAATGATAGAGCGTTTTGAAAAAACATCCTAGTCTGTCCGTGGGCTACATATCGATTCCACCCTGTGACATGTTTATTTTTACTTTTTCTGCCGCATCGGACAAAATACATAAATAACGTGGGTATTAAATACGTAACTTTTAAAGTGTATCTATGTAGATACACACACTGATTGTTATTACAACATATTCTGTCGCTACAGTTAAATAATCTGCCGGAAAGTCAACATTTATTATTTATTTATTTATTTATTCAAAACACAGATTACACAGTATTACAGTGAGACCGAACCGAAAGCGAATTTGTACGAAAGTTGGCCTTTCTAAGTACCTACATTGGTCGTCTATGACTCGGTAACTAGTTGTGCCTTAATAGTTTTCCTTTTAAATTAATTATAATGTACTACTGCCACGATTTTTTTCACATTCCCAGTAGCAGCCATTTAGCCGGAAGGGGAGAACTTTTTTTAAAGATTTTTTTGTCGGCGTGACTGATTTATACCAAAGCCGAATTACATTTTCCTAGTAGTAAGGGTTACTAAGGGTCACCTGTGTAACTGTATTCAGCAAATAAACTATTTGTATTTGAGCTAAGCCGAAAACGGGCGGACGGACGGACGGACAGATCGACGGACATGGCGAAACTATGAGGGTTCCTTGTTGACTACGGAACCCTAAAAACTTACAAACTATCTTTAACTATGCGAGCCTAAACTATATATGTATACATCTAATATATATTTGTTTGATGTGATTGTTAATTAATTGAATGATATAGATTGATATAGTTATGCATGTGAAATTTGAATTCTTATTTATTAGCTTGTACATTTTATAATATTATATTTCCGACATGATTGTAAAATTGTTATGGAATAAATAAATTGAATTCCTCCTCAAGGTTCTCAGATTGGCTTTGGCACTTCATTAGTTGCTACTTAAACGGAATTATATCAGAACTTGCTCCTACCCGCGACTTCGTTCGCGTGGGACTCGTTTATATCGTAGCTCCTTACAAACTTTCGCTGCCTATTTCGCCCCCTTAGACGATGATTCCCGGAATAAAAAGTATTATTTATGTTAATCCAGGTTATACAATATATTTAATACCAAAATTCATTTTAATCCGTTTAGCCGTTTTGGCGTTATTGAGGTCAAAACTTTCGCATTCATAATATTAGTCGGATTGCAATATTTCCAGAGACACGACTCGCTTGACTGCCTTTAGCATGCATTTTAAGTATAATGAATCAGGTTTATACACGATTTTCGCTACGGTGGTAGAATTGTGCTGAATTTTACAAACAAAGTGAAAATTTAATTGATAATAGGTATATATGTAGGTATATAAAGTAAAGGATAATACTACTACTTCACATCACACTGTCACACTGATATTATAAATGTGAAAGTTCGTTGATGTTGTCAGAGAGACATAATAAGGAGAATGTGAAGGAAATTGTATTTATAGAACATATATTTAAACTTCAATAGCGCGATGCAGAACATCACCAATTTTCACGCATATTCTAGCCTTAGTAGGTAATTCTCCAGTTTTTTGTCGGTGTATAAACTCCGTCAAACCATATGAAACGTATAAAAAAGTTTGATGGAGTTAAGGTGACCCGCAGACCAAAATTTGAGGATAACCGATTGGATAAAGTCGTGTATACGTAAGAGCGCCATCTTTTGTTGTAATGTGGACGCCGCGTGGCGGCGATAACAACCAGTATATTTTTGGTGGCAAATTTTAGCGAAAACTACTGAACCGATTTTGATGGCACTTTCTAATATTGTAGTTTAGACCTCAGAATAGGACATACATGTAGTTTTCTCTTCAATGAAACCACTTTCTTTGTTGATTTTTAGTTTTATTTCCAGCCCGCAACCAAGATTTATAATATTAAACATTAAATTAGTTAAGCGATACTCCAGACACAGTTTCTCATAAATCGTCCTCTCTCAATCTCGTTCATCATTCATTCCTTCGTTCACTCTACTCCGATCCATTCTCACTCTTCCATTCCATCGCCTATCACTCAGTAGCTCATTCCTACATACATACATGGCGTTTTTTTTAGATATAATATCTTCAGAGGGCGATTACAGGGTTTAAAAATTGTATGGGAATGAATTTATTTTTCAAGATAGAGACTTGAAACTTCGTAAAAATGGTTCTTTGATAAAACACAAGAAAAGCGATTTCAGCGTTTTTGAAAATTCATACCCTAAGGGAAAATTTGTATGGAGAGTGAGTTCTTTTTCGAGCTAGGGACTTGAAACTTGGTTCCTTATTAAAACACAAGATAATCAATTTCAGCGTTTTTAAGGCTTCCGTAGTCAACAAGGAACCCTTATGAATGAATGAATGAAATGAATGAAAACAGTTATTTCAAGTAACCCAGGACTATTACATATTACGTACGATTAGATTTTGTATAAAAATTAAATTAAATATTATATAAAATATGCATTGTTGGAAACATGCATTTCACAACAGTGCCTCATGTACGGGCAATCCAATCTGTCCGCTATCGACCGCAGGATGGGGTTGGGGCTGGCCCGCGCCCGGCGCACCAGGGATGTGCAGCGCTTGCGCATAGTTATTAGAGTTTCGCCTTGTCCGCCTGTCCGTATGTCCGTCCGTCCGTCTTCTGCTTTGCAGTATACGTTAAACACGGGGCCGAGAAACCGATCTAGCTTGGTCTTATTTTCGACAAAATTGTTTTTTTCCGTATCTTGTCGCAAAAGGCAGGCTTACTCTTCGATGACGACCAGTGGTTAAACTTCTTTATTGATGGCTCCGAGTTGTAACCCCAGCGATGAGGTTTTTTTTTTTCTTTTTATCAGTTTATTTCGTAACTTTTTTGGTAAACGGTCAGTTATTGCTTTTTTGTTTAATTTTGTATAGAAATCGATTTTTTGTAGTATTAAAGCCGAGAATACCTCGGGCCCAGGTAAAAACAAAGCTTAAGCATTCATAATAATAATAATAATTCATAATAATTCATTAAGAACAATATCGACGGTTATGGTTTTGAATGCAATCATGCAGTCTTAGCGTTTTTAATTTATGCCGATTTTAGTCCAACACGACCCCAACCTGGACCAAACTTAATTACAATATGAACTGATAAAAGGTTCTGTTTGCGAAGTTACGGAAATATTGTATGACATTATACATACATTTACAGTTAGATTTGTGTTTATTTCATAATTTTAGAATCAAATAATTCCCACAATTTCAAGTCCCTAGGCGATGATTCTGGTGCCAAAGCATCGGACCGCGGCGTTTCGAGGTAGCTTCAGGTTCGCGGCGTCCAAGTGTTGGAATGATCTCCCCCCACCTATCCAAGGAGCGTCTAGCAGGTATACCTTTAGGCGCCAGCTTAAGGGCTATTTGTTGACGCTCCAAAAATCCCAACCCTAACCCATCCAGCACTTTATTTAATTTGTATCCATTTTGTTTTATTAAACATCCCAACCGTTTCGCGTTTTTCACATGTCTCTCATCCCATTGTGCTTGTGTTACTTATTTTACTAGTATATTAATTATTTATGTATTTTGTGTATACGTTTGTATCGGCGGTATGTTGTGTTGCGTTCCGTGGGTCACGTACGGTGCTGTCTGAAAATCAGCGCTGTAGGTGTCTGTCTGACACCTCGGCATAATGCTGAGACAGCGACCGATTCACTGCCGCGAAGACACACACATTATGTGTAAATTGTATTGTATTTGTACTCCCTTTGTCTCTGTGTGTCTTTTGCGTAGTGAATAAATGTCTTCTTTCTTTCTTTCTTTCTATAATTTAATACTTTTTGGTATATTATTTTTATTGGTCTAAAAATATCAAAAACATAATATAAGCGGCATCTATCGAGCTGAAATTGGACTAAAATTAAGATGAGCCACCACGATCAAACTGATATTGTACCAAAATTATGCTCGCTAGATGCCTATCACTATAATATAATTGAAGCACTCAAAATTTTTTTTTTTTTCATTGACTTTGTGACTCATAATCATGAATATTATATTATTGTTAACATCCGTTGTAAAAAAGATCTGAAATTGCGTTAGTTTTATCACGTTCAAAGATACCCAGCCGGCGCGTTTCACCGCTGCGTAAGTCCGACTCGATCTTGGTCAGTTTTATCCTTTATTTAGTAACTAGCTTCCGCCCGCGACTTCGTTTGCGTGGACCCGGAATAAAGCTATACTTTTAATGCAGGCTATAAACTATCTTCGTGTAAAATTTGATCCTAATCGGTTGAGCCGATTGAGCGTCATTGAGTCAAACATCCAAACATGTAAACTTACAATCATCCTAACTTTTGCATTTATAATATTAGTAGGAATATCTTTTACTTTATACTTATTTAATCAATTAAATGTTCACTTTGTTGGTAAATTTCAGCACAATTCTATCACCGTAGCGAAAATCGTGAATAAACCTCATTCATTAGAATTAAAATGCCTGTTGAGTCTGTCAAGCGAGTCTCGTCCCTGGAAATTTTTCAATCCTATAAAAAATAATATACCAAAGAGTATTAAATGGGTTTTATTTGATTCTAAAATTATGATAAACACTTATCTAACTAATTAAGCTTTGTTTTTACACAGGTAACGAGTATTTCTCGGCATTGATACTACGAAAATTCGATTTCTATACAAAATTAAACAAAAAACCAATAACTGAATCACAAAAAAAACCGGCCAAGTGCGTATCCGCGTGGCCCGCGCAGTGAAGGGATCTGTAGTTGCATGTCTATCTTCGTTACATCGACGTGCGGTGCGGTTGCGTTTCCCGAATTTGTAAGAAAATTGGCCTTTCCAAGTGCATATTAAGTTGGTCGACTATTACTCGGTAACTACTTCTGCCTACTTGTCCGTGATAGTTTTTCTTTTAAATTCATTATATATTATGTACTACTACCATAAATTTTTAATAGTTCCGAAATTGCTAATTCATAGGCAGTTCTTCAGAGCTCGAAAAAAACTTTCCTTTTATTTACTTTCCCTACCGGGAAAAAATAAATTGCAAGGAGCTAAGTCAGGGCTGTAGGGTGGATGTGGTAAGGTTTCTATCTCAGCTTCCTCAATAAACGCCTTTGTTCTGAGGGACGTATGTGAAGAGGCGTTATCGTGATGCAGCATGATTCCCCGAAGTCCAGTCTTTAGTCGCCTCTCTCGCACTGCTTGGAAAACTTGCAGCAATGCTACTGTAGTGTACAGTCAGCGTCATATAGTTAGTAGCAGCCAAGGTAGTCAAATATTTCAGTACACGTCTTTATTACTGTAAGAATAAGGGTGTGTTACGAAATATTTGGCTACACTGGCAGCTACTAACTATATGACGCTGACTGTACCAATCCTAGTTAACAGACCTATAATTTTCGAGCATTGATGTTGACAAATGTCCGCCCCGTGAAAAGAAACTAGCGACCAATTCTTTGCCAACGTTACGCGGTCTTTGTAGTTTTGTTGGTAACTTTCCCTCTGAGAAGACCCATACTGACGATTGTCGTTTGTGTTCCGGATCATACTGATAGATTCAGGTTTCGTCACCTGTAAGTATTTCCGATATACGTCTAGATGTCCCGTTCTCGAATCACAGACGCATATCACGACACCAATCCACACGAGCTTGTTTCTCAGTATCGGAGAGCAAACGTGGGATCCAACGACAACAGAGCTTCATCACTCCGAGATGTTCATATAAAATAATATTAACGCTACCCGAACGTATGTTATTCGTGGGTCTTCTCGCACCAACATTTCAGTAGTCCACACGTTTTCTGCAGTTACTGCTGTTTGCGGGCGACCAGTTCGGTGTTCATCTTCGAGGTTGGGTTTACCCCTTTTAAATTCATTGAACCATCTAAAAACTGTTGCCCGAGATGGAGCAGGTCTTCTCATGCTGACTGCAACCGTTGCAAAGCGTGACCTACGTACAATATACTTCAATGTGTTTTTATTATGTCTCATGTGGTCAGAGGACCACGTATACGAACTTTCACATTTATACTCGTAATACCGTGTGACCAGTGTGATATATGTGACGTTACTTTACATCACAATATATTTTGAAGAAGCCAATTATGCAGCTTTGATATACACGCTTTATGTGGCAAGCATGTCATGTCTTTTGGGACATGATTAAATATTTTAACTGCCATGCAATAACTATTTTTATTACAGAGTTTAGTGAACATTTTTGGTTTTACCAATCTTGAAGGGTACCCCTCGTGTTAAATCTACATGTTTCTTAGATTTATTGGAATAAATAGGCACCTATATAAATATAAATAAATAAACATTAGGGGACAACCTTACACAAATCGACCTAGTCCCAAACTAAGCAAAGCTTGTACTATGGGTACTAACTAGACGACGATAAACATACTTATATAGATAATTAAATACTTCAATACAACATCCATGCCTCAGGAACAAATATCCGTGCTTATCACACAAATAAATGCCCTTACCGGGATTTCAACCCAGGACCTCTTGCTTCGTAGGCAAGGTCACTACCAAATAAGCTAAACCGGTCTTCTTAACCAATTTAGTAACTTCCATTATATATAGTACTGACAAAGTGAGTAACTTGGGTTCATCGAACAGTTCCCTACACGATGTTCGTCGCGGCTTTTGTTACAAAAGGTTCTTAGCCATTTTTTGTGGCTTACAAATAGTCGTTCGATTTCGCTGCAGTATCCTCATAGAAGCAGTCCATACATAAGCACATATCCAACATAGCCATGGTACGCAAGGAGAGCTGTTGCCTTATTTACGCACGTTGCAAGTCTACGAAGAGGATAAACGAAAAGCTCTAGTTTTCATCATAATTCATAATCATATCATCATCTACTTTAATTGGAACCGCGCGACGCAGGACCTGTGTACACACAGCAACACACCTAACTAACCATACCGTGAAAACCTAGAACCTTATTACAATGTACTTAAGGTCAGATTAGATTTCCGATGGTCACTTAGCTGTGTTGTCGACTGTACAATTTAGCATAACTTATAGTCTCAAGGTAGGTAAGCTAAGTTACGCACATGCGTATTATTACGAAGGATTCGTAAAGCAGAAAAAAATAACATCCTATACCATATAAAAATATTCAGACATCTTCGAGTTTTTCCGATAAAAGCGGGCAAAGTAGGCATGTTTGACGGTTATTAAAATCCGATTGTATGTGCTCGAAAAAGTAGCGTATTATGTTCAAATACTCTTATAAACTTTCGCGTTTATAATTCTAGTAGGAAATGCAGTTCCAATGACCGCCCGTTTGTATTCCCCGAATTAAATAATGTAATAAGGTAAACGTCGGAGTGCTCGACGCTGTACTAGTATATGTCAAAGAAATATGGGTTGAATTCCAACTAAGAGGATTGTCCGTTTTTTTTTGGATTAGAAATACGGTAAACAAAGAAGCAGTCGTCGTCAACCTTTTCTGCTTGGGACAAATATTAGATGTTACGAAGTCCTTAACAAAACGAGAACTTAACAGGCCTATATTAGTCATTTTGTATTTTTCCTATGTAAAAAAAAAAGTGAGTATTTCCACATCAATTTATTACGTAAATAAAACTAGTAAATGGTGACCACAATACGTTTCTCATTTGTTGTTAATGGACTCTGTTTCTGTCTCTTTGCTTTTGGTGAAGGCCAAAAGTACGGGGGAGAACGAGTCGGTCTTTTTTGCAAGCTACTTGGGCCTGCCTCTGGTTCGTCCATCGCAGTCCACACGCCACCACACACAGCGAAAAAACAATTTGTTGATTACCAAGAAAACAAGAAAAAGAACGTTACAATTTTGACAATGTCGACAGCGAAAAAAACGAACCGATCGTTTCAAACTTCTTCTTCTTTAGATTTTTTATTATGCAACCTTTCCAGAACTGAATTACGAAATTTAAAACATCAGAGTCAAAAAATAAATACTTTCTAAATATAGTATTTCTCACAATCGTGTTATAATAGAGAGCTTTTTAGTCGAGTACCGTGTTTAGGCCACGAAGCTTGCTGAGTGGCCTAAGTAAGGTACGAGATTAAAAAGCTTGATTTGATTATGACACTATTGTGAAGAATACTTTTTGTACGAGTTCATTAAAATTAATAATTTAAGTCATTAATATGAGTATATAAGAAAACTAAATATCGTAAGTACTATATTGTCTAGTTATACTATAGTAAAGGCTCTTTGACTTTTCAGGTAGCCAGGTAAGTGTGGCTTCCTCTGCCATATTAGTTATTTCTGGATGTTTCGTCATTACTCATTTTCTTAGTTTTTATTTTAACTTTTTAAGTTTAGCTTTGAAAAGAAAAGTTATCACATCACACCACCGGCATCCGTAATGTTGCAGTATTTACTGTGCTGTTATTGTCTAAATACTAGCCAATCACAAAGCGTAGATTTTTTATTTTTTTTATGCCCTGGATACAGCAGTAAGTTCAAGTAGATTTTTGACAGATGACGCGACGCTGCTACGTTTCCGAAACGCGATAGTTTGGCAATCTTGTATCGGATCGAGTCTCCTTAAACAAGGACACATATTATTGAAATACAAAGTTCTATTTTCAATTTTTTTTCGGTTGTCTAGAGCGTATTGAAAAAGTTATTTCGGTTGTTTCGGAAGTAACATAGACTAATCAACGATGAAAAGAGTGACGTTGCAGTATTCTTTATGAAATCTTAATACACAGATTTTAATCGTAGAGTACAAAAAATATATTGTCGTCAAGTTTATTTAGATATAAATAATGAAAACACTTCTATCATTTTAAAGTCAACAACAATAATGTAAATCTTTTTTAATGGCTGTTTGAGATACTTTGACAGTTGTGTGGCATAAAGTGTCTTATTTAAAAGACCTCGTGCTTCGTGCTTTATCCTTCTTTCTAATGCTAAAAAAACGCACTAGAGTACAGCGTCAAGCACTCGGACGTTTACCTTAAATAGGTGGTGTAGAAAAATATGTTTCCTTGTTGAACATTTATTTCGCTTCTCATTACATATCCACCTACGAAAATGTTAGTTATTTTCTAAATTAAACCAACATAAATATGAAGATTATACCGGAAATCTACAAACAGTCATAAAATACGTAAGTTTGCTTCGACATTTGGCATGGCAATTAAATGGCATAGCGCATGCAGTTTTTGACGACATTTCCGGTTTGTATATTCGTGAGAAAGCCTCACAAGACATAACAAAATGTCTTTGCGTTAAAGACTCTAGCGGTAACTTGGTATGGGATGCGGTAAAAGTGAAAGAGAGATGGCGGGAGTACTTTCACGAGTTACTGAACACAGAACACGCAGTTAGTTCTTCTCCGCCAGAGTTGCCTTCAAACAGTGGGCTTGTATGCCCGATTACCAAACACGAGGTCCGCAAATGTCTTCGCGGCATGAAAAACCGGAAAGCTGTCGGTCCCGATGACTTACCAATAGAAGCGTGGAAAGCGATGAGCGATCATGGTGTTGACCTGCTGACTAACCTTTATAACCTCATACTGACCAGCCGACGGATGCCCGATTCCTGGAGATCGAGCGTCATATCTCCTATATACAAAGGCAAAGGTAGTGTACAGGACTGCGGAAGCTACCGAGGAATTAAAGTTATGTGTCACACTATGAAGCTCTTCGAACGCATTATCGACTCGAGACTAAGGCAAGAGTGCGCTGTCTCGGAATGTCAATATGGATTTCGGCCTGGGAGTGGCACGACTGATCCGATATTTGCCCTCAGAATTCTGACCGAAGCTTACAGGGACAAACGAAAGCCACTGTACATGGCATTTCTTGACCTGCAAAAGGCTTTCGATTGCATCCCACGTCAGATGATCTGGTGGGCACTGAAGGTGAAGAACGTGCCACAGGTCTATATTGACATCATCCAAGATATGTACCGCAACTCGGTTTCTCTAGTGAGGACCGCCGTTGGCGACACAAAACCCTTCCCTATTACAGTGGGTGTACACCAAGGCTCGGCCCTGAGTCCTTTTCTGTTTAGTGTGGTGCTTGACGCCGTCACGTCGGAAATACAAGATCCGCCGCCGTGGCTGCTCATGTATGCAGATGACATCGCATTAACAGACGAGAACAAACAGGCATTAGAGCATAAGGTGAACGAATGGAAGGGCTCGCTAGAGAGTGGCGGTCTAAAACTAAATGTCGCGAAGACCGAATACATGGCCTGCGGAAGTACGGATCCCGATCCTATTAAGATAGGTGACGAATTTGCCACGAAAAATGGCAAATTCAAGTACCTAGGATCAGTTCTGCATGAGTCCGGGACCATTGATCACGACATCCGAGCCCGAATCAGCGCGGCTTGGTCTAAATGGCGAGAGGTCACAGGAGTCATCTGCGATCGCAGAATACCACTTCGACTCAAAGGGCTAGTGTACAAGTGCGTCATACGACCAGTCCTATTATATGGCAGCGAGACGTGGCCAGTTCTTGGAAGGCACATTCAGCAGCTTCGCGTTACTGAAATGAAGATGTTGCGGTGGATGTGCGGCGTTACGCGTGCGGATCGCATTCGTAACGAGTACATCCGTGGCAGCCTCGGAGTTCGTGACGTAGCGGATAAGCTCCAGGAATGTCGCCTTCGTTGGTTCGGTCACGTCTCTCGCAGGCCATCTGACTACGTAGGGAACAAATGCCTTGACCTAGTCCTCGACGGCCCTCGACCCCGCGGCAGACCTAAGAAGCGATGGCTGGATGTCGTGAAGGCCGACATGAGCGAAAACGGGCTCACAAAAGAAGACGCCCAGGATCGTGCAAAGTGGAGGAAAGCGAGTAGGAAAGCGGACCCTGGCAAAGGCCGGGATAACGCTAGGTAGAAGAAGATATTCCCCAGGATATTGGGGAATATGCCCTCACATCCACGCGCGCCTAGCTAACGAGTACGAGGCTTGCGAAGTGTTTAACGAAGTTGACCTCCACATTCCTAAACACAAATAAATGTCTGTGCTTTTAAACATTTTTTTCGGAATGGGTATGTATAATAGTTCTCGAGTGGCGGCCATCTACCAGAGAACGCAGCGTGGGTGGACTGATGACCTGGTAACCTCACTTTGGCACTCTTTGGGGGAGGCCTATGTCCAGCAGTAAACGTCTTTCGGTTGATATGATGATGATGTATAAGCTCTAGGTATTAATTGTATTTAACTGTTGCCCACTATATAGCTCCTGTAGAATGTAACCTATGTTTTATTTATCTTGTGAGATAACGCAGCAATGTTAGCTCAAACTTTGCGATATGAGGGGAAACTGCGACCAACTTTTGTAGCTATCTCATACGTGTGGTACGAGCTGGGAAAATATGTCATAGGGTAAGTCCAGGGAAGATGGACGGCATTGTTTGGCCTCATAAAATGCTTCTTTTTTTATTTAACTGAAAAATTGTGTATCACTTTCACTTGTCTATATAAATCACAATTGCCCAGTGAAATTCTCCTGGTAGGATCTGGCCGCCCAGTAATACTAGCTCTCGTTTACTCTGATACAAATAGACAGTGTGCGCCGCATCCCTAATCCTCAAGGGCATTTTGGTGTTGACAGCGTCTTAACCTTGAAACTTAAGAAAAAATATGCATTTTTTTATCGGCTAATAGTCAATTAAACAACGTATATGACAACTATGAACATACACCCAGTATTTCGCGATCGAAACAGCAATTTACGTGATTTTGTAGACAGGCTCGCGAGTTCTACAGTTCACAGGGCTATGTAAACTGTAGAACTAACTAGTACGTTATATTCAATATGTAACTTGTAAACGGATGACTAAAACCATGTGTGTCAAAAACTTTAAATCAGCACGATCCAACAAACGGGATTTGCTATGCGTTTACTTAACAGCTACTTCGGTCATAAGTAATTTTGATAGGTATGTTGAATATGAAGTAGGGATATAATATTTGCTACACGCTGTTGGCTTATTATTAGACAAGCTTCCGCCTGCAACTTCCTCTGCATCCACTCGGTATAAAAACTATCCTATATTTTAACCCAGGCTATAAACTATCTTCGTACAAAATTTCATACAAATCGGTTAAGCCGTTTAAGCGTGAGTCAGTAACAAACATTCAAACTTTCACATTTATAATATTAGTAGGATAAGTATCCTATAGACACAGACAATCCTTTCAAAAAGGTCTATATAGGTAGGTAAACACACAGTCTTTATTGTTACTGACATAAGATGCACGTGTAGATATTTTTGGAAGGTTGTGCGTGTAGATATTGGAGATCAGTACAGACCTCTATACTAAAATTAGAGGTAGCAGGCTTTATTTTGAAGAATTGTGACTTGGCGGATATTCCCCTTCCTCTTGATTTACTCGTTAATGCATCACCCGATCGCGGAAAGCGCCTTTGACGTATTAAAGTCATGTCAGTCATGTGTGGTTCGTCTTGGCTTAAAACCTTTGACTTTTTGATATTATAATTTTTATCACCTAATAGCACCTAATCAAAAGGTGAATGATGAACTTTTATCTCTCACTTATAATTAAACTCTGAATTAAAAAAATAATCAGCCAGTATCAAACTAAGCGTTGTTCTGTTACGAATGATTTCGACTTCTCATGAACGGAAAAAAACATGTCACTTTTTTATAAGTACATTACCTATTACTCTAGCTTCCGCTTAGGATAGTTTTTATCCGACTGCGACGTTTGATTAATTTTCGGAAACATTTGCCCTCATTAAATTATTCATTTCTTCTGCTTGAAATCGTAGCCGCCATATCTGTCAACTGTCAGTCAAGTCAAAATGGCGGGCTTGCCATAACTATCCAACAGTAATTTCGATTCGGTGTTGTGATACCTTCACAAAACTCATATTCAATTCTAAAGCATAAAAAAATAATAGTTTCTGATATGGAAACGTATATGCGCTAAATTCGTATTTAGGCGTAATTTCAATAAATGTTCAACACATTCCAACAAAATAACGTCTAACGTCTGACTCTCTTCCTTTTTTTTACAGCATATGGCATAGCGCTGTTCTTGCGTTCAGCCATAAAGTCTATTTGAGTTTCTGCAAGATTACACGCTGAGTATTCGTCACGATAATGCACGGCTATCACAAGACGGCGCGCGAGCTCTCTTTCTAAGTTGTCTATCAAGAGAGAGACGGATAGTTCGAGAAAAATCAAGAGAACTCGCGCGCTGCCTTGTGATAGCCGTGCTGGTTTGTCAGTATTTATATTTATCAGCAATACACAGTACGTATTAAATCAGTATATAAATTAATTATCAAGCGCGTCAGTATTAAGGCGGTATTATAACTAGGGATGTTACGAATATTCGCATTCGCATTCGCATATGCGAATGATTCGCATCATTTTAAATATTCGCATCAACATTCGCATTCGCATCAAACGATGCGAATGTTTTGCGAATGCGAATATGTGCAAGTCGTGGCGTGTTTCGCCCGCGCTGGCCGCCAGCCGCCGACTCACGCATGCGCAAAGCGCGCCAACCCGTATCACGTGATTAATTTCGACCGATAGAAATCAATTTTACTTGGGTAGTGACACTAGTGACTTGTGATTGCTTTTTATGCTTGTGATTGTTAAATAAAATGATTAAAAAGTGATTACGTACGTTGGGTTTTTAGTGTACTTTCTTAATATTCGCATTCGCATTCGCACATTCGCATTCTAAATATTCGCATTAGCATTCGCATTCGCGAATGTAATAGAACTGACATTCGTGACATCCCTGATTATAACTTCGTACTTCGCGCCTTTAAGTTGACATTTAGCCAATATAGAGACACAGAAATTGGCCAACATACAGGAAAATACTTTAATCATAAAGCCTGCAAACACATTTCATTAAGTTGGCAATGGCGGGAACATACACAAGATTTGGCAGAATGTGATAGTGCGATCTGAAACATTGCAGAAAAAATAAACATATTACTTTAATATTTTTAATAATTACCTTTAATAGAAAGGGACTCGGACTCGCGTTATGATTGTAGAACTTACCTAGTGGTTAGGTATAGTTTGGAAAATATAAATTGGCCGTCTGTTGTCTAATTAAAAAGAGATCTTTTGTTCCACGTAATTATAGCGGTCAATGGATCCGATTCTACAGTGGCCTCTAAACTTCCTAATTTTATTTAGGTATCGCTAAAACACTTTGCTATTCTATGAGCAGCTGTCATAATCAAATGACAGCGCTAATTTGAATCTGACGTTTCTTATTTTAGGCGGTCTATACAACTTACTTAGCTGCCTAAATGCTGTTCTAAATATGTCGTTTTTAATCTGCCGCCTAAATTATGTCTAAAAATTAGACAATTTAGTTTTAGGCTAGTTAAGCCATGTGCACGTAGAATCGGGTCCATTGGCTACTCGGAAGGATTATCTATTATTAATTCCGAAACATCTTTACCTGAGTGTCGGAGTGACTCAAGATCATTTCAGTCATCACGTTTTTATTTATTTCATATAAAACAGTGTTTAAAATATGTAGAGAAGAAGATCAATAAACATTTAATGCAGCAGCCTGTGTCCTACCTGTTGGATCTATTGCCACAAACATCTACTAAACTTTTACCCCCTTATTCATACAACTTAAATTCCCTCTGTTAAATAAAACGAGTTTTGTCCCTTTCTTACTAATTTAAATATCAGAGTGACAGAAAAAGACAAACGAATTTAACGCCATTTTAGCTAAAATAGGTTTGTTCAACGTTTTAATTGATATGTTAAATTAGAACTGCATGTGTCCTATGGCCAAGAGAAGAAATGCGTTAACTCCCACCACATTACTCTCACTCACTCTTGCGTAAGCGCATAGCCATCAGGTAGAGCGCGTCGCACTAACTTGAATTGGAAATATTGGAATGGATCAGGTACAAAAACTAGTTGCAAAATCAGTCCAGAAACGCGTCCCGGAATGGAGCACAGTGGTTACATTCTCTCATCGGGTGTCATACGGATTTCAGTAACACGTAGCTCCCCTCGGGAAAGGGCGATGAGTCTTGTCAGGCGGTTATTAGCATAACGACCAGCTAACGACGGCGGTGATACGTGCGTGACGCCGCGTATAGGTATTCAAGTGATATAAACGTTACGACACTCAACAATTTGGGCGTGCGTATAGAGGAGCTTAATGTACGTAAACTGTCACCCCACACCGTGAAACAGATAATTGACTGAGAATTAGTATGTAATAACTATCGAGGGTCGAGTGGCTCGTTTATCGAGGGTTCACACCTGCGGAGGTGTTATGTTACAATACATTTGCGCAATGACTGTTACAAACTTTTTACAGTACCTGAAAACTACGAAAATGGATAGGAGGAAGCTTTTAATACTACATTGTTTAACGAGGGGCGTAAGTAGGATATTACGATTCCCGACGCCGAAGGCGGAAGGCTTTCTATGAATCGGGTTTGCAATATTCTTACGCCCGTTACACAATGTTTTTCATTACATTTGCGAGGAAATAATAACTACAAAAGACAGAACAAATTCTGTTTCATACAACCGCACCAAATAATTTATGAAATTGACAACACAACCAAATTTTACAAGCAAGTGTGATGAAAATGCCTTTATTTTACCAGTACTCAAATCTGCCACAGCAAAACGGGCGTAAATATTTTACGCAACTCTATTTTCAGTGCCGGCAGGATACTGTGTGTGATATTTTTGCTCGCTATGTTGGTCAAAAGAAGGACGGAGGCTTTTCCTTAGCAGTGGGACATGACGGGCTCGCTATAATATAATAATAGGTAAATGTTGGTAGCTCTACAAGTAGGTACATACATGCTTGATCCAAGGTAACTACTGGAATGTCTTACTTAAATAATGTGTTGTCCCACAGTGTAAAAACCTTTATGTATGATTTTTTAAAACTCAACATTTTTACGGTTCTGATGTGGTGAAATGCCGTTGTGGTTTCAAAAAATGCCGTACCGGATACTTTAAAATCGTGGTAACATTATTGTTCGACTAAATCATATTAAGGATATGAAGAACAATCATTTGTATATGAATGAATGAAGGAATGAATGGATGTATTCGTGACACAACACACAGTACTTATTATAAAACTATACAAATATGTATATGTACAATCCGTACTGTCCTTACTTCTCACACTTTGTCATTTTTCGGTATGTGGCGTAGGTGGTTATATATGTATATTAGAAATAACGTTTTACTACCCGTAGCCAATAAAACACAGCGGTCGTCAAAAGCCATCCTTCAGGATTGGATCACGAGGCTTATCTCAGATACATATGTACCTATACGTTAACAGAATTAATATATTCGATGGCTGTTTGTAGTGGCGGATTAAATGTCGAGAGCACCCTAGGCAAGCACCTCATCGGCGCCCCTCTAGGTTCAAAAATATAACGAAAAATTTCGCGCCCCTCGCACCCCTTGCAACCCCGCGCGCCCCTTTGGAATCCCGCGCCCCTAGGCAAGTGCCTAGTTTGCCTATATGGATAATCCACCTCTGGCTGTTTGTATTGCTTCCGTATCTGATAAGTAACTATGTACTCGTATTATGAACCTCGTGATTGCTCAGTTCGATGCCACATTAAATAAAAAGTTGTAAATAGACACCAACAGGAACTTACGAGTATAGTATCGAGTAATTATATCAAATAATACATGTATAGTACATAGTTATAAAAGCCCGTAATTTTTGGCAGCACGTGTGCGAGAAAAAACTTTATTCACTATCTTGCATGCGCTGAAACATTTTGAGCATAAAAACAATACGAAATTTAAAATTAAGTTAATATTTTGTAGTAATGTACGAGTAGGTAATATTTATTTTTATATGTCATGAAAGTCCCACCGATAAATGGCTACTGTGCTTATTCGGGAATTGATGTATGATACTATATTTTAAAAAGATATTATTGTATAGGGTATTGGTAGGATTTCATATTCGATATTGTCGCAAACGCGGCAAGAATTCTGAAAGACTAACCAAGAGCCTACAGGTACCTATTTAACCGCTTGCCTGCCTACTGATTACTGTGAGTAGAACCTAGAAAGGTTAACAGAATATTTAGTGTTGACGTTAATAATGCAGTTTAGAATTCACTTACCTCTATTAAAATGTATGGTCTTCAACGACGACACATGAAATTCTATACTCTTGAGTCCGTAACGAGCGCATAGTGTTCTTTTAAGGGAGATTCATTGTCGTTATGCATATCCATACATAACTAAAAAAGACGCGGTTTGTGTCGAAGATACAACCGTTAATTAAGTTTAAGTGGATACTTCTTTGTTGGCTATGGAACCCTAATAAAAAAAACCGGCCAAGTGCGAGTCTGACTCGCGTACCGAGGGTTCCGTACTGAGCAAACTGTACTTGAAAAATCGTAAATAAGTAAAGCTACCTCTGTCGGCACCTACCTGCGAAAGTGAACAAAACATCATTTCATTCAACGTCAAACAGGTGTGCTGCCGTTATGTTAGTCTCATTGGCAGCGCACCCTGGCTACGAAGCGAGCGATCATGGGTTTGATTCCAGTAGAAAAATGCTTTACTTATGTGGGGTTTTCGCAACATCAAAAGAGAGCTTCTTCTGTACTTGTACTATTACTTTTTCTGTGCTCTTAGTAACAACACGGTCTGGTATTTCAACGTCTGTTAGTATGTATAAATGCATGATGTATGTATTTATGATTCTTTAAATGTCCGGGGCGGACCACGAGTTATTACCATACCTATCAACATTGCAAGTTAACAAAAATCTATTAAAAATGCGTGCATATCATAGTACCTTTTGACGTCATGTTCAGCTTTGGTACGGCATTCTTGTTGAATCTTAATACTGCAGCACTTGCAGAAAAGTCATTTTGGTCAAAATGATCACCACATATTACACACATAGTGATCGTTTGTTAGCAGGAAGGTTTGGGATGTATTGACTTATTATTGTATCGACTTATGAGCTACATCTCCATTGCTGAAAACTTTAATATTAATTGTAAGGCCACATAAATATTCGCACTATCAGAAAGCCAAGCGGTGGCAAGATTTTAGTAAGTACATGGCTGGCTACAGTTAAGTAGTACTAAAGCAGTACTTACCTATTTAAAATTAACGTATTTCAAACAGGAATTTATAAAATACTTCACATAATAATACCGCAAGCCTCAATCACTAATAATTTTATTACACACTTACCGTTTTGAACCAGCACAATTTGCAAAAAACTCATTTACTCTTCTTTGATCGGTTGCACCGCATATTACGCACTATCTCGTTTTCTTCTTTTATTTCATAGCTTTTCCAAATTAGCAATAAACTTATCTTTGATCGGTGGCCCCGCATCTTATATTTATTATTATTATTATTATAAAAGAGAAATGGCAGCCTCCAGGGCCTTTGCCAGAGTCAGTAAGTGTATAAATTAACTACGAATAACGAATTAAACCATTATAAAATCAAATAGACGTGACTATCGCCAAGATGGCGACCATCGAGACGAGCCTGATATTATGTCATCCTATATTTATTTGTTAGTTCACTACATGGAATGTCCTTCAACGTGCAAACGTGACAGGCTGTGCTGTGTTGCCAGGTTATATGTCTGAAAATTCACGTAAATAATCTTGCGACATACTTTTAGTACGGTACAAATCAAAAAAGGAAGGAAGAGCTAAGGCTCCTGATACAGATACCATAATTCCTATACCATATGTTTTCTAGGTTGATTAGAATGATAGATGTCACTTCATGATAGCATGTAACTTTGTAAGGCGGTAAGCAAAATTCATATTTTTTCCAAATATTGCTTGTAAAAATTAAATCACGTCTAATATGCGGATTTTATATAGACTTGATCTCAAAACAGTCAATAAAAGGTCTAGATACCGTGAAAACACTACGTAATATTTACTTATATTGTTTTAAGTGAACGTCAATACAATGTTGTTTCAATACGCTTGGATTGCTAGAGGGGAGGGTTATCGATTAAGAAAAAAACGAGAGTATGTCGCGGCAGTCCCATGATAGACGTGCAGAGGACATACCGCGAAACGAAAACGAACTTAGTTTGTGTGTCTCCTTCTCTGTCGCACTTGCTAGCTCGTGCGACAAAGAGGGAGATACACGAACGAAGTTCGTTTTCGTTCCGCGGTAGCCCCTCACACAGTGTATTATTTGACCTCAGATGCGGCCATACTTGTTTTATTGTTTAATATAAAGGTTCAAACTCTAATAAATCATTATAAAAAACACCCATGTAGTTATTTTGCTTAGTTTCGAAAATACAATAGTTTTTCTAATTTTTCAAGGTCATTCATGAAAACAAAATTTCCTTGTATCTCCCAAAAACTTAATTTATCAGTCCGTTAAATTTTACCGATCAATAGCTAGTCCAAACCACACATTAAAAAAAAATGCAAGTTACTGACCCTTGAAAAAAGCAAGAAAAAAAATATTTTTCAATTATCGGAAATATTTAAATATTTAAATAATTACGCTGTGTTAGCATTTTTATTTCCTTTTAAAATGTAAGTGCAAAATGTAGCCACATATTAAAGTTCAAACGAGATTTTTAACTAGCAGGACCTCTGAGATATTGCATTTCTAAGTTTTTTTCTGATTTCTATGGAAATAGGGTTGTCACTAAAACATACTTTAAAAAAATTGGGTTAATTAAAGCAAAATCTTCAGGGGTATAGGGTTTAGGTTCGTGTTTCGACTGTATACTGGTTGCAACTTTTTTAGAACGTGTTGGGGTCTTTAGACATTCGTTAACGACAAAATCTAAATTCTGAGCAGAACTTTTGTCCAGTTTTTCTCCAGTTTTTTCATTCACAACCACCATAGAAATAACTTTAACTATTTTGGAGGGTGGTTCGTCTTGCAGAATTTCTCCTAATTTTTTACGGGCCCGTCTCTTTTGACGATCACTTTGCGCATCGTAGGCAGATGAAGTTAATGGCTTATCAGTGGATGTTAATGGGAAATCAGTAAAAGATTTTTCTTGTTTCATAGTAGTGGAAAATTCAGGTTCTTGAATAGAAAGTAGAGTGGATGTTGATGGGATATCAGATGAAGTTGATGGGATATCAGAAGAAGATTTTTCTTGTTTCATAGTGGTTGAAGATCCCTGAATCTGTTCCTGCTGTTGAAGAACTTGTTCTTGAATAGAAAGTGGGTTTTGTATTTCTATGCTTGGCCCTTTGATATCAAAAACAGTATCAAGCCATGTCTTATTTTTTTTACAGAAGTATTGAAAGTTTCTTTTGCACTCATTATAACGTTTTTCACAGTTACTCAAAAATGTTATAATAGTCTCCTTAAAATATGACCTATGTATATTAATATCGAGAGGTACACCATTGGGATATAATGCATTAAATACAATATCTGTCCGCTCTTCGATGTCAATATGCAAAGGCCTGTTTTTAGGTCCATATGAGTTTGCCTTTTCCAAAAATATATTCAACATATCCAGTCTCGTGAGGTTAATCGGAGCCGTGGTAGTGCTAGAGTCGTCGTTTAGTCCATATGCCACTCGCTCACCAGCGTGAGGGTTGGCGCCCTCATGCCCCCCTTGCATTAAGTCCTCTGGTCGGGACCCAGAAGGACATCCCCCAGCAGGACGGGTGTGTGTGTGTGCCCAGTGCCTGCTGAGGCAAAGCAGTGCCATGGGTCTTTGCCGGCTCCATGACACCTCACCCCCGCTTCTCCAGTTATTGTGTATAGGTATTGGGTTCTAGCAATTGCCTCACGAGGGCGGACCCCTTCCCAATAACCACACAATAACCTTCTTCGAAGAAAAAATAATTTAACTTATTTTTTAAAATTTATCAACTAGGTGAACCATTTTTACATCAAACTGTCATTAACAGGTCACGCAAGAGTGGAGTTTAGAAATCGCATCATTGAGTTGACAACCCTAATCAAAAAAATTCAAAAATCATATTTCCTAAGTCCTGCTGTTGTAGCATCTGATTTTTTTTGTGGGAACATATATTAATATTATTAATCATTTTGCATTAAAATAAAATGCTAATACGGAAAGATGCCTTAGAAAAAAAATTATATCCAAAATGGTAAAATTCGTTTGTAACTCAAAATTTTGAAAGATTCTTAGCAATTTTTTTTGTTCCTAAGGTACCTTTACGGTAACCCTTTCAGTCTGCACTAAGTTTGATGAATAATATGTACGTACAGAAGAGATTATTTGTTTTTCTGGTTTCTATGGATTTTTCTTAATTTTCTTTATATTTCAAAAACTATGGGTCAACGAGCGATGAGAGTTTTACTCTTAGGTCTGTGTTAACGAGACCTATTTAATAATCCGATAAAATGAGGGTGGCCGCTTCTAAGGTCAAATAATACACTGTGCCTCAGTACGCAGTCAGACAGTACGAGTGGAAAGATCGGACATAGCGCCTGCTCGCTTTGACTTCTTATCACAAGTGAAAACAAACGACGACTGGGACAAAGTTGTTTTCCTTGATGAAACATGGTTAAATGCGAATCATAGTGTTGGAAAAATATGGACATACACCACACATACACCTCAGACCTTCAAAGTTCCTGAAGGAAAGGGCCAAAGGCTTATTATATACCACGCAGGGACAATGAATTGAAATTCAAAGTGTTTTGATTATTTAAAGGAATCTGCTATTATGGTGTACCCGTAAAATATATATCTGAACTAGCTTCTGCCCGCGACTCCGTCCGCGTGGAACTCGTTTATATCACAGCTCCATACAAACTTTTACCCCCCCATTTCACCCCCTTAGGAGATGATTACGGGGATAAAAGCTATCCTATGTTACTCTCCGTCCCTTCAACTATCTCCACTTAAAAAATCACGTCAATTCGTCGCTCCGTTTTGCCGTGAAAGACGGACAAACATACAAACAAACACACACATACGCTTTCGCATTTATAATATTAGTATGGATTAATTCACTAAAATCTGTATTAGTACAGAAAAATAAAAAAGGTAGGTATATATGGCAACATTGACTGACGTAGCTCATTTGACTCGCGATACATTGAAAATGGCGGTCATTTCAGCATTATTTTCATGTCGGCCACATAAACTAAATAATATTTTGTGATTAACAACTAAGGCAAATAAAGAAGGATTAAAACATGTAACAAACAATTATTTAAAATCAGATTAGGCTTCTCTACAAAAAGTTATTCCGGAAGTCACGTGATACATTTTGAACTGTACCCCTATACAAGAACGCGAGCAAAGAAGTATCCACTTCAAAAACCAAAAGACGTAAGTCAATGAGTATTTGCGAGAGGGTTGTCTATCGTTTGCCAGAATTTCATATAATATAAATTCATTTGCCAGAATTACATTTTAGCTATAATATTATATTCCATAACGTTTCATTTTCCATAATATTAATTAGACATATTATTATTTTCCTTAATGTTGTATGCTAGAATCATTCATATGCCATAAACTTTACTTCCAATAATTAAAAATGCAATAATTTTACTTGACATAATATTCGTTTGCCATTAAAAACTACATTTTTGCGAGCCGTTCGCATGTTGTGAATGTTCGCATGTGTAAGGTCGCAGTTCTACAAAGAGTCATTTATGTTGCATTTATGGTGTTACTTATTACATGGAAATAAGGGTAATACATCTTTATGTAGCCGATCACACAAAAGTAATTTTCTGTTTCGCTCACTCAATCTGAATAGTGTTAGATAGTGGTGGATTCCAGTGTATTTTGGCTGAGCCTACGTCAGTTGAGGCCAAGCAAATTTATGTATTCGTGTAAGACTATTTAAGTAGACATAAGACCATACTATAAGTTTTGGATGTAATATTGGTTAAGGTACGATGGGGCTGACATAAAAAAAACATATAATATGGCTTTTGAAAGGTATGGCTAATTATTTTATTGCATAATGAGAATGATATTATGGAATATAAAGTTTATGGTAATTTATATTATGGAATATGATATTATGGAAAATAACTGTCTGTCTTATGAATATTATGGTAAGTAACACTTATGACACTTTAAATTCTGGTAAATAAAATTATGGCTTTGACTATTATGGCAAATGAAATTCTGGGAAATGAAGGTCAGCTACCGAGAGATATAAAAACTAAAATAAAAAGTAAATTCACAATTTAATGATAACCGCCACCGTCTACGGTGAAAAGATAATTCGTTAGTAAGAATAGAGTGGCAGCCTCGGCGGCCTTCGCCTGAGACTTTGCCAAAAGCAAATGGTTAGAGTTTGACGTTTGAACGCAAAAAAATATTCGGAAAACTTGACTCGCAGCAAGTTGGCAATAAAAAGGTAATTTAATAGACTTCAGCCTGAATCACACTGGCGAGGCCTGCGGTGGAGGTCAATAGTAAACTTGTCAATAACTGTCAAGTTTACTATTGACCGCGTGTGATTCAGGCGTTACCAAACGTTAAGTGGACAGCGGACAGTCGCAATCTTAAAAACATCTAAACTTGACCCGTCCAGTGTGCTATTTTTGTAGTCACCAAAAGTCGTGAAAATGAATGTTAAATATAAACAAAAAGGTCGTCTAGCGTCAGTCAACCTACTTTAGCAATTTGACAGATTGGTGCATGTCGATGAATAAAAACGTTGCAGACGTCAAAGTAGCACTAACTTTCGAAAAATATTTTGAGAGGAAACAATGTTAAAACAGGGTTTGTTTGAAAAAATAAGAAGCGGTGTATTAACGAGGTTACGAAGGAGCAGTGGCGATTGCAACCCGAACCCGCCGTGTCAGCCTTGTCCCCCGTGTCCTGTGTGCCCGCCACCACCCGTGCCGCTGCCGCCATTCCACTGCTACCCCAGAACAGCTTACGACGTCAAGTTCGTATACGTGAACGATAAAATACCGAACACCACCATGAAGGATTTCGTGGACCGGGCATCTCAAATAGTGTTTTTTACGGAACTCGTCAGAGGTACGATGTTCTTATTACTTATTATGCACATTATAAGGGTTAGTCCACCAGAGCTGTGCGAGGCAGCGGTATGTGAGTCAAAAATCCACTATAAGGAAACGGTGCCTGTGCGAGGCTAGCGATAGTATCAATTGGTGTTTTTTTCCTCGCACATCACTCCGCTATGTCGTACAGGTCTGGTCGATGCTCATGTCATGGTTCACTCTATATGTATGCGTTTGTTCCATGATTGGTACGAATTTTCTACAATTTTCGGACGAATTACACGTCTATTCTTTTGATGTCAGGAACTTGAAATTGTAATATTTAGATGGATAATATATGACCCTCTGCTACCGCAAATTCAATAAAAAGGTACACGTAAAACCTTCATAAATATTCAGAATATCGCAATTTAAAATTGATCAAGCCTTGTGTGTGTGTGAGTGAGTTTTACACCTTAGAGTATATACCTACAGAGGCGACGTAAGTGTCGCCACAATGAGGGACGGCAACAAAGTAGATGATTCCCGTGGGGTGGCCATGTAACTTATAATTACCCCATCGCTTCCATGTTTATTTTAAATAATGCGCTTTTATTGTAAGTAGTTTTTACTGAAGCTTTACACACATTCACTGCCTAGCAGGCGCTCTGTTCGCAACCACTAGTAATATTCAGCTTAATAACATGAAATATGATTCTAGTAACAGAACATGACATGTAGGTAATTAATAGTCCTTGTGCAAGCGGCTTACCTGGTAGTTTCTTATCAGCACAGTTATGACAGGACGCCCGCGAGCTGTGTTGCGGCGAGGTAGACTATCCGTCTCTTTCTAATCGTTCTAACTAGAAAGAGACGGACAGTCTACCTCACCGCGACACAGCTCGCGGGGCGTCCTGTGATAGCCGTGCTGATCTACTTAATTATTATAAAGCCTGAATCACACTGGCGCGGCCTGCGGTGGCGGTTCATAGTAAACTTGACAGTTAGTGTCAAATTTACTATTGACCGCCACCGCAGGCCGCGCCTGTCTGTGAGAGGCTTAAAGTCTCTCACAGACTGGCGCGGCCTGGCCGCGGCGATCAATGGTAAACTTGTCATTAGCTGTAAAATTTACTATTGAACGCGATGCAGGCTTAAGGCGGGAAAAATAATGACACTAAATACCGAAATGAGACACAACCATATAAAAAACATTTACTATTCAAATATTCAAATTATTACAGATTAATGATAAAGAGCTCTGCTCGGGTAAAAATATGCTGAGAACGATTTTTCCCAGATATGAGACCTAGCTAGATCGATTTTTTTTATGAGGCACAGCGTGGGAGGCCCCCTACAAGGTTGACTGATGACCTGGCAAAGGTCGCGGGAGTCCGCTGGATGCGGATGGCGCAGGACCGGCCATTTCGGCTGATATGATGATGAGATAGATTTTTCGCCCCCATAAACCCCTATACTGCAAATGCCATCAAAATCGTAAGAACTGTTTTCGAGAATGCGATCACAAATATATATATGTAGCCTTAACCCAAATACTACGCGCACGCGCATCCTCATTTAGTGGAAACCTAGAAAAAAAAACATATTATTTTACATAAAATTTTTCAAGCAAAGGGCTTATAGAAAATTATGATTCATTCTAAACCGTCGATCGTCTTTACTTATTACTAGCTGTCCACGCGTCTCCTCTCCACCCGCGTAGTAGAAAGAACACAAGCGGAGGCGCAGATGCAGGATTAAATAAAGCCAGATGAAAGAATTTTTGAAATCGGATGAACAGTCCGAGATTACTCGCTACATAAAAGCTTATCTTTACTATGAGTACAGAGTAAATATACGTATATAAGAATATATCCCATCCATTATATACGAATGTTATGTAATAACAAGTACGAGAATTTTGTTAGAGTATAAATTACCCGAGAAATCGGGTATTTTTAAGTTGTATTGGCTGGTATCCCTAAAATTATTGCAAAGAAGCTAAATCGAGAAGACATTCTAACACCTCTCGCAGCTTACCATAAACAATCTACGTAATTTGGGCGGATAATTTGTCAACAAATATTCTCTTGTACAATGTAAACAATGATGTTATTTCTATTGTAATCGTCAAATTTTACAAGATTTTGAGCGTAATGTAATTTTACCATGCTATTTTTACGTATTGCGTATACAGAAAAGTGAAAGATGTTCTACTTACGTGTGAAAGGTTATATTTTCATCACATTGTTCCGACCGGCTTTTACAGCCAAGCACGCAACAATGAACCATTTTCTTGGCACAGACGGAACACGAGATACCTTATCGTGCGTAAATTACTTTTAGGACACTATTTTATTCACAATAATATTAAATATTTCGGATTCGTATGCAGCCACGCGCGAGCATTGACAGCATTGTATGCCACAACTGTTGTGCCAAATAGAAAAAAAGTGGAACTATGACAAGGATAACGAATGATATATCTCTGTCTGTCACACTTATCGAGATTTGTATGCTACCAGCTCGCTCGCACGTGGTATTATTATTACCATAGCCTGTCCATACTAAATTATAGGTTCATGGTTTTACACTCTCCGTTTAAATAAAATGGCCGCGGTACATACAAGCTCGTTGCCCAAAACCTTCAATAGATGTGTCAGATGTTATTAGGTACCTGTGTCTGTGATTTTCTGTAAGGTGGAAGTATTTCCCCAGGGGGGCTGCTCCAAATATTTATCCAACAGGTATATCATTCATATTCGGAGCACCCCGCCTGGGGAAGTACTGCCACCTAACAGAAGATCGCAGACGTAGTAACGTCACAAGTTACTCCGTAGGTATATGCTGGTGTTTTTATTTTTACGTATTTGACCACTGTCTCCTTTTGACCTGATGGTGGTTGATGAGTTGTTGGTGGCGAGTGAGATCGCCGAAGCGCCCGGGTATGGGGACGTGCTGTGTTGGTGGCGAGTGAGATCGCCGGAGCGCCCGGGTATGGGGACGTGCTGTGTTGAGAGTGAGAAACCTGCATTGGTCTCTAGCTGTCAGCACAACGAATCCTCCGATAAATAAAGGGTACCAAAAATGTATACGTGTAGGTACCTAATTCATACTGCATGCAACCCCCGACGCTAAAAGAGGGGTGTTATAAATTTGACGTGTCTGTGGTATCGTAGCTCCTAAATTAATGGATCGATGTCAATGCGTTTTTTTTTCTGAAAGCTGACGTGATCGTGATGGTTCTTAGCTACGTTTCAACAAAATCAGCTCAGCTGATGGTTTTGAGATATTGAACTTTGAAATGAAACCCCGACATTTTTAATTTTTTTAAAGTTAATATTAAGCTATCAATTGAATGTACGGTTTTATTTGTCTACAATTTATTTCTTTTCAACGAGATAATCTAACATTCCTTGGTCACTAGCTTTCAATATTAGTAGGTTTAAAGATTTTGGTTTATTTCCGGTTGCAATCCCATTGTTACCGCCGTTTCAAAAATAGACAAAAGTAAAATAAAAGCTTATAAGAAAACTTGTTTCAATAAAATCAATATAGTGATAAGATTTTTCTAAATTGAATATAGTTTTTGGTGAACCTTGCTGAGCAAAGACTGTCGCCACGCGACTTTTAAGTTTTAACTATATATTTTCACGTTTTACAAATACTGTTAATTAACTCGCAAAAGCACGCCCCACTATCTTGGCGAGTAGCCTTATGGACAAATACCTATACACTACCTAAATAAATGCATAGTACGGTTTGAGGAACAGGAGTTTATATGAAAAGTATCACTAACCATAGTTTACCATACTGAAATATAATGAAAACGGATCACTCACGTATTTTATAATCCATACCTTTTTTTTTGCCATACCTGAAAGGTGTGACGGATAAAATCAGACACTAAATACGCCGAAAATATTGCACACAGAACTATATCAAGATAGAAGGAAAGAGCTCGTCTATTAGTATGGGAACCGACCGTGTAACATTTTGCGTATGTACTTTGACGTCACGAGCGTAATTTAGTGACGGGAAACATAAGCCGCGCGACATCGATTCGTCATAATCGATTAGCACGCGGCAGTTGCAATAACTTGCAGGTTTATTTTGTATCGATTCAAATATCGATAAAAACCGACAGAGGAAATGATAATTAGGTTTAACAGAGGAAATAAAAAATAGGTCTTAGTTTTTTTTTACAGTATAGAAGTAAAGACCTCGCCGTGACTTTTAGTATGTTCACTCCCTAAGAATCCTGAACAATTTCTGAAGGGATTGCTTGCGTTCCTGCTCACGCACGCTACACTTTAATCATTGACCGAGCTATATCATAAGTCCTCTAATATGCATCCAGATACTGTAGGCAATGGCCACAATTACAATTTGCAATAGGGACCCATTTAAATTGTGTAGGTTTCACACGCGCGTCTTCGTGGAAATGTATGGTTTGTTTTGACTACCAGGCCCCGTAGCATGGATGGCGTTATCACGCGATAAGTGACAGGATAGAGCTTCCGTCCCTGGCTGACACCGTTCGATAGAACGAGACGACGCGCCTATCCTGTCACTTATCGCGTGATAACGCCATCCATGCTACGGGGCCAGGGCTGTGTCAAGTTTGGACGAGACTTGTGACGTAGTGAGTGTTGTGTTGCCTGCGCTCGCGCAAACCAGCCGAGCGAGCAGGGCGCGGGTCCGCATCCGCAGTGCTAAACGCGCCGGCAACGCGTGTGCTTATGACTATAGGAACCGCGAATCGGTTCGAAACATGTCGAGGGTTTCTCGATATAAAATAGGCGAGACCCGTTTTCAATATATTTCAATATTTCTGATTTTCACGGGAGTTTTCTAGATAATTTACCGTTTAGCGTTACAACAATAAAATAATCTATATAAATGGAAGTTAACTCTGGTTTTAACGCTTGGGCTACTACTAAAACGAATCGATTGACAGCTCATTCGTCAAAGTCTGTTTAATAGGGCCGCTGCTACGAAGGGCTTTCCGTGCATACTTAGTACGGGATGTAGGGCGTGAGCCCCATCCGAGTTTATAACATTGAATTGAAAGGCATTTTGTCAACATTTTATCTTAAAAGTTGTTTCCTGGCAAGGTGAGTTCGAAGCGTAAATACATTCATTACTCAGTTAAACCTTTTATAGAAGTTAGGTGAGTTTTTTTCGGATTCTGTCTTTAGCTTGATTTTAGTCATAGCTACCCCGGATTTGGTTGAACAGCTTGAACCAATCTACTGTTCCTTTTCAGGGTCCAGCCAGGTTAACGGCCTCATAATGATTAAGTAAAAAAAGAAAGATTTAAGAAATACAGTAGTTCATATCATTTTCTACCAACTTAATAAAAACATTTTTTTATTATGACATGCCTATGCTTATATGGGTAATGAGTTAATGACCAAATTCTTGGCCAGCTTAACTCAGTCAATTAAATTTTCCACGAAAGTTTTCCGTTGTGACACAAAAAATAACCATAGAATTGTATGGTTAATTTTTGTGTCACACACACAAATCTGGCAATTTTTTTTTCCACTGGTCGATGGCTAAGCAGCAAGAGATCACAATATCAACCTTAACCAAAACAAAAACTGCCTTCTTTGATTGCATAAAACGTAGTCAAGAAAGCCATTTTTAATTGCGTTATTTGTCTTGGTCTAGGTGTCGTTGGGAAAGTTATTCTAATTTGTCTAAAAAAAAATGATATTGATCGTAGCGAAATTAACACAAAAATTAAAACAGATCGAGATAACACAGACGCGACACTCGTTACATTAAATTGGGATTCCGCTTTTGCAGGTTCCGTAACCGGAATAAATGTCACCATTACGAAATTGTTTCCATTCAGCAATATCCCATTTAGAATTAATCTAATAATTAAATGATATTTAAAGGTTTTGCGAAATGATAAAAAATAACGTACCGTACTTTCAGAGTATCAGAAATGAAAGATTAACTCTTTCCCATCAATTGTCTTTCCCATATTGTTATATATATACTAGGTAGGTACTACAGTTTTATTCGCAGCAGAATAAAAGAAATAAGCGGTAATCATATCATCAACATTTATCGAATCGTGTCGCGCGTCTCGACAAGACTAAAACGCTGTAAAGCGGGTCACGCCATTAACGAGTGGGCATGTGTGTGGCGCATTCTATCCTTGTTATTTCTTCACGTTCTTCGCATCGCAGAAAACAATGTTACGAAAACCGTTTTATTACAGTCGCCATCATCTGATGCACTTTGGCAGGTCCGATATATTCTGTATCGGAGCAGCCAAAGTGCTCACAAATATCTGAACACGTCTCTATAATGCCTCGAGAACAGAGACGTTTTCAGATATTTGTGAGCACTTTGGCCGCTCCGGTATATCTGAAGGCGACTGTACATCGGCTACAAGGGAACAGTTCAGAACAGATTGTGTTTCTAATCCAGTTAAATAACTCATGAGCACGTAGCACCGCCAAGAACAACAATTGTACACAGTCTTCATTTAAAGTTATCTACAAACTTGTATAAGGTTTTGTGTCGACTTACAGGTTTTGGCGTCACGATGGGGCACATATTTAAAGAGCCGGCCACGATAAATTACCCTTTCGAGAAGGGTCCGCTGTCCCCTCGGTTCAGAGGTGAGCATGCTTTACGGAGATACCCATCCGGGGAGGAGCGGTGCATAGCCTGTAAGCTATGCGAGGCCATTTGTCCATCCCTGGCTATCACAATAGACGCCGAGGAACGCTCCGATGGCTCGCGCCGCGCGACCCGCTACGATATCGACTTGTCTAAGTGCATCTTCTGTGGATTCTGCCAGGAGGCATGCCCGGTTGACGCAATCGTGGAAGGGCCTAATTTTGAGTACTCCAAAGAAACGCACGAAGAATTGATATATAACAAAGAGAAGTTGCTGGTCAATGGCGACCGCTGGGAGCCAGAATTAGCTAGCAATATCAGAGATAATCATTTGTACCGTTAACTTTTAATATCTATTTATTTTGAAAATTCATAAGAAACCAATATTATACACCGTGTCAAAAAGAAGTAACGAGAACCCTAAAGCAGCGTCAATGTTTACTCACGATGTTGGTTAAATGGCAGGTACTTAGGTATGTAACTTTGTCTTGTGTGTCTTATATTTCTGGCCTAAATAGTGTTATATTTTCGTATTATTCTCTTTATTATATATTTTTGATCATCTTGATGGATTTGATTTCCCATTTATAACGATATGCTATTGTTTATTATAATTTATAAACGATCTATAGGTATTTATTTATACATCAAGACTGCGCGTGAAAGAGATTTTTACTTTTTGACTAGACATCACACGTGGAAACTGGCGCAGTTTACGACTGCAGTTGCATCAAAGTAACAAAGAATTATTACGATAGGTATGAAAAATGAAAAGCTACGTTTGGCGTACTGTTCTGTCGCGGCCGGCGGCGTGACGCAGATGGGAGCCCCGCGTTCCGCTGGGCCGATAACAGGTAGGTATTGTTACGTTATGCTAAATTTGTTATTTAATACTAGCATTTGTTTTTGTTCACGACTTACTACACGGGCTAAAGCAAGGGCTGAGCGATCATTGGAAACGAAATGATTAATTCAATCAGGCAAATTAGAGTTTAGGATGACTGTGTTAAGATTGGAAGTCAGAGAGCGTGTTTTGAGAATTTTGAGGCGGCCTTTACAAATTACAGAATCTATGAAAATCTGGCCAAGTGCGAGTCGGACTTCAATCTTGGAGACGGGGTTCCACACACCGCACTCGCATGATTTTTAGCAAATAAAACTAAATTTTTGGTCATCATAAACCTATAACGAAACGAGAACGTTTACATACTTAGTATAATGAACTTCAAAGGAATGATTCCAATAACAGTGAAATAGCTACTTTTGGTTCATATACCTATCTGATCAAGTTATGCGAAAAAAAAGGTGGATCTTTTTGGGTAAACATACTTAGAAGTTTTTTATACTCGTCGACTATAATTTTTAAATTAGAACCTCGCAAACCATAACGCAATGGAATACTTTTATTCTGATGAAAAGTATGTCTGTCAAGCAAGACCCTTTTTCTCTAGAATGCACGCGTAGCGGTAACAAATACTCGAACCTCCTGCGAGAGTCCGTATCGCACTTGGCCGGTTATTTTGAAGCTACCGGTTCACTACAATGAAATATCATAATACAATATTCCTTCTACGTCGCAATGTCAAAACAGATTCAGTGTCTTAAACTTGAAATGACTTTTGCCTAATTCTTAAAATACAGTTACTTACTTTTGATATGACTAAATATAATTCAAATTGACTTTATCGTGTTTTATCTACTTTTCAATTCAACTATGTCCTAAAATGTCTAAAACTCAAAGTAACTTGATACAAATATGTCTCAAGATTAACGTCAAATTCTCAAAATAAAACTCAGTACCTATGGAAAATTGACTACTTTTAAAAATGGCAGTTTGAAAAATAAATAGCAATGAGTAATTAAATTAGAGAACCATTAAAAATGAATCAACATTTGTGTTTTAATAATTGTAAATAAAATTACGTTTTTTTGGTAATACGGAACCTCCGTTGTGCAATCCGAAAAGGATTTTTTCTCTTTTGTTTCGTGGAAAGAAACTGCTTATGTTTAATGTACCCATTCAAAATTTTGGGTATTATGATACAGAGTCATTTTGATCTATGGATCTGTTAGCCAAAGGTAGGTATTTTAGAATTTCGGTTATTATGAAAGTAATGCATTTTCACCTTCAGTCTTAATACAATTATAATTCGGTATTAAAATAAATTGTTCTTTTTACCAACTAGGTATACATGTTAGATAATGGGTGTAATGTGGGACCGTCATTATGACATTTTATTATATTGTAAATAAATCTATTTGAGTATGCTTCGTTCTAACTTTTCGTCATATCTTTCAAATATAATTATGCTAATACCATAATCATAAACAGAGCCCGTAATTTTCATGCCGATGACATCAATTTGACGTCACGCTGAATATAGGATGACCCCAAATAGTTTTATTGTAATTATTAATTATTAGTCGTCAATCATTTTAATCATATACAAATTACTTCAAAAGTAATCTATTCACACGTGGAATAAATAATAGGTGCCTACGTATATAACACTATTGTGTGTGGACGCTCGATACAAAAAGAAGCGGGTTGTGTCGGAGATACAACCGTTAATTAAGTTTAAGTGGATACTTCTTTGTTGGCTATGGAACCCTAATAAAAAAAACCGGTCAAGCCTGCTATTATGGTGTATATACCCGTAAAATACTGAGACTAATAATTCACTAAAATCTGTATAAGTACAGATAAATCGGTAATTATATATGACAACATTGACTGACATAGCTCATTTGACTCGCGATACATTAAAAATGGCGGTCACATCAGCATTATTTTCATGTCCGCCACTTAAACTAAATAACATTTTGTGATTAACAACTAATGGCAAATAAAGAAGGATTAAAACATGTAACAAACAATTATTTGGAATCAGATTAGGCTTCTCTACAAAAAGTTATTCCGGAAGTCACGTGATACATTTTGAACTGTACCCCTATACAAGAACGCGAGCAAAGAAGTATTTACTTCAAAAGGTATTTGTCGGCAAGTACTGAAGGGCTGAGTACCTATGTATCATTACTGAGCCATGTTTATTCGGCCTAACCCTTACTTACCTACCTGCGTTAGCTGTAACAGTAGGTAATTAACGAACGAATATTTTCAAGTGCATTAGCAGCAGCATAATTTAGTTAGTTATTTCACTTAGGACATGAAATAATTAGCCACGAGATGCGACGGAGCAGCCGGGCCATTCGTTAGGGAAATGCGTCCGTTTAAAAGGCCATTAGGGCCAACGACACCGTGCCCGTGATGCCGACATTTAATGACCTCGATTAACAAAATGAAACCCGAATTACCTTCTCAGATTTACTATGTGTAAGATTTAAAATATTCGGTACCGGGAATTTCTGCGACACTGTCTATCAAGCTTGACTTTAGTATCTTCGAGAATTTATATTACTTACACAATATTTATTATGGGGTCATGAATTTGGAATACATTTCCGGAATTTTAGTGATATACAACTGACGTAAAGTGACTGATATTATCATTTGCACACATTAACTTAACTGGTTAATGTATGTTTGTATGTAAGCACTTTATTATACACAATTACTGTTATTATGTTAAAGAATATACCTACATGTCACACAATAGATAGGTAGATAGATAGATTCTTTTATTGGTACTGATCATACACTGTCAACATTTGTTAAGAATTACAATTATAGATTACAATATCAAAGTACAAAGGCGAACTTATTCCTATAAGGGATCTCTTCCAGCTAACCTTTGAGCGATTGAGAGGAAGGTGTGTAGAACGAGAATAACCTTTGAGCCATTGAGAGGAAGGTAATGTTATAGGTAGGTATGTATATCCCTGATAAAGCTCCCAACGTTTTCTAACCTCACGACCCCTTATAAATTTGTCCAAGCCATAATTATTATAGTATGCTTGATTGCTTGACTTAGTTGTACTTATATATACGATACTGTGAAGTACCTACATTCCGTCTATAACCAAACTGAAGGATCACACAATTAATCCCTAAGGAAGACACGGAAATACAAGTATATACATAATCACTTTGTCAATTAACGAGTTTGAAAGAGACTCCTGTTTATAAGATTTACTTTTCCATTTAATTCAATTTATAGAAATTAATACGGTTATTCTTTATTCGCGCAACAAATTTGTTTCCATCAACAGAGTGACAGGTTCGTTAATTTATCCAATAACTGGGAGCTTTAATATTTTACTTGGGAAAAGAGCACCGAAACGTTTACATTTATGTCATTAGACTCGTTACTTAATACATTATTATAAATGTAGCTTAACGCCTTTGCTTTTCACTGTCTACAAATAAAATACAATCATCATTCATCAATGTAAGACCCCAGATAAATGGTTTGAGCTGCAATAAATATACGTAAACAACTTCTGTAGTTTTTTTTATAATGCATAATTATACTCACAAAGTACATATTTCTAAGGGTGAACTCTTTTTGTCAGGGTAGCAAGTGCTTTAAACCCATGTGCAGGAATATAATAAACAACATTTAAATTAGGTATACTTTTCCGTACTTGTGCCGGGAAATGTGTCCTAACATTGTGCTGTCCAAACTATGGCGTTTTGCGTATACATTCGCAGTTTTGTATATTTACCAAATATTTAAATAGTTGATGTAAACAAGCAAACAAAATACTTTACTAATTAGTATGTATAAAACAATAAAAAATAATACATAGGTACCTAATAATTTGGCGGTAAACTTGATAATAAAAGTCAATTAGGTACGCCTATTTCATTAAGTCTATACGTTGGACCACGTGATTTTCAACGACTTTTTTTTTCTGCATACTTAAATTGCCTAGTAAATTGTGAAAGCGCGCCTAAATGGAATGAAGAAGTTCGATGTATTAATCGAAAAATCACAATATTTTCGTTTAATTTAAAAAAAAAACCGGTCAAGTGCGAGTCTGACTCGCGCACCGAGGGTTCCGTATAAACTATCAATTAACTCAAGTCAAGGTAAAGTAAATGTCCCAATATTTGTTAAATTACTTATTTTAACCCAACACAACAGAATTCAATTTCAAACAACAAATAACTTTTACACCAAGACCATCGAACTACCAGGACAATTGGATCGCGATCTTTTGAGGGTTCCGTAGCCAAATGGCAAAAAACGGAACCCTTATAGATTCGTCATGTCTGTCTGTCTGTCCGTATAAGGTCCGGTGCCCTAAGATTTCAGTAACGATACGACCTTTTTAATAGGCACGGAACCCTCGTTGTTCGTGGTCCGACACGCACTTGGCCGTTTTTTTGACTTTGAAATATACCCGTCCCAACCCCATTAATTCTAGAAAAATCTTAACAGCGCGAAGTAGGAATGGGGTCAGCGCCATCTATCGGCCCCATTTGGTACTAACGTGCAAGGGCAATGAGCTTAGTATGTTGGTGTTTTAGCGATTATTGTTTATCACGTGATCCGATCTCGATTTTTTTTTTTATTTGAAAGAGAGTACTTCTATTATAGTCTTATAGGAATTTTAAAACAAAAAAATAATTATATAGTTGATTAAATTGCAAACTTAACTAGGAAATGATTTTTGAAAATAAAACAAAAAATACGCTAGATACAGATTTTTTTTACTTTTCCAGAATACTTATGTTTATCTTAATCACAAGTAATTATTTCAAATTTTTCGCTTGGATAACTTCGGAGATTGGGGGGGGGAATGGTATTTTTTTTACATTTTCCTTCATAGATCGAAATTTGTGATGTAGAAAAAAAAGAAAATCTGTTTCATAAAGTCCAACTCAAGCCCTTTCATATGACATCCCACTTGACCTATTAATTGATTTTTTTTTTTTGCTGCCTCCTCATATTCGTAGTTTTTTATAGGAAATTAAAATGTATATTAAAATTTCTCATGTTCTATGCACGTGGATAGGTCTCATTTAAAACCATTCCAAATTTCAAATTGATAGCTTAAGTAGTTCGTGAATTATTTCAGTTTGTGACAGACAGACAGACAGACAGACAGACGGAGGGAGTCGCACCATAAGGGTTCCTTTTTTACCTTTTTTGGTATGGAACCCTAACAATGAAGCAATGAAAGCCGAGTATATTTGTCAACATCCATTTTGAATGTTGGAGTAGTACTATTGCTTTTAAAAATACTTGAGAAACGTGTTCCCCGCCATCTCATTAAAAATAAGCTATGTTCGTTTTGCTCCAGAATGATTTAACTGGTTAATTTTTTTATTTCCTCGCATTATGCATTATAAAATATTGTACAATACACGTCCGGAAACGTGATACCCAACTCGTGTGAACAAAACACTCTCTCGGCGTTCATGTTTTTGATCAACGCCATGAATTGGGAATTCATTATTTTCATATTAATTTTTCGGTATCGAGATTATGTGTAAATATCAAAAATTTAATATCAATTACCTACTGTGCAGTCCTTTAAAACTTCGTAGTAAAAATCCGCCGTTTATGCCGCTTATTTTGATCTGATATATGAACATAAAGTTACAAATTCATGGTTTTAGGAAGCCTTCCTTGTTTATTTGTGATTTAAGTCCCTGCTTCCGAAAACTGTGATCTTGAACAACAGCTCGGTCTGGATGTACGTTACGTACGCGAAGTAATGGTCTCGCGATGGAAGCTCCTGTTATACAAGTCATTAGGTACTCAAAAATAAAATTTTGCTACAGATGATGCGTGTAAGATACGGAACCCTGGTGCCCGGCACTTCGCCGGTTTTACTTATAGATACGTATAGTTTCTTAGCATATTATCCTACAGTTATTTCGCCTTTGAATTAGAAGAAAACGAGTCGACTCCTCGATTTTCAAGTAACTTTATTATTTTTAAAACCGTCCTCAAATTGGTCGTCGTATTAGTTTGTATTTCGAAGCTAGTCGAATACGATGATTTAATATGTAGACATTATTGTACGGTCGACGTTAACTATATATTACGTTTACATTTAGGCACCTTTTTCCATTGTAGTAAATCGAAAAATTTAAACAATATCATCAGTCATCGGAATTATCGTAGCATTTTTGAGCTGTCATAGGGACTTCTCGTTTATCGACTTCCGATATACATATTTTGTCGATATATTATAGACCACAACATAACATATCAAAGAAGAAAAACCAGAGGTAAACAACAGGCGGTCTTATCGCTAAAGAGCAACCTCTTTTAGATAACGTTTGAGTGGCTGAAAATGAGATAATACATATAAGAGATGTGCAATGAAAGCAATGAAAAATTAATAGTTAACAATTTTACATATAATCATTCAGTTCAGTGTTTTAACATTTATCAATTTCATGTTCAAAGTTTAATTTTATATTTCTATTTATAATTTCCTAAAAGTTGATATCCAAAGGTTATCTCGAAGAGATCGCTCATTCGCGATAAGACTGCATGTTGTTTACTTCTACTCGTAATCATAATTATTTTACATATTTTATTCTGTATTTATGAGAATAAAGATTCTTTAAGCCGATTTATCGATATACATAATGTATAATCGGAAGTCGATAAACGAGAAGTCCCTATGACAGCTCAGAAATGCTACGAGAATTCCGATGACTGAATATCATTGATGCGGACTGTACAGGAACTTTTTTCGATACCTAGAAAAACTTTTAAAGCTGACGAAGAAACGTTTTCTTTAAAACTTTATTCAAACCCCATTTATTTACTGTTGAACTAATATTTTTATGGTTCCAATAAAAAAAAATCTACATCAACGTGCTCTGGATATAGTCTAATCGAGTGGTACGTATGGCCCTGCCCAACCCACTGGGTGCTGCGTCCGTTCCACACGTTGCTCCCGCTGATTAAATCAGCGGCTGCGCATAGATAATTCTATTTGCTCTGATGTGTCCGGTGTCATGGCATTGCCCATTCACGATCGATATTAACACATTCCGTTCAATCACGATCTATTAAATGATTACAATTGATCCATAGGTCACGTATCAATTTCATAGTACCGTCACCTAACGCTAATGTTGTAAGATAAATCTATATTATCACAGGTTTTACTACTAGTAATTAGTAAACACTGTGATAAGTGTGAATTAAAGTTAAGTGAATTATGTTTATGTTATCAAATATTTTACTATTAGTAAGTAGAAAAATCTGTGGTAACATAAACAAAAGTCACTTTACATAAAATTGTGTGTATAATGAGCGGCGTGTTTGTTATTCTAAACGGCGCTGGCTAATTAAACGAGACTTGAGAAAGACCGCTTATAACACACCTGCATTAGGGACCCGACGAGACGGACTGAACGGAGTGTGGCTCTAAAGTGACCCCCGTTTGTACACACGCACTTGACTGTACACATGTACCATAAAGTCCGTTTACAAATGATACCCCGCTCATTTATACGAAATAACTGTCCCAGGGAGCTAACTGGGTCAAATTTCATCCGCGATCCATCGGTCTATTTAAGAGTTCGGTGCTTGTTACGTCGTCGCCTCTTCCCCATTACCGGAGTTACCACTACCATCGGGCATCGACTGCTGTAGACTGCCGATTAGGTATTTGCTGCGATTCAATAATACTACTGGTTTGTACAGAAATGCGATAAAATTCGGGTGTGCCACGGAACATTCTGTACTTATTAATAAATCTGAATACCATAGACAACACGTGTTTCTACGTAGGGTACAATATTATTTTCCGTACAACATGTCGGTAGCGTCATTTAAAAAAAATTTTTAAGAAATGTTCAAACGAATATTTCAACACCAATATTTTAACATACCATACATTTATTAATATTCAAAGTGCTATACTACTTATTTCATTCTGTTACTATGTATTATTGGTAATTCAAAACACACAAGCCGCCAGCGAGTAGTAGGAGTTTGTCCACTGGCTGAGCCATAGGGAAGATGCAGCTATAATATTTACCATTATTTTGTGACCAAAATGTTACAAAAACATAAAATAATAGCTACCGAAACGTTTTTAATTTAGTGTAAGTATACTAATCTCAAACAGTAATTACGATTTGTTCTGTGGAGTTAGTGTGAAACGGAACGTGTTTTAATCCAACAATTAGCGACTGGTGGCTTCACTTCTGTCCAAAGTCAAAACTTAGGCAACTCTATGACATCTAGGGACGAACCACGGACAAACAGATATGGCGTGTGACACATATGAGTGACGTCACAGGAACTGTAGATCCGTTTAGGCGCGAATGTTGAAATTGTCAGTTTGTAACAGGAATTTTTAACTATATAGGTATATTACAGTATTTTAATGTTTTAATACTTTCGTGGTCTATTCTACATGCGATTCTTTCAAATGAAAGCCAAATTGAAAATATTGCATCTTCGCTATTCCACTCGCGCCGCGTGAGTGACGGGTAGGCAGTGGACTGTGGACAGATACATAGATGCTTTGCACTTGTAGTAGTGGATTTTATTCAGCGCGTTGTTCACAGACCACAGTCGGTACGTATCTACTCTGATCCGTTCTTTACTCATCCGATTTTACTCGGGTACTTTTACTAAATAAATATGAGCTAACAAAGGGGTCTGCCTTCTAAAATATTCTTTGAACCTTTGTAATGTTAAAGGAATTCATAGAGTCTGGCAAACGAAAGTTGAATCCACTAAACTCAATTACGCGGCAACACTAAACGTCATACGCATACATTATGATCAACAGTGTTGCCGCATAATTGAGTTTAGTGGGTTCAACTTTCGTTTGCCAGACTCTACAAACAACTTCAATTGGAATACCTAATTAACTTAGCAAAAATAACTCAAATTAATCAATAAAAGTATAGTTGAAAAACTTAAGTAAGTCTGTCTTGCATTATCTAATGTTTATTCGAACAGGCCACAACTTAGGTACTTTTATAACTTTTTTATCTATAGAATTATGTTACCAGTTCTATTAACATCACTAAGATTCAATGAAAATGCCAAAACAATCGTAGTCAAAAACGTCTGCAGTGATCAGATAGTTCACAAACGAAATAGGTACCTAATTGAAAAGTAGGTATTCCGTTTCTTGGTCAGGCAGATTACTAAAGACTCCCCGCGATCAGTCTGGGGCATTGTGGATCACGGACCGAAATGATTCCGTCCATTACGGTCGATGTGTCACGTAGTCTACCCTCTCATGCTACATTCACCTTTAACCTTACCGGCGACCATTTGCTTCCCACACGGGTATCTTATTATACAATATCAGGGCTTAGGATTGTGAGGAAACTATATATTTTGGGAATCCTTTCATAAAAATATTACCGTGCAGCGAGGAAAAGTTCCAACATTTAATTTACTGAACTTGGAACAGTTTGTTCCACGGATGAACAACTTTAATACGATTAATTTTTCATGAAGATAGGGTTTCTTGATCTATACAGTCATTATTTTATTTTAAAAACAGAGTAATACTGCATTAACAATCTCCTGCTGTGCACCTATACAAGCTGTAGGGTATGCAGCTAATTGTAATATGTCGGGTAGACGAATAAAGTCAGTTAGTGTCGAGCCTGCGTTTTATTGTAAATAATTATATTAACGAGTTTTTCTACTCCTCTACCGTTATCTGTCATTTATATAGGCTCTAGCTCAAATACAATGACACCGATAATATGTCGTCGAAAAACTCTATGCTCTATGGCCCATGAACGCACTGTTTAGTGTACTTTTATGGTTCATGCATTTTTCATAAAAGCACTGTTTACCACGATGTCAAATCATCTAACTTTTTTTCAATCGGCCGCCATATTGTAGTGGTACCAACTTAATAAGCAAATTTTTCGAAATAAAAAGTTGTACTATCAAATATTTGTAGAACATACATTATTTACTAAAATAAAAATAAATGATGAATTGATGATGAATTGTGTGTATACATATTTTACCAATTATTGGTATTATTTATAAATATAAACCGATCCGATTCGGTTCGGATCCGGGTTCAGTTTGGTTCGGATGGCAAGTTCAAGGAAATTAAAAACAAAACAGACCATAAACAAGAGGTGTCAATGTGTCATATTTCTAATTTCCCTCCAAAGTTCCAATTCACAATTAAAAGACGAAAAAGACACTTATTAACTATTCGTTATTAATAACTTATTAAGATTTGATTCGTGTTTGTGAATTGAAGAAAACTGTGTACGTTCCTTTTAAAATGGACGAAGAAGAAAATAACTGCACCGCTGAAGAAATTGAGTGAGTAGTAATAGAACTAACGGAAAAACTACTGCCGAAAAGTCAAATGCTATTAATTTAGAATTAGTCGTAGAAAAATTATTGTATGCAACGGTGTATAACTTGGTCTTAAAACGCTCGTGGCGTCTTTAATTGCGATGCTCGCCAAGGCTCGCATCGCAATCGCAACTCACGCCACTCGCGTTTTAAGACCCTACTTATACAACAGTTGCATAAAATACTAATTTACGTGTCGTTGTGGATTTAAGTGTCTAATTACGAATGTTTTGTGTCACGGGTAATACGGTTTAGGTGGATTACCAAGATGCCGATTGGTAAAATCGAAGCATTCGATCTTAATTCTAAACAATGGCGGCGTACGTACGACGTGTGAATCAGTTTATTTTGTTAAAGGGAATTAAAGACGATTTAAAAGTGCCGACTTTGATTACCGTAGTAGGCGAAGCGACTCATTCGTTAATGTGTGACCTATGTGCTCCAGCTCATCCGGAATCGAAAACATTTGACGCCCTACTTAGTCAAATTAGTGTCGGATCATTTGGAACCGCAGCGGTCAGAGATCGCCGAACGCCATATTTATCGCCAACGAAGGCAACAACCCGGTGAATCGCTGACCGAATTTCTACAAAATTTGAAACATCTCGCAGCGACTTGCAATTTCACCGGGAGAATGGAGGAAGAGTTGCAAGATCAGTTCGTCTCCGGCATGGCAAGCGAGGCGATGAGATTGCGAAGAAAAATATTAAGTACAACAAGGCAGTGGACCTAGCTCTGGCCATGGAGGCCGCCGAGAAGCATGCGGTCGTGAGCGCGACCGGCGGGAACTCGGCGGTGACGAGCGCAATCGGCGGCGGCGCCGGCGTGGCGGGCGAGGGCCTGCACGCCGAGGGCTCGGCGGGCGATGGCACGGTGTGTTGGCGGTGCTGTAAATGGCATCGAGCGAATAAGTGTCGGTTTGCGAACTATAATTGCGATCAATGCAATCACCGCGGCCATTTGAAGGCGATGTGCCCTAAAAGTGATCGGCGTAACAGTGAAAAGTGGCAGGTAAAGCCTCTTTATTGAGTTGGCTGTAATTTTCTTTTGCCATCTTTTATGGGGTAACTAAGCACCACCAATATTTGTTTGGTAGGCCGTTCATACTCCGCATAGATCACAAACCTCTCATGTACATATTTGGGGACAAAAAAGGTATTCCTCAGACGGCGGCTATATAGTGGGCTGCAGCGATGGGCTGCGTGGCTGGCGGGCTACGACTACAAAATCGAATTTGTCAGGACCGCGGACAACGGTCCGGCGGATAGTCTTTCAAGGCTTCCATTGTCACAAGAGCATCGCCCCGCCTCAAACACGCCATGTTAATAACAAGTTAGAAACTATGCCGATTTATTTTAGGAATGTGGCAATCATTGAAGGGGAGGACATTTTAGATGCCCTGAACAGGTTCTTATTTCAATATAGAAACTGCGAGCATGCTACCACGGGTGTGGCACCAGCCGTGGCGCTGCTCGGCAGGCGGCTGCGCGGGCGCCTGGACGCGCTGCGGCCCGACCCCGCGGCCGCGGCGCACGTGGCGCAGCGCTGCCAACAAGAGGCCGCCGGCGGCCGGTATAGGCAATTTTGGGTAGGGCAGCCAGTTTTAGCGCGAGATTACACACAAAAAGGTAACAGATGGTCGGAAGGTCAAATAGCGGCAACCACGGGTCGGTATCGTACAAAGTCGACGTGGGTAATGGTTCCGTTTGGCGCCGGCATCAAGATCAAATTATACCTTTAGGAAAGTCACATCGGTATTCTTTATCGCGGGCGAATATGTTGCCTACGGACTTAGACCCGGACGAGCCTGGCGGCGCGGGTGCGCGGTCAACGGCGGAGGTTGCTGACGCTCCCGCGGCAATCAGTAAGAAGGGGATGGTCGCTGACTCCGCTAAGTCGGACACCGAGTCAGAGTACGAGTACGGGGACGCGGTTGATAGCTCGGAACAGGGGGAGAACGTCGAGCATTCCGCGGTACCGTCAGCAGCCTCCGCTTGCGATATCCGGGCCCACGAGAGGGCCATAAAAAAACAGCTACTAAATGAGTGGTACGTAAAAGTATAAGTAAACAGAGTTAAGTAGTTTTTTATGATAATGGTAAATAGTTTTTTTTTTCTTTCGTTCGCGATAAGACGCGAATTCGCGTCTTATAATTGTATGATTTTTTTGTATTTATTTTTGGAAATAACATTCTATTGGGGCAATGTTATGGTTTACAAAGCTATGTTACGAATGTGGATAGGAAAAAAATACCAAATGGGCTGTTATTATAAAAATAGATATAATAGGCCGTATTGATTACAAGTTTCGTTAGCGACGGATAAAGATAGGCATAATGTCATCGACACTCGACGTGCGTGGCAAAACTTTATTTTTTTTTAGTTTCCTACAATAGGGACACTAAATAAAATAATCAATTATGTCATATTTTCTCGAAAAAGGATAAAAAATGTAGTCAAATGGAGAAAAAATCAACGCAAAATGTTAAATAATCACGAAGTTATAAGTGTCCAAAGTTTTAAGAAGGGGTACGTTCTGTCCCTTTTTCGCGAAACGCAACTTCATATGAAACTATGACGCTGGAAGAATGTGACGTCACAGAAGACGGCAACGTGCCGCGCCCCATCGCGGTCGGCGGGGCCGTCGACGCTGCCGCCCGGCAGCATCCTGTAATGTGACGTCACACACCGTTTGCGTTTTCTCTCTCTAACAAGCAATATTAAAACGGTTGTAATAATAATTTATAATAATTTTCGAGTCTACACCCGTATTTGCCTGTTTAAACTGTTGATGTACTATGTCCGAATTTGGTGGTGGGATGTGTAGGGTATGCAGCTAATTGTAATATGTCGGGTGGACGAATAAAGTCAGTTAGTGTCCAGCCTGCGTTTTATTGTACTCTCCATAACAAAATATAAGTAACATGTATAAGTACTGTCTTAAAATAAACTGAATTTTTACTTTTAGGTTTCTTGGTTGGTTCAATAGGGGTGTAGACTCCAAATAAAATAAGCAATTATGTTGGATTTTCCCGAAAAAGGATTTTGCAAGCAAATCACAAAGTTATGTGTCCGAAAGTTTTAAGGGGGGTTAATTTCTGTCCCTTTTCCGCAAAACGCACGTTCATTTGAAACGATTGTAATTTACCATGAGGCTCGTGCGTGAAGTCACGATCTGGAGTAATAATAAATTTTGAATCTACACACGTATTGATGATATTTTTGAATAAATTACCTTTACAAAAATAAAATAATATCTCGATAGGGTTAAATATCTTATATAATGTACAATATCCCCTCAGCTGTCGGAAATACAATGACAGCTACCCCATGTCTGTGGTAGCCCGCGGGGCCTGCTTCACAGACAGGATTTCGAAGTGCAGGCGCAGACGGAAAATTTACGGAGTTACAGTCTGTAGGTATTTAAATATCTGTTCTCTATTAAATTATGTAACTGTTACTATGTATTACAATTTAATAACAACACATGCATGAAATAACTGTACAGCTGGTGTCATTATGGGGGTAGTAAAATTCAGCTGTCATTTTTGGATTTTAAATAAAAAATAACAATTTTCTGGTTTAGCTATTGTTTTTAATACGTATTTAATTGTATTATACACATAAAAAAACATAAAATGTCAGGCTTATGAGTCAATGTACAATATACCCCATTTGAAAACTTTACCAAAATGACGTGGTTTATTTTGTAAGCGATTTTATCACTTTAACTAATGTCATTGTATTGAATAAAACATATATTAAATACGACGTATGTTAATTGCTTTGACAAAATATAAAAGCTTAGTGAATCAGTTACATCAAGATTTTTGACGAAATAAGTAGTAATTTAATGCTTAATTACGTTGTCAATGTAATAAATATTTAGCTTCTGAAACTAGGTGACTTGCTGAAAAATACATTGAATATGCTCGTAAATGCTGTTAGTAATTTTTTTTTTTATATTTTTTTGTTTTTCGGCACTAAATTACATTTTCATTTTGTATGTAAGAGCTTCTAATATTGTCGACACCTACATTACTAAAATCAAAAAAAAAAACTGTTTTATCGTAATTTGAGGAGTTTTCCACTAGTTTTTTTGTAATAATCACACTTCAATTGTTAATTATAAACAAAACAGCACATCCTATCTGCCCCTCACACTATACCAGTTTTTGACTGACGAAATAACGACTTTATTCCCCCGTTACTAATTCAAATGTTCGACTAGCTGTCTTGCTTCGTTCACAACACGATTTAATAGGTTAAAACGAGACAAATATACGTTTCACTGATATTTTACGACAAGTATATTATACTGTACACGGACACAGCGGGCCCGGCGGGTCATGCCACAGACAAATCACCATTTAACTACTCCGGCCCGAGGGGGCTTTCCACAGCTGAGGGGATATTAGATGCAGGTACTTCCCTTCCCTATCGCATATAGCCGCGGGACGTGGAGTAAAAGAAAAAGAAACGAGAATTTACATGTGAGTAGCCCCTTTTCGTAATTACAATTCTGCAGCTTGTTGCTGTACGTGTAAATACTAGATATTGTTTAAGTATACCATTCTATCTTCACCCGTGAAATACCTAAGTACTCGAGGTGCCTACACACCAATTAAGCGATGAATTGCCTGAAGTTGGTCGCTTGCACGGAGCGTTACTGCGAAGCTTTGCTTAAACTCGATTTTCTTCGGCAAATGGTATTAACACCGGGAGTCTGAAGTTCCCGAAACCTGATATTCTCCGGGAATTGCGCTTTATCGATTTTGCATCGTGCATGCAATATTACCTCGACATCACGTCAAAATATCATAATGCGATGCTAGAGCTAGTTAATGCAGGTAACTTTGATAGTAGTTTAGTATGGAAGGAAACTAGCACAAAGTTAGTAGATTGAAATAGTGATTCTAGTGAGCTAAACAGCTAGAAGGTAACTCTGACAATGATGATGATGACTTTTAATTTCTGAGCGGAAGGTGTAAGTAGATTAAATGTATTTTTTTTAATTACCTACTATTTTTGTTTTCATTTTGCAATGAACATATTTTGATTTCGACTTTTTTAGGGTTCCGTACCAAATATGGTAAAAAAGGAACCTTATGGTGCGACTCTGTCCGTCTGTCTGTCTGTCTGTCTGTCACAAAGTGAAATATCTCACGAACTACTTTAGCTATCAATTTGAAATTTGGAATGGTTTTAGATGAGAGCTTTCCACGTGCATGAGAAATTGAAATATACATTTTAATTTTCTATGAAAAATTACGAATATGTGGGCGGCAAAAAAAAATAACAATTATTAGGTCAAGGTATCATTTGAAAGGGCTTGAGTTGCACTTTTTGAAACAGTTTTTCTTTTTTTTCTACCTTGGTAAAATTTCGATCTAGAAAGGAAAATGTAAAAAAAAATACCATTCCCCCCCCCTTATCTCCGAAGTAATCCAAGCGAAAAATTTGAAATGATTACTTGTGATTAATATAAACATAAATATTACTGGAAAAGTATTTTTTTTTTCTGTATCGTATTTTTTGTTTTATTTTCAAAAATCATTTCCTAGTTAAGTTTGCAATTTAATCAACTTTATAAGTATTTTTTTGTTTTGAAATTACTACTTATATAGCTATAATAGAAGCTCTTTCAAATAAAAAAATAATAATCGAGATCGGTTCACGTGATAAACAATAATCGCTAAAACACCAATATACATACTAAGCTCATTGCCCTTGCACGTTAGTACCAAATGGGGCCGATAGATGGCGCTGACCCCATTCCTACTTCGCGCTGTTAAGATTTTTCTAGAATTAATGGGGTTGGGAGTCTTGGGACGGGAATATTTCAATAGCAGGTCACAAAAAGATCGCGATCCAATTGTCTTGGTAGTTCGATGGTCTTGGTGTAAAAGTTATTCGTTGTTCAAAATTGAATTCTGTTGTGTTGGGTTATAATAATAAATAATAATAATAAATACTCTTTATTGCACCACTACAAGAGAGAAACATCTTACAAAAAATTTGCTTGTTATAATAAGTAATTTAACAAATATTGGGACATTTTCTTTACCTTGACTTGAGTTAATTGATAGTTTGTACGGAACCCTCGGTGCGCGAGTCAGACTCGCACTTGACCGGCTTTTTTTATTATTGTTATTATTATGCACTCTGACGATCTTTTTGTGAATTCATGCCATTTTTTTTATATATGACGTAAATTTTTAAAATAAAATAAATGAATCTATCTATTAATCTAATAATTAGTAAATAAATTATACTTCGTTGTAAACTTATGCTCTCTCTTCCTTTATTCCCAGTAGTCCCGTGGAAGAAGTTCCATAGCGGAACTAGTGGGACTTTTTATACCAGTAGTTCTGCAGCAGAACTAGTGAGACTCATGTTGTTCCCCAATTGTTCCGTTAACGATACTGAAAGGAAATTTGATTACATCATTTCTTACCATCATTACCAGACTTTAAAAAAGAAAGAGGTACTCAATTTGTGGGAACCTTTTATTTATTATGAAATTGAAGATGTCTGTACCGATTTGAAAATCCTTTTTTTTATACTTGTCGACTTTAATGTTTGAATTAAGACTTTGTATACCAAACTATAATCACATTATACTCTTTTCTATGCAGCTCCTAACCTAAACAATAATAAATTATTAGACAACTGTTTAGACAACTATAATGAATTTGACCAATAGAACGTCGCCTTGGTCATTCGATTTTCAATAGATACCAAGTTTGTTTAATTATTTCAGTTGACTCGTGGGAAAAGTATTGTATAGGTACAATAATTCATTACACAATTAACTCTTAAATTCTCGTGTCTTACCACCACTCGGCAATACTATTTTGTTTTAAAGGGTATCCTTCCCAAGTGGTCCCTTGGTCATCAGATCAAGATCTAACCATTGGATCCTGGATACATCCAGGGAACTTCAAGTAGGGGTGTAGACTCGAAAATTATTATTACTCCAAAATAAAGAAGGCACAAAAATATACCTAGTTACGAAACTCCCATTCAGATATCTCAAATAATTACGGAGCTACAACCGTTTTAATATTGCTTGTTAGAGAGAGAAAGCGCGGTGACGTCACGTTACGCGAGGCTGCCGTCGGGCCGCGTCGACGGCGGCGCAGAACACGATGGGGCACGGCACGTTGCCGTCTATTAGTGATGTCACATTCTTCCAGCATCATAGTTTCATATGAAGTTGCCTTTTGCGAAAAATGGACAGAACATACCACCCCTTCTTAAAACTTTCGACACTTATAACTTCGTGATTATTTAACCTTTTGCGTTGATTTTTTTCTCCATTTGACCACATTTTTAATCCGTTTTCGAGAAGGTATGACATTATTGATTATTTTATTTAGTGTCTACACCCCTTATAAGGTGAATGTATCGAACTGAAGTCGGTTAAAAGTGTTAAAACTTTGTTTTTGGAGTAAATTATTTTATGTACCTACTTGTACATCATACATTTACACATTTGGAACATGATATAAAATTAGTGCTTCTGAGTCAGTTGCCTAGGTAATCTACTTTCAGTCACCAGCCTTAATATCTGCCACAACAGAGCGCGCTCAAATATTTAACACGACCTTTTCTACGACTATAGTTAGATATTTTTGCCCTCCTTGTTACTGAGTGACTGTGACTGACCGTATCGCCTGGTTACTAATAAGAAACATGCCTTATGTTATCACTAATAAGAAATTTCAACCATTCATATTGTTCAGTAAATTCCTACTTATCGTCAGCCTGCCAAAAACTATGAAGAGAAGATAATTAAAAAATAAAACGGTTTTTTTACGTGAGACCTAGGAGAAGGTTTTAAATAATAGCGAGGTGCTTTGAAAATATAGGGTTTTTGTTACCTTCAAAATGTCGTCCTATATAATAAAAGAAGTAAATACAAACTCTCAAGTTCCGTCACTAAGCGTACGAGCTGTCCTGTGTAAACAGGCGAATTTACTCAAAACGAAACTAACAGGAACGAAAAAGTAGGTAGGTAGGTAACCTAGTAGAATTATTACTTGCAAAAACGACTTGTTTGTATTTTGTATAAAATTTCCTCTGTTATTTTAGAATCAGTACTTTAGCTAAGAAGGCCTACTGTTTCCGATGGTAACAAGGCCCGGGGCCCGGGCCTTATTAAACGTATGATATAAAATAATTATATGAAAATGATATGAATTTTCTTTATAGGTACTTAGATTGAAATGACGTTGCCACCCCTGTCAGTTGAGAGCATGCGGGCTCTGTGGTCAGATAATAATTTGGCCTCGACAATGGCGGCTGTGTTGATTATTAAAAAAGCCTTTAGTTCAATAAGGCCCTCAGAAATTTTGTGCAAAAATGAAAACTTATGAGCGATTACCTACTTTTATTTTTTGTTAAAAGTTAATGTTAAAAGAGCTGTAACGAGCGATGGTTAAATTTTATCTTTAGCCTAGTATTTTAGTGTAAAATAGACAGTTTCTTATATCTTTAGTATAATAAGGCCCAAAGCCAAATATTTCGACTAATTAAGAATATTCTCGTGTTGTGAAGATACCAAATATTGCTATAGGTTTGTAACTTTGAAAACCCGTTATTACTGTATACATGTTTATTTCTTTTCCGGGCCTTATTATCATGATAGTGTTTATTAAGGCCCAAAATGAAAGTTTTAAAAAACTTACATTTTCAAGAATACTGAATTATTTTGATAATTATTTTCACATGGGAAGAAACATAAATCAATGAGAAGCTTATATTGAATGAGTTTTATTTATTATCCTGACTATATCTAAACATATTTAATTTCAAATAAATGTGGGCCTTCCATGCCTGAACTACCTTATGCGCTTGCAAGCATGAACAGTCCGGACTCAATTCAAGCCACCGGACATTGATAATAGCAAAGATTAAGCGACTTGTTCGGCGAGAAACAGCATTACGTGCTCTCTTCTTACATAAAACGGGACAGTTATTTCAGGTAGGTACTATCGGCTGCAATAATGCATGGACACCTTACGGCTCAGTTTCGCTTGCATCGTTTGACGTCTGCTGCTCACATAGTTGCACGTGGTGCGCAATAATTAAACTAGATGGCGTTGTTGGCGCTACTATTTAGACATACCGCAGAAAATAAGCACATTACTAGGCACATTAAATACCTATAAATTGACACCTGTTTGTTATCACCAGAAATATTCTCATATTAGTATAACTATTAACAAGGCTGGTAAATGCTAATTTATAATAGCTGTATTTAAGTGCGATACCACTGGTATTTGAATGCTATATTTCCACCATTACCTATAATGTTGAGATAGCTCAATTACAAATATTAGTCATAAAGAAAATTATATATTCATAACTTAAATAATTAAAACAGCATTTTATGTTTCAATATGTTTATTTTGTTCACTACAGTTCTGTTAAAGCAATTTTATAATACTACATAATAATAGTTACCTAGCAACTTTGTAACATTTTTATTGAGGTAATAGCTTAAGTTTCATTTCCATAATTGGAAAAAGATTGAAGCTTCACCCCAATAAATATAATATTGACAATATTAACTTACAACCGGGTTATCTAACATTCAAATCAGCAGAACGCATTAAGGTGTTAATTGCCATAGTATATCTATACCTATATGTGAGCGTTCAAACCATGAATTATTGTGTTATTGATTTGAAAATAATCATAATAATTTTATTTGGTCTTTCACCGTTACTTACACTTGTTTGATCTTATGAAATATCACATTTTAAATAGTAAAGGAATATAAAAAAGAAAGCAAACGGCATATTAATACCTATTACCTACTGAAACAATATATATATTTTTAATTTATTTAGGATAACCCGGTTTATAGAATATATAAATCTTAACGTAATCCGTACTCTTTGACCGACAGCATCTGCACTTTTTCTATATTAGGAACTACGCGACCATTATGACGGCGCGTATTATTATAACACTATAAACTTAAATGGCCCTGTTGACTGGATTTAATTCACTTCACTTTTTCACTCTTCACTTCAGACAGCCATATCATAGGCCAAATTACAACCTTGTTTTCTGGCCTTCCGTTAGCAGCAACACTGTTAACAGAAGTTTTTGTTAATAGTATTAGTGAATTAGCCACTTTCTAACATGTTATCGAGGTTATATGTAGCTTAAGTTTCATTTCCGAAAATCGGAAAAAGATTGAAGCTTTACCCCAATAAAAATAAAACCTATTGACAATTTTATTAATAATTTCAGACCGGGTTATGATAACATATATATCAGGCGAACGCATTCTGGTGTTAGCCAAATCTATAAGTAAGCTTTTAAGTAAGTAAATAAACCCGCCATATGTGTTAATGACATTTAAAATAATAATAAAATACGGGACAATCTTACAGTTCACTAAGGCTTTTATTATTGATACTAGACGACCATATATTTCATAGATTATAATGGTAGGATTCCACGGTTATCTATGTCACTCGATCTCGTTAATTAACATGATTATGTTGTTTAATAATAATTTTCCTTAACTTAACACATCTATTACTAATAGTATCTATAGGGTTAAAAAAGCATGATGAAAACAATATCCTACTCATATGTTACTTTTGTCACTTGTTTATATATAACCCGGTCTGTCTTTCTTCAAACCTTACATGTTCACAGTTAGGTATACCACCAGATTCCATGTTAGGCACTACGTGATCACTGAACGTGAACTTATATTGTCCTTTTGAATAGATTTAAACACTTCTCACTTCTCGTCACTAAACATGACATTTAGTCCAGTGTCCAAATTGTATCAAATTGCTGTTTTATGTGCTTCTCTGTAAGCAAGGGTTTAACAGCATGCCCATGATAGTATAAACCCTCCTCTTTATGGAGACACCTCGAACAGTCCACACTTGTGTGCAATAAATCAACGAAATGCCTTGTCGATTCAAAATCATTTTCTTTGTAGTCCATTACCATGGCTGGTGGCCGTTCTTTGTCGGTGTAGCAGAGACGTTTCCTTTTGCTCAACCTTTTTTTAGCTGCAACAATATTATACGTAAATAAATTATCAGAAAAATGTATGATAGTTAAGTAGTAGTTACTTATAGTAGATAATTATATCACAAACATGTAAAAATAACGACTTACGTTTAGATCAGTTTCTGTAGCTTCTTTATATATCGCAAATATTTGCGACCTTTTAACTAGATCAATATTACATAGAAAACTAGTTTTAATATTCATGATATCCAAAAAAAATATGAATAACACAGCTGAAGTAGGTCTACGAACGAACATGTAACATCTTTGTGATAAAAACGAATAAGTATGGTAGTTTTGAATCATTCGTCTACCCTCATCGATTATTATACTAATCATAGTCGTAATGGATTAATATCTGAGCAGCAAAATAAACTTATGATGAATTTCGACTGCCTAGTCAATTGAACCGATGGTCGAGTGGCTAACGAGGCAAGTAACTGTCGACCTAGCTTTAGAGTCGCGGGTTCAAATCCCGCACCCAACGAAAAAAATGTTGGGAAAGAAGTGTTTTTGGAATTGTTTGGATATTCACTAGTAGTGAATCGGAAACATCGCAAGAAAAATAAATGCACAAAGGTAGCACATAAATAGAAAGCACATTCCAAATTGCGTCATAATACCGCCATTATCGATCGATAATGCATTGGCAAGATTACTTGACAGTATAATATAGGAAAAATAATAACCCAAGAAAAATATAATTATATCCAAGATGAGGAATTAGTTTTTGTTTCCATCTGTGTTAACAGCGCCATCTAGTGAAACTATGCCGATCCTCTGAGGTTTACATTTACATCTATAATGATATTACACGTCGTGCACATAGATGGCGTTAGCAAGCGCGTCAAGGGAAACAGTTTGCGACTTGACCATGCACTTATGCTGTCTAGTGTACTTATAATGATCACATGCATTTAGGTATATTCCTAATAGAATTAGACTACTACTGGCTTAAAGGCATTTTTGTCGTTTAAGAAATCGATGACGGTATAATACGCCTTACTTAGCAAATTACAACATGAGACTTAAATTAACTGAACGGTAAATTAACAATTTCGATCAATTTCTTTTTATATGTAATGGAAATTTCATGTAAAAAGTACCTATTTTCAGTGACGAGCTGCTAGCTAACTTCCCTCTTAATTCCTAAATCTAAATACCTACTGTGTCCAAGATCGGCGATGGAAAATGGAATTGGGATATAACAAAACTATGCCCCTAGGTATTTGTTAGACATAGTGCCCGTTTTTTAGGGCTCTGTAGTCAACAAGGAACCCTGTTAGTTTCGCCGTATGCGTCTGTCCGTCTGCGGCTGAGTCACCCATAGTACTAGAAAGCTGTCATTAGGCATGGGTTTATAATTCAACCACGCAGACAAATATAATAAATCTTGAAATATATTTTTTTGGGTTATCTACCCCTATAGGTAGTATTTTTTTTTCTCGTTAAACACATGATGTGAGGTATCGTAGGATAGCTTGTATAAAAATATGATGAGTTTTCATAATTCATTTGTTAACTCAGTTATCCGTTTGCTAATATTTGTTCGAGTCAAGTGGCCTTTGCCGGCTAAAGTGCTACTAAGTACCTACCTACTAGGAATGTGAAAAAAATGGGGGCAGTAGGCAGTAGTACCTACATATAATTAATTTAAAAGAAAAACTACCACGTCTACTAACACATAACTAGTTACCGAGTAATAGTTACAAATAGCAACTCAAAAACGTACTTGGAACTTTCGTACAAATTCGGCCGACGGAATCGCACCATTTATTTAGTTCGCATCCCGCGTGTCGATGTAACAAACAGAAAACTACCCTGACACGTGTCGTTTAGTCGTTAGGTCGTTTAGTTTAGAAAAGAAGAACCCCAGCCTAGGGCATTATTTTTATTTAATTTCTTGTAATCATCCATCCAATACCAAAATATTTTTTTTGTGTCTTCTAAGTATTACTAATGGAGAAGTGAGTACCTAGTCCTTATAAGACGCTCTCTTAATGTCTCAAATAACGTAAGTACTTTCATTGGGCTTTCATTTATTTTAGGCTATGAATATTCAGCAGGTTTGACCTGTATTTGCGATGCGGGGCGAGACGTCAGAAAATAGCCCATTACCTACTGCGGCGCTCCATCAAGGTTTGAATAAAACTTTTTATTATTATGGATTGTAGGTGTACTGACTTAACAATAGGGCATTTTACGTGCTAGTTCTTAGACTCTCTCTTAAGTACCCAGTAAGTTTTCGTTTCTAAGGCGAAGGAGGAAGACAATTTTAAGTGAAAGACAATGACACAATCTAGCAAAAGACGTGCACGACACGAGAAAAGACGCGACGAGGCACATTTTAACATAATATGCGAGACTGCATATCCGTGAGCGTATGTCTCGCCAGAGCCCGTAGATATGTGCGTGCCAGTCCATTTGCGAGTATTTGAAGGTAACCGATATCGGGACAAAACCCAGATATTAAACAAGAATCGATTATCGTGTATGTGTACCAAACCATTTCAGGACAAATTTCGACTTTAAAAAACCGACCAAGTGCGTGTCGGGACACGCGCAGTGAAGGGTTCCGTAGTTGCCTGTCTGTCTTAGTTACATCGACGTGCGGTGCGGTTGCGTCGGCCGAATTTGTACGAAAATTGGTATTTCCAAGTACACATTAGGTTGGTCGACTATTACTCGGTAACTGCTTATGCCTACTTGTCCGTGATAGTTTTCCTTTTAAATTCATTATATATACTATTACCACGAATTTTTTCATATCCCCAGTAGTAGCCATTTAGCCGGCAGGGTTAAGGGACACATGACTCGAACAAAAATTAGGGCTTTGAAGCTCAATATCTCGCAAACGAATCACTGATTTGAAAAATAGATTTAAAAAAACCCATACTAGTTTTTAACGAGCTATCCAACGATACACACTATGGGTTTAACGAGAAAAAAAAATTGCATTGGGAGGTACCCTAAAAGAAATTTTTTTTCGAGATTTTATTGTACTGTTTTGTCGGCGTGATTGATTTATACAACGTGTTCCCGCCAATTTCCGTTAATTGAAAGGGGGCATAGCTTAGGTCAAATAAAGGTAATTTCTCCAAGACACCAGTATCTTAACTCTTACTGTTAGCAAGATATTCAACATTTTAATTTAATCAGTTATGCAACTTTAACCAGTGTAAACGGTTTTTTGACGTGCATGTCATGTGATGTCATTTGAACATTATCACATTTGACAAAAACTTTTCATTAACTCTTAAGACCCTTGTACAATAACCGTTAATGCTAAATTTAATTATTTTGTATGAAAATCGAAAAAAAAACTTTTCTTTTTTTTTGAAAAACTAATTATGCTACTTTGTTTCGGTGAATAGACTCTGCAATATGCCGAAGTTCAAGGAAATTCAGAAAAACACCCTGTATACCCATGCCGAATTACATTTTTCTAGTAGTAACGGTTACTGAGCTAAGCCGAAGACGGACAGACAGAGAGACGGACGGACATGGCGAAACTATAAGGGCTCCTTGTTGACTACGGAACCCTAAAAATTGACATGTAAAATAATGTATTACCTTATTTTTTTATATTAGGTATCTTTTTTTTATTGGAAAGAAATCCGTTACGGATATCTCCGCACCACGGGGATAAGCGGGGGTTATGTCGGACTCGCACAGACTAAAAACCTCCGATGGTCCTCCTCACCGCATTTCGGACGGCTTTGGGACAATGAAAAGTTTAGATGACAAAAAAAAACAATTATTTCATGACAGTTTCTTTCTATTTAATTGTTTAGACTACTAAACACTGAAATGTACCCAAGTTTGGCCAGCCGCCCCCCAGTAGATAGTTGTTATGTTTGTGCTCCAAGTTGACCGATTTTCAAAACAAGGTAAAAATAATAAAGGATAAGCTTCTTGCTGAGTTTTAGAGCAGTTTTCTCAAATGTTTGTCCCGGTCAATATTTCTTCGTCGGCTTCGGAAAGATCGTCCTCACTATATTGGAAGAATTTGTTTTTTGGTGGCATTTTAAATATAAAACAAGCAGCGTTCAAACACAGAAGCTTGCCTTTGTTACCAACGTATTGTTTCCTTATTTGCCCAGTGGCCCACATGTGGGTCAACATTAGGAAACAACACGATTTACACCTTAAAATCAAACATGCCAAAGCTATGAAAACTTTGTAAAAAGACAAGATAAAACAAATTAGCCAAAAAAACCTGTAGTTGACCACTTGATCAACTATAGGAAACCCTACAAGTACACTAATAAATATACATATATATATTGATTTACGTTTAAGTCGACATAATAAACATTATCTTTACGAAAAACAATAATTAGGCATTATGAAGTTTATTTAAAAACAATCCCATTTAACAATAAAATTGTCTTCCCTGTCCGGAGCACGTGTCTAATACTGATGGCGACCGAACGGCATCAGATAGCGACGAGCGGAAGTTACATGAGAATGTAAGCTACATGTTTTGTCTCATGGCAACGGCAACGTGATTAGTTGGCCGGTTATAGTTGAAATAATATGTGGGCAACATCAAAAATAAGTGGCGGGAATTCTTAATATTTGGGTGAGGACCAAATCCTTGGCCAGTTTAGCCTGCTTAGCCCGTAGTTAGCCATACAAACTGAAAAAGTGAACGAAGTTCCGTTGTGAAAATTTGCCATAGAATTGTATGGTTAAACACAACGGAAAACTTTCATAGAACATTTAATTGAGTGAGTTAAGTTGGTCAAGAATTTGGTCCTTACCCTACACTTTAAGTCGCAAGTGGTCAACTACCAGTGCGTGGTCAACTATTTAGCGTCACCCAATTATTTACATTAACGAAAATGTAACAATGTTGTCGAGTCTACCAGTGGGCAGGACCAGGCTTAGAGGGACAAGGCTCCTAGTCTGGCATTGGTACAGGTTCCGCCACTGAGACTGGTGCCCCAGACGCTGTCTAGATCCCTAGCCCAGGAACTTGTAGGCATAGGCGGAAATCCGGCTCTGCCATTGGGACAACTAGAACATAGCAAGTAGTAATGCCACTTTGAGGCAGACATAATTCTTCCGAACGTTATACTATGTGCTAGGGATATGCTTTTCATCATCATCATATCAGCCGCAAGACGTCCACTGCTGGACATAGGCCTCCCCCAAAGAGTGCCAAAGCGACCGGTCCTGCGCCACCCGCATCCAGCGAACTCCCGCAACCTTTACCAGGTCATCGGTCCACCTTGTCGGGGGCCTACCCACGCCGCGCCTTCCCGGTACGTGGTCGCCACTCGAGAACCTTTCCGCCCCAACGGCCATCGGTTCTAATGTGCTATGTGCCCCGCCCACTGCCACTTAAGTTTAGCGATCCGGAGGGCCACATCGGTTATCGGCCTCATCTGATGCGATCGCAGAGAAACTCCCAACATGGTCCCCTCTCCATTGCCCTTTGGGTGACTTTGAGCCTTCTTATGAGGCCCATAGTAAGCGACCACGTTTCAGTGCTTTTATTCAAATTTAATATTATTATTTTCATGAGTAATCATGTCGTTTGAATTAACTGATTGTACATAGATGTAGATTGTTCCCGATAGGCATTGATATTAAAAATAGGTACCTACCTAAAGTACTTACTTTTTTTACGCGTGCTTTTAATACTCAAACAGGTAGGTACACGTGGAAGGAATGAATACAAATATTCATATAGGTATATTATTAAAAACATATATTCCATTAACAGGAAAATTCAAACATGCTCACAAGAACAAACAAGTAACAACTCTTACATCTGCAAAGTATACTTAAGCTTTATGGATTAAATAGCATTCCTTCATTCACATAAGCTAGCGACAAGGACTACCGCTCATAATAATACACATATGTTTACCACAACAGCTCAGAAAGGCTTACTTTATCGTTAAAAATCGGCCAAGTGGGTGTCGGGCCACGCGCAGTGTAGGGTTCCGTAGTTACCTGTCTGTCTTAGTTAAATCGATACGCGCGCGCCAATTAAATCGTGCGGTTGCGTCGGCCGAACCTAAGTATATGTTAAGTTGGTCGACTTTTACTCGGTTAGGTACTAGTCATGCCAACTTAGCCGTGATAGTTTTCCTTTTATGTTCATTATATGTACTACTGCCACGATTTTTTCCACATGCCCTGTAGTAGCCATTTTGACACATGACTCGAACAAAAATTAGGGCTCAAAGCCCAATATCTCGCAAACGAATCACCGAGTTGAAAATTGGTTCGAAAAAACCCAACATATTTTTGAACAAGCTATTCAACGATACCCTACATTATAGGTCTAACGAGAAAAAAAATACATACTTAGGGGAGGTACCCTAAAAAATATTTTTATTCAAGATTTTATTTTACTGTTTTGTCGGCGTGATTGATTTAATACCTATGCTGAATTACAGTTTTCTAGTAGTAAGGGCTAGCTAATCCGCAGGGAGTGGAAAGTGATCTAGAACTTAGAACGTGACGTCAGAGGTATATATATATAGTTTTTTTTTTTGTTGATAAAATTTGTTGAATATTAAATACTATACTTATTTTATATGAAATGAAATAACATTTATAATGTTACAATAGAAATAAAATATAGCCACATATATTTTTCTATCTTATAACCCTTAGCTATCTCAGCTTTCAATACAAGCACTCGCACCAAACAACAATTTTGCAGTCTTGCATAACAAATAACTATTGTTACCCACCGACTGTTGGCATTTAACATTTAAGTTTGGAGCTGGTGATTATTCAAACTCTCTTGATTAGAGAGTCCTAGTCGGTCGACAACCACAATAAACCAATATATATATGTCGCAGTGGAATAGTATAATCCAGCGTTTTACATAAAAGCTAGCTGTTTTACGCTCCAACATGATTTACAGACCTCATGAAAGCTGTCACAGAAGACACAATCAATGGTTGCTCTCACTCCGCCAAAAACAAACCCAAAAGGCGACGCATTGCAAAGGCTGCGGTGGTGCAAAAATCGACCGTGACATGACCACGACCACACTGTCAAGTCAAGAGTGCACGACTAAGAAGACCTGTTTTACAATACAGCGCTGTTTTGTAATACGGCGGGTTGACGATCAGGCGAATTGAATACTATGTTAAACGGCTAATTATACAATATGCCTGCGACATACATATAAATAATTAAATGAAGTTTGGGTCGACTTGTTTTTGTTTAAGTGTTTGATTAGCTGTACCCCAGTTTCCAAGGAGGTTTCATTTAATTGGCGCGCGCGTATCCATTTGTACAAACACGCTACATGACTACATGTCCTATTACTTTGAGTAGGTATTAAAAGGGGTACTTGCAATCTACCTAAGGTACCTTTCTTTTAATATTATATAGTGTCTTAGTACCCGTAGTACAACACTTATTTATTTGGAAATTGATTGTTTCTCCTTCCTTTACGAGTATTCAGTATAAAGCTTAGAGTTAGATTTATACAATAATTATATAAAAAGTAAAATATAAAACTATACATAAGTACAAAACATAAAATCAATATAAAAACCTAACCTAGGGTGCCGCTGGCGTCGGGCGGGGCGTAAGCTGCCGGTGGTCAGGGTGATCTGATCCTTGACCCAGCCATCTAGCGAGAGTCTCTTAAGGTGTCGGTCGAGACTTCGCTATTTTATCAGGAGATTATCGGGACAATGATCGTCGAATCAACATCCTACGGTTACCTCGTGATCCTCGTGGTCTGGGTATTTGCATTCGTTTCATGAGACTTTATCGTTATGGATAGGCTTGGGAATTTTGGTAGCTTACCATGGTTCTAGAATTACTCCAGGCAAAATACGGATTTCAAAAAACATTAATTTATAATAGCGTTTTTTATTGTTGATTTCATTTTAAAATGTTATTCTAAGATCCGACAAACGTTCCACCCGGAAGTAATTATGTAGATTTAAATGAAGCATGCATTGTCTTTTTTGTATGATTTAACTTGAATATTATAAAGCAAATGTAAATGAACCAAAATAAAGACAAAAATATTTATTAATATTTTTTCTAACTTTTTAGAAGCAAGTTAATTTATCATTTTTTTGATGTCTGAAATTTTGTCGGATTCTGTCGCTGGGTAATTATTTAATTGATAATATACAAATCCCAGTAATTAATTTAATAAAAAAAAAAAAAAAAAACATAATTAGATATATTGTATAGTAGTATAGTATATTGTGTAATGTAACAAGCTAATTATAATTATCATGTTATTCCTCGCCTTGTAATATGATCCCAGTTGGTCGAAATAAATGTTTTTTTTTTTTTTTATATCCGTTACACAGAAAAGATAAGCTATTATAAATTATTTCCAAAATTGTTTTTTTTTCCATACAAGTTGTCAGTTCATTGACTGGACTAAATAGAGTCGTCATATGTTAAAATGAAATTTTCGAAATCAAAGTCAAAGTCTACAATATTTTTTAGCCTATATTGTGTTCTGGTGGCTGGGCAAAGGCCTCCCCCCCTACACTTCCAACTATCCCGACTCATTGCCAATTCTGGCCAGTCACTTTAATAGACTTCCAGTTCATCCCGCCATCTCCTCTTTGGCCGACCACGGCGCCGTTGCCCATCGAGTGGCACTCTGTAGCTATTTTAGGCCACCTCTGTCGGTATACGGTAAACGTAACCAGCCCAGTCCCATTTGAGCCTAACAGTCTTAACTCCAACGTCGACGATGCCCGTTTTCGAGCGCAGAGTACTGTTTCAGATCCGATCTATCCTTTTCACTCCAAGTATGCTGCACTCCATGGACCTCTGGCAAATCTTCAGTTTTGTCTTTTGTAACTGGTTTGGGCACCGTAAGTTAGGATAGGCAGTAAACACACGTCAATGAGCCTCCGGTTGAGGGCCAATGGGAGATCACCCTTCATTAGCTCCTTCTTAGACCAATAGCTCTTCCAAACGTTTTGGATCCGCCTTTCGACTTTGATATCTTGTCTATGGTTGAAAGAGACTCATTGGTCCTAGATACGGATACTCGTTAACATAGTATATAGTCTGCCCATCTACCTCGACCCTAATTTTCGAGCTGTTAGTCATTAACGGAGTTTTGGACCGGTTCATTTTGAGTCCAACCTAAAAGCTTGCTGAGGAAAGGTCAATCATGGACCCTATGCTGTGGAAGAAAAAAGAACAATGTCGTCGGCAAAACGAAGATTCGCTAATCTTCTGTCGCCGACGACAATCCCCTTGGATTCCCATTAGACTAACAGGATCTGAAAGACTTGCTCTTGTGTGCTGGTAAATAGTTTGCGAGAAAGCGGGTCTCCTTGTTTGACGCCCCTTTCAATTCTAAACGACTAACCCGAAACCTGTAGTCTAATGTTGTCAGCGCTATTTTCGTATATTGTATTGATGAGGTTAATGATGTGGGTAATTTATATTTTGTTTATGAAGTGCTGTGATGACGGAAGAGTGTGTTATGCTGTCAAAAGCATTTGTGTAGCCAATGAATCCCAAATATAGAGGTTCTTGATATTTCAGGCATTGGAGACGATCGGTAGTTGAAAATCCAGGTCGAGATCCTGCCTGGTTCTGGGGGCTGACGCTTATATAATTGACCTGCAATACGACCTTTTATGACTTCGATAAAGTTTTGTACACGTTACCTATATTCTATTACCATGTCAATGTCATGATTTTTGTTGGTACATCGTTATATAAACATTATATTAGAGTGCAATCAATTTTATGACAAACAAATGGTCACAGTTCACAGGTAACGCGATATGTAGTACGTATGTGGGATACCTTCATTTGCCAGAATTTCAATTACCATAATTTCAGTTGCCATAATAGTCAAAGGCTATAATTTTGTTTACCAGAAATTCATGTGTCATGACTATTATTTACCATAATTTTCATGAGACTGTATTGTTATTTTCCATAATATGTATCATATGGCATAATATCATTTACCATAAACTTTATAATCCAATAAAAGTCATATGCAATAAAATCATTTGCCATACCTTTCAAAAGCCATATTACATGTAAAATCACAAATTATTTTTGTGTGAGCGGCTACATTATGTATATATTTCTTCCCCTTATTTCCATGTTATAAGGTGAAAAAATGGCTTCATCTCTTTATATTTAGACTGTATATATACTTAATACATTTTGTATCTATAGTTGGATGTAAGTAAGGATAGGATTATAAATGCGCTTCTAGTCTGAATACAAAACAATTACTTATGAACATTCTGTACTTTACTGTCAAATTGATACAATCTTTTAGTGAAAATACATGTAACACAAATACACTTTAAGTTTTGTTTTTGAGTGTTTCAATCTTTTTCACTTGCTAACGGATTTGGACGTGGGTGATTATAATTTGATTTATTATTCATATTCTCGCCACCGTCGGTCGTATTCTACTCTAAGTCAGGTCAGTGTAGGTACGACGACGAGCGAAGCGAGGAGGAGTGTTAGGTAGAACTGCGTCCCTACAGAACCGAACATTCACAACATTGCAGAATTTTTTATGGCAAACGAATATTGTGACAAGTGAAATTATTGCATTTATCCCGAGGATGCGTTGTGTTTAGAGTGATAGAATTTGTCCCTTCAGCTGTTAACACGGCGAATCCTCTAACATATCAAGGGTCGGCAACGCCCATGTTACTCCTTTGGAGTGGCATGCGTCTATAGGCTGCGGTGTCCGCTTACCATCGCCGTACGCCTGTTTGCCACCGTCGTTGTATAAAATAAAATATGGCAAGTACAATGTATGGCATTTGAATGATTCTGGCATACAACATTATGGAAAATAATAATATTATGTGTGAAAATGAAAGGTTCTGGAATATAAAATTACCACAAATTAAATTCTTGCAAATTAAATTCTGGCAAATTAAATTATAATTTATGAAATTCTGGCAAACGATAGACTACCGATATATGTAAGTATATAATTTATCTAATTTTTCATCCTCTTTGATAATTGTGTTTTGTTGTGACAGGCTACCGACAACTTTTTCGTTACTTAAAATTAAGAAACATTCTAGTATTAAATTATGATTTAACACGGTTACCCGCATAATAAACAAAAAGGAATAAAGATCCATTTGTACTATCATTTTAATGATGAACGTGAACTGTAAAAATCGTTGTTTTTCCTAAAAATGTAGTCGACAAAAACATCGTAAGCATATTCTGCAAGTGCTCAACGGATCTTTTACATGTCAGGGCATACAAATACATTGGTAGAGATATAAATCATAGCAACAATTAAACAACAGACGAACACCGGCACACATTTGCCTAGAGGTGTAAGCAAAGAATCTCTGTTTATTACAATAAAACTGATCCTATAACAAAGGATGCTGGAGTATTCAATACTCCAGCACCAATAAGTATGGGATGGATAAGTTTTATATGGAATTATTATAATAACACTGCACCATTGATAATATTTTTGCTTTATTAAAGAAGCTAACAATTACTTATATTACTTATAGCTCTCAAGTTAACAATTACCGGCCGATATCGATTCTGAGCACCTTCTCGAAACTGTTCGAGTGCTTGATTTACCCGACCCTAGCCTGGCACGTGAAGGAGCAGGTTTCACCTCTACAGCATGGATTTGTAGCTCAAAGGTCTACAGCGACTAATCTCACGTGTTTCGTTAACGACCTATCAGTATCTGTGGATTCCAAAATACAGGTTGATGCTATCTACACGGATTTTAGTAGCGCTTTCGACAAAGTCGACCATAGAATACTGTTGGATAAGCTTCTACACAAATTTAGTATCTCTGGCGAAGTGCTGGCGTGGCTAAGCTCATATATTAGTGGCAGGAGACAGAGAGTGGTCAAAGATGGATTCACATCGAACTACTATCTAACAACCTCGGGAGTCCCACAGGGCTCACATCTGGGACCTTTACTTTTTGTAGTGTTCGTAAATGATATCACTGACGTCATAATTTATAGTAATTGCTTACTCTACGCCGATGACTTGAAACTTTACAGAGAGATTAAGTGTGCGGGAGATGCTGAACTACTTCAGAGGGATTTAAATAACGTTACCCGGTGGTGTGTTGTCAATAATATGGTCCATAACGCCGCTAAATGCCAGCATATAAAGTTCACTCGCAAGAGGAACATTATCACGAGTAGGTACGCAATCGGGAACGTCGAGCTGGAGGAAGTGAACACTATCAGGGACTTGGGAGTCATTCTGGATAGTAAGCTGAGGTGCCGGTTAATGTACAGCCATAATAATGCACGGCCAAAATAATGTACAGCCCAATAATCCGCGTCCATACTGTACATGGATTATCAGGCTGTACATTATTGGGCCGTGCATTATCACCCTGAGCAAACTTGGTCCGGGGCAATAATTGGAAGCCAATTTTGTACGAGCTGATAATGTATCTACGGCCCAATAATGTACAGCCTGATAATCCATGTACATTGGGACGGTCATCTGTGCGGACTAATAATCTCCAACAGGTCGACGCCACCCCGCTGCGCGGGGTGTCTATTTCTGGTCTGAGGGACACAAGTGAACCCTAACCTAACCAACCTAAGACAGAGTTTGCTTATGACAAGCTATTTTGGTCCACCCTGATAATGCACGACCCAATAATCCGCGTCCACAAAAAGTGGACGCGGATTATCAGGCTGTACATTATTGGGCCGTGCATTATCACCCTGAGCAAACTTGGTCCGGGGCAATAATTGGAAGCCACTTTTGTCCCGGCTGATAATGCACGACCCAATAATCCGAGTCCACAAAAAGTGGACGCGGATTATCAGGCTGTACATTATTGGGCCGTGCATTATTGGCTCCCGTAAGCTGAACTTTATCAGTCATGAAGACAGTGTTGTACAGGGCAGCCTTAAAATGTTAGGGTTCGTAAAAAGAGTAGCACGTAACTTCAAGCGCATTAAGACTCTTGTGACACTTTACAACACCTTTGTACGCTCACGCCTAGTAGCGAGTACTGTAGTCAGGTCTGGAGCCCTTCGTACCAGGTACATATCGATCATTTGGAAAGAGTCCAACGCTCATACACTCGATTCATGGCCTTTAAGGATCGTACAGGTGAGGTCGGGAAACGTAGCAACTATGAACGTAGACTGACACATTTTAAAATGTGTACCCTCCAGGTGAGAAGGGACTACTTGGATCTTGCTCTGCTAGACAAACTTATAAAGGGAGGCATCCATGACGGTCACCTGCTTGGGAGCTTGAATTTTGTTGTCCCGAACACCCATGTCAGGACCTCGCGCAACACTACATTTTCGCCTAAATTGGCTAAGTCGAACTTGGGGAAATTTTCCGTTATGAATAGACTTCAGTCGCGGTGTAACTGGTATCAGAAGATATACGACCTGGATGTCTATTTCGAGAGTGCCACCATATGGAAATGTAAAATACTACAGCCATAGTACCTATGTTGCTTGCTGTTTAATGTTAATGTTTTTGTTTCTTACATTTTTACTACGCAATCTTATTATAGATTTTAGTGTAATTTGTGACACAGTACAGTAAAAGTCAAAATTGAATACATTTAATCTATTAGAATAATATTACTGCCCTGCTTGCTCAATTTGAATGCTGTTGCACACCTGTTATTGAGATACAGGCAGGACTTGGTTCTTCTATTCATCTCTCTGTGTAAATGTATAAGCCTTGTATTTTGTTGGTGTGTCCAATAAATAAATAAATAAGCTCATACATTAATTCAATTCGCTCTCTCGGTGTAATTAAAACTAATTTTGTTAGTACAAAATAAGAAGCCCATAACCATAAAAAAAGACCGGGTTGCACTCCGGGAGTGCCGGCAGAAGTAAAAACTTGAATATTTTGACATTTCGAATCGACGAATAGGTACCGTATCAACAGAAGTAAATTATTTCACTTGCAAATTAGCGCGTGAGAACTTATTGTGTGTCGGCCGAATGGGTAAGCGCCGCATCGCCACTACGGCATCGGCAAATTAAAATAAGAACCAAAACAGTGAAAATCTTGATATTTTTATCACACTCACTCTTTTCGTATTTAGCTAACTTTGATAAGTTACTGACAAAATTATCAATAATGTATGACCGCCATATCACTGCACCTTGCTTATATAAGGTTGAAAAACGTGAACATAACATAATTTCAAACTTATGAGAACTGAGAACACTTTAAAAACAAGTCTAAAATGTAAAGTTTTATACAGAAGACTTAAGCTCTCATCTCAGCATGATGTTTCAAACCATACACGGAGCTCGCGAGGAATCCAAAAGATTTTAACCACGCATTCCTTGGGTCGTTAGGAGTAAAAAAAATATGAACCCAAGTAAACTCAGCATTTTATATTTGTTTTTTTTTTTATAAAATGTGGATGACAACTATTGCTTCCCTATGAAACTTATCCTTTTGAATAAAATGTTTCCGATATTTTTTCCAATTCACTTTTTTTTTTCCTTCCATTTCCCTGTCACTTTGATGTCTATTCTATCTCTATATCTAGTCTATTGACGTAGCGACGCTAAACTTAACAACATAGGTGGCAACGTCGCGATCAAAAGAGCTTAATACATTTAGTAATCACAATAAATAGTTTACATTCCAGCCAATTCCTCCTCAGACATTTATCCCCTTATTCGTAAATCTAAATAAAATGTGCTTTTTCCTTCCATTTCTGACTAACACAAATGTCAAAGTGACAGAAAAGACAAACTAGTTTTAACGCCATTTTAATATAGGCTTGTAGAACCTTTATGAATACGGTCGTTAGAAGTTACGAGTAAAATTAGACAATTGAAGAAGACATTTTACATATATAATTTTTGATATAGTCACTATTGTTTTAGTTTATTTTGTTTAGTAACCGTATCGTGTTTTTGTATATTATATTTATTAAATATGTGATATATACTTTGACTTTGTCTTGGAAAATTATAATTTTAACATATGGCGACTTCATAGATTCTAGAACCACAGCACGCTACCTAAATTCCAAAGTATGGATTATGGCCATGTCTAAAACTATCTTGTCCAGTCGATTATACAAGGCAAATTTAAGAACCGAGAGTTCCGTTATTTAATTTTTATTATAGTCAAGATATTTATAATGTATTCATATAATTATATATTTTGTATATTTATTTATTACCTAGATCATTAAAATAAAATAAAAAAACAGAATCAACCAAGTGCCAAAACACCTAGGAGTGTATAGGACAACTGTTGAAAAGCCTTAGTTAGTTCGTGTTCGTTGCATGATTTTATGCACATACGATGGTAGCGTAGTGAAGGGAAACGTGAAAATACAAACGGAATTGTGAAAAATACTAACGGTATTATGTGAACAGTAAAATCTTGCGATTATGCTCTGCAAAGCGAGAGGACGCTTTAAAATGGACTCATATTGCAGGTAGTTTTGATTTTATTTTACGCTCCCCGTAGCAGCGAAGTTTAGTAGCCTAGTTATACGTGGAAAATACATTTCTGATATGCTGTCTATTATGATAACCAATTGATATAGTTTCACACCTATGAATAATTCTCAGATATTGATCGATAAACAACTAGGTATACCTACTGTTGTGCACATTAGTTTGGCATTTGTAGGTTTTCTCCCTTACTAGGTATGTTTCATACGTCTACATGTATGAACCTATTTTATCCTCAATTTGAAAGAACTTCTCAATAGGTATCACAACAATCTAATTAATCTAGATTACTTAGTGTAGCGCCCAGTGTCTAGGCGCTCCGCGACCAATACTTTCCTTACTTTCAATTATTTTGCCTTTGTTCTATCGTTCATCACATTTTGGTCTAACGTCTACCCTATCTAGTCGTACAACGAATCATAATAATGCAAAATCAATCGATATTAATAAAGGTTGAAGGGCTCCCTGTTTTAGATGACCTATGATTATTGTGATTTATTATCAAGGGCGGGTAAGGCAGTCTCTAAATTAAATTAAATATCACTCGAGTCAGTAGATATCGTCGAGATATACAATAATAGTGACCTGCATAATTTCTAAGCGATAGGTATCTAAATATTACACAAAAGTACCTGGGAGACCAAGCTTTGCTCGAAATCATGAGTGTTTTCCCGAAAAAAAAATTTTTTCCCGACGATGGAACCGAGCTAGATCGATTCGAAATCGTTATATTACAAAAAAAAATAATATAGACATATTGCTCGTTTAATAGGATACAATTATCTATCTATCCATATTTATTAGGTCGCAAACTTGGATTGTGAAAATGAAGATTAACGATCAAAGAACCGTTCATTGTAGGTCTCATAATTTTACCTTAATTGAAGCAAGAAAAGGAACTCTAAACTCTTCAAAATTCGGTGATGTTGACTAGAAATCCTCTGTGAGTAAGTTACAATTCATACAAACTGTCGCTCCTCTCATGAGCATGCACAAGTAATCTGGTCGCATTTCGAATCCTTAAAATATGGTCGTTTATTCGTACTTTGAGCTCAAATATTTTGGGACTGAAACTTGGATGTTTTTGCTATAAATAGACCAAATAAGCCTTGCTTGGTCCTTGATTAGGAATTCGTACAAACTGTCGCTCCTCTCATGAGCATGCACAAGTAATCTGGTCGCATTTCGAATCCTTCAAATATGGTAGTTTATTCGTACTTTGAGCTCAAATATTTTGGGACTGAAACTTGGATGTTTTTGCTATAAATAGACCAAATAAGCCTTGCTTGGTCCTTGATTAGGAATTCGTACAAACTGTCGCTCCTCTCATGAGCATGCACAAGTAATCTGGTCGCATTTCGAATCCTTCAAATATGGTCGTTTATTCGTACTTTGAGCTCAAATATTTTGGGACTGAAAATTGGATGTTTTTGCTATAAATAGACCAAATAAGCCTTGCTTGGTCCTCGATTAGGATGATTTGTATTTTTTTAAGATATTAAAAACAAAACAACGGTAATTAAGAATGCGATATCATGGCAAGTACGAATTGAAATATAGCGTCCTTCTCTAGCCTGCTGTACGAGTGAGATAACAGTGTAACCAAAAAATGCCCGTGTAAGGGCTCACTAGTCATATTAGCAACCGTGGGAGCCAACACTAGCACGCGTCATTCGCTCCCTAACTTCAACCAACAGCGTGCCCCTGATTAGGTTCCATGGAAAAACTTACATTCTCTAACAGAACTTTATTGGATAGAGTTCAGCTGTTCTGCTTACATAACTAAATGTGACATGACTATCTTATTATTTTTGGGGCTCCATCCTAAAAAGGAAAATAAGGGATGTATTATAGGATCACTTCGTTCGTGTCAAAGGGGACTCGGGCACAACCGGGAATATCGGTAGGAGGATGATGATGATTCCTTAGTTCGTCTGCCATTGGAGAGTTCCACCTTCTGGCTGATTAGTAATGGACTTCCATTGCTTGAATGAAATACGCCATGCAAGATTTTATAACATTGTTACATTTGTTACTACTTCAGTCGTTACTTAGTTACAGGTGAAGTTAATAAACTAGAATGGCGACCACATATACTTAGATAATATTTAAAAAATCTGGACTCAAAGGTACTCCTTATTTAAAACAAAAGTTGTCAACGAAAAAAGTAAAGGCGGCCGGATAATGCGAGTTTGCACACTATAAAAACACACTTGGCTTAAGTTTTAATCCTCACAAAGTGAAAACGTGTAAACTTACGTAACGTTGTCACGTTTCTCGATTTACGATCACGCAGCGCAAACTTTTTGCAATGAAGGAGCCGTGGAGGCGTCTGGAGGTGCGATAATGTGTCATTAGTTCAGTCTTATTCTCTACGATTATTTCCATTTAAAAATAGTACTACCCTGCGCTAAACAAGAGTTATTGGGAAATTTGTCTGAAATCAGGTTTCCTTACAAACGCAAGTCATCCTCCTAGCGTTATTTCCGGTTGTGCCCTAAACGAGCCCAGGGTCCGCTTTGACGCCTATTCCCAAGATTTGGCATGGGCACTTATTTTACGAAAGCGACTGCCATCTGACTCATTGGTACGAGCCAGGATTTGAACCCACGACCACCGCTTGACAGCCGCATGCCTGAACCACTAGGCTACCGTAGACGTAAGTAGTTAGTTTTATTTTAAATATGATATGAATTATACAAGTTTAAATAAAGGAATAATTGAAAAACTTAATGCTCCGAGCCGGATTCAAATAAAAATCAATCAATCAAACAATCAAACCAAAAAAAAAAAAAAAATTTTTTTTTTTTTTTTCAATTATTCCTTTATTTAAAAATGTATAATTTTGTTAGCAGCGTAACTGCTTAATACAAAATTAATGATATGAATTGTCATGCTCGTATAGTAAGTACCTCAATAAATAGTAAAGCAAGAAAAGGCCAACTGCTAAAGTATGGATGGAAATAGTATTTTAAGCAACTGTTGTATAAGTAGGGTCTTAAAGACGCCACGAGCTTTTTAAGACCAAGTTATACACCGTTGCATATAATACTTTTTCTACGACTACTTAAAAAAAATAGCATTTGACTTTTCATGCAGTAAGTTTTCCGTTAGTTCAATTACTACCTACTCACGCATTTTTTTCAGCGGTGCAGTTATTTTCAACTTCCTCCATTTTAAAAGGAACGTACGCATTTTTCTTCACTTCACAAACACGAATAAAATCTTAATAAGTTATTAATAACGAATAGTTATTATATTTCGTCTTTTAATTGTGAACTGGAACTTTGGTGGGAAATTAGATATATGACACCTCTTGTTTATGGTCTGTTGTGTTTTTAATTTCCTTGCACTTGCCATCCAAACCAAACTGAATCCGGATGCGAACCGATCGGATCGGTTTATATTTATAAATGATACCAATAATTGGTAAAATATATTAACACACAATACATGATCATTATTTTTATTTTAGTAAATAATATATGTTCTACAAATGTTTGATAGTAAATAAAAACTTTTTATTTCGAAAAATTTGCTTATGAAGTTGGTACCACTGTAATATAGCGGCCGATTAAAAAAAAGTTAGATGATTTGACATCGTGGTAAACAGTGCTTTTATGAAAAATGTATGAACCATAAAAGTACGCTAAACAGTGCGTTTATGGGCCATAGAGCATAGAGTTTTTCGACGACTTATTATCGGTGTCATTGTATTTGAGCTAAAGCCTATATAAATGACAGATAACGGTAGAGGAGTAGAAAAATACTGTTATTGCACCTGCCTTGTTAATATGCGATAGTGTTTCCTGAGCCATTTCGCTGATGGTATTCAGTGTGGGTACACAACCACATGAGTTGGGAATATAATTAAATTGACAAAATAGGTACCATTACGTTTATCGTTTCTAACCTTCACTGTGGCTCTGTGAGCTGTCGCATTTCCCAACCGATTCTCGTGAAATTTTGTGAGTAGGTTAGTTAATTATATAGTTTTTTTGTCGAAACACTTTTTTGAATTTATGCTGCCTGATACTGACACTGATATTCTAAATTCTAATGTCACTCCGCGGGTGTCCCGAGCGATATTAATTAGTTCAACCGGATAAGTACAATATAATAAATATATAAATATTACTAGCGGCCCGCGTGGCTTCGCCCGCGTGTTGCAAAGATCGTAGGCAAAACCGTGGGATACGATTCAGCCTGATGATGATGATGATGATAGCCTATAGATATGCAGAAAGTCCATTCTACACGTAGGTAAAAGAAATGTTGAAATCGGATAAGCGGTTCTAGAGATTACCCATTACATACAAACTTACATTTAAAAGCGACATTCTCAAAGACTTTTCCTCTTTATAATAATACTAGCGACCCGCCCCGGCTTTGCACGGGTACTATATTGTACATATAAAAACTCTTGAATCACTCTATATTTAAAAAAAAGCGGCCAAGTGCGTGTCGGACCACGCACAAAGAAAGGGTTCCGTGCCTATTAAAAAGGTCGTATTGTTACTGAAATCTTATGGCACTTACGTCCTTTTCTTTAAAGATGGCAGTTTTTTAGAAATATCTCAAAAACCTTTGAACCGATCTTGTTGAACACAATTTTCGCTGAAAGAATTTAATAAGCCCTAAGTAAATGAATATAAAATTGGTATGCATCGTTATGGGTACCTATTTATTTCTTATGATTTCCTTCCATTGAATTTTAAAGTACGTTTGTAAGGAGAGTCTAGCTTACTGCCGACTTTTGAAATTAACCCTATTCTATGAAATTAAAGTAGCCAAGTTTAAATGAACTATTTAAACTTTGCTTAAGCGAAATTTGTTTCGTAATCGTTTCTTGTTTGCTAATTAGGACATCAGAAACTTTCGAGCTACACACTCGTAGACTTCGTGTAGCTATTTCGTAACTAATCTAGTTGCTTATGTGCTTTCAAATATTCGAAAACATATGAGCAATACTTTCATAACGATTAGGAAAATTACGAGATATTTTAACACAAACTTCATCGTTATCATAATTACCAATATACACATAGAATAACACGATTTCATTCAGATGCCTTAATACGAAAAGGCATATAGAAATATGCATATATTCAATTGGATATAGCACACGCTCAATATTTTTAGGTTATTATTATGTTATCTACCTGAAATGTTTGTTTGACCACTTGTATTTATCAGATAGCAATGCAATATTATGATACCATCAACTTGGTCTGATGATGGAGACAGAAGGTGGTCATAGCCATAGCAACTTCTCAAAGTGCGCGCCTTGAAATAAAACCGATCAGGTGACATTGTTGTCAATCCATGTGCATTCCATTAAAGAGTTCTATCATCTACTTTCAGGCTTCATTATGAGAACAATTTCATGGAACCAAAGTAATATTTAATCATTTTATCGGAATTATAGGTACATACTTGTACAGTTTCAAATCAATACGACTAGAAAGAAGAAACTCGAAGTGCAAAATTTGATAACGTTGTTACTTACTAACTTAATGTCATGTAACTAAGTATTTAAGTAACAATGATATAGAACAATACCTTTGCTGGCTGGGAAGTTAGTTAACTAACTTAATTTTGGATTGAATGGAGTTATTAATTGTTCTAGTTGAAACAATAGACCAATGTAGTGCTTACACAGGCCGATTCCGTAAATACCAATAGGTACCCAACGGGATACGTCCAGCCTAGACACAATAATTAGAAGCCCATACAGGCATACAAGCCACCCTATGTATCCGCCTCTCTCGGATATAGCCAAAGACTGAATAGATTAATTAAAGTGCAGGTAAGATCAATTCCGAAAATGATAGTACTCGTATCGTATTGACAGTTCCACTGCTAGGAACTGCCTACGCCGTAATGGTTTCCCGCTATATACGAGGAAAACCACGGGACCGGCGTAGCAATTCTTGGTAGTGAACGTAGTGTTTACAGCAAGCTTCAACTGACTGTGATTTTCATCTTAATTGCTATTGGTACACATACACATTAGGCTTCAATTTTAGCGATTGCCCTGAATTTTTAAATTTGATTTTTACTTTCCTTATGTGTTGATATACCTACGTGTACCTACCTACAAACAGCAATTAAACATAAATGTACAGGTTTGAGCTTTTTCATACACGCCTTTACGAGCCGCGTTAAGCAACGTTGTACGCGTTGCCCGTCCATAAAGAGCTATAAGTATTTAAATCGGTAAATAATATGATTAATGTTAAACAACTGCCAATAAAATAACTATTTCCGCCAAAACCTTGTAATTGATAAAAGCAAAACGATTACATAAGTAAAATCGTACAAAGGGATGTCGTACGGACAACTTCCCAGAGAGATTTAAGTGTTATTATGCTACATACATTTAATTAACCTTACCCTCCACGGATTACACATTAAGTTGGACGTGTGTACTCGCATGCGGTTGAGGTGATCATAAGCTGGTTTCCACGTCATTACACATCCTAATCACTTGTTCTGTAGGGAATACAATTAAACAGCTTATTGAGCATTTGCGATTGAATTATTGAATGAAATAGACATGTATTTAGATACCTAAGCTCCCCTATACACAATCTCCTCTCTGGCTGGCAACTATACTTTCGGGTAATCAAAAGGGAACAAAAGAAAAAAAAAACTGTAATCGAGGGACGCCGCCATCGAAATCGACGAGGACTATATTGTCAATTATAAGCTTATACTAAAACATGCATGACAATTATAAACTTTACGCATACAAATCATTTAAGCACATCCTATCTTGGTCGAATACCTACTTGAACCGAGAGCGCATTCCACAGCCGAACAACCTCTAAAGTAAACGAGCTGTGCATAATCAAGAGCGTAGACAGGATTCATTGTGAGTTCCAAGAACTACAGTGATATTCCAGATTAAGTTATTTGTATAAGTTTTAGATTAAGTACTTATGTACTTTATCTCGATGTGATTTTGCGCTGGATATCTCTTTTCGATGCGGTGTAATAAATACGTAAGTAATATAAAATGAAAAATCTGTCGGTATATTTTTGATTTTATAGTACCTTTAGTTACCGACATATGTAGCTGTGGCGTATGTTTTCTTCTATCTACTCATGTACACGTATTCGACAATTTGTCGTCGAGAATAAGATTGTATTTGCTGGTGCTCCAAAAACAAAGGCATATCTCAGTAATCAGCAATCAGCAGAGTCTGCGACTTTGCCAATATAGGTAGATATTTTTTGGCGATTCGCCAGTAAGGCTATCAACTAATTACTTCCCAGGTAGGTATGCTTAAAACTCTTAGAGAATCTTAATTGAGTTTCCGATAAAATCGACACTTCCACTTAATTTTTGAATGACGATCGTTTTTGGGTGTTAAAATGTTTTTATATGGTAATTTCAACCTATATACCTTTTTATATATTGAGTTTGAATGTCTCCGCTTATTTGTGCTCAAGCCTTCCCCAGTGTATTTTCCCCTGTTTTCTAATTTACGACTACCGAAATATTTTTACGCTTCAACGCTTAAAAAACGAAACGAGAGTTTCATTCGAATGGCAAGGTTCGTAGATATGCCTAGCAACTATACTGAAAAATAAAATGCCTCTCACAACAGAATTCCAATTAACATTTCGTTACAGTTACTGCTTATTCGTAGTTGGCGACTATCCCATGCCCGATCGTTGAAAACAAATATTTAAGTTTGTTTTAACAATTTAAATATTTTCCCCGTATAAAAAGGCAGGCACAATCAAGTGCCTCCATTTTACAACTAACACTTCCATTTTAGTTTATTCAATTTATACACATATGAGATCGTTGCCCTCACACATTAATACAGGATTTATAGGAAAATGTACAGGTTATACTATTGGAAAATGTTATTCAGCTCATTTCGGTGTGTCAAAACCTGTGGATATATTATAAGTGATGAATATGTGTGTTTTAAAAGACGATACTTAATAGGATTAATAAGTTACTAGGTACGTCATTTCATATCTGGATTCAAATGGGCAGCTATTAAATCATATGCGAGTACTTAAATACGCAAGCATTTGAAAGCTAATAGCTTAGTTCAATAACTTTGAGTTAGGTAACTGACGATGCATCAGTTAGGTTCTCCGATAATCTCTATTCTTGTAATTATTTTCTCTATTGTCATTTGAACGTTTTTGACGGGTTTCAATCATTGAACCATCTTTATTCGCATCAGTAAACGCAGTTCCAAGTGTGCACGGGAAGCACTCTATAAAATTAGAATATATTTTATGTAGCAAAATAGAAGCCTATCTATCGTATGGAATAAAAAGTCTTTAAAAATGTATATAATTTTCTGCTTTGTGGTGAGGTTCGTTTTGACGAGGGAATCGGTAAAACGGTTATTCCCGCGCTAACTAACCTGATTGGGTAGCCATTTGACGGCGGCGCTCAAACCTCATTGTGTGTAGGTTGTGATTGAGTTACACGTACGTATACTACAATTTACATCATCGTCCACATTCTTCATTAAGTATTAATATTCTGACATTGACATTGTACCATTTTAACATTAAGTATTTAATTTAAGCCTTATTATTAGTATTTTGTTTTCATTTAGAATTGGATTTCGGTTGACTATTGTTTTTTATTGTTGATCTTTTTGTGAATCCGCATGGAATATATTTTAATTTTATTAAATGGCATGAAAATTTTCAAAATGAAATATACTAATTTAATCTAATCTAATCAGTATCCCAAAACTTAATAAACTTATATTAAAATAAATGGAAAAGTTTATGAGATTGATATTTTCTTCCTTCCTGATTTTTCGGTAAGGTGGCGGAGTAGTATAGGATATCAGTACGAGTAGGTATGCTATCAGCTGTCAGCGTCAAATGTCGACTCATTGTCAGTAACGATTCTACAGCGCCTAATTTAATGTAGTCTGTCGCGAAACGTGCGGAAGCTGGGCGGTACGTATGCGGTACTGCAAGCGCACCGCCCCGCCACAGTATAGAAGAATAATACAGTAGTTAATCAGAGGCGGTTTAGGAGCGTCCGTTACCTACTTTCGCTCGATGCGCAGGGCTGTGTCACGTTTGTGGCTTGGCATACCTATAACACTAATTTTTATTTTAAGTATACAAAGTATTTCTGTTACAGTTTAATGGACAATATTGTATACACAAAGTTATAATATTATAGATAGTTAGGTACTCGTATGTGTTTTTAGTTTCCCACTTCATCGAATATTTTAATACCACTATACTACAATTCCCGCCAAACAACTTCAGCAAATGACCTTGCCTGCGCAGAGGCGAATTGTACGTGCGAGCTGCCCCCCCACTTCGTCCCGCATGTTCAAGTTGTTTGACGGGAACTATACTCGTATACCTAAAATATTTCGTATTAAGTATAATAGTTGCTAAACTGTAAACTGCACTAGGTTGGTAGGTGCTTAGTAAGCAAGCAAAACAATTCTTTGATATCGTGGCACTGGTGGCTCGCCGTCTTCATACCTACGAGGCGGCTTCCTTTGACGTAGCGAGTGAGAGCGAGCGAACACGGCAACGGCGCGGCCCCGATTGAAGCATTCTCCATCATTCCCGAAGGCTATGTGTGTGTGCGTACCGAACACGCGCGCATGTGTGCAGCCGTGCAATGTACCTTTGTTCGAAGTTTTTTTACTGTTCCTATACCACCACCCCCGCTTCCACGATACTTATTACTACAGCGCAAATGTGATACTAACAAATGTAAAGCCTGCTGTACACACTGGGCCAACGTTGGCGCGTGAGCAGGAGGCAGCTATGTAAACGAAAGAGATCGAGTTATTGCCCTCTCCCTCTAACGCATAGCTGCCTTCTGCTCACGCGCCAACGTTGGCCCAGTGTGTACAGCAGGCTTAAGCCAAAAATCTGGCAATCAAACCCGCTCCGTCAGGCAGGACAGGAATTCGCCTAAGTTAATTATTTCACCAGTATTTTTTTTGACGATTTGGATACCTTGAGAATGGTTATACTTACTGCTACATTTTAGTATCTGGGCGACCGAGCTCGGCTCGGGTTAAAATAAGAATAAAACATTTTTTCTCAGATATCATCAGACCTGGCTAGATCGACTAATCACCCCCGTAAATCCCCAGTTGCCAATTTCATGGAAATCTTTAGAGCCATTTTCGTGATAACAAATATACTAAGTACCTATATCATTGTCGCTTGCAGGAAAGAGGCCGGGGTTCCCGCTCTGGGTCATTTCTGGTGCAAATGTTAGCCCCATATCTGTTCAGCGCGGCAATGCGGCTAGCGTGATGGGCACCCTTGCACCTGGAGTGACGCGGGGCGGGTTATTTGATACTTAGTTTTAGTTTAGATTAGTAGTAAATTTTAGGTTTAGGTTTCTATTGTGTTGTAATATTTTGACTGTGATGTAATATTTAGGGGGTATAATATTAGAAGCATTGTACTTTTATCCGACTGCGGCAGAAGAAGCTTTATGTTTGGCGAGTATATACCAACTCAATTTCGATCTATACACTTAGTCTAATAGTGCATGTTGTTACTGGAGAGACCGACTCTTTAGAGATTGTCTCCCAGCAGTGTTAGGGTCCAGGAGACATACCTAATAATAACATACATAAAGATGGCGCTGGTATCCAAAAGTGATAGTATTTTCCCTTAGCAACATACACTAAAATAAATCACTAGGACATAAAGTATGTCGGTAGCATGAGTATAACGCGTTCGCGTTCGCGTCCGCTTATTGTATTTACTTTAAATGCAAGATAACAATCTCACGAGTGTTGTTCCAGCGTCGCGGCTGCCGAAGATAATTTTCCGAGATGGCGGTTTCGTGTGTATTTCCCCTGTGGCGCCTGTGGCACGCATCCGCGGGTGTTGCGTGGTGTACCAAGCATGCATTTGTAATAATAAAATGATCCTTTACATCATCACCTTCTTCATTATTTTGATATACCATAAAACATTGTTATTGTTTTTTTTTCAGGGTATAAACTAGCATCGTGCAAAATTTCATCCAAATCGGTTAAGCCGTTTTAGCCTGATTAAAAAAAAAATCAAAACTCAAAATTATTTATTTTCAACAACGTTTTTACATTAAGTGTTCGGTTCCCCCTTTAAAGTTAAAGACTTGTATTAGGAGGAAACGCTCTTTCATATAGGTGGTATTACGGTGGTAGTACTCCATGTTAAAAATAAGACTAAACATAGATTGTTTTCAGCTCACTACTAAATAACAGTTTTTGAAGTGAAAACTTCTTTAGCGGCGCTGAGCACTTTTTGGGATGGGGATTTTTATTTAAATACGCGACAGAGTTTTGTGACGCCAGATGTGAAGGAGGTAACTTTTTGCTGCTAGCCGATTCGACTTCATTCAAAACTGAACGCTATTCGTAAGAGTATAAAGCCGTTAAACACTTTTTGCAATAGCATATTCTGCAAATAAATTTGTAATTTTAACCAACGCGTCCTTCACCGTTTTGCTATTGAGAAAATTCGAATAGTTCGAATTTGGGCGTTATTCCTAAAGAGATAAAGCTTAGAAAAATATTTACCAACGGCAAAAACAAAGTGATATTTTGGTCGCCACCGCCTTCTGCTGTTCTTGCAAATTAGAATAGTTCGAATTTAGACGTTATTTCTAAAGAGATAAAGCTTTGAAAAATATTTGGCAATAGCAAAAATAAATTGGTATTGTGTTTGCCGCCGCCCATCGGCGCGCCGACGGGCGAGCCGGCGGCCCGTCGCACCCAACGCGCCCGCGGCCCGTCCGCCTAAATAATTGATAATTGTTTATAAATTTGCGTCAAATTCATTTTTAGGGTGACACCGTAAGATGTCACGTGACCTGATCGAAAAACTGTTACAATGTTATTGAGTTTTCACTTCTGCCGGCACTCCCGGAGTGCAACCCGGTCTTTTTTTTAATTATCTATCTATCTTATTACTATACTTAGATTGGACAGGTCTTCCGTTGTTATGTGAACTTAAATTTGTTTAATCTAAATGAATGAAATGATTGAATGAACGTGCAAATATAATTATACTAACTGACTAACTGTTAGTCATCAGTAATTCGATATCATCGTAATTTTGGCTTTTAAGCCAGTTAGAAATAAGTTTTTTACATTCTCTATAGGTTGTGCTGTGAATTTAAGTTTTTCTATTTATTTTATTATAAAGAAATTCAGATGCTACTCTAAATTGTCGTTTAGCAAAATCAGTCTTAGCTCTTGATAATTGCTTTATTACTTCATAGAGATTACGTTTTTGTATTATACTATGATCTCGTTTTAATTTTTATGAATTTTCAGAATACAATTTAGGATATACAACTTTCTTACTGTAAGAACATTAGAATCTCTGTAAACATCAATAGTGCTGTATCTTTTGTTTTGACCTAAAAGTACTTTAAGAATGGACCTTTGAGCACGCTCGTGAACCAAGAGTTTAGTTTTGTGAGTACCCCCCCATGCAGGCAGATAGTAAAGAACGATGGATTGAACTAGGGTTTTATCATCATCATCATCATCATATCAGCCGACAGACGTCCACTGCTGGACATAGGCCTCCCCCAAAGAGTGCCAAAGTGACAGGTCCTGCGCCACCCACATCCAGTGGACTCCAGCAACCTTTACCAGGTCATCAGTCCACTTGGCCTACCCACGCCGCGCCTTCCGGTACGTGGTCTCCACTCGAGAACCTCAATAGGGATAGGGTTCAAGGGTTTTATAGATATAGATTAATAGTTCCTTATCGGTGATATGCCTCAAGTATTTAAATAGCCATATGAGTTTCCGTATTCTTTTAGATTTGTTGGTTCCAAGAATCCAAGAAAATATTTGATCTATGTGGACACCAACATATCTAGTGGACGGAACATTTTTGAGGTCAGAGCAAGTACAGTTAGTTATTTGTCAAATGTAACATACATCTAAATATCCAAATATTACAATTTTCGTATTTATAATATGAGTAGGATTTTTGCGATTTACATTGCTCTGTATGTAATAGAAATTATCAATTAGTTTCGTGGATAAGCAAAAGTGCTAAGCTAATACAGCGAAAATGTAAATAATTGCTAAAGGGAGAATTTTGCTACCAAAAAGTCAAATTCTAAGTACGCGCCGAACCGCTACGTCTTTTGAGAAATATCGGGCACTGTCTTATTGCTCCAAGCTTCTTCGAGGTATCACTGTTTACCGCGATATGTTGGTATATACTCGTAAAATAATATATCATTATGTAAATGTCTGTCTACAATTGCACAAAACGGAAGAAGCAAAAAGGATAATAATCTAGGTAAGCAGTCATTCATTCGTTACTGTTTTCTATGACAATGAGAGACATATTTGTGCTACCACTCGTATAGATTTTCTCGAGTAAGATCGATGAAAATAAATACATTTAGAGTATGAAACAAATAGTTAACGACATAATCAAAGTCCTTCTTTATTTATTTTCCATTTATTACGTCATTTCAAAATAGGGGGCGGCGGGTCTGACCATTGGATGACGGTAGTAATTTTATTAGGTGGGAACCCATTCAAGGTATTACAATTAAAAATAATTGGATTATTACTAAAATTTACTTTAAGATTTTTCCGGTAATTTCTGAGCAGAGTTGTGACTGCAAATACAAAATACGTATTTTATATTTTGTACTTAAATACTTTTCTTTTTCAAGTATTTTGTATTTTATTTGAAATACTTTTCGAAATGTATTTTATTATATTTGTGAAATACAAAATACTTTTTTACTGCTAAGTTTCGAAAGTACTCCTTTACCACTCAAATTTTCAAGTGAATGGGTCATTGATTCGGCAAATGGCCACTAGAGGCGCTGCAACTTTGAAAGTCTATGTGCAAAATGACAGTTAAAACAAAATTAACGTTATTATCTGTGAAACATGATGTTACGCTTCGCTTTTTAACGAGAATGACTTCGATTTTGTGTCGATTACTTTTTGAAAGTATTTTATTTGAATAAAGTATTTTGAAAACACCTATTTTGTATTTTGTATTTAAATACAAAAAGCAAAAGTATTTTGTATTTTGCATTTGAAATATCATATTAGAACAGTATTTTCATTTTGTATTTAAATACTTTTTTAAAAGTATTTTGTACATCTCTGTTTCTGAGAGTATTTTTAAGAACGAGATTTATATGTACGAGGGCTGCCTTTTAAGTTGTGTCGTTTGGAAAAACTAAAGACAATTTAAGTGTTAAATGGTATTTATTGTTTTTCAAAGTAATCACCGTGATATGTAATACACTTTTTCATTCGATCGAACCAGTTTTCGAAACACTTATTCCAGTCCGAAGTCGGGGTCTCCAAAATGGCCGTTTCGTATGCCTCAACCGCTTCTTCAGGCGTCTGGTACCGTTGACCACGAAGTCGTTGCTTGATTTTTGGAAAAGTAAAAAAATCGTTAGGGCTTAAGTCTGGACTGTACGGCGGGTGTTCCAGAATTTCGACGTTTTGCTCTTTTAAAAACGCAATAGTTTGCCGGGCGGTGTGCGAGCTCGCATTATCGTGGTGCAGTCTTATACGACGTCTTGGGTTATTTTTTCGAAACTCGCCGATGACTTCTGGTAAACAGACAGTGGTATACCAGTCAGCATTAACCGTTTTACGATCCTCGAGCACGATGGTGGCAACGTGGCCACTTTTCGCCACAAACGTGGCGACCATTTTTTTCGAAGTGCTCCGTGAGCGTATTACTTTGGTCGGTTTTGGCTCATCTCGGAACACCCAAACAGTCGACTGCTGTTTAGAATCGGGATCGTAGGCATATATCCAAGATTCGTCACCACTGATAATGTCGTAAACATGTTTCGAGTTTCCTCGGTTGAATTGCCGCAGAGTTTTGCGACACCATCGAACGCGAGCCGTTTTTTGGTCTTCACTGAGTAAATATGGTATCCAGCGTGAGATCAACTTTTTTACGCCTAAGTGATCATGCAAAATACTGTGAACACTGGTCCCTGAAATACTTAAGGAAGCTTCTATCTCACGGTATGTCGCATGGCGATCTTCGATGATCAGTTGCCGTACAGCATCAATGTTCTCCTGGGTTACGGCTGTTTTTGGTCGACCTTCACGATGTCTATCACCAAGACTAGAGCAACCACGTTGAAATTCTAAATACCAGCGTTCCACAGTCCGAAGGCATCGTGCTTTATCATTGAAAACCGTAGTCAACTCTTCGAAGCACTGAAGTCGCGTTAAGCCCCTTTTGAAGTTGTAAAAAATTATCGCACGTAAATTTTCCTTCGAAATTTCCATTTTCACAACTGACTTGTCAACTTTGAACGAACGCTGTACTAAAACGGTTGGGCCGATTTCGAGTCATTCTTTTGTTTTCGAATTCTAAATTCAAATATTTTAACGTGACACTAGTTCTTTTTTATGCAATCACGGGAGGTTTGCAAACGACAGAACTTAAAAGGCAGCCCTCGTATCTCTGTGTCACACTCTAGATTGACGTATAACTGTAAAGAGTCACAGAGGAATTTCCAATAAAAGCTATTAATAAGAATAACGCAGGGACTTCAAATAGCTTTGCACGCGGGGAATCAAATCCTGGCAATCGGCGTTGTTGCTACTACACATAGTTAGTTATGAAGGGGTTCTGCCTTTTCTCCGAATTTGTTGTGTCCGAATTTCAACTGCCAACCAACTTTTCGCCGATGATTGACTTTTACAACTAACTAATGTAAATTTTTTGTATGACAACGTTTCATTTGGTAGAATTATTGTAAAGTCGATTATTATAATGACTTTAAATTTTTGGCATACCTATCATTTGGCAAATCTTTCAGTTGGACAAACAACTATTAACCGAATAACGTTTCGTCAGTGCAACAGTTCCCTTTACTTACAATAGCCAACTTTTCACTTCAAAGAACAAGACAGCATAACATAGTCAGACTTTTATTTAACGTGTATATAAGTTACAAGGGTTTTAATTTAATTCAATTTTAATTATAGGGTTAGCTTGTGGCCCTTAGAACGGAAATAGGCACCCCGCGTAGCGGGGTGACTTTGGCACGCTGGCAGTTAGGTTAGATTTAGGTTGATCATCATCATATCAGCTGAAAGACGTCCACTGCTGGACATAGGCCTCCCCCAAAGAGTGCCAAAGTGACCGGTCCTGCGCCACCCGCATCCAGCGGATTCCCGCAACCTTTATCAGTCTACCTTGTGGGGGCCTACCCACGCCGCGCCTGTCGGTACGTGGTCGCCACTCGAAAACCTTTCCGCCCCAACGGCCATCGGTTCCACGTGCTATGTTCCCCGCCCACTGCCACTTAAGGTTTAGGTAAGGTTAAAATAATTAGCGGGTATTTGTTTAAAAAAAACACATTCATACATACTATCAACCAAGCAACAGTCCTAAACTAATAAAGTAAACACTTATCTCCAATGATGCGATTCATTCAGGTACCTTCATTGTCATAAAAATTGTCATAAGAACAAGTGAGCGGTTGCGCTTACCCACTTTATAAATATATGTTACATAGTTACTAAATGAAACCTTACTAAATAAAACCCAAACCAAATGGATAAGCGTTATACTACGAAATGTATGTTAGTCAAACTGAACCATTCTGCTACTCCAAAGGTGGCATTTTGAAAAGTGACTTTATAAAAAAAGTCCAAGCATACAGTTGGTAACCGTGAGGTTGGGAAATAAAACTAAACCTTTTGATAAGTTGACACATGATCATTCGGCGAAATTAAATTATGCGAAAAGTCGGTTGCGAACTGATAATCGGCAATACAATTTTCGGCGACAAATTAGAGAACCCGTAAACTAAGAGTATGCTGCAAGTAGTCGTACAAATAATAGTTGCCAATATACCTTTCGTTTTTATTTGAACCTCGCTACTGTAACAATAGATACATTATTCGAGTTAAGTATTTATTAAACATAGCCTTTTCATTTCGAAGCGTGAGTGGCACGTGTGGTCTTAAGATACGATTCGTTACAGAAAAATAATTCGCACTATATTTATCTATAATTGATACACAGACGAAATCCTCGAAGCGTTTTCCAGGTTGTAACTACCTATACATCAAGTGAGTGTAGTAGATGATATATAATTTAAGCAAATGATTTTTGGGGGTATACCAACTATTTGAGTTACTTTTTGGATAGATATTGAATAAGTATGAAGAATAATTTATTTCACACGGTGAGAATGTAAAAGTATACCTTATAGCGTTAGGACTGTGTAAATGGGCGTAAGACCTAAGAGTTGTTTCTATTTAAACGCATGCTTAGCTTACTAACTCGTTGGCCCGCAGACTTTTACTTTAAAACTATTCACAATGCATAAGTAAGAAATCAGAGTTGGGCAAATTTTTATTTGAATAAGAATAAGAATAAAAACAGAATTTTTATTCTTATTCAAATTGATTTGAATAAGAATAATTCTTGCGCCCGTTATTTAGAATAACATGAAGGTGAATAAATCATGCTACTTTTATTTTAAATAAGAATAAAATACGGACTAATTATTCCACAAATGGGGTTATTCTAACTAACATTTTATTTAAATAAAACGTTATTCAAATAAAGTTAATTTGTTGGTATCGTCGGTAAAATTTTGTGAGTTGATTTACAGACAATGGATTTTATGATAAGTTTGGGTTTACTTGGTTTGTTTTGACGAGTTATATACAATACATTATACTTGGTGACGATGGTCTGATGATGGAGTCAGGAGGTGGATAGTGGAACTCCTCAATGGCTACTTGTATATCCTTCGAGTTTGGACTCATTTGGTTTGTTTTGTCGAGTTCTATACATTATACTTGGTAATGATGGTCTGATGATGAAGTGAGGAGGTGGATAGAGGAACTCCTCAATGGTTACTTGTATACCCCTCGAGTTTGGGCTCATTCGGTTTGTTTTGTCTAGTTCTATACATTATACTTGGTGATGATGGTCTGATTATGGAATGAGGAGGTGGATAGAGGAACTCCTCAATGGCTACTTGTATACCCCTCGAGTTTGGGCTCATTCGGTTTGTTTTGTCTAGTTCTATACATTATACTTGGTGATGATGGTCTGATGATGGAATGAGGAGGTGGATAGAGGAACTCCTCAATGGCTACTTGTATACCCCTCGAGTTTGGGCTCATTCGGTTTGTTTTGTCGAGTTCTATACATTATACTCGGTGACGATGGTCTGATGATGGAGTCAGGACGTGGATAGAGGAACTCCTCAATGGCTACTTGTATATTCTTCGAGTTTGGGCTCATTCGGTTTGTTTTGTCTAGTTCTATACATTATACTTGGTGATGATGGTCTGATTATGGAATGAGGAGGTGGATAGAGGAACTCCTCAATGGCTACTTGTATACCCCTCGAGTTTGGGCTCATTCGGTTTGTTTTGTCTAGTTCTATACATTATACTTGGTGATGATGGTCTGATGATGGAATGAGGAGGTGGATAGAGGAACTCCTCAATGGCTACTTGTATACCCCTCGAGTTTGGGCTCATTCGGTTTGTTTTGTCGAGTTCTATACATTATACTCGGTGACGATGGTCTGATGATGGAGTCAGGACGTGGATAGAGGAACTCCTCAATGGCTACTTGTATATTCTTCGAGTTTGGGCTCATTCGGTTTGTTTTGTCTAGTTCTATACATTATACTTGGTGATGATGGTCTGATTATGGAATGAGGAGGTGGATAGAGGAACTCCTCAATGGCTACTTGTATACCCCTCGAGTTTGGGCTCATTCGGTTTGTTTTGTCTAGTTCTATACATTATACTTGGTGATGATGGTCTGATGATGGAATGAGGAGGTGGATAGAGGAACTCCTCAATGGCTACTTGTATACCCCTCGAGTTTGGGCTCATTCGGTTTGTTTTGTCGAGTTCTATACATTATACTCGGTGACGATGGTCTGATGATGGAGTCAGGACGTGGATAGAGGAACTCCTCAATGGCTACTTGTATATTCTTCGAGTTTGGGCTCATTTGGTTTGTTTTGGCGAGTTCTATACATTATACTTGGTGATGATGGTATGATGATGGAGTGAGGAGGTAGATAGAGGAACTCCTCAATGGCTACTTGTATACCCCTTGAGTTTGGGCTCATTCGGTTTGTTTTGTCGAGTTCTATACATTATACTTGGTGATGATGGTCTGATGATGGAGTGAGGTGAAGGATAGAGGAACTCCTCAATGGCTACTTATTATATCCTTCGAGTTTGGGCTCATTTGGTTTGTTTTGGCGAGTTCTATACATTATACTTGGTGATGATGGTCTGATGATGGAGTGAGGAGATGGATAGAGGAACTCCTCAATGGCTACTTGTATACCCCACGAGTTTGGGCTCATTTGGTTTATTTTGACGAATTCTATACATTACACTTGGTGACGATGGTCTGATGATGGAGTCAGGAGGTGGATAGAGGAACTCCTCAATGGCTTCTTGTATACCCCTCGAGTTTGGGTTCATCCGTATTTATACTTAGGGCTCGCGGTCGTGTCCGTGTTTCGTGTACAAGTAGCCGTGCGCCCATTTTCGTGTTACACAGCAACGGTTTTATGGCCCGTTCGGCACGTGAAATTCGGCTACGTGTAATTAAGTCACGTGTACCCGTGTAGATCCGTGTCACGGATTCACGTACCTTAAGTACACGCGGATCCGGTCCGCCAGCGACGTTGAGTGAAGATAAGATGCAGTCTCTCAAAAGACGACGGATAAAAATATATCCTTAGTTCTTATTCGTAGCTCTTTATTCCGTTTCATTCTTTTATTTTTAAGAACATGGACTTTTAAATATTTAGTGAGTAGTAAATAAAAGGAAACCAACATTAAATATAATCAATAGGTAATACAGTAATTAAACGGGGGCTAAAATAACAGAAGTGTGTGTAGTGGTGACTAATGGATAATCACAACGAGTTAAAAATTCTAAACTGTCCCCTCCAGATTCGAAAAAAAAATCCCGCTTATTTGTAAAACAAAACGCGGTCACTTCTTTGAACTTCATGAACAAAACGGTGGTATACCAGGTAAAGCCGAAAGCTACTTAAGAGTATTGTTTGTTTAATTACGTCGTTCGCAAACCTTTCGCATCGTTATCTGCAATTCTGCACGTGCAACTCCACTTATCTTCAAAAATACCACCCCGGTAGGTAAATTACAATGAATGACTCAATAATTTTTAAACCTTGAGAGAACTCAAATTATTTAATAAAATATTTATATAGAGATGCAAAATAAAATGTCACCAAGTCTGCGGCTTTTGTTTTTTACTTTCATAGAAGAATATTTTTAGGTGTAGTGTAATTAAACTCTATATAGCGACAAGACATTTAACGAAAAACTTTTTTTACCTTGTTAAGCAGTCGAACAAAAATATGTCTTTATCTACTTTGTAATGAGCCGAAACCGATAAGAACTGCAGCTGTGTTCTTTTTTGTTTGTTTAGTCCATGCACGTGTTGTTTGCCTGGATTTACCGTCATCATACGTACCGAAGATTCGCAGAAATTTGCTCTTTTGTTTCTTTAGTAGGATTGCCTTGCGTGTTAACATTTTGGCTATGTTATATCCTTAGATAGTAAACTTGTATATTCATTTTTTTTTTATTCTACTCTTAATTTAACGATAACTGATTACTGATATTATAACGCTATACGTCGCAGTCTCTTAATTGTATAATAAATATAAGTATAACTAATGGCACTAGATAATTTTGCATCGTCGCTAGCTTGGATTAAAATCACAATAGCTGGTTATACAGAAAACAGAATAACGCCGTTAATTACTTAAATATCTAACCATTATAACTGAATCGACGCAAAAAATATAATTTAAACAAAAAACCACATAGAAAAAACCCGTTCGTCCCGTACTAAGTAATAATTAGTAATTCATTAATAGTCCTTATTTGTTTTAATTTTAACTCTAACTGGCGTGGCGGCGGCCCGGGTGTATCGTTCCGACCGGTGCAGACGAACGCAGGTACGGGTTACGTATCTTGGCGTGTCACGTGAATCCGGACGCGAACGCAGGTACGGGCTACGTACCGGTCGTGTTCGTGAAATTCGTGATCTTAGTACCACCGGGGTTAAGAACACGTAGGGTTCGGTCACGGTACGGGTCGGCGTGTATCACGGATATCCAGAGCCCTACATAAAATTTATACTGAGGTATGGAAATTAATCTTATATTAGATATTTTTTTTTACTACACAGGTTTTTGCATAGATTTGCATACATTTTACTTTATAATCTCAATTTAAATTAGTTATCTGAAATAATTAATACAAATTTTAAATGCTTCAGAGGTAGACTAATATTAAGTATTTATGCTGCGTCGACCTCAAATAAATAGTACACTATTAGTATAAGTTTTGTGAAAGTAAGCCGAAGGACATCGCTGCGCCCATCTGCGAATATAGTGATAAGCGCAGGTAAAGCAAGGGTTATTGTTTTACCTGCCGTCATTTATTATCTCTTTTGCTCTCTGTAGGTGTGAAAGAGATTATGAGTAAAGTTATTTATACAAGATCATCGTCACCAAGTGTACTTGTATAGAACTCGTAAAAAAAACATATAAACCTAAACTCAAGGGCTATACAAGAGCTATTGAGGAGTTCCACTATCCACCTTCTGACTCTGTCAAGACCAACAGACCATCCTCATTCCTCACCAAGTATAATGCAAAGAACTCATCAAAACAAACCAAACGAGACTAATCTCGAGGGCTATACAAGTAGCCATTAAGGAGTTCCATTAACCACCTCCTCACTCCATCATCAGACCATCATCACCAAGTATAATGCATAGAACACGTCAAAACAAACCAAATGAGCCCAAACTCGAGGGCTATACAAGTAGCCATTGAGGAGTTCCACTATCCACCTCCTCACTCCATCATCAGACCATCATCACCAAGTATGATGCATAGAACTCGTCAAAACAAACCAAATGAGCCCAAACTCGAGGGCTATACAATTAGCCATTGAGGAGTTCCACTATCCACCTCCTGACTCCATCATCAGACCATCGTCCGCAAGTATAATGTATAGAACTCGACAAAACAAACCGAATGAGCCCAAACTCGAGGGGTATACAAGTAGCCATTGAGGAGTTCCTCTATCCACCTCCTCACTCTATCATCAGACCATCATCACCAAGTATAATGTATAGAACTAGACAAAACAAACCGAATGAGCCCAAACTCGAGGGGTATACAAGTAACCATTGAGGAGTTCCTCTATCCACCTCCTCACTCCATCATCAGATCATCATCACCAAGTATAATGTATAGAACTCGACAAAACAAACCAAATGAGTCCAAACTCGAAGGATATACAAGTAGCCATTGAGGAGTTCCACTATCCACCTCCTGACTCCATCATCAGACCATCGTCACCAAGTATAATGTATAGAACTCGACAAAACAAAGCGAATGAGCCCAAACTCGAGGGGTATACAAGTAGCCATTGAGGAGTTCCACTATCCACCTCCTCACTCCATCATCAGACCATCATCACCAAGTATAATGCATAGAACTCGTCAAAACAAACCAAATGAGCCAAATCTCGAGGGCTATACAAGTAGCCATTAAGGAGTTCCACGATCCACAGACATATACAATAGGTATAAATTACACTACATTCAAAATTCTATACGTAGGTACTAGTGCCTCTATACCGATACCAAAATTACCAAATGCGTCGTGTTTATCCCCGAGTATCCGTCCGAACTACATTCATATATTATTCATGGTATATTAGTTAAAATAAAAAATCATGATTAGATTTATTTGAATAAGAATAAGTTAACTTTATTCAATTTTCTAACATAAGAATTATTCACGGCGAAATTATTTGAATAACTTTGACGGGAATAAAATCAACATGATTTTATTCATGCGTATTCTTATTCAAATAATGATTTTATTCTTGAGTGCCCAACTCTGGTAAGAATCTACAACTAGTCCTGAAACAAGAAGAAGCCTTTGCGCGAGCGCTACTTGCCCCCTTACCTATACAGGAATTTGACTATATTACTAGCTTTCAGTTGGTTGTCGTTAGCTGAGCGCCAGACGCGACAAGAATGCAGTAACATAGCACACATCTGCTTGAAGTGGGTACCTACCTACTAAATTACACGTTATCCACGTTAATCCCCTAACCTGATCCCCCAGGGGAATTAGCGGCAATTATTTTATATTCAACTAGGAAAAAATGATAATGTTCGGTTATGGCGCTTCGCCGGACGCTACCGCGTCACGCTCGCTTCGCTCGCTCGGCTCGCGCGCTGTAGGGTCGCAGTTCAACTAACAACCTAACCGTTTTTTTCCCCTGGGGGATCAGGCTAGGGGATTAACGTGGACAACAGCCTAAATCACTTCTGACAACTAGAGTTACCAACTTCACATTCCCGCAAGCCGATTGTGGCAACTGTAGTTGTCAAGCGAAGGGTGGGCGGCTTTATAAGGCTTTTATTTTATTATTACTTTAGCAATGGCTGCCTTAGGTCACTACGAAAGTTTTGAGTTACAAAAAAAGTATAAAAGTTATTCCATTTTTTTTAATTACAGTTTAATAAAGTACTCTCCTTTAGCATAGATATGCATCGATTCATCCGCCTTAACCATGATTTATAGAATACTAGCTGATGCCCGCGGCTTCGCCCGCGTGGTTATAGGAAAATGTAACATATTGAATTTTCCCGTGGGAATTAGATGTTTTCCCGCTGAAAAAAGTAGCCTATGTCACTCTCCAGCTTCTAAACTATCTTCATACAAAAAATCACATCAATACGACGCTCCGATGCGACCTGAAAGATGTTAGGATAGCAATAGCGGGCGATTAAATCTTCACGACCTCTTCTATTTGTTTATAAGTCACTTTTAGGTCTTCCTTAATATATTTTTTTCACAGCTAGGACGTTTTCTTCTGTAACTGAAGTCGCGGGCCGGCCACTTCTTTCATCATCAATTAAGGAGAAAATCCCTCGTTTAAATTGAGCAAACCATCTGAAAACTGTTGCACGCGATTTTGCATAGTCCCCAAACGCCGAAACTAATCGCTCTCTGCTCTCACATTCATTTAATCAGAATTTATAATCGTACAAAATCATCGCACGAAAATGTTCTCGCTTAAAATCCATAGTTGACGATAAAAGCCCGCGGAATTGAAACAAAAAATTTGATCAAATGGTTTTCTATGTTCGAATTACAAATAGTTTATCTTTAAAAAAGGTTCAATCTAGTTGCGTTCTTTTTATATATTTTGAGTATCTCAAAACTTTCCTAGTGGCCCACGTACCCTACCGGTTTCAACATATGATATCATTCTTTGTCAACTTAATGTTCACAGTAAGTTGCAAAGATCCCACAAATAACCAGTGTGAATATTCGAGCGTAGCTGGGTCATTGTCAGATTTAGGAGCGCGTTTTTTCGGTGGACATTGCCAAAGTTAAGGGCTTTAAAGCCTAATTTTTGGTTGAACTCTGAATCCGCATAAACGGCGTCGCCTCTTCTTTAATTCTATGCGATAAAAACATATTATATATAAACATAGGCCCTTAACTATTGCCCACCGAAAAGACAATTTTTGTTTCACTGACTGACAATGACCCAGCTATCAATAACAAAATGAAGTATTGAAGAATCCTAATTTATTTATTTTTCTTTTCGAGATCATGTGGAAGCGGTGTGCACTAAAGTTCGAAAGTTATTATTGTTGTTAAGATTTTCAATAAAAATATGTACCGTTGCAGACTCGCGCCTAATCAAAGAAGTTTACTTTGCGTTAACTCACTGCATCTCTTGCTGGGATGGCTTGGCTAAAACTACATTACTAACACCTCCATCCTTAAGGTTTCTACTTTTCGCCCCTTTAAATTTTTCACTAATCTTCTTTATAAATCAGAACTGAAATCCCTTACAACACTGATTATGCCAGTAAAAGGCGATTTTTCGTTTTTGTTAATTCGTCTCGTAGGCTTATGTGCCTACATGTCGTCCTACATAAGTAATGCAGGCACCTACTTATTTAAACAGTTTTTTTTCCCTAAGCATTTTACTATGGAGTTACATTTTGTTCTGGGTCAATTCTCACAATTTCAATATAATTTACTTTAAAAACAAAGTTTTAACCGACTTCAATTTAGTACTCCGCCAAGCCACGATAACATTTCCACATTTATTTTCCAATTTACCACATGAACGGATTTCCGAGAGCAAATGCGTTGATTATTAGAGAAAAAAAACCAAATCGCTGTATGTGGGCGTTAATATTTGAGGACTTCCGTCGATTCCACTAAGGATCACCTTTGGCATTTCATTAGTTGCTATTTCAACGGAATCTTATCAGAAGCTGTGATATACTTTTGTACTTTTAAGTACATAATTGAGGAATTCCATAAGTCATCTGTGTCTTCATCATCAATTCCACTCCACCAAATTTATGATACTAGAAAATACGAAAATCACTATACGTGTGCCTAATATAATTGAGAAGTTCCTTCAATTCTTCATGTATCCCATCATCCAACTGAATTTTTGGAAAAATGGGACCCATCTGGAAGCATATACTCACAAACAAACAAAATATTACACGGTACGGCTCATCAATGACGGAGTTCTGAGGTAACAAACATTGAAAAAAAAAGAAAAAGATCGGATTGCACTCCGGGAGTGCCGGCAGAAGTGAAAACTCATTAACATTGTAACAGTTTTTCGATCAGGTCACGTGACATCTTACGGTGTCACCCTAAAAATGAATTTGGCGCAAATTTATAAACAATCATCAATTATTTAGGCGCACGGGCCGCGGGCGCGTTGGGTGCGTCGGCCCGGCTCGCCCGCCGCCGTCGGCGCCAAGAACAGAGGACTGCGGCGGCGAACAAAATACCAATTTGTTTTTGCCATTGCCAAATATTTTTCAAAGCTTTATCTCTTTAGGAATAACGTCCAAATTCGAACTATTCGAATTTGCAAGAAAAGCGGACGGCGGTGGCGAACAAAATACCATTTTGTTCTTGCAGTTGCCAAATATTTTTCAAAGCTTTATCTCTTTAGGAATAACGTCCAAATTCAAACTATTCGAATTTGCTCAATAGCAAAACGGTGAAGGACGCGTGGACAAAATTACAAATTCATTTGCAGAATATGCTTCTGCAAAAAGTGTTTAACGGCTTTATACTCTTACGAATAGCGTTCAGTTTTGAATGAAGTCGAATCGGCTAGCAGCAAAATATAAAAGTTTGTGACCTCCTTCACATCTGACGTCACAAAAATCTGTCGCGTATTTAGCAATTTTTCTCCATCCCTAAAAGTGCTCAGCGCCGCTAAAGAAGTTTTCACTTCAAAAATACAACCGAATTCAGAACCTCCTCCTTTTTTTTGAAGTCGGTTAAAAATACGTACAAAGTTAGAAATTGTATTAATACTGGGGAATAGTGTATAATATTTTTCATCCCGGAAATCATACCTTAAGAATGTCAATCAGGGTCGAGGATCTTCAGAGAGGGCAATTAACCATTGTCGAGAAAGTGTCGAGATAAAAAATGACAAGAAATATTGTAGGGTTTGTGTAGGTACGTGACTGGCTGAAGGGTTTAGAAAAGTCGCGGGAACTGCGCAAGTGCATGACACTGGAAAGCTGCCAGCAACCTGCGGTCTTTTAGACTAGCATTATTGAATCGGTATTGGTTTGGAATTAGTCGCGGTAACTCGTTGAACAATCACAATAACATAAAAAAAAATAACGATATATCCAAATGTGGGAACGCGACCATACAAATACAAATACTTTATTAGTAACACCAAGTTATGTACATGCCAGGTTTTTTACATGTTACGCATACTTATTTAATTCGTTAGTACATTATGCATCATTAAATTCATTTCGTCATTAAGTATCTATTTATTTATTACATTTTAAACTAGGTACGATATGGGTATTTTTATAATTCACTGTGTAAGCTCCTAAAACTCGTCTATGGAATAAAAAGTATGGTCGAGAAGCCACTTACGCAATCTCTCTAATCTCAACTTAATAATACGACTAACGTCAGCAGTTGCGTCGCTTGCCAGAGATAGCCAGCGCTAATTAGCGACAACTGCGGTCATCGCAGTGTTTGCTGTGTAAACAATAACAAAAGAACAGGGGTTTTGCCTCGCCAGGTCAGGAATGCACTATCGTAAATATAAAAAAACGTAACTGGAAGTGCCATGTTGACCAACTTTAAAACAAACAGGGTGGTGCTGAAAAAGCTGCAACCATTGATATCACAATAATCTGTTTATTTTTTTCATTTTTCATTTTTACTCGGTGATGTTATATGGTACAGTCATTCAATCGATGCTAAGCCAGTGTTCTTACTCCAAAAACGTGCGCTTTGATTGCTGGCTGGAGTCAAACACAGGCATCCATGTAAGGAATTATTTCAAACCTACCACATCATGACGCACTACTCCCTAATCTTCCTATACATGTTTGAGGGACTAATGTTTGTGAGAACCAATCTACAAAAATTTAAACAGGTTGAAGTACCAGGAAAACAGTTCCGATCCACTGGCAGGCTAAGAACAGTACCCGATTAGTTTATAATTTGCAAATTTTCTAGTTTTTAATAGTTGTTTATTTATATTCCTTATTAAGACTTTATTATTAGGAGCAGGAGCAGGAGCTACGGTAGCCTAGTGGTTCAGGCATGCGGCTGTCAAGCGGCGGTCATGGGTTCGAATCCCGGCTTTGTACGGATTGTTTTCTGAACTTATGTACGGAATATTTACCGTTAGCTTTTCGGTGAAGGAAAACATCCTGATAAAACCAGTAAGGTAACCAATAAGGTCTAGTTTTCCCTCTGGGTTGGAAGGTCAGATGGCATTCGCTTTAGTAAATAAAACTAGTGCCTTAGCCAAATCTTGGGGGTTAGGTGTCAAAGCGGACCCCAGGCTCCTTTCGGGGCACAACCGGGAATAACTTCCCTTACTAACTATTTTTTAGACTTTATCTTTAATCAATTTGCAATATATGTCCATAATAATATTAATAATACCTATTGTACCTGTGACATTTCGATCCAGCGAGGAAACGCTGCCAGCATCTTGGGGACAATGCCGAGAGGACCCAATTTTTTAAATATTTTTTAGTTTTATTGTTAATATTTATCTTAGTTTTAGTCTTTGCATTCAAATGTGTCATCAGTTTTAATGTAAATACAAAGTGGCAGTTTTATTTATTGACATTATACATTATACTGAGATGGTGCTAAAAGTTAACTTATAATGTAGATTTATTTTATGAAATAAAGAAATCTGAATCTAAATCTATGTTAGTGTTCATTTAGACACTACCAATCGACATTTGCTCATTAAATACAATCCCATCTAGTGGCAAATAGTTAGACTGTTATTTTAATTATTTGGCTTGCTTGAGGGTGGTCTGCGTTTAGTCTGTGCGGGTATTTCCTAACAGTTGCATTATAACTACCCACTTATTTACTGAGACGTCACGTCGAAGTTTTTAAAGGCGTTGGCCCCGTGTCGGGGCGCTGACCTTACAAATTCATAAGGTTTAACTGTTCCGTTTGGTACTTGGTGAATCTAGGAGTTTTTGAATTTTTGCTTCGGCAACTAATTTCGACCATGCTAAATACCGCGCCATAGTATCTCGAGGTAATTTTCCAGCCAAGTAGCTAGATCGTATATGACGGTAATTTTCCAGCCAATTTCCCTACGCATGTCACACTGGTGGGATTTTTCTGCTACAGCGACGGTGGCAAACAGTCTTAAGGCGCGCCTGATGGTAAGCGGACACCATCGCCTATGGACGGTTACGACACCAGAAGAATCACAGTCGCACTGCCGAGCCTTTATTGATTTGAGTATTCGTTGTGTTGACAGACTTTAGAGATAAATGCCAGTCCTCGGGAGCTCTGGCGACTTTACTCAAACCATCTGTATTGGAAAGCAGTGTACGTTAAAATCTGAATGCATGGAAAGTTTCTAGGAATGACAGCTCCCGCCGCCATATTTCACGTTGCACAGTGGTACAAGAACCCTCATTGTTTGAGATATTACGGCGAAAACCGTTAGTCTAGACCAATACAAAGCAACGACTAAAACTCCCGATTGTCAAACGCTATCAGTTTTTGATATTTTTCTTTTTTTAATTTGGGAAAAATTCACCCCGATATTCACTAAAACTATTTATTTATTTATTGTATGGCATACTATTTCTCTACTTAATTAAATGTTTATGATGTTAGATTTAAGGTAAACAACTGCATCCGTCGAGAGAGTCTTTAAGTCAGCCGAATTCCCGCTAAATTTGGCGATGGGACACTCAAAGATGGTATGGTGTACCGTCTGATCTGGACAGCCACACTGGCATTCCGCTGACTCGCACCATCCCCATCTGCACCAAAGAGATGCGCAATTTCCGACCCCTGTCCTGATCCGGTTTAGTAGGCACCAGACCCGTCGAGGTTCCTCAAAACCCACAGGCCGGGCCCCAACATCAAGCTCAAACAGGTCCCCAGAAACTGACCTGGCTTCCCATTCTTTAATCCACGAAGAGAGAGAGTTTTCAGTTGACACTGGATCGTGGAACTTTAATGCGGGGGGTTTTCGGGACTTGAGTCTGAGGGTCTTTAGTGTGTCGAGGTCCTGGTGTATAGGCAAGCATATGTTTGCGCGGATCTTTGCGATTTCTCCGTGTAGGCACTTTTCCCTTCGGAAGTTTGGCGGTAGGATGTGGCTGAGCGCCGGTAGCCAAAATGTAGGAGTTGGTTTTAGGCACCCGGTAATAAGGCGCATCGTGTGGTTTAACTGGACGTCGACCTCGGAGGTATGAGCGCTGTTCAGCCATACCGCTGAGCAGTATTCAGCAGCAGAGTAGACCAGGGAGAGTGCGGACTAAAACTATAAATACGCTGGAAACAAAAGAAAAACACAGAAAAAAATTCTTGGCAAAATATTTTAAGCTATCAAAATAGCGTCTAATGGAGTAATCAACATGGTCTAACATAATTTATTTAGAAATCATAACCCATATAATAGCAATTTTGTTTTTTTTTTCTCCTATATGCCATACAATTTTCAATAAATAATTCCATGGACTATTGGAGTAAAGGCATTTTTAATTTTATTGATAGGTTTGTCACAAAATATGAAAAAGGAACCCTATTTAATTCAATGCGTTAAACCATTCAAAAATTAAACCAATCAATGTAGTAAAAAAAATACTTTTTTTATTACATAAATAAAAATATACTTACATAAATAATAGGGGACAGGCAGTTGAAACGCCGAAACGATTTTCTTGGAAACAAGTCATTTTCATATTCGGGTGGATTGATGTAGATTAGCAACCAAAAGGAAGCAGCAACTGGCTGATATCGTACCAAAAATATATATGTTAAAATTACATCAAAATCAATAGTATCTGAATAAGGTGCCAAATGTAATACCAAACTTGGCATCTATTCAGATACCACTGCTATTAGTGACTATAAGAACTTGACCTATTTTTTACATCAATGTTTTTATAGGGGTTTGTAATTACTCTAAACGAGGAACAACATTCTAACGGAATTAGAGGACTTGTATTAATATTACGAGCGACAATAGGCAGCAATACTTTCGTTAAACGAACTGCGTTCAATAAGCTAAAATAATAAGTACTCGTTTCATTTTAACAAGTACCTAATCGTGGAAAATTCTAGTACCTTCGGCCATTATCGGGTAGCTATTCACCACTTTGTAGATTTATACGGTAACCAGCTTTTGCCCGCTTCATCCGCGTAGATCTTGCGTGCGTACCTACGTCGATGACGCCTTGTGTCGATGCGTTAATCGCCTTATAGGATAATGGACCCGATTCTACGTGCACATGGCTTAACTAGCCTAAAACTAAATTGTCTAATTTTTAGACATAATTTAGGCGGCAGATTAAAAACGACATATTTAGAATAGCATTTAGGCAGCTCAGTAAGTTGTATCGACCGCCTGAAATAAGAAACGTCAGATTCAAATTAGCGCTGTCATTTGATTATGATAGCTGCTCATAGAATAGCAAAGTGTTTTAGCGACACCTAAATAAAATTAGGAAGTTTAGAGGCCACTGTAGAATCGGGTCCAGTAGCTATTTAAGTATTTTAAGCGTAGGCAATACAAATTGATGAACTAAAAAGCAACTTCTGATCAACAACTACTTCAACTATTTTAAGCTAACCTTACCTACATTTCTGCTTGTAGTTGGGTTCTGTATACTGACTAATTAATGGCTGACTTTAGATATATATAATATAATCAATATATAATCAATTTTAATATCGGCTAATCAAAAATTTTATTTGTGTTTTATGAAATTTTGCTGATCTATCAATATATTTTATGATATAGATTTCCACGTCACCACATGAACTGCAATTTCGCACTTGCTTTTGGCAGAGGCCGAACTTCACATAGGGCCAAAGGGCGTTCCTTTGTTCGAAGCGTCTGATCGGAGTGCGCTCTCTACGCGAGCCCAAGGGCCGAAGCCCGAAAGGATAAACCCTATAACTCCTTGTATTATCCTCTTTACCAATAAAAACAGTCGAGTGCAATGTCGGATTTTTCACTCTCACTTTCCATTCCCATTAAAAACTCATGAGATGTTTACACGCGGCCTCGAGATCAAGCAACTGCAAGAAACGACACTGGACAAAGGCGTCGTATATTTTGGCCTCAAAACGTTACCGGTCGAAAGGTCTGCTGGTCTATTACGTAACGCATTGTGCGTCAGGCAGATCTAAATATCAATTTTTACGTAGGAAAATGACAGTTGAATTGTCCTCACGCTCGTTCGAAATGTTACGTAAACACTCTGTTCTACGTCACGCTAAGCCGCGTCATACATCTTAGAATACAAAAGCTATAATCAAGTATCCTAGTCCAAAGCTATACAAGATTAAAAGTGCTCACACATAGAAGAATTAAATTGTTAAAGGAAACTTTATACATTTTTGTTTTTTTGTTTTTTGTACTAAAAACTAAGAAACAAGTTGTTAAAAAGTAAGGTATTGTTTGAACTATGTAAACTTAAGTATTACCTGGTCACTATCTTTTTTTTGGAATATCATGTTTTATTTGCAGTCGGCACCTACTCTTTCGTGATTGTATACAAAGTGTAACAAAAATAAAGCAAAACGGTGAAAAAAATCGCGACAAAAAAAATAATCTTATAATATTGTTTTCTTATCAGAACATGATACTTGTTATGCCCTTAAACGGTTACCTAATTTTTTTGCGTTATTCTTGTTACACGTTGTATAATATGTCCCGACTGCAGATCTGCCGCATCCTGGGAAGCCAGTCCTGTCTGGCCTATCCCACTGTCATTTTGGCGCGAAACGATTTTATCTATGGTCACCTCCTGTAGAGGTCTATCTAGGGCTCGCACACAATGACGTTCCATATATACGTTCCGTTGTACGTAGTAACAACATAATTTCATTGATCGCACATCATTATACGAATTCCAATTTGACAACACTTTGTTAACATGACCAAAGAAGTAACTCTATTGCAAAATAAGAACTGTTTTGCAAAAATGTAATCTTGTTCCATGTATTTTTAGTAAATCTTACTTCCCCGCGGCTATCTTATTTTATTATTAGTATCATAAAAAATATACTTTCCGAAATGGATGATTATTTCGATAACAAAGAGAAACTATAACAATTATAATATAATTTTGGATGATCAGTTATATGGTCCGTCGCCAACCCTGCCCCAGTCTATGATTGTCTAATGCCAAAAAATTACAGCCGACGTCATCACTTAGGCAGTGGACTTTCTGTACTATTAATTATTCTGTGGTCCTATTAAAAACTGGGCAATATTGACTTGAGTAATAAAGTAATGATAACAAAGAATGCACTTCTAATTAAATAATATAAATTTAAGGACACATTATGTAATGCAGCAGGTATATACGTTTGCTTTATAGAGAATTAACGCAGTTTTTATTAGAGGTTTTTGTCTCTTTAGGAATATCGGGTGAATACAAATGTTCCCCTTTCCTGTTACCGTTTTACCTCATTTTAATGTAAGTATACTCTCAAAATGTAACAATAATTTTAAATATTCAGTTAATAGACAAGAAAGTTGTAAAAATGCAATCATACGAAACATTCTTCCTCTCCATAACCGTAATGGAGCGCGGAACCACCCCGTTAAAATGATTATTCACCTAATTGGTTCTAGTCGCGGGGGGTCCAAAAAGAGGTGGATAGAGAATATTTAAATTACGTAAATATTATATTCATTCAGAGGTTGTATGCAGACCACTTGTACCTACAGACTACAAACCATTTATATAGTTTTATCTAATCTTTAAATAATTTTATTGGTATATTAAAAACGACTTTGCATTTACTATGTAATTTTTAAGTAATACGAAGTAGAACCAGATACAGATTCAACAGCGAATTCAATTCAGGTACCTGCTTAAGTCAATATCAGGGTACAACCCTAAACAAATCGAACTTGCTCCATGGTATGCTCAACATGGCTTGTGTTTTGGGTACAAGACGATGATATTGATTGACAGATACGAATACTTAAATACATAGAAAACAAATCCCTGCGGGTGGCGCAGGACCGGTCATTGTGACCCTCTTTGGGGGAGGCCTATGTCCAGCAGTGGACGTCGTTTGGCTGGTATGAGAATGATTTGTATGCTCTTGCGTCCTTGTTTGTATTGCCCTTACTGGGATTTGAGCCCGTCAGCTTCGTAGGCCCTGCCTATCATCAGCTATCCATTAGGCTAAACTGGCCGTCGGTAATCTTCAAGGTTATGGGAAGTAAAATTTACATAGAAGGAAAAATTTCACAATATGTCAAAAGTTTAATAAATACCTACCTCAGAACATATTACTATGGTCTGTGGCACAGTTATAATTAGCTTTTAACTCGCCATGGGCACTGATTGCGCATAAAGCAAACACGACCGAGACCGGTCCTCGGATGGCTTTGAGGTCTGAGCTACTATAAGCTAATAGCTTTCCCATGCCTTACCTTACCCAGCACCTCCACCAGAATGTAGGGATCTAGAGTGGGGATGCGATTAAAAAAGTGTTCGATAATTACAGCGTCCTGCTGTGATGACCGCGATTTCACTAGTGAATCAATCATTTGTTCCCGTGTTGGAAGTATGTATAACGCTGGCCATCTTTATGAAGACTAGACTCTTTGTATTTTTAAATCAAGTAAGTCTGTCAGCGCTGCCAATCGGCTTTTGTATTGAATAGCGGTCATACAATGTTTTTAACATATATATTTCAACTAGCTTCTGCCCGCGACTCCGTCCGCGTGGAAATCGTTTATATCGCAGCTCCATACAAACTTCAACCCCCCATTTCATCCCCTTAGGGGGTGATTTCCAGGATGAAAACTATTCTATGTCCTTCCCCGGGATTCAAACTATCTCCATACCAAATTTCATCGCAATCGGTTCAGCGGTTTAAGCGTGAAGAGGTAACAGACAGACAGACAGACAGACAGACACACTTTCGCATTTATAATATTAGTATGGATATTTACATTATTCATTTAACTTATTAAGCACAGTTTTAAATTAAGTCCTAACATTATAGGCGCCTTGGTACTTTACTGTAAGCCTATAAATGTAATGTGTAAGAAATAAATGTAAGTTAACAATGTCTTATTTATAAATACATAATTAAAGCTAACTTAAACATAAATAAAAAAAACTAAATTGGCTATAACTAAAAATGAAATAAATAAATAAATAAATAAATTATTTCCACTGCGCCCGTGTTGCTTATATCTTTAAACTCTAATATTGTAGCTTGAGCGGAGCTAGCAGAGAGAAGTTCCTGCAAGCTTTAATTTAAGGAATTGTTAGTGACGACTCTTTGTAAAATAGTAATGTATTGCGATAACCAATCTGCTATTCAGCTTGCTACCAATCACACTCTACATAGAAGGAGCAAGCATAATTATCGAAATTAGATTTCATTACGTTAGAGATCTGATATGGTTGATAGAATTAAATTGTAAACATCCCTACGGATGAGATGATAGTTGACGTGTTCACCAAGCCACTGGGCTGTGTCAAGCACGATATGTTTACTCGTCAGCGTTGGAGTGGCTTGAAGCCATGATGCCCGCGTTATGAGAGGGTGTTGGAGTATAACGCTGGCCAACTTTATGAAGACTAGACTCTTTCTATTTTTGAATCAAGTAGAGTCTGTCAGCGCTGTCTCTGTCAATCGACTTTTGTATTGAACAGATGACATACAATGATTTTAACATAATATATTTCAATATTTACATTATTTTCACTACGCCCGTGTTGCTTATTTCTTTAAACTCTAATATCCCTACGGTGACAGAGAGTTAGGTTAGCATTAGCACTAGACTGTAAAGGAAGTAGAAGAATTACTTACATTTATGGTATGTTTGACAGTTCTCTAGGGGATGACACCTGCTGGCGTTCAATTTAGCGTTTACCGGTCAAGAAAGTGTTGTTAATGCAGCCCGTCTTTATTCTTCTCTAGGTTGGAAGGTCCGATGGTAGTCGTTTCCGCAATAACTAGTACATGTACCAACTCTTGGGCTATAACTTCGAGGCCCGTAGCATACTAGTAACATTAAAATAAAAAGTTAAATATTTGTGGACAATCTTACACAACACCTAGTCCCAAACTAAGCAAAGCTTGTGCAATGGGTATTAGACGAGGATAAACATACTTAGGTAGATATATAAATACGTAAATACTTATGCGTTTACCGGTCAAGAAAGTGTTGTTAATGCAGCCCGTCTTTATTCTTCTCTAGGTTGGAAGGTCCGATGGTAGTCGTTTCCGCAATAACTAGTACATGTACCAACTCTTGGGCTATAACTTCGAGGCCCGTAGCATACTAGTAACATTAAAATAAAAAGTTAAATATTTGTGGACAATCTTACACAACACCTAGTCCCAAACTAAGCAAAGCTTGTGCAATGGGTATTAGACGAGGATAAACATACTTAGGTAGATATATAAATACGTAAATACTTATGCGTTTACCGGTCAAGAAAGTGTTGTTAATGCAGCCCGTCTTTATTCTTCTCTAGGTTGGAAGGTCCGATGGTAGTCGTTTCCGCAATAACTAGTACATGTACCAACTCTTGGGCTATAACTTCGAGGCCCGTAGCATACTAGTAACATTAAAATAAAAAGTTAAATATTTGTGGACAATCTTACACAACACCTAGTCCCAAACTAAGCAAAGCTTGTGCAATGGGTATTAGACGAGGATAAACATACTTAGGTAGATATATAAATACGTAAATACATAATGTTCGTGCTCATCACCCAAATAAGTGCCCTTACCGGGATTCGAACCCAGGACCTCTAGCTTCGTAGGTAAGGTCACTAAAAACTAGGCTAAACCGGTCGTCATTGTAGAGCTAAACAACGTGTTAGCCATCATTATCATCATCATCCTATATAAAATATATATATATATATTTGGGGACAATCTTACACAAATCGACTTAGTCCCAAACCAAGCAAAGCTTGTATTATGGGTACTAGACGACGATAAACATACTTATATAGATGAATAAATCATAGATATAGAAATACATAGATCACACAAATGCATGTACTTCGCGTGTCAGAATTCGGACTCCGAGTTGGCACTCCGACTTATATTCCGCGCGCGTCTGTTGTGGTAGCCGGTTGTCCGTGAATATTAAGAAAATACCTTATTGCAGAATCGATTTTCCGCGGACAACGGGGAATTCAGATCACTAATTCGCCCGTGTAACGTCAAAGTAGGTAGAAAAAAGTGACACGGTCGGTTTTCATACAGATTGAGGTGTCTAAGTTATCGAGTGTATATCTATATCTGTGGAATAATTACTTAAATACATAGAAAACAGCCATGACTCAGGAACAAATATTCGTGCTCATCACACAAATAAATGCCCTTACTGGGATTCGAACCCAGGACCTCTTGCTTCGTAGGCAGGGTCACTGCCAACTAGGCTAAAGCGGTCGTCGGTATATAAGTACATATATATTATACATTCCACTGCTGGGCCCAGGTCTCCTATCATTTTAGGACATATATAACGGGATATATGTCGTAATTGCGTACTGTCTGTCGAATTTTACGGAGGGGGGGTGAAGAAATTACACATGCAAAAGATTACTCACAAATGTAAAACTATCTGCTTATTTACATACGAACATTTTGAAAATTTAACATATTTCCATCTAGAGGCACACAAACATATCACACATGGAAAGACTTCGTAGAAACATGGTTTAAGAATACGTAAAATGCCAGTGTGATCGGCTAAACAGTTGGGCGAGGTTTGGGTCGTTAACTAAGCTAAGTCGATAATTCTATCTATATTTGCACAAACATATATATATACAATCTTTAGTATAAATTATTCTGAGCATCTTAAAAGGATCATCATATCAGCCGAAAGACGTCCACTGCTGGACATAGGCCTCCCCCAAAGAGTGCCAAAGTGACCGGTCCTGCGCCACCCGCATCCAGCGGGTGTTATAAAATAAAATCCATCCATCCATTGTTAAGTTATAAAATAAAATATGATGTTTTAGAGTTCCGAAGTCAACAAGGAACCCTTATAGTTTTGTCATGTCCGTCTGTCTGTCCGTCCGTCTGTCCATCTGCGGCTTTTCTCAGTGATCCTTACTGCTAGAAAGCTGTAATTCGGGGTATATAAATGAATCACGCCGACAAAATGGTAGAATGAAATATAGAAAAAAAAACGGTAGGTACTTCCTTTATACTTAATGTTTTAGCTTGTTCAAAAATATAAGCGTTTTCTTAAAACCATTTTTTGTTCGAGTCAAGAGTCCCCTCCCTCCTGCCGGCTACATAGCTACTACTGGGAATATGCAAAAAATCTTGGCAGTAGTACCTACATATAATTAAAACTATCACGGCTTACTAATCGTAACTAGTTACCGAGTAATAGGCGACCAATTTAATGTGTAGGTACTTGGAAAGGTCAACTTTCGTAAGAATTCGGTCGACGCAACCGCACCATTTAGTTGGCGCGCGCGTGTCGATGTTATAAAGACAGATAGGCAACTACTATAAATACTATAGTCCTAGCGGTACGCAAAATAATGCTGCAACAAGTGTTAAAAGCATGAAAATCAGAACGTCATCTTTTTTAGTATGGGAAAAAAAAATGTTCTGAAACCTATCGTGTGTGGTGTCTAATGAAAGGGCTTACAAAGCCGATTCTAAAAATATATCACATCATCATATTTCAGTCACTTCACTTGATTTAAATTAAAATTAAAATTATTTTCTAAACATACCAAGTTTGGGCTCCTCCAGATATGATACGGTTGAATCTTCTTCTCTTCCTGCTAAACCTTGTCCCATTTATTTGGGGTCGGCCTTCCTTGTCCGTAATTTCCATCTAGCACGGTCCTGTGCTACGTCTTTAGCTAAATGAGACTCTTTTAGGTCCTTTTCGACCGTCGTCAACCAAGTAGTAGGTGGTCTTCCACGTTTTCGATTCGTGGTAGGCAAGTCGAGGGCAAGCTTCACCAAGTGGTCATCTGGACGTCTTTGGATGTGGCCATACCACCTTAGGCGTTTCTCTTACGATACGTTACGATACGTTTCGTATGATACGGTTGAATCATTATTTGTAAAATATACCTAAAGTGATATGTAATAGCCTCATATCCAACCCCATGAAAGCAATTTTGAAAATATTTACATTTAGTATTTTTTATAATTTTTAAAAATTACAAGCAGTTAAATTCACAATTAGTTGAAACATGTATTAATAGTACAATTTTAGACACTGAGGATGATAAATACTAATACGAAAGTTTTCAATAATATTAATATTATTTATTAATATTAACATACTATTTTTTAAAATTATACAAAAATACTAAAAGTAACTGAGAGGCTACTCCAGTTATGTATGCTCTAAGCCTCTCATGAATGAGAGAATGGGCGGTAGGTCGCTGGCCGAGTGCGGGTTGGGGCCATATCGTCAGTAGCGTTAGGGCTTGTCCGGATCCTTTACTTCTGCTCACGACACATAAGCGACATAAGTTACTATTTGAGCCGGGAAAATAAACAAACCACACAAATTGTTCCTCACCGCCGCAGTTGACGTGTATATTTTCATAAACGTAATTGTAGACTCGTTGACAAAATCAACAAGAAAAATACGAGGAATCGGAGCGTAGTATTTTGGTGTGGCCTGATTATGACCGATGTCGGGGCGTAATGCCGATCGCAGGCACAGATAGCCGCCGGCCCTGTGGCCGACGGCTACGCGACATACGAACATCGAGCAAGCTACTTCGACTTACTAAGTAGGCTCGCCACACTCTGCATAGAAATTAGAAAGAACTCTCTCTATTAGAAATTAGAAAGAACCTGAGAAATATTTTAGGTTCAACTTATTTTCAACTAGGGACCCGCCCCGGCTTCGCACGGATACTATATTAAACTTAAACTATATTATACATATAAACCTTCCTCTTGAATCACTCTATCTATTAAAAAAAACCGCATCAAAACCTGTTGCGTAGTTTTAAAGATCTAAGCATACGTAGGGACAGACAGCGGGAAGCGACTTTGTTTTATACTATGTAGTGAAGAATCGTCCCGGCTGCATCCATCCGCATTTTACCTTCTGCGGTCAATCATTTAGTGAACGAATTTCGTATTTTGTCGATTGTTTTATTCCTTGTTATCAAATGTAGCTAACTAAAGTAGACAAATGTTAAAAATAAAAATAAAATAGTATGGAGAAGTGCAAACCTTATTAAAATTGGGTCACACCCCTAAATCTTATCAAATAAAAAAAACAAAACACGTTATTTTTTCACAATATAAGTGGTGCCTCATTTAAATTTCAACTTTTCGATTTTTAAGGACCACCGTAGCGCCTTTGTTCCTTGTTTGTAAATAAGTTAAGTAAGTAAAGGTTCTGTTTTACTTATTAGGTTGATATTTGTTACCTCAGAATCCGTCATTTCTGAATCGATTTGTGCTTTATTTTTTATTTGTATACTTTTTGTTTTTTATTGGTTCCATTGTTCCGAGATACTGGTATCAGTATTTTCTCAAGTATCTCATTCATATATTAAATCACGGAAACCCCTAATTTGGTTCTGTACGCACCTAATTTATTTTAGATTGATCCAGTCCATTTAATATATAAGGAGTGAATCTTCTGTACTAGCACTATTACTTGTACTGGTTCTAACCATACATTATGTTTTGGTGTCTTAATGAAAAGAAATTCGCAGAAACATAAGCAAATGCCTTTCAACAATTTAGTCGATTACCTACTACCGTACTCTGCTTCTACTGACCGCAGGGCTACTGCCTGCTAGACCCGCCTACCGAGTGCAGGAAGCCGTGATGACGGTTTACTAATATATAACCAAAAATGATTAGCAAATTATCGTTTGACAAAAAACGCTTCATCAAATAATAACTTGGCAAACGTGTTATTGTGCAAAAGTTTCATTTTACTAACTTTTACTTGACAAACACTCAATTAGCAATAAGTATAAGTACCTACATAACGTCAAATGTATTCAATAATAAAGTGTCAATTGTACATTTTTCATTACACCAAATAATATGTTTGGCTATTTTATACACTTACCAAAATATCACACACACAGTAACAGTACGTATAATATTGTAATAAGCGGTTCTGGCGCTTCGCCGGCTGCTGCCGAGGCACGCTCGCTTCGCTTGCTCGGCTTCGGTCGCAGTTCTACCTAACACTCCTCCTCGCTTCGCTCGTCGTCGTACACCGATTTGCCTTAACGTAGAATATATGAAAGTTGAGAATTTATAAGGGGTAGTATGTAAACGAGTGACTGTAAATTAAAGTCTTAAGTGTCAAAAATAATTAATTTACGTCATAGTATTACTAAGTGAGCGAATATTTGGAAAATGATTTTTTTATACTAAGCGGCATTTAATCTTAAATGAAGTGTTTCGAATACAAAAACACATTGAAAAATACTATAATGAGCAGAGGATTTTCCGCTCTTATATAGAAAAAAATAACCTCTAAGACGAAGCTCCCGCTTTCGTCTTCTAACCTATCCGCGAGCTATTTATAGTCGCTCACTTAGTAATGTAGTCGCACAGATAGAATTTTAATATCTGAAATGGATTGATCACAACCCACTTTTTGTAAGATTGTTCTGCATTTTATTATTAATCAAATTGGTCGTTAGTTTAGTTAATTTTTCGCTTACTCAAATTCATACCGCTCAAATTATTAAAACAGTATGTCCATCATCAGTTTTTTTTATTCGATCGTTTTATAATTCCCCAGTTATAAGTGGTATAAATTCTCAACTTTCACAAATTCTACTTATTGCATTTGACACCGTAAGTAGCCTAACCTAACCTAGTTTCCTAGCAGTAAGTAGTTCGTTTCTGTTGAAGTAAAATGACTTGCCTACTGCCTGTATCTAAAGTCGAATATGTAATAGCTGAGAATTTGACACATTTTATCAACAGTTCCTTTTAACAAAGGAAACACAGTAGGTATGTCAAATAATACATTAGTGCAAACATTTTTAGACCAATAGTAGATTTTACAGGTAACTTAGTTGCTACATTGTAATTTGTCCTAACGATCATTTATAAATTGTAAATTTCCCTGATGATTATTTGGTCAAATCAGTAATTTGAAGAAAGTTGAGTTGTTTTATTAATTGTCAAAACACAATTTTGCTAATCGTTGGTTGTTAAGTATGCGAAATGATTTTTGGTCAAACGACTGGACACCCGTGATGACGCAACATCTCTACTGCTTTTTTGTACTCTTTATTGTTAAACTCCAAAGGTTATTTTGAATACCAAACATTAATAAAGCAATCGATACCATATTACAGTCAACACTTGCCAAACAAGAAACATCGTGAGGAAGCCTGCACAACGTCTGTGAAGTAATTCAAAAGTGTATGAACCCGCACCCGCCAGCTTAGAAACTATACTGCAGCCTATGTTCAAAATCCTAACTAAACTAGATTTCGATGTACCTAGTTATATGCCTTTGTTCGTGGAGTAGTATCAGCTCTGGGCATCTATGGGCTCCAGAGCATATCTATCTACGTAGATACTATTGCGTCATGCAATAGCGACATCAGTATTAATTAAAGTCATGATAGTGATCGCTATTGCTACGAATCCTTGTCCGTACAATAATAGCAACATTATAGTAATTGTAGACCTTAATAGCGCGTGTGTCGATCATCATAATTAGTCAATATACATCCCACTGCAAGGACCAGCGGGCGTAACATGGTTGTGATTTTATCACACCCAACGATAGGTTATAAAATGGGGCCAGGCCAGCGCTCATGGGTGAGAGAATAGGCAGTAGTTCCCAAACTAACACAACAGGCACCAATTATCAACCTAATTGTAACTACCTTGATCATTCATCTCGTACTGAGCTCTGTCCGCAAAGTACGGCTGTTTCCGACTGTTCGCTAAAATCCAATTATATAAGAAGTTTGGCATTCCTCGTTCGGGATGACAGCTGTCGGCGCCATTTTTAACGTTAATCAGTTCCTCAATTTCAAGTTATGCAACTGGCTCCTAACCACGCCTTTAATGTCCCTACTTACTAAATTGAAACATAAACTTAATCTACTTAACCTAGTTTGATAATGTATGCAACTTTACATAAATAAAAACCTTAACTAACGACATTTTATTGAGAAACATAAGTAAAGCGCTATTTCCTTCAAAGTGCTCACTTAGTTAAAAGTTAATACTAAGAGCCTTTCAGATACTAACTCCATAATTAACTTTCTTAAGTTTGCACGTGCAATATTTAAAGCATTGAGTGTACATAAGTACCTACCGTGTATACGAAAACATTTTATAAAGTTACCAAGTAATTATAAATTAGTATAACAACCCTATCGTTAGTACCCCAGCTATTTAGGTTTTAGTGTTTGATTGATAATTTAGTTTAGTACCGACAATCGACCACCAGCGAGACAGACCCGACTGCAATTTTATTTACAGTACATATGGTGCTACTTTCCCGCACTAGTGCGGAAAGAGCACTTTCCGTGCATATGTCGAAACTTTAGAGCCATATGTACAGTAAAACGTTGTACGATACACGTGCGAATAGGTAATTCGCAACTCGTGTCGATTAAAAACACTCCCTTCGGTCGTGTTTTAATTTATGACCACTCGTTGGGAATCGGCACTTGTATCGTAAATAACTATTTTTTATGTGCAAACAATAATCTAGCCTGCTAAGTTTTAATGCAACGGAGGTACGCCTTTGAGAGTATAATAAACATCCTATTTGTTAACTATAACCAGCATAGCCATAATAGTAACTGGTTAAGTAGTAAACGCCACTAGTACCAGCTGTACCTGGTATTAATAGTCGGTCGGATTTTACTACTAGCACTGCAATTGAGTTTTATAAGCCTATTAAAGTTCTCGCTGCAGATTGCTCCACGGACGACATGAGTAATTGATTAAATTACAAAAAGAATACTTAATTTGCGATTATTGGCAATGTTATTTACTCAGACCAAGTAAAAAAGATTGACGGAGCCTAACGAACAACTAAGTGAAGGTCGGAGGTTATTTAGTGCTTCTTCTTAACAGTGTGTAAGTAGGTTTACTTACATTTTATAATTCTCACTACTTATAATAAATCGTTATTTTTGAAAAAAATAGCTACGTCTTATTTCTGACATTGTTTTCACAAAGGGTCTCAGGTTCCCATCAAACATTTGTATGGGTAGTTTCTTATTCTGGCTTCCGCTTAGAACATTTGACTTCCTCGATTTTTTATTTCTTTTTAAGAAATCTTCCGCTTGTCAGCTGTCAGTGACGTCAAAACAAAATTTATTCCAAGCATTCGTCAAAATGGCGGGATAAAGCCTTTCACAGACTGGCGCGGCCAGGGTGGCGGCTAACAGTAAATTTGTCAAGTTTACTATTGACCGCGTGTCACATTGTAAAAAAAACTACCTAGCTTCCGAGCTAAGTAAACTTGTTCTGTTCTGTTCTGTAAATACATTTTATTCGAGCAAAATGTGGCATTCGTGGGACTCTACTGATGACGAAGATAATGATGCGGCTTCTAGTAGCTTCCGCCAGCGGTTACCAAGAATTTTCCGGACCAGAATGAATACTGGGTTCCGAACCTCTGTTTATGAATTCAACGAAGGTTTTTTTTTTTGCAAAATTATTTAAGTTTTCACTTCTACCGGCACTCCCGGAGTGCACCCGGTCTTTTTTTTTTGTTGCTGTCTATACCTTACGGTGGGTACAGTCGCCATCAGATATATCGTAGCGGCCAAAGTGATCACAAATACCTTGCCGAGGCATTAGAGACGTGTTCAGATATTTGTGAGCACCTTGGCCGCTACGATATATCTGATGGCGACTGTACTTATATCTAGTACTATCAAGTACTATTTTATAATAATAGAGAAAAGGCAGTCTCGGGTGCCGGAACATAAATAAACTACACAATGATAGTTTTCTTCTTTTGAAAACTTTATAATTATAAAAGTCACGTACATAGACCATAATAAACAAACGTCAAAACCATGTCAAAACATCAATAGGTGTTTTTTTTAAATATGGACGTGACAGAGACTTGTTAAATCGAGATGTCATTTAGTTGTAATCGAGAATATCGTACAATTTTCTACCATGGAAGGCCACCATCGAGAAACACTTGTAAATTGTAACTTTATGTTCTTGTTACTTGTTCGATTGTAATTTGTAACTTGTAGCTTCGTGAAACGGGCCACAGGCTGCGCCAGTGTGCTGCGGGCTCAGGCCCCTCACAGACTGGCACGGCCGGCCTGGCCGCGGCGGGGTAATAGTAAACTTGTCATTAGCTATCAAATTTACTATTGACCGCCACCGTAAACCGCCCCAGTGTGTTGGAGGCCTTAATGGAGGTCTATTTGAGTTTCTGCAAGATTAAACACTGAGTATTTGTCACGACATTAGTTTATTTGTCAGTATTTATCAGCAATAAACATAATTGAACGTGCCTTTTATAAACATTAATTATTTATCACATCAGTAGGCTTATAACTTCGTACTTCGCGTAATTATGGCGGTGCATTGGAAATTATCGCGTGGGTTGAAACGCCGTTATTACTAGATTAAGAAACAATAAGGTCTGATTTTCAGATATGTGATTCTTAACTATATGATTGTTTATCTGATTTTATCAATACATGATTGCTTAAAATTTCCTCGATAATTATAAAAAAATTCAAAGTTCCGTATTTTCCTTTTTTTACTCAGCCTACTCTAACGATACATTATTTTACGACACAATCAAGTTAATACTAGTATTTTATCTCATCTAAAATCTCACTTTATGAAATTTAAATAAATCTTCACTAAGTTACGTATTTAGGTAGGCATCCCCTTAAATAAATAAATATTCCGGGAACAATCTTACACAAATCGAACTTGATGGGTTCTAGACGACGGTATATTTAATAGATATAATAACTTAAATAGATAGAAATCATCCAAGACTCAAGCCGGGGTTATATTAGAGCCACGCCGCGTGTCGCAACGCGTACTTTGTATTGAACGTGGCGACACGCGGGACTGAGCTAATGTAACCACGTTCATACAAAATGTATGTAACCGATTGCGTTGCGACACGCGGCGTGGCTCTAATATAACCCCGGCTTCAGAAACGAATATTCATGGTCATCCCACAATTATTTGCCCTTACCGGGATTCGATGGGTTCGAAAGGGCAATTAAGGTGGTTCGCCGACCATACGAAACGTTTATTGACATTCGCAGATTAACGGCGTCATATTTTAATAAACTTATGCACCTAACATACTTTCATAAATTGGCTATCCATTTGCGCGAAATTGCCCCGTTCCTAGAATAAACTTGTATAAACTACAATCATTTCGTCGGTGAACCACCTTAAGTTAAAATTCAGCCGATATATAAAGAAATAGGCCAAAATACAGGAAAATATTTTAAATATAATGTTAGTGCACATGTCACCGTATACATTTTACTCTCCAATAAATGAAAAAAATACTGAGTAAGTAATTATTAATTACAATTGGGCTAAATTAGTACATTGTTGTAAAGGCTAGAAAGTAGGCAAGAGATGGACGAGTGGGTTTGAGGGCCGAGGCGAAGGTGAGGTTATTACTGTTATTAGGTACAGCTAGTCCCGAATGAATTTATATTTTTCCTTCGCTCTAGTTTCGACACAGTGCGCGACATCACTTATTTCAAATATCGAATCACTTTTCGAATAGTTCACAAATTCTACAAACTTGCAAGTCTGGCGCTTCTGAACACTTTCGCCGATCCCTCGTTTCATTAACACCTTACGCTACCACACGAACGAAACCATCCAGACACGGAAGTGTGTCAGTCGCATATAAGTACGGTTATGGTGACTAACCTTATGTCCAGTTGTACCAATCGTGATCACCTTTTTATTTATATCGTTAGTGCGTACGATCATTGCGGAGGTACCGCTGTAGAAAACACACATTCGCAACCGGACTATAAATGGACAATACACCAGAAACCGACAGAACTCGCTAGGCGTGTAGGTTTATAGCTACGCCCGCCTAGCGGGTTGAGCCGGCATCTGAGCAAAAATTACGAGTGCCTAGCAGGCGGATTCTTGGTTGCGAACGTGTTAATGGAAAACCGTTATATCCAATACACATTCACTGCCGACAATTCCGTAGCGCTGCGCTCGTAGCGGATAACACGCGGAAACCGTATCTATATACGAAAAGCGCCTACGAGGGATGGGCAGCATATACAAGCTTAATATCCGCTCACTTGCTTTCATATTTTAAAAAAGGTAGCCTAAACTGCTTCTAATTTTTCATTATCAATGCAGCCCATACTTCGATTGGCAACCACAGTTGCCACCATCAGTTTAGGAGTCTGCGAAATTGGCAACTGTGTGGTTGCCACAAGCAAGTGAGTGGATATAATAAGTACAGTCGAGATTGTCAAACCTCGAAATCCCGGGGAGTTTGATGAAATTTGGTACAAATGTTCGTTGGAATTGGTTTGGTTCAGAACTTAGATTTTAGTGCATACTGACCTACTATTGAAGTATATCAACAGGAGGTTTCCTTAAAGAGGTGTAGTACTTTTTGGCAAAATTAAATAAGGTTTAATTTTGTTGTGGTTGAGGTGAATGTGTGTAGTGAACTTGACAACTGGTGCTTGTATTTTGACCACATTTTTGCCCTAAAATCTGTTTTGACCATTACATTATGAAGTTTCAGTAATATACCCCGCATCAATAATATAAAATGTAAAGTGTATAGCAATGGCGTGTTACTGACCCATATCCTGTTTATTGATTTAAACTTTCACGATTCTCACACATTATTTATACTAAACGGGACTTAACGGGGTGACAACCCTAGTGTACAAGTGGTTAATAAAGACCAAATGCGGGTAGTTCGGAAAACCCGCGCAGCAAGAAGATGTTGATACCCGCTCAAGCCAGTTGTCCCGTGACCATGGATGTTGCAACACATCCGAAACGTCGGGAGACCTCAGTGAGGTAAATAAAATATGTTGATTATACGCGATTAAGTCCCGTTTAGTATAAATAACATATCCTGTTTATTGAAATCCGCCCGATAATTTAAGTGCAAGAAGCAAATTTGTGATATCAGATTGGGTTTACACTCATGCCCGCCATATTGATTTTTTTTAAACGCGTTGTGCGCCAACCAGCGCCAACACGTTATCAAAATTAAGAGAAATCTAACACCACCTCATTTGGTGGATCATTAATATTGATCACCCACATGGAGATGGTAGCAAACTATCAATACTTAATGATCAACTTAATCCATTAGCATTACCATTGTTTTGGGTTTAGCCAGCTAGTCGGGTAGTGTTAATATTAATGTAGTTCATATCCTAATGTGTAAATCAAAGTGGATGTGAAATTCTTCCGAGCTTAAAAATTCGGAGAATCTTCATCATAAAGACACGTTTTCTCGTCAAGGTTGAATACTACAGGATTTTTCAGAATTGATTCAGATTTAATGTTGCTGAATACCATGTTTTCATAGAGTACGCCGTTTTCGACAAAACCTGAATTTCTTAAACGGCCTTTAGACCTATCTAAATGCAGTACACTAAATCAGAAAGACTCTGCAGAAAGACAAGTGTAAAGACTGTTAGCATGTAATTCACGCTAATTAGACAGTTAGACTCGACACTTCCACTCTGAATCAGTGTACTGCATTTAGATAGGTCGACTAAAGGCCGCTTTACGAATGGAGTACATTTTTCAAGATGGCGACCGTTCTACAACGTCCTGACCCGGGGACTTTTGGGAGACGAAAATAGGGCTTCCAACGAACATTTCATCAAACCAAATTTCATCAAACCTCGATATCCCGGGGGATTTCGAGGTTTGACAATCTCTACTGTATATACCTATTGTAATTTCGACCCCTTAATTGGGAAGGGAAAATACTTTTTTTCATTTGACTATTATTTTATTCTACTAGTAAGTATTGGTTATTTATATTGTTATACACGCGGGGAAGGTCATTAGTACAATGAAATTATAAATATTGTACTGTGTCTATAATTATATAAAGACGAAATAAATTTGACGACCGCTTTAGCCTTGTTTGGTAGTGACCCTGCCTACGAAGCAAGAGATCCCGGTAAGGGCATTTATTTAACGACCGCTTTAGCCTTGTTTGGTAGTGACCCTGCCTACGAAGCAAGAGATCCCGGTAAGGGCATTTATTTGACGACCGCTTTAGCCTTGTTTGGTAGTGACCCTGCCTACGAAGCAAGAGATCCCGGTAAGGGCATTTATTTGTGTGATGAACACGAATATTTGTTCCCGAGTCATGGATGTTTTCTATGTATTTAAGTATTTATTTATCTATATAAGTATGTTTATCGTCGTCTAGTACCCATAGTACAAGCTTTGCTTAGTTTTGGACTAGGTCGATTTGTGTAAGATTGTCCCCTAATATTTATTTTTTTGATTATTATTTATTATAATAAATCATCTATCTATACTATCACTTCACTACATAGTATAAAACAAAGTCGCTTCCCGCTGTCTGTCCCTATGTATGCTTAGATCTTTAAAACTACGCAATGGATTTTGATGCGGTTTTATTTAATAGATAGAGTGATTCAAGAGTAAGGTTTATATAGAATAAAATACATGCACATAAATCAAAAAACAAAATAGAAGAAAACATTGCCACGAAACGGTTCCATCTCAGCGTTGTGCTGGCCTGTTAGCCAGCCCTGGTCTTGCGATGGAACCATCCGGTGATTCCACGGCGTAACACACATTTTACACTCGCACAAAATAATAATAATAATATTAATAGTAATATAAAACAAAAACAATACCGTAAAGACAAATAATAAAATTTCCGAACGCACCAACGCGCCAACCGACCAATTTCAATTTCAATTTATTTATTTATTTTGTTAAACACAGGTTACAAAGGTTGGTAAGTACAAAAATATAAGACCTCCATGTTTTACCCACAGCGTAGGTTTACAAAATATTTTTTCATTCAGTCAGCCTTATTTAGGTAGATTCAAGTTGAGATTTACTTAATTATAATATAATATAATGTCAAAGAAGAGCCAAAATAATATATGGCATACGATTAAATAGTAAATAGGTAGGTACATTAAATAGGTACTATAATTAGGTATGTATTAAAAGAATCACAAATAATTATAATTAATGCCTGGTCAAAAATGGAAAGAAAAAAGAACAAATGGTTTTTTTTTTTTTTTTTTCTTTTATAATGAAAGGGACCATGTCACGTAGTAGCGTCATTAAGGTAATCTTTAATCGTATAATAACATTTCTCGGTCAGATTTGAGGTCAATTCCCATTTAAATTTATTAATGTCCAATGTCTTAATTCGATCTGGAATTTTATTGAAAATCCTCGGTGCCATTCCCAAGATTCCACTTCTCATGAGCGCTGTGTTACTTCCCGGCAAAGTTTTAACTGTATGTTTGTATTGTTTACGTGTCGGAAACCTGCGACCTTGAGAAACGTTGTTGTAAAAATTTGGATTGGTCTTGACAAAAATACCTACTTCCAGGATGTACAATGAAGGCAGTGTTAATATCTTAAGAGATTTAAAAAATGGTACACAACTTTCTCTTATTTTCAGGCCACACATTGCTCTTATGCAACGTTTTTGCGCTTTAAACGCTATCTCTTTGTGAACTGAGCTGCCCCAAAATATTACACCATATCTAAGGACTGAGGCTACCAGTCCATGATAGGCCATTAATACGGCTTCACGGTTTACAATTTTTGACAACTTAAACAGCGCATAAGCAGATGTACATAGTTTTTTACAGACATGTTCTACGTGATGTTTCCAGTTAAGCTGGCTGTCAATCATTAACCCTAAGAATTTTGTTACTTCCACATTGTCTATTTTAGTCCCCTTGTAATGTATGTTCATGTCGTCTAGCGCCATGACATTTATGACAGCTGGATGCTCCCGGCCTATATGTATAATTCGACGGTGGAAAGGCAAAACCACTGAAGCGACATTTTGGTCAAAATAGAGTTATATACATCGTTGAAATCAGCGAATTTTTCTCCGTCGATTGAGCCGGGTTTCACGACGATCTGATGACTTTCATGTCGCTTAAAGTAATACAAAAATAAGCGCCAAATTTGAAAAACCTTACTTTATGCGACACACAGTTTGAGTTAAATCTAACCTGTGTCACTTAACCGTATACTCAATCATAAAATCATAACCGTGGTCGCATACAGTATTTTTCAAAGTTGCTCATTTTCGATGTTATGTCACTAAAGTGTTTATTCCAGGTACATATTTCATAAGATAAGGTACTTAAGTGTTTCTTCCGGAAATATGGAAAATAAGTCTTTTCGGTTAATTGAAAGTTGCTAAATTTACCTTATATTTCATTACTTCAAGCGACACTCATAACTTTGCCGAAGTTGTCGCTTCAAGTAATTTCTAAAAACCACAATATGTCGGTTAAGTGAATATCGTAAGAGGTGTTATGGTACTTGAGTGTGATTCAAATCTGTGGAATGTCGTTTAAGTGAATCGTTTTAGCATGATATACCCGCGAATGGTGTTTTTATAAACGTAGTCTAATAGAGACGGTCGACCGTCGATAGTACCCGTGCGAAGCCGGGGCGGGTTGCTAGTAATATTATAAAGAGGAAAAGTTTATGAGATTGAAGCTTTGTATGTTTTGGGCAATTTCCGGAACCACTTGTCTGATTTCAAAAATTCATCTGCGTGTAGAATGGACTTACTAGGATGGTTGTAGGCTCTATTTTATCACGCGGGTTTTTTTGCCTGCGTGCTTTGCAATACGCGGGCGAAGCCGCGTCAACAGCTAGTTCCATATCAAAATAAAGCAAACCTGGGATAACTCGGGGCGCTTATACTAAAGTGACGTAGCAAAATATTTTATCGACAATTAAATATATCGATGTTACTGTCTACTTCGAAATGTTCGCCAAAACAAATACAAAATTGCTTTGTATACTGCTTCTTAAATTCTAACAAGCTTCTGTCAAAAAAATCATTTTTGTTACAAGCTTTTATTGCCGACTGTACTTTTCTGTATACCATCACTACTCATTGAGACGATTCTAACGAGCCCAAACTCAACGGGGTTACGTCGATTAAGTACTTAATTCCCATGGTCACCTTCTGTCTCCATCATCAGATCAGCTCGATGGTACCATAATATTGAATTGTCATCCAAACTATACTTATATCCAAAATTTCAGCTCAATCGGTCACCGGGAAGTGGGTCAAATTTAACTTGCAAGATTTGAGTACAGACAGACAGACAACGGGACAGGTGAAACTAAATAAAAGCTTGTAAAAAGGTGTAAACCAGGTCAGTATTTCCACATGGCACTAAATGTTTTATTCTAATAATTTTATATCGTTATTTATTATTTCTTAAACATCCATCTTCATTTATTACTAAAAGTACATAAATAGTAGTACATCCATGAGTTAATAGAATATTCACTTGGGCGTGACTTTTTCTTGGGCGGCATGATTATTTTGGACTCCGTAACAATCGTAGCGGAAGATTACCCCACCCCCTCTTACAGTAAATTGGCACTGGCAGTAAATTGTAATTTTGTTTGAAATAAGTACATTTATTATCAAGAGGCTTGATATCAGGTGTGATATCGAACCTTTATATAGTAATCGAGAATTTTCAATGGGCACATGTATTATTTGTGCAACATATAATTACTTATACTGTATAACTTCCACTCTCATGTTTCAAATTGGATAGGTATTTTTTACCTCACATTTAGGAGGATCGTGATTCATAATCTTGCTTTTGAGTGTCCTAACAATGCGGCAACAAAGCGAATAGCCGGCGCGTGGCAGCGTGCTTCAGTGATTTACATAAACTACGGGACACTCGGCCGCGGCGCTTGGGCCACAAAATATCCGCGTCCCAAAACGTCCTTTTGGTCCAAAACAAAAAGGTCCGTTGCGCAAAACGTTCGCATCCGCCTTCTATAGTAGGTACCCATCCCTTCCTCACAAAATATATGCGCTCTAAGCACACCTACTATGTAAGTTTCTAATCGTTAATTTGATTTTACAATAAAACTTTTTTTCGTTCAATTCATTTCCTAAAACACCGTTTTAACATAACACATAACGGTAACGGTGCTTTGAAACGCCGTTCTGACTAGATTAAGAATCAATAAGGTCTGATTTTCAGATATATTATTCTTGAGTATATGATTGTTTATCTGATTTTATCGATACATGATTGCTTAAAATTTCCTCTATAGAAAAAAAATCCAAAGTTAGGTCTGTATTTTCCTTTTTTTACTCTATTTTACGACAAAATAAAGTTAATACTATAGTATTTTATCTCATCTAAAATCTCATTTTATGAAATTTAAATAAAACTTCACTAAGTTAGGTATTTATCGAAATTTATCCGAAAAAGCCATTCCCGAAGAGTATTACATCTCTTTTCCTCGTGCGCGGAAGGCATCAGCGTGTTTCTGTCTAGGGGGCGTGTTCGACTCAAATCAAGGCATCCCCTTAACTCAAATAAATCAAATCTTGCTAGTCACTTACCTTTCATATACGATACCATATAACACCATTTCTGTACATCTGTCTTTCGGTCAAAATATTTTTGTAACAACCAGAGCCTTTTGGGAAATTATACTACAGTCAACTTTTCATCGAAGTTTTATTTAAAAGTCGTCGAGGTACATCCATCACCGGCATCGGCGCCAACAATGACGTTAATATTTTTTACGTCACACCTAGCTATAATGCGAGTTTTATCGCACGCTGCGCGTACGGTTAAACTCGCATTGTGGCCAGGTGAAGACGTAAAATTGTGTACTCAACACGGGCAGTAAAAAAGAAAGCCCTCTATCGCATATTTACAACCCTCGCCTACGGCTCGGGTTTCAAATACCTGCGATTTCGGGCTTTCTTTCTTTTACAGCCCTTGGTAAGTAATGTACTATTGTAATTGTGATTAAGTTAATTGCCAACTATAATAAGCTGTGTTTGTTTTTTAATTACTTATTACAGTGTATAAAATACTAAGGTCACTATTCCATTTATTTTCACTTAATGCCACTTTTCCACTTTTCGTGAACCCATGCATTGGTGACATTTGAGAAATTTTTAGAATGAAACCAAATATTTAATAAAATACATTAAAAACATGCCTCACTCAGACTGATAATCTAATCGATTAAGTATTGAGAATGAAATAGACTGAATTATCATAATAGTTCCCTAACTAAGGTACTTACATGAACCCTAACCTAACGTTACCTAATATTAAAAATGAAACGCAAGAGTTCTAATAAACAAAAGCTCAAGCGCAGCCACGGGATAAAAGACACGCCGGAAAGTCCATACACACACACATACTGGAAAATATCGTCAAAACTATTGTACGAGAGTGATATATACCACAAATATTTCGGACTATGTTGTTTGTTTCAACAAGCGTTACAGAAATGGCGTGGTTATTAATACCTGTAAGTCAGAGCTAAGCAAGAAATCATTCCGTTTCTGCAAAAAATATACCTACATAAGAACTGAACACCTATAGGGACTGTGCACAACCATTATACTCTATGAGTGTGATTTCTGACCGCGTAACTACATAATATATTAAACATTACATTTGTGAGCAATTTTTGTATCACCTTGGCATTGTATTTACTCATACTGACAAAGTAAATCGAATGGAACACCAATGCATCACAATATTCACAATCCAATAATGTATACAAAGAAAAGTTTTAACTAACTAACTAAATAAGATTGAAGAAAACCACTCGTATTCAATTCTTTTGGTAGAAAATAAGTGCCTGCCATTTTGACACTACAAACGTATTTACTTTTATTTGATTTTCGAGCGCTCGAAATAAAATCGGTCCCCTGATCGAAAAACCGTTACAATGTCATTGAGTTTTCACTTCTGCCGGCACTCCCGGAGTGCAACCCGGTTTTTTTTTCTTCCACTCGGACGCACGAATAGTCCAAGATTCGGAGTCATAGAGAAAGATGGAAAGCATCAGAGTTCTTAAAAATCTATTCTTGGCTTTATTTGAGACGTTGCGATTCAGCCATATCCTAGCGAGCTTAGTCATTGCAGCTTTGGCCATCTCAGTCCTCCTCTAAATATCCCTCTCGCTTCCCACTTGGTTACTCGGCATGGATTCGAGGTACATGAACTCGCTGACTATCTCCGGTAGGCAAGACCCATCCTTCTTCAAAAGACGACAGTCAATAAATAATAATAATAAATAAATATTAGGGGACAATCTTACACAAATCGGCCTAGTCCCATAGTAAGCTCATTAAGGCTTGTGTTATGGGTACTAGACGACGATATATATATATATAAATGAGGTGATAAATGAATTTTCTGACTTGTCGATGTAGACACGGTACGATATCAGTAAGCTGTCAGCCGTCAGTTGTATGTTACTGCGGGCTTACATTTAAATTAATACTTCCTGATTGGTGCAAATGCGGTAATGCGCGTGCGCGCAATATAGCTTTTGCCCGCGACTTCGTCCGCGTGGCAGTCATTTATATCGTGCCTCTATACAAGCTTCCGCCCATAATTCCCAACCTTAGGGGATGATTTCCGTAATAAAATGTATTTGATGTCCTTCCCGGGATTCAACATACCTATATATCCATACTACATTTCGTTTCACTCGGTTCAACGGTTTAAGCGTGAAAAGGTGACAGACAGACAGACAGAGTTACTTTGTCTTTTATAATTGTATGGATGGGTTGCGTAAAATGTGATAATGACGTATTTCTTTTTGAGTCTTGTATGTTTTCTATTGTATTTAAGTGTTTATATCTATTAAATATATCGTCGTCTAGTACCCATAATACAAGCCTTATTGAGATTATTTGTATAAGATTGTCTCTTAATATTTATATATTTGTTCATATCGGTAAAGTAAGGTCTTGTTTTAAAATTTCCTTCATTTCCTGTCGATACGGTTTCTCCTCTCCTTTCTTATGTGATAGTTGTTTTCCATTATATTCTTATTTGTATTTCTATGGCCTTTCTTGTACTTTGTTGTACATTTTGCATTAGTTTACCTCTTCTCGTTTCTACTCTCATCTACTGAAAGGGTAACTGGAAGAGATCCCTCAAAGGTATAAGTTCACCTTTGTACATCACTTATCTTTTTGTTAATTGTTTACTGTGTTTATTTTGTAGGCTGCTCCGAAAGTTGTTAGCTGCTCCGGCCCTACTCATGCGATTACAATATCATTTATACGCGGCATTGGGCGTAACTTGTCAGATCATATCCGGATTAAGAATCAAAATTGAGTGAAATAATTTGGATGCGGAATCTTAATGTTAACTACAAAATATATGTACCTACTAAGAATATAATTATTACGAATCATCATCATTTATTTAAGAGCTTGGCTCTTGTCGGTGGAGAAATTTCCATTCTGTTCTATTCTCTGCCTTTTCCTTCAACTCTCTATAAGATTCAACTTCAATGTTTTCCTTTAGCTGCTCCATGTAAGCATTTATTACCAATGTCTTATTAAAATCTTTGTTGCAGTTTTATTTCAGTATGTTTATTTACGAAAACATTCAATTAGATTCTCACTAAAAGCACAAAATAAATAATCTAAAAGCAAGCATCATTTGTTCTAAAAATGTACACATTTCATAAATGTCCCCAGCTATTGCCTTACAAGTTTTGTCCTTTTTACGTCAATCCGCACTTCGTTACAAATTGTAAACTGCATGACCTGTCGCCGCCGGATATCCTATCGTGTGAAAAGGCGGCGTTGTTTCCTATTTTTCACAGTAGTGAACTTTGAATTCGGTTCCCTCGAGAATGTATCTTGCAGCAACTCAATCTCGCTACTTTTATTGACTCAGGTATATCGATAACTAGAAGTCGCATCGTTCCTCGAAAACCGTATACTGAATTAAGTGAACCTGTATGTACATTATAACAATGTTTACTGCTCGTGTATTCAAACCTCCGAAGCAATTGCTGTCCAGTTACTCAACGAAATACTGTATTTCGTTGAATATTATAATGTCATTGCAATGAGCCTTTGAATAACATTCCCGTTTCACAATAAAATTTAATCTGTATAGCGTATAGATGACGACCTACACCAAAAACAAATATCCGAAAGCTAAATTTTCAACGTAGTTTGATTGTGTTTTAAACATTGAATAAACATAGAGGAATAATATTTCACCGGAGTTTCATGCAGCAACTCAGCGAACGAAAAAACCATAGAAGTCTAAGTAGGTACGAGTAGCGCTGCAAAATAGCCCCACAGAATGGGTGCCATTTCCAGTATGCCCCGCATGGTGGAAGGGTGTCAAAACGATGCCAGGCAGCCGTTTAGTTTGAACATGCGCATACCGAGTTTTGGGCACGTGTTTGGGTAGACATTTGTAAGGAGCTCGCATTTAGTGGTTTTTTCGTTCGCTTTAGCAACTCAAGTACTTAACCTCTTACCCAAGACAAATTTATAATGTAATTTAGATTTAACTACCACACTAACATTAAATTACTCAGTGAAACGGTAGATTTTCATGTTATCATTTAAACTGATGTCGGCTAGCGCTAGTAGTCAAGAAGGAGTGTGTAGAAAAATAGGGGTAAAAAGTAGTACAAAGTTGAGATCCCGTAGCAGGAGCGATCAGCGGAGCGGCTACGCCCTCTAGTGCTAAGTGCATTTAGTCTCCGCTTGTTTGTTGTTTGTTCTGCGGTGGTGTTGGCCGTTATCTCGCTCTATCGTGTCGTGTGCACATGGCTTAAGACGCGACGTGCTACGCCCTTTATTTATTTTACAGGCGCGTGTCAAGTCCACGCCGCGAACATTTGTCTCTCACGCGGGCGTATTATCTCCGAGGTACGTGGGACTGTCATTTACATTATATTTTTCTGCGTAAATCACTTTTGAGAGCGTCGCGACTTTGTGTGGTATTACTGAATAAAATATGATGATCTGAGCTGCTTCCAATTAAATTATAGTGCCGCGTAATTTTTTTTTTTACCCAAGTTTTTAAACTTTTAATTGATATTGAGATATTTATTGATAAAATTATAAATAATTGTACATGTCATTTTACATGGGATATTTGTCTGCATGGTAAGAAATATAACTGAACAATAAGACAAGTAAGCAATAAGCTAGACTGTGTTATCGATAATTTAATATTTCTTACACACTAAAGTTAGTCGTTAATCACCATAATAATATAATGTATAATACCTTGTGAAACATTAATGTAGAGTGAGAATATAATGTCCACGATTGAAAGAAAATAAACACGCGGTCCATGAAAAGTTGATGTGGGTTGGAATATTTTTAGTATTTGGATCCAATAGGTAGGTCAACTAGCAATGGCTGAGCGTAGGCACGGAATGTTCGTCTGTTCACAATGGTAATTCCTTTAAATCCTGACGAAACTGACCTGAGAGGATCTCGGCACTAGTACAAGTATGCACATTAATTATCTTTAAGCCTTCAAGTAAATACTATGTAAGCTTGCACACAGAAGGAACGTCATAAATTGTCTGAACCTTCTTGTCAAGTGGAAGTTTTCTCATATAACGGGTCGGTTGGTGACATAACTTCTAGTCCTAAATTAACACTGGGAATGAAGTCGGGCCATTAAATTGCTACAAACTTACTGAGCGGGGCATTTCGGCAAGTTCATTAATGTGGCTGCGGGTATTACAAAAAAGTCATGGCCGATTTTGCATCTCATCGCGGTCAAACGCGGAGTTTTAAGGAGCGCTTGAGTTTCGTATGCTCATACATAAATATAGCGCTCTACTGTCCCAATTCGAACGAAATTTATTGAATTGTACTAGTATGAGTAACTTGTGGGCTACAAGTTGCACGTTGTACTTTATAGAATAATTATCTCATCATCATCATGACAGTAATAAGTACTCGGATTAAATCGCTGGGAATGAAATAAACAAATACAAATCTAAGATGTAGTAGCGTAAAAAATACTTTTTAGGTATTTCTGACAATCGTATCGCTCAGTAAACAGGTGAGTTTTTGGTAATCTGCTCACAATGAATAGGTTAGAAATTGCATGTTGCATGGATCATGTGATTTTAGTCTGTATAAATTCATACAGGATTCTTGGCAAATACTAAATCAAGATATTGATATGAATGCTCCCAAAATAATCAGACGTTTTTGTATGAAGGCGGCGTTTTTGTAGGTAATTCCTAAGCAGTATCTGGGGGCACGGTAGTGCCCCCACCAAGTCGAGCAAAACGGCGGCACGGCCGTACCATCCTTTTCTCGCAGCAGTTCAGGCCATTTTCGACCCCCCTATATCTTCGTTGTGGATAAAACTAGAAGCCTGCATTTTCAGCAGGCATTGCATAAACACGGTATATTTAAAATTTCATTAAATTTGAACCAGTAGTTTAAGAAATAATTAGTCAGTTTCTTAATTTTGTAATTTCCGTCCAGTTTTCTAATTACACTAACACTAAAGTTACACTAACTGCATAAATAAATATGTAGATAAAGTTGAAGAAAGTTGTGAGATACTGCGTAGTACCAAGTGTCAGGCATTCTTATTATTATTTCTTTGCTAACTAAATAAAATTAGTGACTTGGCAATCACACAGTACCACATAGTTTAAGGTACGCAAAAATCCATAAATGCAGTAAAGTTGTGTGATTACCAAGTCTCAGGGACTTGGTAAAACGAAATATCTCGCAACTTTTTATGGTGGAAGAGTTTCGAGACAACTTGGCTCCTTTTTTATATGGAATGTTTTTTATGGGATTGTATTTACCCGAGTAATTTTATGGAGTTTCGTAATTTAATCCCATCTTCCATCCACTCTTTCCTTTCTATTTATTCACGGGTAAGAAATAAGGTCGCTTATTTATGCACGATCCCTAAACTGATACAAAAATACTATCTCCTCAGTCTACCGAATTTACATTAAGCTCCTTGTAACGACTGCTAGAACCCACGATTGAATCTAAGGATTGATCTAAGGATTTGGAAGCGTTTGATTAAATCGGGCATAAATCTAAACGTGCTTAAAATTCCAGTGTGTAAGACACATCAAGAAGCGGATACTCCTTTATCCCATCAGCACTTCAGCTTGGCCTGCTCGGCTCCCTCTTGAAAAGAGTTGTACTTTAGTGTTTCTTTTAGCTTCAGAGCCGGTATATACTATTTTTAGTCGCCAAGGTTCGGCGCAAGTACTGGGCGGCTCGCGGGGTCTGGCTTCGTCTTTCAAGTAGATGCTACACTTAAGAGCAAAAAATGGATACACTTCGGAAATAAATCCTGTACAAACTATACCGATTGCCATTGCCCTTCAGTATAGATGGATTCCCAGCTTAACAGAAGAGTAGGGTAAAGGAAACTGAATCACATCTTAACTTCGCGTCAAGAGCAAAAAATGGACATGAAATTCCTGAACTGGACACAGATATGTAAATTCAATAACATGTATAATAATAATCCACCGCTACGATGACTATGAAGTCTCGTTGCCGGACACACTCGTTTAAAAAAACATGCAGTAAATCCTTTGAATTTCACAGGTACTCTTGTCAGTTTTGAACTGGCCCACTCTTGATTTGCGCCGCGGGCGGGGCCTGGTATGATCGCGGCGCTCCAAGCCACCCGCAGCACAAAGTGCGCCAGTTGCCTTTGATCAACTTGTTACGACTGTACTTTAATTAATTTGTAAATACACTGATGCATTCTTCATTGGTTAATTTGAACGCTGGGCAACCGTAACTGCTCAAGTGCAAATATAATTTTATCGGTGCTGCCATCGCGCTGCTGGCGCTCATAATAACAGACACACCTATCGCTCACAATAAGTAACTAAAACGAGTTTGCTTCTATCTTGTAAATTTCGTTTACCTAGTGGTCGTTATTCTCTATTCAGTTCTATCAAGATAACTGAATGTCTGTGTCATTCTAAGGCGATTTTCCCACTGCACCGCGTCCCGCCGCGGTGCGCGGTGCGACAGATTTTTTACACGCGCATTGCCGCGTCGGCAATTCGGCAGTGAGTTGTATTAGGCGTGTTTTCTATATAAATTGAGATTCTTGCATACAATGGTAAAATCTGTCGCTCCGCGCACCGCGGCGGGACGTAGGTAAAGTACGCACGTGACTGTCGCGGCCGCTTACCGATTTCACCGGACGGAGGTGCGGTGCAGTATATGGTACCGTGCGGATTGTGATAATAATATGCCACCGTTAGATTGTGAACACCGCTCGTTTATAAACTTACTCGCGATATTATAAACTTTCTAAAAATTGTGAACTGTTCACAATGAAACGCATTATTATTCGTTAGTTTATAAACTATCCGATTTAGCCTAGTTGGTAGTGACCCTGCTGCCTACGAAGCAAGAGGTCCTGGGTTCGAATCCCGGTAAGGGCATTTATTTGTGTGATGAGCGCGAATATTTGATAGTCATGGATGTTTTCTATGTATTTAAGTATTTATTTATCTATATAAGTATGTTTATCGTCGTCTAGTACCCATAGTACAAGCTTTGCTTAGTTTGGGACTAGGTCGATTTGTGTAAGATTGTTCCCTAATATGTTTATTTTATTTTATCAAGGTCGAATCGTCAAATTGTGAACGCAGATCGAATCGGCATGCTACGGAACGCATACCTAAAGACTAGGTAGGTTAGGTTAGTTTGGTAGCTTCAGTTGCCCGAAGGGCAAACTGCCCAGAAATAGGTAACACTGCCAGGTGGCAAAATATACGGAATAAAAAGATCAGTTTCAAAATAAACAATCACGTTTGACGTAAGTAGAAGCTGATGCAAGTGGAATAAAGCCTGCTCCACACTGGTGCGGCCAGCGGTGGCGGTACATAGTAAATTTAACAGCTATTGACCTCCGCGGCAGTCTGTGGGAGGCCTAATTCGTTCAACCAGTCAGGGCACAGGGTGCGTTCCAAATCATGTCAATTTGATCTCAGTTCTCAATTTGACGATTTGGCATTAACAGAACTAACGAAAAAGTGCGTTAAATTGTGAACGGTTGTGACAGTTCCAAATTTTTCGACATTTTATAATATATCAAGTAAGATTATAAGCTGACGGTGTTCATAATCTGACGGTAACATACAAACTGAGGTACTGGCATATAACGTTGCGAACCGTCGCTCTGCACACTGCAGCGGCAGGTGTCATGCGCCTTTAAAGCCATACAAAACATATGCAACTCTGACCTCGCTTTTACAAAACTATCTAGTGAAATTGTTGATGTTGACAGTAACCAGAAACTGGTGTTATTATTTATAGAAAAATATGTTGACGGAAAAACCAAAAAATACGTGTGGCTCAGATCACGGCTATCCCCTTATAAAATATTCAGTTGGATAAAAGGGGTTTCTAAAGAGTTTTATCACAATTTTCGGTGTTCAATAATGTATTTTAGATGGAATTCGTAAAGTGGTTGGTTGTTACTCATTTACAAAAAAGGTACCTACTAGCTAGTTCAGATTATAAATAAGGAATACTCTCCTTATACCAAATGGCACTATTACATTTCCAATTCAAACGCAGAAATAAAAAGCACTGTGCTATTCCATTACTCCTTGCAAAAATGATGTAGGTATATGCTTAAAACATTATTCATTTTATTTTCTATTTCCGGCCCAGTCAAAGTTGGCTCAGTTCGGGTTGCACAGGGCGGTTCCACAACACTTCGGGAGCTCAAATACCGCGAGCTATTCGGCTGCCCCTTGGACACTGCGACTACGCATTATTGCTCTGAATAATACAGTTTATTCGTCCTTACTTGTCATATCATGTAAATAAACGCTTCTCGAAGACATTATCACACTTTTATCTGGAGTTACACAATAATCATCACTTAAAATGTTGTTGGATACTTAAGGCGCCGTAGGTTCATGGTCTTCTCTCCCTCTCACTGAGCATAAGCGTGAGCGAGATGGAAGTGCGTGCTCGGAAGCGCGGATAACATGTTTTTTAATTTAAATTTTTTGGCCGTTTAATTAATATTACTATTCGTATTTTTTTGAAACCATATTATTATAAACAGACGCATTATATTGTTTCAAAAACTCTGTTTGCTTAACTTCGCTGAACCTACGGCGCCTTAAAGAAACTCACAAAGTATTGAAATCAACCAAGTAACCAATGAAAAATATAATTTCTAATAAGATTTTCTTCAATAATTGAATTAACGAACGAAAACATCGTGAGGAAACCGGTCTTATCCCAATAAGGTCTAGTTTTCCCTCTGGGTTGGAAGGTCAGATGGCAGTCGCTTTCGTAAAACTAGTGCCTATGCCAAATCTTGGGATTAGGTGTCAAAGCGGACCGCGGGCTCCTTTAGGGGCATTTCCGGGAATAACGCTAGGAGGATGATGAATTGAAGTAACGAACGAATGATCACAAAAAGAAAGTTTTTATGGCGGGAAGTAACACTCCCATCAATCACCATTAATGGAACATTGAAATCAAATCTTGCTAAGCCAGTCGCGACGTTGAACCAGTTAAATGCACCTAAATCACGGGAATTGTTTACCCTTATCTAATTTTTGACATTGTCTGGGGCCGCGATGTCAAAGGAGCTTTAACGCGGGCGATCTCAGCTGGCTCAGTTCCACAAAGGATCCGCAACGGACGATTCCCTATTCGGTCCCTGTAATCCCACTAATACCGGCCAACCACACCGCACATAATTCCCAATCTTTCCACTGGAACCCTGTTTGTTTTACAAACTTTACTTTGTAGTAACAACGTGCTTGCTTTACTATTCATATGAGGCCTTTGTTCTTTTAGGTTATGAGGCAGTCATTTTTGCTAAGAATTCGTATGGCGAAGTGATGTCTGATTTCCATAAAATTGCCATGTGGACAATATCTTTCCATGGAATTGCCTAGGCAAAAATAGGCGTTTCATAGTTAATTTTGTGCAGGTGAGGAACTATTGGCACCTCACGAGTAAATAAAAACTCATAGAGGTTTTTACGAAATCAAATCCATAGGCTGTTAGGTACTAAAAAATCGCTGTGCGAAGCTCGGCGGTTGTGTCCATTGATTTTTGCAGATCAATCGTTATGGCTTTCGAGTATTTTAAGTTATGTTAGGTATCTCTTTTACTACAAAATTAACTAAACATTTCTTTAGTATAAAAGATAACTCAGAATACTCCAAAAAAGGTTGCAGTGCAGTGCCAAGTCGATATTATTTACTGTGTAAGGAGGCATGATAAAGATATACTGTATTGGAGGATTAAAATATTTGTGTGATTATTTGATATTTTACTAACCACGTAGGTAAATATAAATAAGGACATAAAATATACGTATAGAACTCTGTTTTCGATGTCATAAGGGCATTACAGAAATTGATGTCCTTATTTTGTGTACGCATTTTAATACCCCTGACTGTACTGTAAATGCGGGTTACATTGACGCTGAGGGGTAACTTTGGCCTTCGCGAATTTATCTGTTCACCACTTTATTATTCATTTGTCGGGGTCAAATCACCATGTTGTTAGTTTCAGCTAACTCACGTTGTTACTTTCTTTATGCGACATGGCTAAGTATATGTGGTTTTCATGTGGGCCAAATTAACTCTCAATTGGGTCAAAGTAACCCGGTACCCCGGTAGTTACTGTGTGTTATAAAGTTCATCACGCTTAAACAATGGAATTATGGTTGATTAAACTGTATTTCACTAGTTGTGGTTTACCATTCGTACTTAAAATCGTCAGTATTTTTGTGTCAAATGTTCATCTGCGAAATTTTGATTATGTTGACCACAAATATACACGTAGGTATTGTTAATAAGCGAGTGCGAGATCGAACTTCAATATACTTATATTTTAAAAACAAACTAAGTAGAGAACATTCATATAAATGCTACTTTAAAAATGTTTTACAATTTAGAAGGCATGTTCACGAAATCATGAGCAAAACAATGTTCATCAAAATAGCTACGAAAGCTGTATAGATAATCAAGATACGCATCAGCACAAAAAAAACAGCAACAATTTTGGTCGCAATTTCATAATAAAAGGTGCTTTTTCGGCATAAGTATTACCAATATTATAAACCTTATTTTTAACTTTTATCAGCTCAGTTTGTGTTTAGGTTGGGTAGAATAATTAAATAAGGAAATTATCGCTCTCCAACATAATTTTAGTTTTTAGGGTTCCGTATCTTAAAACGAAAAAACCCTTATAGGATCAATTTGTTATCCGTCTGTATGTCGGAAACGCCTGGAGGGAGGTATCAGGTTGAAATTAAAACTTATACTCATGTCTACAGTGCCCTGAAACTTTGAAGAAATTAAATTTCTAAATTAGCGTTAAAACAGGTACGGCCGTTTACGCCTCAAAGCGCATGTATTTCGACACTCTCTAGTCTAGGGAATCAAAATCTATAGGGTACTTTCCGCTGACCTAGAACTATGAAATTTGGCAGGTAGTAGGAATATCTTATAGTTCAAGTACAGGGAAAATCAGAAAACTATACATGTGTAATTAAATCATAAAAAATATAGTCTTTATTAAAAGTACATAACCAATCATCGAAGTAGGATGAAATTTATACGGAATCCTCGGTGGGCGAGTCCGACTGACACTTGTTTTTTAATTCAGATTTCACTTCGTGCTCAGTGGCGAGTGCAGTGGCGACTGTCTTGTCATGAGCTGACAGAACTCCGCTAAAAAACTGGTATATATAAAGCAGGTAGATTTATTATACTTAGGCATTATAGTTACCTAGCTAAAACATAAATCTTTGTAAATAATTTGTAGTTGTTTCATAAATTGTACGTTGGATGCACGCTGAAGTGGATAAGACGCGGGTTAATTCGCTCGAGGCGTGGCTTCAGCTAGACATGTCTGTATTTAACACTTTCTCGGAACTTGGCGTGACTTCTCGAATTAACTTTGCTTCAACTCTCGAACTGTCGTGGCAAATTCTCATTTGCTTTTCGCTGTTTTGCTACAGCCTGTCGTAGCTTCAGCCTCAGCTAAATATGACAAATGGGGTTAATCTGACACTTACGTTTCAAATATTTTAAGGTTAAAAAATATAGGATTAATGTTTCAACAACAAAAGTAATTATGTAGGTACATTACTTTATACACAACATATACTAAGTATAAAGTCTTTAGCTATGTGCCTCACGTTTGCGACTTCTTGGCAACGTGAAATAAGGACGTAAAAATATTTTGTACCATTGTATTAAATTAATTGAATATTAGAACAAAACGAGTAGTTAAAAAGCTATTTGTAACTGCAAATTACTATTATTAATCTTACAAGCTTTTATTTAACTTGCAATGTCTGCTCGGGTGGAATCTTGCAACTCAATTTTGAAGCAGATATCTTCAACCGATTGAGCTGAAATTTTGGGTTTAAGCATAGTTTGGATGACAACTCAATATTATGGTACCATAGAACTGATATGATGATGGAGTCAGAATGTGAACACATTGGGTTAAATTTTCTAATTATTGAACTAATCAAGCATCTCTAGCTGTGAATTGTAAAGGAAAACCCATAAATAGTTGTGAAGACGTATGTTTCTTGGGTCTCACACTTGACAGGTGTCTTAACTGGAAGCAACAATTTACTAAAATCTGTAACAACCCTTAAACAAATTTGTTTTTGCCTTAAAAAGACTGAGTAGTGTAACAGATGAGTCAACCGCTCTTACGGCGTATCATGGCTACGTTGCATCTGTTCTCCGCTACGGAGTTATCATATGGGGGAACTCGGCAAATGTTAACCAAGTGTTTGTGACACAAAAGCGCTGTATTCGTGCTATCTGTGGAGTTGGATCTCAAATATCTTGTGGACCGCTTTTTAAAAAGCTTAATGTCCTTACATTGACTGGAATTTATATCTATGAGCATGCAAAGTTTGTAAGAAACAACCCTGAGCTATTTGAGAAACCAACCCAACATTCACGTTTACGTAACAGGGATTTGTCCAGGTTTAAGCAACCTGTATTTCGAAATCCATCAATTATGTAATGTACCATATGCAAATAAATAATTTTGATTTGATTTGATTTTAATTTATAAAGTTACTCATACAAGTAAGATTGTGTTACTATAAATACACAATATAAGTTTTCAACCTAAGTCTGTGATAAACAGCAGTTAATTTATGTAATAAGCACGAAATATACCTAAATAATGTAGAAAAACTTTGAATAGCGGCAGAAGTTTCTTGATACGTTTCGTGAGTACAACCCGTCATCCTTATTAATAACGTAACGTGTGTTGTTGTGTTATTTAAGTTTTGTATCAATAGGTATATTGATATGTATTATGTTACACTTAGGCCTCCCTCATAAAGTGGCATAGTGACCGGTCCTGCACCACCTGCATCCAGTAGACTCCCGCGACCAGTTCATCGTCTTTGTAGGTTGAATATGATATATAAATATATATATACACGATGATTTTTATTTCGTGATCAGGAGTAAATTTTTCTAATTCTGTAATTGATACCAAACACGATTAACTCGAAGTTACACCCTAACACAAACGTTTTTTTTTCTGAATAAATAAGGAATTACTTTATAATTCTTTCAAAATCATTGTCACCCTAACGGAAGTTTACGAAAATTTGACGCATGTGTTTTTGACATATACTACTTAACTTCTAGAAATGTAGGGTGATCAAACATTCAGTGGACATTAGTGTTAGAATTATCATTAAATTTAATTAACTAAACAGTGATTTAATTGCATGAGACCTCAACCATTAAAATCCGTCCTACATGAATAAATAAAATAAAATAAAATGGATAAAATAATATTTAAAGATGAAATTAAAACACATTTTCGTCGACAACTCAACGATTTCCAAAACACACTCGCACTACATGAATAAATAAAATAAAATGAATAAAATAATATTTAAAGATGAAATTTAAACACATTTTCGTCGACAACTCAACGATTTCCAAAACACACTCGTTACATTTGACCAGAGGGGTACACTCGTAACGTTTCGAACGTGCGTTAGGACAGTACAACTGTAATTTTTCCATATAAAAATTGTCATTTAGATCTACCTAATGTATTTATTACGTACAATGCCTTACATGATCGACCTGCAGAGGCGAATTCTAATCGATTGTTATAATACCCGATTACGCTTGATGATGCCTACAAAGATATATTATATCGATTGTTTGTTGTGTTTTCCTTAACTGTGAATTAGTGATCAATCATTTTTGGATAACTTTTAGAAACTTAAAGTATTAAAGCACAAAATAAACCAAATTATTTTCAAGTAGGTGGCAATGGCGGCAAATTAAACTTCTGTATATGTTTTAAGGCATAGACAAACTAAAGTGACGCCTTAAGCCTGAAGTCTAAAGCCTGTCACGATTTGACGTTACGTTTACAATTAAGTATCCGCCACCGCAGGCCGCGTCAGTTTGATTCAGGCCTAAGAATAACTAACTGTCAAGTAAGTGTGGCTGCCTGTCAGGCTTTAGGCATACTGAGGCCCTACCGCGAAACGAAAACGAATTTCGTTTGTGTATCTCCCTCTCTGTTGCACTTGCTAGCTCGAGCTACAGAGAGGGAGATATTCTAACGAAGTTCGTTTTCACTTCGCGGTAGCCCCTCTGATAGCGTAATCGAAATAATTAGAAATCAAACGAACTTACCAAGTGAAGTTCGATGTTAATTGTATGAATGTGTTGGTCCAAGACGTCCTATAATTCTTGACATGTAGTAGACACACCGTGTCGCCATTTACCACGTATATTTGAAGCTTAAATAAAAAACGATGCGTTTCTTATATTGCCTCGAACACACCCGCCGTCATGTCATTTAGTTTGAAGTTCTTATTTCACGACCTGTAATCTAGGGAACTTATGCACTAGCATTAGGGTCATGGGTGGGAGTTTATGACGTCTTGGACCAACACATTCACACAATTAACATCGAACTTCACTTGGTAAGTTCGTTTGATTTCTAATTGTGTTGCTGTGTTGGTCCAAGACGTCCTATAATTCTTGACATGTAGGATGTTCAAAGAGTCGTGAAATTATAACACAGTATATTTATCTCTAAATATATTAAGATAAATCACAAGGCTTTTGAACAATAACAAAAATTAAAACTCTTTAATGAGTAACAAAGATTATAATTCTAGCAGACATCTGAGATCAATTATTTAAATTAGCCAATTATCTTAATTTTAAACAATCGTAGAAAGTAGGTTTAAGTAGTTAAAGGCTTAAAGTTTGCGATCCTACCGTAGCATATGGCTTTTGAAACTTATAAACAATCGGCCTGAGGTATTGGTTCGTAATTTCTCTGTAACATTAATATAATCAACTAATGTCTGTGCCGGGCAAATTTCCGGTTTTTCTACAAAAAAAAAAAGAATAATTAGGGCAGGTTGAGTTGCACCTACTCGAGATGTTGTTGATGATGAGATCAGTGATTTTTATAATAATATTTTCCTTACAATATTTAATATTTTCTAATTTAATCAGACTTAAAGTTTGAACCCTGTGTGCTGTTATTAAAGTTAAATAGTTACTATTTTCTTTGTTAACATTTCTAATGGAATACTTTTATTAGGATACAGAGTATTTAAGTAATTTAACACGGTGTTGGGATCCCAGGTAATATCATATTTTGGGTTATTTGGTCTTAACCGAAAAACTCCTTTAAAAAATATTTTTATTAGTTCGTTGGAGCCAACTTGTGGTCCTACTATTAAGGAAATTGCTGAACGACATGAGTTGAGAGTACCATATTTTGAGCCATTGTTAAACATTAAACATTTTAATATATCTGGGATATCCACACTGTAACAATTTATTGAATTATTTAAACAATAGTTCCACCATGTTTTTAAACGTATGTTATACTGTGATATGGTATTATCTGCTAAGGAAGCTAGCATGACCTCAATTGACATATCTGGAACGCCTCGCATTTCTAGAGCTTTCCTGATAAGACTCCTGCAACCAGGGTAAGTTGCTTGTGAATAGGGTGTGGAATGCTGTTGATAGAAATTAATAATGATTTATTAGGCTGGAAATAAATTGGCTTTGAGCATAGTAATTTTTTGTATAAGGGATACCAAGCCTGGGTTGGCCAGTGGGGTGCAACCACAATACCAGTAGCCTCTTCGTTGACAATTTTTCGGAGGGTTTTTAACATGTAAAAGGGGGGGAAACAATAGAAATAATCTTGAGACCATGGACCTGTAAAGGCATCTATGGCAAAAGCTTCCGGGTCCCTTTTCCAAGATATAATTTTTTTACATTTTGTATTGGCTCTAGAGGTGAATAAGTCTATGGTAGGCCTACCAAAAGTTGTGACAATCTGCTGGAAAGCATAGTCTGCTAGTTCAAATTCAATGTTAGCTTGAGTCTTTCTAGATTCCGCATCTGCTATAAAGTTGTCTTTTGACTGGATATAAGATGCAAATAGAAAGATGTTCCTAGACTCACACCATTGCCAAATTTCCATTGGCAATGTGTTGAGATGGATAAATTGTACTCCTCCCATACGATTTATGTAAGATATGGCTGTTGTGTTGTCTATACGAAGGAGTATTTGACAGTCTTTTAAATTAGTTGCATAAGTTTTTAATCCAATAAAGGCAGCAAGTAGTTCTAAATAATTAATATGTTTCTTAGACTCTTCAATAAACCATGAACCTCCCAACGAATTGTTATTGTAAGCCACGCCCCAACCCTTTAATGAATGGGGTCAATGAATGATGAATCTGAAAAGATCTCTAATTCATAAAAGTCTGACCGAATGTTGTTACTAGGTGATTTTATGTTTTTTAACCACCAATCAAAATCAGATTTTAAATAGCTGGGCAAATTCATAATTTTATTGTAATTGTCATTAATCAGCTACTTCAGATATTTGAGTCTTTCAAAAGTTTTGGTATATACCCAGCCATACTTCACAGCGGGGCAAGCAGAAGTGAGCAGTCCTAGTAAATGAGCAAACTCTCTAATTTTGCATTGTTTTCTATTATAAAAGGATAACAATACTTGTTTAATCTTAAGACATTTTTCAGGTGGTAATTCTATTGTCATTTCAATTGAATTCAGTACAAAGCCTAAAAATTTACATTTTTGTTTGGGTAAAAGTATGCACTTGTCATAGTTTATTGTAAACCCTAGGTGTTCTAAAAGGCTACAAGTTTTATTAATACCATCTTTTGCCTCAGAAGTGTTGTTAAAAATTAAAAGAATATCATCTAGATAAAAGGTACACACAATTCCCTCAGAACGGAGATGTTCAATGACAGGCTTCATAATTTTAGTACAAACCTTAAATTCGTACAGTTTATCCTGCCATCGAAAACGAAGGTATTTTCTATAATGCTCATGCACGGATACAGAAAAATAAGCCTCTTTGAGATCTATTTTTGCCATAAATGAACCAGCTGAAAGCAATTTTGTTGCAGTACTGATGTCTTCTAGTTTAAAATGAGGTGTATTCATGAACTTGTTGAGGTTTTTTAGGTTTAGAATGAAACGCTGATCCCCATTAGGTTTCGGGGTCAAAAAATTTAGAGACAGAAACTGTTCATTACAAGGCTCACATTCATTTATAGCGTTTATACTAAGAAGATGGGTTATTGAGTGCTGATCTTGCGCATCTTTACCTCTTAATTTGTTTGCTGGCATTACTGTTTGCTTAGGTGTAACTGACAATGGCAATTTATAGCCTTTAACCCAGGATAAAACTGTTTTATCAATGGTAATGGGTAGCCAGTTATGATAATAAGATGATAAGAGTTTTACCTTTAAGTTTTTCTCGGTGGAGGACCGCTTTTGTACTGAGGAGCTGGCGACCGCTGAGGAGCTGGCCACCGCTGAGGTGCTGGCCACCTCTGCGCATTATACCGTGGCTTGAAGTTGGATTCAATTTTATCTCAGACCCTGTTTTGTTCACTGCTTTTCCTGCCTTTAGGTCTTTGTGCAGGTTCTCACCAAAAATGTATTTCACAACTTTAGTTTGTGTGACTATGTCTTTTGTATCCTTGTTAAGGGCAAATTGTAGTAGGTACCTGCTAGATAAGGATTCGCCATGGAATAACTCACAAAGCATTCTTCCCGCGTCGCTAACAATCTTTGTAGCTTCTTTACAATCCTTAGATTTAAATAAGATGTCGAGAGCTTTTCCATTACAGGCTGTGGCCTGCCCAAGGCAGTTCTGCTGCTGTTCCATGGCGCGGTCTCGTTTCAAAACCTGTTCAGAGATGGCTGCCCTAATCTCAGTGTTTAATTTTGGCGCTTCCAAAAAAAGACAGTTTTTTGTCTTTTTCTAGCCCATTTGTGATACTATGGGTCCATCTTGTGGCTATGTCTTTGTGAATCGCCTCTGCATAAACCTTCTTATTCGGGTTCTCACCCAAAATGCTGAGGATATCCTCATCTAGTGGAGGATCCGTAACAGCCTCCGGCAGTCTTTTTTCTGTGGCAGGCGTATCAGAGGTAGCAGTGTGTGGCGTCTCAGAGATTGCAGTGGAAGGCATCTAAGAGGCCGCAGTGGGAGGCGTAGTGAAGGCAGGGATCTCTATATTTGTGCCAGTAATCTCCTCGCTATATTCAATATCCGGAGCGAACTCCGCTGCGGTATTTTCGGTAAACTCTTCAACACTCTCTGGCGTTCAAAAAATATAGATATATTTATTTAGGGGCTTTTCATTTCATTTCATTTAATCCTTTATAAAACATAGTTTTACAAGTTTTAATAGAGGTAAGAGATAAACCACATGAATAGCACTAACAGTGCATTTACACGAGTAAATCCGCGAACCTTAAGAGTTATTGGTTGGGATATGTCACACGAATGGTACTCGCAGTACCACCACACGGACATGACCTCGAACCTTAATTTTCGGTTGAGATAAACCTCACGAATAACACTCGCAGTGTTATCACACGGGTAAATCCTCGTACCATGATTTGAAATTGAAGTAGTTACCCATGTGTAATCTAATAAACCCATACCGAGACTTTTATCCGTATGGATTCAAATGAATTTTCTGACAGAAACTTTTTCTTACGACGTGCTTTAATGTTAGGAAAAAAGACTAGTTTTGCTAAAGAATTAAGCATGTAATAATAGTGTATAAGCTTATACTTATAGTAGTAAGATACCTTGATATTCGTTGTCCATATCCCTCTCTCTAGAGGGACTCCTCTCACGCATTCGCTTGGCGAATTTTTTAAACAAGGAAAACAATTCCTCGTCATTATCTTTCCTTTTCTTTTTATGTTTGCCCATGTTTTTCGCTTTTAATCACTTATTATTTACTAATAACTTATTTTATAATTCAAATTCAATTTTTAAAAAATGGCTTCCATCTAAGTTAAGATGATTTCGCCAATGTCAAGTTTGCTTATAAAGCGACGTTGTTCGGTAGTTTGGTCAGTCGTCAATAATGCAATCAGCGTCAGAAGCTCCGCTTGAGAAGCAAGGCGTCCACCGCTGACCGCATGCCCGACGAAAGACCAACTTATTTTATAACACGAAACGTGGTTTTTCGGCGCGCACGAAAATGTCGAATGACAGATGACGGCGGGTGTGTTCGAGGCAATATAAGAAACGCATCGTTTTTTATTTAAGCTTCAAATATACGTGGTAAATGGCGACACGGTGTGTCTACTACATGTCAAGAATTATAGGACGTCTTGGACCAACACAGCAACACAATTACGTATTATCTAATACAACAGATTATATATGCCATTTGTCTGTGTGTCGCGGACGTTTTTAATTTAATTTTATGACAATCGACATGTGTTAAACTATACATTTGCACGCACAAAGCCAGAAATTGTATTGTATGCACTAGGCAAGTAGGCACGGTGCTTTGTTAGTTGCCTGCACTCGGCAGGTTGTGGTCAGCACTTAACGAAATCAGCCATTGCGTGGCGTCCGTGGTTTGTACTAACAGCACGGTTAGCACAAGGCGGCGCGCGAGTTCTCTCGTCTCTTTCTAAGTATTCTAATTAGAGAGAGACGGATAGTGCGAGAGAGCTCGCACGCCGTCTTGTGCTAACCGTGCAGTGTTAGCTTGTGCTCAGCCTTGTTGAGTGGGGATCTACCACGATTCAATCGCTTTGGCTTGTAAGAACACTCGTAGCGTACACAAACTAATTAAGGGTAGATTTCGGGGCTATTTCCAAACAAACGTCTTTCAGACTTTGCGTAACTACAAAACCTTTTTGTATTATTATGAATGCTCTCGCTGTCAATCACATCGCTCTTAGTGTTCTAAATGTTTCACCCACATCGAATAATGTGAAAATAACTACATACCATACGTGGGTTACTTTGGCCCGCATGAACATTACTCAAAGCAATGTAAAATACAAAAGTAACAACGTGAGCAGTTAACAGACACTAGAATAAGATGATTTGACCCTGTAAATAATCCTTACTAATATTATAAATGCGAAAGTGTGTATGTTTGTCCTTCTTTCACGTCGCAACGGAGCGTCGTATTGATGTGATTTTTTGTATGGAGATAGTTTAAAAGCTGGAGAGTGACATAGGCTACTTTTTCCAGCGGGAAAACATCTAATTCCCACGGGAAAATTCAATATGTTACATTTTCCTATAACCACGCTGGCGAAGCCGCGGGCATCAGCTAGTAATTCATAAAAAGTGACAGACAGGGTAATTCGTGAAAGCTGAAGTTTCCCTCCGGGGCCAACGTAACCCGCATTTACGGTTTTTGGACAAAAAAATACATATAACAACAATATTTCACATACTTACCTTGCACATGCTAACCTCTTGATGAATCTTTTTTACTTAGTCATGGATAATATATTTAAGTATTAATATGTCTACGACTTTATATTAATATGTATAAAGAGGAAAGATTTGATTGTTTGTTTGTATTGAATTGGCTCCGAAACTACTGGACCGATTTGAAAAATTATTTTACCATTAGAAGCCGACATTATCCCTGATGAATAGGCTACTTTTGACCGCGGGAAAATGCTTAATTCCTACAGGAAAACGGGTAATCCGTGCGAAGCCGGGCCGGGCAGCTAGTATTAAATATACATATAGTCGTCTAGTACAAGATTGAAGATTAAAGATTTTTGACATTCTGGTTGGCAGACAGGAGTGACCCGACTGATGTTTGTGAATTGTATTTGACGTGACATTTTTATTTATTGATTTCATTTTAATTGTAGGTATATTACTTATTTGTGTGTTCCTTACACATAATTTTTCATTATTATTGCATAGCTCAACGAACGCTGTAAGATATGTAATATAATGTAAGTCAAATGTTCTGTATTGTGTGAAAATCGGACAGTGAGATAAGTAAACTTAACTAAACAACCCGTAATACAAGCCTTATTGAGCTAAATAAGGGACGACTTTGGTTTGTGTAGAATTTGTCCCTTAATATTTATTTATACATTCGTGTAAGGAGCATCACGAATATTCGTTCCTGGGTCTTGGATGTTAGTTATGCACCTATTTCATTTATTTACGTATGCCGTCTAGTATCCTTGGTACAAACTTAGGTTAGGTTGGTTGGTACTAGGTCGTTTAGAGTGAGATTGTCCTAAAATTTACTAAGGTTGACTGGTATAGAGAATGCTTACGGCATTAAGTCTGCCTTTTTTACGACAAGTTCTTCGTTTGTGCTATAAAGATTAAATAAATGAATATTTCAATCTTTTTATACGTATAATTCTTGTTTATTGAGACGTGTTCAGATATTTGTGAGCACTTTGGCCGCCCCGATATATCTGATGGCGACATATAGCCCTCATCATTCGCATCAGCCTCGAGTTTTTTCCCGATAGTGTTCTATGCTTGAAAACATATAGTTAGGTGCCCTAAGTTTATGAATAGGCTTTTAAACCTAACTTTTTTGTGTTAATTAAAATTAAATATCTATAATGATACGTTGTAAAACGAATGAGTATGAGTATTTTTGTATTATATATTATAGATTCTTATGTAATAATGATCTGCAGGAATGAAGTACCAAACACAAACAGAATGGTAATTAATTGTACTATAGGTGCTTATGCTCGGGCGCCGAAACGTTGCATTGTCACATGCACACACACAAACAAACACACACACACACACACATACAGTTAGTTTTAACTCCTACTTAAATCTGGTTAGTAGCGTATTGGAATTATGATTTTCATTACTTAAACTTTAATAAGATGCTCAGCTCAGACCCAAAGCTTCACGTTTTTAAAAGTTTAATTAAATCTGGGGGCACGGTAGTGCCCCCGCCAAGACGAGCCAAGCGAAGCGCAACGCAAGGGCACTACCTACCTTTTCTCGAAGCGGTTCGTCGTTTTTTTGAACCGTCGTAAATATTTACCGTTCTTTATTAAATCCTAGAGCGATAATTTTATCTATTTGGTGGCAAAGGAAATGCCTTATAATTTAATAGTCTTAGGACTTTAAGGGAGTTAGTCCCACGTCTACAGATTCCCAATTCTACAGATTCTCATGTTTACATATTCCCAATTTTACAGATTCTCAAGTTTACAGATTCCCAATTCTACAGATTCTCATGTTTACAGATTCCCAATTCTACAGATTCTCATGTTTACGGATTCCCAATTCTACAGATTCTCAAGTTCCCAATCCTAAGGCAGGTCCGTGTAGGTACGACAACGAGCGAAGCGAGGAGGAGTGTTAAGTGTTCTGCGACCCTACCAGAACCTATTTTTAAGGTTCCGTAGTCAACAAGTATATATATTCGCCATGTACGTCCGTTTGTCCGCAGGAATTTATGTGTAGGTACTAAAGTTGAAATCGCACGTAACCAGTGGAATTCGGAATCTGTAGAATTGGAAATCTGCAGAATTCAGAATCTGTAGAATAGGAAATCTGCAGAATTGGGAATCTGTAAACATGAGAATCTGTAGAATTGGGAATCTGTGGAATTGGGAATCTGTAGAGAAGAGATTCTGTAATGGAAATCTGTAGAATTGGGAAAAAATCCTTTAAGGGACTTTGTAAATTATTCAATATTTTGATTAAGTAAGTTGAATCGGGTCTGTTTGATACCTAGATTACTATTGACCCTTTATTAATTAAGAAACTATCTCAAAATATGGTAATATCAAATAACTAAAATAACAAATACACATATTAAATATTACTATGTGGTTGAAGCAACCAATTAGGTATATCTAACCTAACCTAACCTAACCTAACCTAACCTAACCTAACCTAACCTACACAATAAGAAGCCGTAAAAGAAGAATGGGGAACACCTTAGGAAGGCAGTAAGCCTACAGGAATAGTGAACAAACCTTTTCCACGAGTAAGGAAAATTAAATTCAATCATAAATCAATTCCGTACAGACTGTGATAGGGAAACACTTTTATCTTTTTATCTGTAACGTAATTTCAATGTTGTCTCATGGTTTATCAAAACACATTATAATCTATTTCTTTTTTGGATATTATATTATTATATCCACATATACTAATAAAAAAAACAGTTTATATCATCCGGTTACGTTAAAAAATATTCAATACGTTATTAGAGGGGAATGTGAGTGGAGCTGCTCGCCTTCTTTTTTCTAATGATGTCTGCTACTCTTTTCACTGAAACCGCCACGCTCAGGAAAAACATCCAGTTCCATTAGCCATCACTTCGTTTCCAGAACCTCCTTCTACCGATGGCGGTTGGGTAACTGTTTCAGAAGACGCTGTGCGTTCAGCTTTAATGTCTTTCCCCAATGGTTCTGTGGGAGGGATAGCTATGGTCTGTCCCCGCAACACCTGAAGGATTTGACCACCACACCATCTCGGCGTTACTTCAAGTGTTAACATATTTGATCAACCTCGTGCTAACCGGTTGTGTAAACGGGTCAATTTTAGATGAGGCCGTTTTTTCGACATTTGTATGGTTTTCTTTTTTTTTTGGAATATTAGATATACGTAACGACAACGTGAGGTAGGGTATTTAAAAAGAAAAAATATGGTGCATGAGGCACCACTCTGCTTCTAATGGTTAGCGAGATATTGATGCTTTAAAAACACCGTGCCATACCAATGTCGTCAGCGCCGTACAAATGTCGACAGCGCCATACAAAAGTCGATATAATGCCATACAAATGTCGATTCTGGCATACAAATGTCGGCGAGTGCCATCAAAATGTCAATTTTGCCATACAATTGTTGAAAACCACCCAACCCTAAAAATAAGTAAGTAGGTGAGATATCAAACAACAAATTTGTCACGGAACCAGTGCCTAAATCGAGGCCAGTTTTATCCTTTCCATGTCCATTAATTTCGTGATTTACTTAGATTTTGTTTTGAATCGACATTTGTACGGCCAAAAAAGCCGTACAAATGTCGCCATACAAATGTCAACATGAATGTTTTTTGGCGGTCTTTCGTACACAATTAATTGAATTCACTAATTAGTTAAACACGAAACTCTTACCCCATATATTGCTAACCTTTATTTTTATTTCACTCGTATATTAATAAATAAACGCCCATACGTCGTGATAGCCGTACCAAAATACATCGTATAAAGAAAACCCGTTTCCTCCGTCGAAAATACCGGCAAAGCGTCCACTCCCGTTGATGGTTGACGCCCAACTAACCTGTCTATCGTACTCGTATCGTAAAGTAAATGTAACGGTGGGACAATAGAAAACCAGATTTTAAGGGTTTTGAGCTTGCGTCCTAATAAATGAGTCGCGCGTGGGACAACTACTAAAATACTTCACTGGTTTTAATTATTCACGCATTAATTTTGAAAAATATTTTAATGAATACGCTAATAAATCTTCTTTATAAAAGTACAAGTTGTTTATTTATACTTTGCCGTAGTCTATAGTTATGAATTTTTGTTTGAGCAAAACCGCAAGTGGGACACGCAAAAACGCGGTAGATTTCGCTGTTTTACGATTTTAAATTATTGTTTTTTCTGGATCAATTAATATTTAAGGTTGTTATATATATTTTAAGTACCTTATAATACACTGAATACAAATATATTTGTATCAATACTCCATGTTAAACTGACTTGAAATTATAGCCGTCAGACATCAAAAACAGCTCGTTTGAAAATTTACTCAAACGTTGAAATCATCCCGATCCTCTACGGCGCCAGCCTTAGAGCCAGCCTTAGCCTTAGCTAAAAAGGATGGTGGTATCCGGCCGATTGTCATCGGTTGCTCTTTTAGTCTTCAAAACTCTGCCGTAGGAAATTTAATCAGAGTCTCACCTGAATATTTGCTATTAGATTTTGCACAGGCGTGGTATCCCCTCAGGGGAAGTACACGCGGACGAAGTTGCGGGCAAAAGCTAGAAATCTTAGAGGGCAGAGCCAAGCTGGCATCCAAAAAGCTCGGTGAGTTTAACAGAGCCAAGCGTTACTTCTCCCGGGACAGGAGTATTGCTGTAATCTCTGAGCGGGAGCACCTGGATACCAGCTTTGACCTTTCGACTCGCTCAAAGTGATGCCTACGGCTGTTTTCTACCACCGCACCGCTCGCCGTCGGCAGGGCATTCATCTTCACACCCTGGAATGTAAAGGGTCGCGTACCGTACGGTTTCAGAGCAATTTCTTCCCTTCCCTGCCGAGGTTGTCCCGAGAGACTACAGAATAGGGTTCTTCAAAAAAGGAGGGTTAAAATTCTTAAAAGGTCGGCAACGTGCTTGCAACACCCCTGCAAGCGTCCATATGCTACGGTAACCACTTACCATTAGGTGGGACCTAAGCTTATTTGCCACCGACGTGGTAAATAAAAATTAAAAAACTGATTCCTATAAAGTCAACAAAACAGGCTGGTGTTAGATTACGCATAGCCGTTGGTTGGTTGGGAATCTCGAGGTCAAGTAATATTAGGGAAGTGTCGTCGTGACTTGAGACAGGTTGGGAATCCTGAGCCGACGCTAGGCAAGTGAGCTCTAAATATCGTGTCGGCAGAATCGGGCACCCCTAACCTCGACTCTCTCGATATTTACAGTCATATACTTCCATGCAGTGCTGGAGATGACCCACAATTTCGCACATCCATTCCGTAGCAGCTGGAGCAAGCAGCAAGTGAAGACCGAAAGGTCGATATGACTCGACGTACTGATGGTTTGATGATCTATTGTTTTATGTGTTTTGACTGCTTTCAATTTATATGTAAAAGTACGTACTGGTTTCGCATTATGACGAAGTGTTATTAAATTTTATTGCGCAAGAAGTAAATCATCCGTATCATGGCACTCGTAAATAGTACAGTTGACCACATTAATATCGGACGATAACGACATTTATTTATTTATTTCCAATAAAAGACGCACAGCAAAACAGTAAATTTCTAAGGCACTGCGGAATTTATAAATGATTACAATAAAATTATTAACAATAAGTACGAAAAGCAAACTACATCAGAACTTAACTATAAAACAATAGAAATACAGAAAACAGAAAAAGACTTAACTAGCAACAAATGACTGCCGTTTATCCATCGCTTCATACGCTTGTCACATATAGTGATCCAGCTAATGGCAAAAACATCACATTTAGGTGCCGATGATGCGAGGAGCGCGTTGATGCAGTTGAGCGCGCGAACGAGTAGTGCTTCCGGCACTGACGAGTGCGTGGCCGCAGATTAATATTGGCCTTCGCTAGTAAGGGCACAAACAGGCGGTAGGTACTAGTTAGCTACTAACTCCGGACAGTCGGACCTACCTCTTAAGACCCTACAAGCAGTGGGCAGCAGCCCATAGTTGCGCCTTACCTCTAAAAAGTCAAAGCCCAGAACACCGAGCAGGAATTTAGACGTGTACAAAAAAGGGTAGTAGCCATATAATTCCTTATATAGGAAACGCAGAAAAACTTATAATACATAAATACATGTAATACTTTCACCTCTTTAAATTGCGACGATATAGTGTACAGATTTTTTGACATTTTATTGTACCGATTTTGTTGACTATCCTTTGTGTCCAACAAAGATTTGTTGGACTGGACACAAAAGAGTATTTTAATCCTAAACAAAAATGACATGGATTGACATTTCCTTTGATTATAACTGGCATTTACTCGCGGGTTATACCTTCATTTACAAAAAGATCTTAGATTCTCATAGCAACAAAGAATCCAGTGGCTTACGCCCTTACTGACTCGTTAAAAATCTCCACCCTTTATAAGCATTCATAATTTAGGTTTGGCAATACCCTCTATTTCATTTTACGTTTCTATATAGGTACATCAATTTTATGTGTCTATGTTTAACCATATAGATGTTTGGTTCGAACACTTTCTCACTAAGTTTTTTTTTATATTTTTGTGCAGTATAGTTTTATTAAGTAGGTGTATCACACAAGTAATTCTATATACCTAACTATACTTTATAATCATTATAAGACCCTGATGAAAGCTTGGTTACCGTTATTCAATAGGTTACGATTTGTAATTATTTTAGAAGTACGTATTATGTTAGCTTAAAAGGAATCCTTCGCACAAAAACGGGTTTGTAATTATAACTTTATGATATTAATGAAATACCACCACGTACGTAGTACAACGTCGATCGTCGCCATTGATACAGAATCTAAATAAATCTGCGGATTAGCATGGTACGAGCACCATGTTTTAAAACAGGTTTTGTACAGTAGGTATAACACTTTTTCGTTCTAGCATACCTAATGTACAGGGCCGGGTCCATATTCGTTCGGATAAAATTCTTTGTCCTATTTTTTATTAGAGGTAGTAACGATTTGTATTCATAATCATCACTCTTCATATTTTTTTTCTTCATAACTTTTTTGTTCCTAATTTTCTATAACTATCACATCACACACCGTTTTCATAAAAAAATTCTTCATAATTTCATGACTAAGAACAGGCTTGAACTCATAATTTGTTTCTCATAACAGTTTCCTTAATAGCGGACATACGTCATAATTTTGTTATTACTAATATCATAACTAAGAACACACTTCAACTCATAATTTTCTTTATTACACGCTGCGATCTTCGCAGCAGGGCAAGAGATCCGGCTGCCTAGGTCGTCGGCCCACACGGGCGCCCCATACAGGACCATGGAGCGCTACACTCCGAGGTACAGCTGCCGGCAAGAGGCCTTGGGCCTCCTCGTATTTGGAAGTACGTTTGCCGCCAATACAATAGTACGACATAAAAAAAATACACACACACATACGTCACATGAGTGGCAAGGATGTATGCATAGACAATACAACAAGTGGGAACGTGATACAATGTCAAATCTCGTGTCCCCCAGCGCGTATAGGCTTTTTTTGTTTGTCACGAAATGTCAAAATATTGTACTGAAACTGACGTCACCGATTTAACACGACTAAATATGACATTAGACGTCAAGAATGTATTAGTATTCTGCTCCACACACCACCTACCCTGTCACTCACTAACCTGTTACTTTCCAGCCGTCACACGGTAGGGTATAAAAATAGCGCAGGTAGAATGAAACATACGCCAATTAGTTGTCTTTATAATTTTATTCCGAATATGAGTTTATGATAGGCATGTGCACAGATAAAATATTTCAGTTACGAAAACAAATGTGCAAAATAAATGCATGTCAGTCACACTGTTTTATAGCTTAATAAGAACTCTATAATATGTCACTATATTGAAGGTCTCTTTAGGCCTAACGAGTAGCACTTGCTGTTATTTTCTAAGAAAAGCTGGGAGAACATGCCACTTGAAAGCGCGGCTAACACAACTGGCGAGAAACACGCGGAGCGATGCGACAGCTCTCGGCAGATTACTTGCATCGTGAAATCGTGATATTCGTACGAGTACCTGGGATCGGAACCGGTTTTTTGCAAAAACCTCGAAATATCCACATTTCTCGACTTTTTTTATACTTCATATGTAGGACTCAGTTGTGTTTTGAGGTAACGACTGCGTATTTTTAGATTGCCCAATTAGAAATGAAATAATTAACAAAGAACGAAAAAAAACGTTCCCATACAAAAAATACCGGTTACCGATTCCTGATTCGTACAAAAGTTCATCGCGCACCCGCGCGGTGCCGCACCGTGTGTTCCGCGTCTAACTGCGAAACGGGACGCGAAATGAGGAAGTCTACCCTCCTCTTTCTAATTTACACAGCGCTGTGAGACAGAAATCGCTAATTCGCGACGTGACTTGACATAAAGTTGTGCTATTAGTCAAGTTCGTTCTCTTGGTTTGAACCCGCCGTAATAAATACCTAAAAGCGGACACATCCCCAATAATTACAGCCATTGTCAATGCCAATATTTATTCCTTTTGGTTTTATGTGAAGAATGTGCATTTGCAGTTTTGATATAATTATTTTGCGATTCCCAAAACTAGGAGTATAAATTTTACGGACTGTTCAGACTTTTGAACATAGAAAAATAGGAGAAGCTGTCCCAGTTCAGATACAGACAGCTAAATGTTTGCTGGGATGCACTATTAATGAAAAGTTGGCCTGCACGATATGAAATCTCCAGTGCCCCAGTGGTGCGAGCTTGTCGTGTTGTGGTTATTGTTCATGTAGTAATACGTGCGTGGAAATAAAGTATTTCTTCCCATTTGCGAATTACGCGGCCTAATGTTTTGCCGTTTTTAGACTTAGTGATCCACGAAATCTCGCGATAATTTTCAATTTATTCAGTTTTTGCTACCCTCTATGACAGAAAACCAAATAGAAAGAGAAATCTTAGAAAACACACCCTCAGTAGTTTGGTATTATTTTTTAAAACATTCACACGTCTCTCGAGACATTATTAATCGAAACTGTAGTTGACAATAAACATTAAATGCTTAAATAACCTTATCCTCAGTCCAATGAAGGTTTAACCTATCTACTTTACTTACATATTATATACCTACGAACACGACGTAATTCTAATTTGATTTTATAAACATTGTAGCAAACAAATAACAACCGAAAGAATAGGTACTACCATATTCCATTCTATACTCTTACCTGAGGCTCATTTCACGAATCTACAAGTTTACAATTTTACGAGTCAAAACATACTACTCGTATACTGAGGCGTCTGACCAATAGCAAATTGCCTTTTGACCAGGCATTCTGGTCAAAATGTTGCCGAGTTAGACTTTAACTTGTAGCTCCGCGATACGAGCCTCTGATGGCAAAATGCATTCTCAATGACAACACGTGTTCTTAGTATTTTTAGAGTTCCTGACCTCCTTTTAACTCAAAGTGAAAGGGGATATGTACATATATCACATAATAAATAGGACAATAAATACTTTAAGACACATACTATACTTTAACTTATTAAATTAACATGTTTTTTTTGTTTTATTTTTTCTTACTTGACACGCATACGTATTTACTGGAACTATTAGTGATCATTTGTCGCAAAGTGGTTATGCAGAATGTATGATTAGCATTGCACTCAGGCATTGGCATGGCGGTATATAATTAAAGTCAGTCACTTTGGAGTCATGGTCAACGCGTAAAAATAGCATTAAAATTGTAATGCATACTGTCAAACTCAAAGATAATAATATTTGTAAAGCCGGTTGTACACACACATTGGGCCAACGTTGGCGCGTGAGCAGCTGCAGCTATGCGTTATGCCAGCTGTACACACTGGGCCAACGTTGGCGCGTGAGCAGGAGGCAGCTATGTAAACGAAAGAGATCGAGTTATAGCCCTCTGCCTCTAACGCATAGCTGGCTTCTGCTCACGCGCCAACATTGGCCCAGTGTGTACAGCAGGCTTTAGAGGGCTTTATATCGTTCTCATGCGTTTGCATAGCTGCATCCTGTTCACGCGCCAACGTTGGCCCAATGTGTACAGCCGGCATAAAGCCTGCTGTACACACAGGGCCAACGTTGGCGCGTGAGCAGAAGCAGCTATGCGTTAGAGGAAGAGGGCTTTATATCGTTCTCATGCGTTTGCATAGCTGCATCCTGCTCACGCGCCGCAGCTATGTAAACGAAAGAGATCGAGTTATAGCCCTTTCCCTCTAACACCTAAAGTCCATCGAAATACCGAAAACAATTAAGACCTTAATAAATAATGCGTTTTGAATGCATCACCTAACGTTTATTTGGACACTTTAAGCATTCGTCCCTTTCTAGTAATATGTAAGTGCGAGAGCGCAAATGCTTTGTATCCGACATAAACGCGATCATGCCAGCTAATCAGTTTCATGCAAAGCATGTGTTGCCCTTGTGATATGCGCCTCATACTTTATGACATACGATTTACTACGTACATTACATATTGATAATATTACTCACATCATTATAAATTATTAATTGTATATGTACTTACTCGTACGAAAAACATTCAGTATACCCTAGTGCACAAAAATAGAATGTATCCTTTCTTCAGATGTTAAGAATTTCAGCGAACAAGAATAATGTAATGTTCACTTATGTACCACCTACCCTAAGTTTCCAATAAAATAAAAATAACCTATTCTTATAGAAATTCTACATCAATACTATTTGGATGCGCTCACGAATCCTTCTCAGATATACAACACAATACGCTTACAGACAAATATAAAGTACGTCATTCCTCAGTATAATACTATGTCATAGGTACATTTATTTTACTTACTATGCTATGGAAGTGATTGATTACATACATTGTGTAGTAATGAAACAACTAAAGCCTGGATAGTGAAGTCGCTTCCATCGAATCACTATAGTACAGGTGATACACTTAAATAGTCTTGTATGTAGGTTGTGTTAAACTAACTGTTCGAGAAATTATTGCATAAATTTAAGCAAATTCAAATGCCTATTAAAACAGTCCACAACAGAACAGGCCTTACTAAGTTTTTCACCTATTTAGGAAAACATCGACGAACTTAAATTGTATGTACAATTCGCATTACAGATTCAAGCGACCATCTACATATGTATCATATTTGTTTTATAAATTCGAGATTACAATCATCATCTATTTCGCGACAGATATGGTAACATTTTGATTACATTCACGAAACATTTCACGAGACTTAAATATGTATTTTATATTGACATGCTACTTCATTTGGTGTTCCTCTTACAGTGGTTATTATAGTAATACTACTCGTATAACAAAAATCGTCCATGTACCTATTTGCTATGTATGATATTATAATGTTACACTTTAGGTCGGGGAGAAAAAATTGCTTGTAATCTACTTAATTAATACGGAGTTACTTTTTTTAAGTGGATTATTATTTTTATTATACACTTATTTTTATGTTTTTTTTTATAAGCTGAATAGAAGGTTTAAAACATTATAATATTTGAATTTATCGAACGAATAACAATATTAAGTAATGGCGGCAAATTTGTATGAAGAGTGTAGGTACCTACTGATATATTAGATTGCTTCAGTTGCGTTCCATTTATGGTCTCAGATTAAATTATTAACGAAGGAAATGAATTGTAGGTATTAAATCAAAAGTAGCATATCAGTTAAAGCGTCACGTGCTTTAACTGTTATGCTACTTTTAAGCGTATTAAAAAAAAACGCAAGGTGCATTATCCGTAAAAATGGTAGGTAATACTATAAATAATAACCCAGCACCTATAATATACAGCGTGTGCCGTCTGTGCGAATGTAAATTATAACTAACGCTTATTTTTATTAGTGTCCGTCATTTTAGCCTTAGATACCAATAGAGGCACGTTAGACACCCTTCTGTTTCATGTGTGAGACGTATTTTATTTAGTATCGAGTTTAGTAAAAAATGAAATGAAATAGTTAAAAATATTTCGCTAATGGGTTAGCTAAAACCTACGAATAGGTAATTAAAAAACCAAAATGTGTTTATTTTTACTTTGCACTTAATTGTTCAGCCACAGAATAATGAATAGTATACCTAAGTAGAGACAGAAGGTCCACTGTCTAAGTGATGTCGTTAGCTGTTTTTTTTGCAATTTTCAATCATACCGTGGGATAGGATTGTCGACGGACAACATAACTGAAGACTATATTTTGGAAATAATAATATGATGTGATAATAAAAATACAATACCGGGAAGAAGAAGTTGCAATGTACTTCTTTCAAAATTGAAATTCGTATAATGATATGTTGTTAGTACGTACTGTATGAAGTCTATGAAATATATAAAGTAATATATTTATTAAAAAGATGATTGTAAATTATTAGTTTTAACATACCAGTTTATACCTGACAAACCAATAGTTAATCCAGGAAAAAAAATGATAGATTGATCGTTAGACTATTGAGTGCAATGTAAAAATAGTATTTTATACAATCGTTACACAATGAGGGCCTTCTGGGCATCTAAGCCCTGCTGAAACGAAGCGCAGCCACCGGCTTAGTGTTCGTTGATGTCTTTTCTTCTGTAGCGAAGACGCCGTTTTAATGGTCAAATTCATTATAGATCAGTAAAGGCGCCACGTGATTGGTCGAATTTATTAATTTATTTTAGTTGTGAATTATCATAGAAAAAAGTATGTGATTATAGTTTGGTGTACGAAGTCTTAATTAAAACATTATTAAAGTCAACGAGTATATAAAAATAATTATTTTTTTCTTGCCAGGGTATTTTATATCTAACCCATTAGCATTTTTTTTAATGTACTAAATTCGATACATTTCAAATACTTTACGCTCATTAAACAGATAGGTGCAGATCGTGCCACTAACTATTCGTGTCACCTACTATTATAAAAAAATAACCTTTAAAAATAGAGCATAATACTTGTTTTAAGCTTTCTTGAGCAGCAATCTGACACCTCTGAGAGACAACCAAATGTCAATTATGGAATTTGACAAATTTTACTGATACGTATAGCGTGCTGAATTTATTTGTATAAGTTATTTTCAGTTAAGTAAAACATAAGTTATTTTCATAACGCAAGGTATCATTTTTTATTCATTAGATCTTATGCTTTCTGCCTTTAAAATATATGTTCGTATGGAAATTACACTCTGGTCAAGAATGAGAGTAGCAATTTAAAATCAATAAAAAAATTAGATAACACAAATATTTTCCCCTCAACCTATAATTACAAATTTCCAAAACAAATTAACACCGATATCTTTATTCCATTAAATATGTCCTTACAATACTTACGACTTTGATATATTTTTGGTAATGTCATTTGTATTCGATAACACTTAACTGATCTATTATTTATATCTCTATTTGCTTAATTATTGGTGTTTTGTCTTACAGTTTCATAACGGTTCAAATAAATCTACAACTAACAAAAATCCGTTGATTGTATCCTAGTGAAGATGTACATTGTTTATATTCTAAGTGCAAGATAGTAACACCAAACATCAATTTCGTAGGCCCTAATTATTATTTGTAGTAAATTTAGAGGAACTTATGAGTAATCAATAGTTATAATGTTCCTACACAAATTAGGCGACACAACGTCTTCTTACAGCGTGTGCAACCTGATTACTATTGAAAAATATTTTACAACAGGCCAGGAGAATTACATTCTTATGTCGTGAGGTGTATACATCTGTTACTTACTCTATGTACCTATACATAATATAATTTGCTGTATAATGACGCCCCTTATTTGCTTAATTATGTCTACTCTATTAATAAATATTCTGACAAGGAATCAACGAAATTAATGGTTTCCGAAAATGCTAACAAAAGGAATTAAAATTTTAACACATTTTAAAAATGCAACGGAACTTAGCTTAAGGACACAAACAGTGTTAATTACAAGGCCCAAGGTGTTTATTAAATTTTCTACAAGTACGATATTTAGATTAGATGTGCAAAATGCAATATCTACTGTCTTATGTACTTACTTATAGAAAATTTTATTCGTAATGCAGTGTGACACCAATGCTTTGAATAATATTACAAAGATAATAAGATCAAAGAAAACGCTAAATTTAGAAGGTATTGTAATAGGAAATAGTGATCATTAATAAGTATCGATAACTCAATATCAAAATTTCGAAAGACGTTTTGCCGATAGTCGCTACGTCGAAGACGTTTTATCGAAAAACACCTTGTGTAATCCGTTTAAATATGTATTTGAATGAATAAAAAAGAGAGACTTGATTATAACAAAAAATAATAAAAATACATCATGTTTGTTGATTTATATCGTGTTTTAATGATTTATCCCATTGAATATATTCTCCTTATAGGAGCAATAAAATCAGATCACTTTGAATAGGTATAGAAATTTCGTCATCAGATATCACATTATATACCTACAGTGATTCCCTAGTAATAATATTTAATCAAAAGACACTTTAGCTAGATTCGATAAAATAAACAATCGCATATGGCTACTATCGATGAAATGTCATCAGTAAAAAGGTTTTGATAAAATGAATATTCGATGTTTTAAGCTTTCGACAAGGAGAATTCTCGGTGAAATGACTTTTCGATGAATGGTGCCTTCGATTGATCAAGCTTTCGTCTAAAAGGACAGTCGATAAAACGTCTTCGACGTAGCGACTATCGGCAAAACGTCTTTCGAAATGGCGTAGGTAACCCAAATAAGTAAACAGATCGGATACGAGTTATATATGCCAGTAACATTAGAATAAAACGATAAGAAACATGACGGTATTATTAATGATTTATTTGTATTGTGTACTAAAAAGCTGTATTTAATTACATTGTAGCATGTTCGCTTTAATCAATTGCGGACGGTAATAGAGAAGAACAATTGTATTTTATTGTTAGTTGTTCTACGCTATTCTACTAAGCTCACTGATATTATACAAGGAAATGTAAACGTGTCACACACTGAGACCCCAGTTTTATTTATGCTAAGTACCTATTTAGTTATATTGAGCGTTAATACTACCATAATAATATTAATCCACCGACATGTCCCACATTCTGGGCATATAGGCTTCCAAACACATTATTTTCCGTAGGTATATATACATAACTGACATAACCTAGTAATTTTCAATAATTCAATTGGCACATTCTGCCATCGTAGTTCCGTATTTAGATAAACTTTAAACTTCACTGCTTTAACTTATTGAGGATATGAAATGAACCATTTTGGGTATATCCGAAAAAAGTTGGTGACGCTTATCATGAGCAAAAATCGCTTTACATTTGTGCGTTAGAATATAGTTTCTAAAAATCAGTACAGATTGGAGGTTAAAAAAGTGGATTAGTGAAGAGGTGGTTTCCAAGTGATGTTATTAAGGTGACGTAAAATGTGATATGAGATTAAACCTATAAATACTAATAAATAGGTACTAAATAGTTAGGTGGAACGTAGAACAGGCATTTTTTTTTGTAAATAAACCGTGCTATTTCAAAAGTTCCTTTTCTACCTTTCGGAAAATAAAGCACCTCAGCAAAAAAATATAGAACAGATTTGAATTTTTGATTCCTACGGGACAGTAAATTCCAATTCTATGCTTTTCTTTCAAATAAGTAACAATTTATTTGACGTGGGTGGTATTTGGATCATATGAACCGCCATTGGCATACTCAATAACTAGCCGATCGATACTGGAGAAAGAGATGATTATTTGTGGGCAACTTTTAGTTCCACCAGGTTTTAGTCCCGATAGAACCACATTAAAATAATGGCGGTTCGTGCACCTCGCCTCGAATATCCAGATTTCAGTCCTATAAATATGTTTATTTGAACTTAATATGGCGTAACTTAATACCTAATTAGTAATATACTCGTAAACTAACATACTCGTTGGTACTTAATAATTCCGTTCCGAAATTGTAAAAATGTATGGATTTAAAGTTTCTCGATTTTAACACAATTTTTATTTAGCAAAGTTTTCTCCCTACCATGTTGCAGCAAATCCGTAGCGTCTAACCTATATAAATAAATATAAGTAAGTATACGGTCCCGGTTAATTGAACGAGCGAGCGAAGCCAACGAAGTTTTCTGCGGGGTTACCGCGAACCCATAACGAACTTCGTTCGTGTATCTCCCTCTCTGTCGCACTTGTTAGTTCGAGCGACGAAGACGGAGATACACGAACGAAGTTCGTTTTTGTTTCGCGGTAGGCCCTCTGTTTCAGCTTGGGCCAAAACGGTTTCGTATGTCCGGCTGTCCGGCGGTTCTCCGCTACAAAAGTCGCATTTCCCAACCGATACTCGTGAAATTGTGTGAGCAGGTACGGTAATACTATTGTATAGAATTTTTCTCTCCATTTCAGTTGTTGAATTTTTCAAAAGACATTTTATTGAATAAACTCGGTGTAGCGGTTAGTGCTACAGCTCACAGAGCCTAAGGAAAAAAAACAGAAACTTAATCAATCGTTAAATGCTTTTTAAAGTCTTTGGTTATTTTCTAAAGACCACCAGCTCTTCCTTTTACATAATAAATATTAAAATCAATGCTTTCTACTCCCCAGATCTGGAATATTTGGTAATTAAATTCGGAAACAGAAAATTCAAATAAATCTGTACCTTATTTTCGTTAAATTAAGATCCTATACCTAATAAAGAGTTCGCTTAGTCTATGAAATATCTAAACGCCTTTTTAATATTTAATTTGAATATAGTATAATTAACGTCCTGTTTCAGGAAACCTTTGATAAACTCCCTTATAAAATATTATATAGTTGTAGAAAAATATTTTGCAGATATTTTTTTATGTCGATGTCTAACTACAGTCAATGTTCACAATATCCGATTACTTTAGATTTCATTGGTTTTTTTTTCGTGAAAGTCGTAGAGCGCTCATAATCTTTGGCTTTACACAAGATCATCTTGGTATTCATATCACATATCATTTGAAAGAGCAGGCTCTAGCGCTGGCGGAGGAGGGAAGAAGTGCAGCGGATGAGAGTCCAGCGCCGGCGTCGAGACCGAGGCGAGCGGCGAGCGGCGGGGCGGCGCGTGCGCATGGTGCGGGGCTGCGGGCCGCGCGGGGGGCGCGCGCGGCGGGCGCGGCGTTGCAGCGCGCCGTTAGCTACCCTTCGACACCAGGTGGTACGGCGCGTGGATAGTGGCCACGCTCCCCAGGTCGGTGCGGCCCAGCAGCTCCTCCGGGTGCTCGTGCTCGTGCTCGCGCCGCTTCTCCTCGTTGGTGTAGTAGTGTGCGGCGCGGCGCCGCGAGTAGCACAGCGCCGCCGCCACGGCCGCCAGCACCGCCACGCACAGCAGCATGAGTCCCGCTATCACGCTCATCTGCGCCTCGTGCGTGCTGGGACACGGATCAAGCCGATCGAAACTCAAGTTTGCGAAACTTGTGCCCCGCAACCGCATCGGAGAATAGCACTTGAGATGTCTTAAGGTAGAATTGAGAACTGTAGTAGTCATGTACACTAGCATGGTTCCGGCCGAACACTGATCACAATGCCATGAGTTTTTAGACAAATGAACTTGCGCTATGGCTTCTAATCTTTGTAAGTCTTGCTCACTTAGCGCTTTCAACTTGTTGTGCGAAATGTCAAGTCTTTGTAAAAATTTGGTTTTTGCCAGAAGTTTAAATGGAAACTTTCCTATTTTATTCCAAGATATGTCTAAAGCTATGAGGTGCTCGTTATATGTGAAGAAATTTGGTGGTAAATTCTCCAGGGAAAGGTTAGCAAGCCCGACGCCATGGATTTCTGGTAGGATTTGAAGAGCTATCGCTATGTCATTCAAGGGCAGGTTGTTGCCGCTGAAATTGATAGTTTTGAGTGATTCTACAAGCGGCGCAAATGTCTGCAGGTGAAACCGGTCGATTTTGTTGTGGCTGATGTCTAGGTGCTGGAGAGAGGTCAGGTTGGTGAGTGCGGCGGGCGCGAGCAGGGCGAGACGGTTGCGCGCTAGAGACAGCACTTTCAGCTCACGGTTCCGCCCGAACATGTTGTCCACCACCACCGACAGCTGGTTCCCATCCAGTCTCAACTTTTTTAACTTTTTAAGACTTATAAATTCATCAGAGGTAAGATATTTAAATTGATTTTCTCCCAAATCTAAGTCTTCTAAATGTGGAACCAAATGATAAATCTGCGTATTCACTCTTCGAAGAAGACATCTTCTGCACTTAAATATTCTTAAGTGCTGTACGTCTTTGAACACTTCAGGGTTTAAGTCAGCTAATGGATTGTAACTCAAATCCAATTGATATAGTTTAGCCAACATTCGAAAAAGTCTAGGCACTAGAGTAGAAATTTCATTGTGTGCCAATATTAATATTCTTAACGACGTAAGATGTCTGAACGTCTCGCTCGGCATTGTATGTATATGGTTGTGGTCGAGATGTAGCTCGGTGAGATTGATAAGTCCTCGGAAATTATCTGGCTCTATTCCGGTTAAATTGTTGTATGTCAGGTTGATGAGTTGTAGATTTTGGAGTCCCCAGAAGGAGAATTGGCCTATTGACGGGACATTTGAATTGACGATATGGAGCTCGTGAAGGTTGGCGAACGGCGTGGGCTGTGTGAAGATGGGCCCAATGGTGAGAAAGTTAGGCCGGTTCTGGGGGGCGGAAATGATCAGGATCTGCGCGCTGCGGTCGAGGAATTCAACAGGCACCACGCGCATGCTACCACGCGTGCAAGTCACGCGCAGTGCAGTGCCGTCCTCAGCGTCGAAGTGCGTGTGACACCGGCACTCCTCCGGACAGAGGCTCTCGGCACTCGTGCTGCCAACCACAACCGTTAGCGCCACCCATACCATCATCCAAAGATGTCTCCATCTCCTGTAACAAAAAGAAAATACTTTGAGGTCACTCACATACGGGAAGTTATATGAAAATACATAACTTTTTAATCCGTCTATTAGACATATATTATTAATCCTGATAATTGGTACATGTATGCCAACGAAACCGACTAAGTATAATCAAATTTCCGACTCCGTTGTAAAAGCTAGAAGGGAAAAAAATATATCAAAGGATTGGATATATTATAATCCTAATTCCAAGCTCCGTAATTTTTTTACAATGCCGGTAAATTATTACACAGAAATCATCGTGCACCTAATTGCCGCTAAAATATCTGCTGAACCGGACCGAATAAATCAACGGGAAAAAACGCGCGAAAGTGTAAAAACTTGCTTAAACTCTGTGAGCTACTAACGAGATTAGGGCCTAGTGAAATATGCGGCCCGCTTTGTCCGCGGAATCCAAAACCCCTGAAAAATAACGCGCAGATAACAAAAGCCTTCTGACACGACGACTGAGCGTCATCCATTTTGTGAAATTCCAAAATATTCATTCGCACCTTAATGGAAAACCTTCTTGCTTAGTTTTGTCACGTCGATGTAGGTATTGTTGTGGTTCTATTTGCGTTATGAAAAATGTTTGAACGAAACTCATTTTTTATTTTAGAAATATTAAAGCCTGAAACACACAGGCGCGACCTGCGCTGACGGTCTTCAATAGTAAAGTAGACAGGTATTTTCTCTAGTGTCAGGCCTTATACTTACTTGGGCTTAAATTACATTATTTTTTTCTGTTTAGGATTACTACTACCTATAACATTTTAATTCGAAATGCGTAAAGAAGCCAAATAATATACAGGGTGGAAAAATCGAATGCAACGTGGATGGCAACTACCTTAAATATTGTAAATAGCACATTATATGTAAAGGAAACATTCCTTTGTTTTTAAAAACAATAAATTCTGCATTTAAGGATTTATGAAAAATCGCTTGCGTCAGTCGGGACTCGAACCGGTTTAGTTTTTAGTTTTCAATTTTCATGGCACTCCGTTATTCGGATTTTATTTGTTATTTAGAGAAAAATGAACCTTATCAGTTGCCCTTTCAATCTGCATCATAAAATAGAGCACGTTATTTTTTGTCACATTTGACCGGTTCGAGTCCCGACTGAGGCAAGCGATTTTTCATAAATCCTTAAATGCAGAATTTATTGTTTTTAAAAACAAAGGAATGTTTCCTGTACACGGAATGTGCTATTTACAATATTTAAGGTAGTTGCCATCCATGTTGCATTCGATTTTTCCACCCGGTATATAAATCATAAGCTTGTTGTAAATTTTAACTCAAAATGGATAATTGTTACTTATCCCTCGACATAAAATGCTTTTTACCAAAATACCTAATCCAATCCACTATGGTTTAACTACATTGAAAGTCGAATACATTTTATGCCTAAGCCGTGTAAAATAAAATAAATAATATAAGCAAACTGGAAAGCATTATACGTGCCCCCCGTCGGTTATCATTGAATAACCCCGCCTAGCCCATCAAACCCATTTTAGAATTCCGTACCAAAAAGGTAAAAATGGAACCTTTATGGGGCGACTCTGTCTGTCTGTCACAAGTAGTCACAACGTTAAGTATCTCAGGAAATATTTATACTATGATTTGAAATTTGGAATAGTTGAGAACAAAGCGTTTGTGGAAAGTGAAAATTTGGGATTTTAAGGCTACTGCTACAAAAGCAAAGTATTCCAATTTAAAATGGAGCTATAGTAATACTCATAATTAAAAAGACCGGGTTGCACTCCGGGAATGCCGGCAGAAGTGAAAACTCAATAACATTGTAACAGTTTTTCGATCAGGTCACGTGACATCTTACGGAGTCACCCTAAAAATGAATTTGGCGCAAATTTATAAACAATTATCAATTATTTAGGCGGACGGGCCGCGGGCGCGTTGGGTACGACGGGCCGGCTCGCCCGCCGCCGCGTCGGCGGCATACAAAATAGCAATTTGTTTTTGACGTGCCAAATATTTTTCAAAGCTTTCTCTTTAGGAATAACGTCCAAATTCGAACTATTCGAATTTGCAAGAACAGGGACGGCGGCGGTGAACAAAATATCAATTTGTTTTTGCCGTTGGTAAATATTTTTCAAAACTTTATCTCTTTAGGAATAACGTCCAAATTCGAACTATTCGAATTTGCTCAATAGCAAAACGGTGAAGGACGCGTGAACAAAATTCCAAATTTATTTGCAGTATATGCTATTGCAAAAAGTGTTTAACGGCTTTATACTCTTACGAGTAGCGTTCAGTTTTGAATAAAGTCGAAACGGCTAGCAGCAAAATATAAAAGTTTGTGACCTCCTTCACATCTGACGTCACAAAAATCTGGCGCGTATTTAACAATTTTTCCCCATCCCAAAAAGTGCTCAGCGCCGCTAAAGAAGTTTTCACTTCAGAAAACGATCCAACAATCTTCCAAAATCACCTTTGTATGAAATCCCATCTCACCCCAATTACGAGGGACTACGAGGTGAGGTGGGATTTCCTGTTTATCGTCAAAGTTATGAAATGGAACTAAAATAAAAACTAAAATACAAACGTCCGGAACACTTATTATATACACCATCCAGTTTGCATATGTAAAAATAAAATGTTATCGATGTTTGAATGTCAGTTTTGCCCCTACTCAACCCATTTTACGGCATCTAAAAGGCAAACATGTTATTGTTACCTTTTTGCATGTTTTTCTCGCGTCGCGCTCTATACGCACTGCAGCCGTGGTTTGAACACACGGTTTCTTTTCGCCAAGTTTACCTACCTATTTACATATATTTTAAATTTCTATGAAAAATAACGGACACGAGGGGGCCAAAATTCAAACTCAAGTCATCAGTCAAAGTGGGGTATAAAATTAAAGGACTTTATTTGCACATTTAGTAACAGTTTTTTTTTACATTTAATAAATTTCGATTTATGAAGGAAATTACGAAAATAGTTACATTCTCTTCCTTATATCCAAACATAACCGAGCGATAATTTTGAAATAATTACTTAAGATTTATATTCCTATAAATATTACACGAAAAATGTAACGGTTTCTCTTGTTAGTTTTAAATTAAATCATCAAAAATATTTTCTAGATCTAGCTTGTAATTTAATCACCTGTATAAATATATATTTTTCTTCAAATACCTACTAGATTTTGTGAAAGTACCTTCTTCCAAATAGATCCAAAACATAGAAATCAGTTTACGTGATTAAAAATTATCACTGAAAAACTAACTGTTCCTAATACAAAACGCACCGACATATTAAGGCGCTGCCTGTACGCATCACAGTAACCCCCTACTCCTACTATGCGTTGTTAAGATTTTGCCTTTAGTTAATGGAACCCGGAAAGACGAGTATGTTGTATAAAAGTTTGTATGGAATACGCGGTGCGCGAGATAGACTCGCACTTTACCGGTTTTATTTAAATTGCGGTTTGAGCTTCGAGCTTTAGCTTTAGGAACCATCATCAGAGATTGGAATATGAGTTCGCTCCTTTTACCTAACTGTAGGATTCAATTTGTCGACAAATGTTAAAATCATCTATAGAAAATACTTTAATAGTCGTTATTAGCTTTGTGATATTAATTAAGGGACAAAATTCTAAGTTGATCGGGTAATTCATTTATAAGTTTATAACACACGTGACTGAAACAACGTCATTGAATGCAATGTCATCAGTCTTAAATATGTATAATATGACTATGATGACTTATTGTTGTTATACAATATCAAAAATAAAGCATAACTCTACCAATCTCTGATCATCACGACTGATTAATAGGGTACGCACTAAGAAGAGAAAACTCGTATCACGACCGAGATTTCCCGCTTACGAGACTGGATCTCGAAAAGTCGCTCGACATCTTGTGATTTCATTCCCTAGGAGCGAGCGGGGTCAGTCCACCTAATCGCAAGGCGGCCAAAATAAAGTGAGATGGTGCGCCTGCATAGCACGTAGGTACCTCTACTCTCTACAATTGCATACACGTAGAGCATTGGTTAAGCCACTTAAAAATTCTTCCAACCGCATGCTCTAGTTTCGTGAAAAGTAGTTTAGCACACAGGCACACATTTTTAAAAGTTAACACTTCCACTTTATATAGGTTTGGAAGTTCCATTTTGAATAATGTCCGTAAGATAGTTTAGCATATTTATGTATCTGGATGAAAAGTCCGCGTTGCTTGCTCAGACAATGTTCATGAATATCAGCACTAGATTTTAATCTCACGCAGTATAAATAGAATAATTGATATTCGGGTACGCCAATTGAATCTACTGATAAATATTAATAAAACGTATCAATTATTATAGTAGACCATCTTATGTTTTGCTGTCTTAAGTATTCTAACTATGCAATTGTTACTGGTGCCTGATAGAACTATGCGTCATCTATGACACAGTGACGCATATTATGCGTTGCACTTTTTAGACTAGGAACGTCAAAAAAAGTTTTGAAAAAAATCTGCTGCATAGTGGTCGGTTCCACTCTGAATTTTGTTTTTTTTTTCGTTCATGCATTTAGACGTTGCAGGGTTGTGTTTTAGATTTCGACTGTATATCTTGCTCCTCTTGCTGATCTGTACAATTCCAAAATATTGGCACGCAAGTCACTGGCATTCATATTTGCCTCAGCAAAGCGTGCATGAATATCTGACACGCCTGTATTTCTAGGGCCGTTAGGACGTTCCAGATATTTTTGCCGACTGTTACGGCAGATATTAATGATGATGACTGTACCACGTGAATTATGGCTACAAGCCCAATGACCATCCAAAGTTAGAGTGGATTGTGAAAGTGCCAAATAACACATTGACTTTTCGAATTTTGTATACAGGGTGTTAACGGGGTCATGATCCGGAATGACAAAAAGCGAATAAGATGATCATACTGAACAACCTTTCCCATGGGACCAACCACGAAATCGCAAAAAAAAACCAGGTATTCCATACATAACTCTCAATTAAATCGCAGTTAACTCACAGTTAACTCTTAATTGGCTCTTTTTTTTTGCGATTTCGTGGTTGGTCCCATGGGAAAGGTTGTTCAGTATGATCATCTTATTCGCTTTTTGTCATTCCGGATCATGACCCCGTTAACACCCTGTATTGCGGCAGACCTGTGTAGCCCAGCCCAGGTAATATAAATGCCACCTGCTGACCAATATATCAACGACATTACCGGCTGGGACATCGCCCAGCTAAAAGGTATTTGGATAAGTAAACCACTTTTAACACAATTTCTATAGAACCTTGAATAATTGTTATGTGATTGAAGTCAATCGATCCTATTTCGACCCACGATCATAGTCAAACGTAACTGAATTGTCCCAAAAACTATACCATAATATTTATGAACAGAATATTTATAATAGGTATACAATCTTTTTTGCTTTTTCCGCCAACCTTTAGGCTCATTTAATTACAAATATAAGTTTGTCTATCGTCAATATTGCAAAACTTTATTAAGATTATAAAATAAGGAACGCTCATAACTCTAATTTTGCAATACCCTTATTTAATTGCAGTACAGTTTTTGACGACCGCTGTAGCCTAGTTGGTAGTGACCCTGCCAACGAAAGCAAGAGGTCCTGGGTTCGAATCCCGGTAAGGGCATTTATTTGTATGATGAGCACGAATATTTGTTGTTTAAGTTTTTATGTTTATCGTCGTCTAGTACCTATAGTACAAGCTTTGCTTAGTTTGGGACTAGGTCGATTTGTTTACAATTTACTTTTGGATGACACAATTACCATCATCCTCCTAGCGTTTTTTTTTTCCGGTAGTGCTTAAATGAGCCCAGGGTCTGCATCTAATCCCCTATTAGGCGTAGGCACTAGTTTTACGAAAGCGACTGCCATCTTTTGGATGGCATGATAGTTGCGAAGTTCGAGGTCTCATGATCAATCATTATTATTACATTTATATTTCCCACTGTTATTGTTCTTATTCATTTACCTTACTAGACTACGAGTAAAATCCCAAGTATCCCAATTCAATTTAAATTGTAAACGTCCTACACAATCGTACAGGAAATAATCCTTAGTTGCCAGTCTCAACGGATTCCTAACTAGAGCTATCACGAATACGGCTTGTAGCCTCTCGCCCGGCCAATTTTAATTTCTTATCTTGCCCGGGAATACCTCGTAACAATCTACACACTAAGCTGGAGGGTACCTCGGATCCGCTGTAAGCCTCTTAAACGTCGGTTGTTTTCTAAATAAACGGCTTTGCTTTCGTTTATAAATTAAAAGCATCCGTTTAAATACACAATAGACCAACCCCAGAGTACAAATCATACCTCTAGGTAAGTACTTGGTAACATAAGCTCGTGTAGTCTTCTCTTACAAATTATACATTCTCTTAATTATGGTATTGCGCTGCATGTTGCAAGAAGATTTTCATTCACTTCCGGTTATCAGGATGGCTTGAGTAAGCGAGGAGAAACATTTGTTTGAGAAATGCGTTTCTTACAAAACCTTATATCATCATATTTATGTGCTCATTTTGGTGCATTGTATAATACTATACTATACTTTACTACATCCACACTAAAATAAAGTACAAGTACCTAAAGTAAAATATCCTTTTGACTTCTCATTCTTGCAGTGTTCGCCTTTAAATATGCTGGATGTAAGCTGCGAATATCCGCCGTCGTTTTATGCACTTCTTGTACAATCTATTATTTCCACAAACTAGTTCATTGCATGAAATTAAGTGTTTTTGGTTTGATTATAATAATTATGTTCATAATGATAAAATGGTAATGCCAAATCCATGTTTGCTACCTCTAAATTTAAATACTTACCTACTTTAAATACTTAAAAGGTCCTCTACATTTTAACTAACCGATGTTCCGATTTTCCGGAATACTTTTCTAAATATAACAAAAAACATACTATTACCTTCTTTTCCGACTGCTAATTATCGAGTTACTATTATAATTTTGCCTTCGGTTATTAAATTTCACGTGATAATGTGGACACGCTGGACAAAAGCACCAAACTTTTTTCAGGTACTAGCTTCTCATAGCTTTAAGTTTTTGATGGAAACCAACTCCGTAAAATTAAACAGTACACAAACACACAGTAATTAAACAGTACGGAGGACCGTCAGCCATATTGTTTAATTTTACGGCGGCCATTTTGAATTATATGTAGGATTACTCATATCTTGAGTTCTAAATCACTTGGAATCACAAACTTGGTGTCTAAGTAAATATACTTATTTGGGGTCAAAACATTCAACTAGATATGTTTTAGGGTCGGCTTCTCAAAGGATATGGAGAAAGACGGACCCACAGCGGAGGCTTAGTAACGGGGTTCCGTTTGGTATCCTTTGGGAACTCGACCCTAAAAAATATCTAGTTGAATTCCCTGACCCCAAATATGTATATTTATACAGCAAGTTTGTGATTCTAAGTGATTTGGAACTCGGGATATGAATAATATATACCTACCTATAACTAAAAATTACCGCTATAAAAAAGATGGCCGACGGACGAGTTGGTTCCTATCAAAAACTTAAAGCTATGTACCTAACTAGAAAAATTTGGTGCTTTTGTCCGGCGTGTTTTTACACACATTTACGACAATTTGTTCGAGCAATCTGCTTATATGTTCCTTAATTCCCTGGAAATGAGAACTGACAAATCCTGTATAGTATACGCCGTATTAATAAGATTAACTAGAAAAAAATATGGGTTATACCTACAATACCTACGACTTACAACACAGCCAATTAATGATAAATTAAAATTATTAGAAAGGGGAGGGATTCCACATCAAAAAGTTTTAGTGAAACACCATTGACCAAGACTATCCTCGCCTAATTATATAACGGCCGGTGCAAACGGTGTAAGTAGGTACTTTTGCTTCTACCCTATTATAAATGTCAGTTTACGAATGAATTTTTGCATAATATTTGACTTTGTTTTGGGCCGTTGAGCGTATTTAATTATTGAACGTACGTTTTATGCAGGTAGGGAGCCTCCTCGTTGATTACCGAGTTGACAATGTTAATTGTATGTAAATACATGTAAGGGTTACGCGCTGCTTCATATCATATACTCGTACCTACATATAGGGTACCTACGATATTACTGATTGTGATTATCATCTTATATATTACTTAAGCATTCAAATTATTCAGATACTACCCTATTTATGATATTCATGTTCATGGAATACTAGATTAGGCGCGATTAGTTTTGAATTAATTACAAGACATCGTGGATTTTTTTTTAAGTCACCATAGTACGTAGTAGTAGTTTTTGTTATACCTACGTAAATATACCAAATCCACATATAGTTAAAGCAATAACGCGTAGTTTCAGTGTCCGAGAGGCAACCGGATGGCTCGCGGTATTTGACCTTCCGAAGCGTTGTGGAACCTCTCTGCGTGTTGCAACCCGAACTGAGCCGACGTGGTGAAGCGATAAATAATCACGACGGTATCTTGTCGCCTCAAGTTACCGGCTAAACTTTACCGTTCAACTAGTCTTGTTTACACTTCGCGGGATGCACCCGGAACTTGATCGATTACTCTTGGACGACTTCGCTTAAATGCTATTACGAATAGATTATATACCTAAGCCATTGAGCCGGTAATGTACCTACCTGTAACAAACTATTAGATAGTTGCATATCCTTTAAAACGTTCGCGATCTCCATGCATAATGCATGGAATATCTACATTTGCTACAATGGAAAACTTGATTGTTTTAACGTAGTTTGTATAATATACGCAGATATGTATATCGATACAAATACCGTGAAGGCGGGAGCGATGATTCAAAAAAATCAGCTAAGCAAATATACAATTTCGTTGTGTTCCTGCTGCCCCCCTATTCTGTAACTTGTTTTAAGCTCACCTCAACGCTCACCCACAAATATATCTTGACACCGCGATGCGTAGTAACTAAGAGTAGGTAGAGGTTTGGTTTCGTGACGGGTGACCGGCGGGGTGAGTCGCATTAGCGCGTAGCGAATAACAGCGCTGGTCGATTGCGTAACGCTTCGTACGTACGCTAGATCCAAATCTCATTATTTGTGAAGGAAAAATATTGTTGATATGCCATAACGCTCGTTAAAAAAAATAAGTGTCAAGTCTTTGTTTTATACGCTCTCTATAGTCCACAGATGTGCTTAACTTTGTTTGCATACTAATCGGCCGCACCGAGTTAGGAATAGGTATTTAACACAGATATACAGTCCCCTCCAAATATAGCCTTCAAGGTGCTGAAAGAGGTCTGAACATGCACTCTAACGTCAACAGAGCTATGTTCAGATATTTCTTAGCATCTTGTTTGGGCCGATGTAGCTGATGGCGACTGGTGTACAAAAGCAAAGGGTTTTAGGGCGAGTACATACAGACTCTACTCGAAATTCAGCCTGTGTGGCGAGTCCTAAAATATGTGTACCTACATTGCAAATAAATTGGACAGCCCCCTACAAGGGAGGCTCGGGGACCATAGCCCGCCGCAGTAAAAAATAACATACTCATACTCATTTATTCATAATATTATATAAATACTACATGTCACATTGTAACAACCCACCCTATCTACCAGATAAAACATCGCAGCAGAACTCAAATATAACACTAAAACTATAGCAATGGCCAAATTGATTCGTCTAGGTAGAACCCCGTATCGATGTGAACCGTAAAACCCAAAATCTTTAATGTGAATGCTTGTCAGGCTAATGAACTCCTCGTCCACCCAATCGAATCCTATTTACACTATGATCTTCCAAACCATTTTATTACCAATTCGTACTAATTATAAACATGAAATTAATAAAATATTTATATTTTTGTGTAGAAAAACCCCTACTACCTATTACACGCTCGGTTAAACAAGGACATAGCTTTAAGATGTCATACAAACAAGAATATTTAGTTTTCCCTGTAATTGACTAATAACATTCCCTAGGTATTTGTTTTTATAACAAAAGTACAAATAACATGTAGTGAAGTAAAAGTACCCTTTTACACTCACTGGCTACGCCTTGCATGGAAGGGGTTAGAGCGTCCTAATTCCCATTTACCTTCCTAGCTTTCCTAGAGTTTAGGACTCAGAGAATGAAATTACCAGCGTTTCTAACCTATCGGACTGAATGAGAAGAAACACCGAAACAAACATCTTGCTTGCGCTGACAGAAAAGGAGAATCGCGTTATATGCTGCACGTTCTTAAAACATTTGAATTTGAATTTTTAATAAACAAATGTTAACGATTCGCACTTGTCTCGACAGACAAGGCGAATCGCGTTGTATGCTGACGGTTGGATGATTTAATTTATTTATTCCTTACAAAGTTATATTTTAATATAAACAAAACTAAACCAGTTTACTGCGTTTTGTTACAACATATTATTAGAATCACAATTAACTTTACATAATATAAACCGACCGGTTAGTCTAGTGGGTAGTGACGCTGCCTACGAAGCTGAAGGTCCTGGGTTCGAATCCCGGGAAGGGCAAATATTTGTGTGATGAGCATGAATATTTGCTTCTGAGTCATGGATGTTTTCTATGTATTTAAGTATTTCTATCTATTAAATATATCGTCGTCTAGTACCCATACCTCAAGCCTTATTGAGCTTACTATGGGACTAGGTCGATTTGTGTAAGATTGTCCCCTAATATTTATTTATTATTTATTTATTTATAAACGTAACAATTGTATTTTTGGTAGGTTAGGTTATGGTTATCTTGTGTCCCTTAGTGCGGAAATGCGCGGTACGCAAAGCGGGGTGACGTCGACACGCTGGCGGTTAGGTTAGGCTAAAATGCAGCATGCGTTTGTTTGAAAAAAAAAAAGTTGTGTTAGGTTAGGTAACAAGGACACCATAAAATATATATATATATATTTAATGTTTGTCTTATATGACTTGAAAACCTTATGCACAAACCTATTATGGCGATTGATATTGAGGCTTAAAGCTATTAAAGCGTAATAAATTTATGATAATTGTAATTTATGCTCTTAAATATTATGATAATAAATATATGCGAACTAATGTATGACTTTTGTCGGATCTTCTGATGCATCTCAGTTTAGTCAGGTTAGTTTACCTCCATCTCTGTTGCGGATTCGCTAGGAGCTATTGAGTCCTCTCCTCTATCTACGCCTCGCGACAACTTTAAGGCTGATTTACGTCGTTAGTAACTACGATACACCTAGCATTCAAAGACTCAGAACTAAACTAAGAAGTCTTAATATTTGCCAAGGCACCACTAGAGCAAGCGGAATCTCCATTTAAGTCGCACTTAGCGAGAATAATCTGATTATAGTTCAACGACCGGCGTTAGGGTGCTAATGCCTTTAGCTTTATAAGTACATATCAACGTTGGTTCGAGAATAGAGACCCTTTGCTTGTTCGGAGAAAAATAGTAGATTGTATGACAAGGGGCTAACATAAGCCATATGACCACGAGATGGTTATTTTCCCGAGCGAAGTGAGGGAAAATAGTTCGAGTGGTAATATGACTTTTAGACCTGAATTATACTATACACTCTACTTTTCACTTAGACTGCGAGAAAATAGTGAACACAAAGATTATCCACAATCAATAATAAATTCCACAGCGAAAAGATTGTTCAATTTGGCGGAAAATATTGACACCACGAATAAACGCTACTTACCGTATATAGCCGGGTCCAAACGGCCGAGCGTGGCGGACAGCATACGCTGCATAAGATTCAGATTCAGATTCAGATTATTATTCATAAAAAACATAAGATAAAACGAGATAGACAGCAGTCTATCCCGCTCAATCTAATAGCTCATGTCATTTTTGCAGGCCACCCCGCTTGAACGTTTGGACTTTGGACGAGGCTATAGACGGCCAAAGGCGTTTTTTTTTAATGATTGTGAATTCGGGAATAAAAAAAACCTAATATTTGAAATTTATTCTGTTTCCTGATTGGTTGATTTTAATATATAGCTAGCTGTATTCTCATTAGTTGATAGCAAATACAAATGGTTTTTTAAACAGTTGTGATTGGTGGATTAATACGTTGAAGTGTTTTGATTGGCCAAATTTTTTTTTTTTTTTTAATAAAATTATATTTTTCCTATGGGCTAAATGTACGTATGACACACTTTTCGAGCATGAGAAGTGAAAAGATTATTAGTTTGCTAAAGCTCTATTACTGTTAACTGTTGCGAATGCGAATATAGTTAATAAATTAACGATAGTAACACTACAGAGACCGAGAAAGAAGGAACTAAGTGCTAAATGACCTGAGTGTGTTTTGGTGAGGTACGGCACAGCGAAATGTCATCCCGCTCGAATTTGGAGCAGCCCAACTGGGGAAGTAACTCCGCCTTGCAGAAGACTACAGCCATAATAACACTACTACTTGCTCTGTAGAAGTGTTGTGTTCCAGGAGATATTTTTTGTCCAGTCACTTTAAAAAAATAATATGTTTTTTTTATAGAGCTGCTCGCGAGTTCCAGAGCTCAGAGCCTCTCCTCATTTAACTAGACAAGTTAGGTTTGTACTCGACTAGAGTAGATTCCGGGCGCAGAATATAGGTAATTCAATTTTTATAAGTTTATAGAAGCGGGCTAGCACATCATGCCGCGATTTGCGCACGAAACGACAATTCGCGCGCGTGGAACGGGGTGCACGGCGGAAAGTTGTGCTAAAGCGACGGATGTCTGCCGCGAGAGAATCATCTTTCATGGATTTACTCGTAAGATGTGGTAGCCGTGCAGTAGTTTAGGAGCGAAATCGGTGTTTAAAACTGTACAGCAACTGACGTTCTTAAGTGCGCACGTTCGGAATTACTGAAAGTAAAATGGATATCATATCGGGGACGGTAAATGTTATGGATTGGTAGTAACAGATTGGCTCCGGTAATGATTACATACTCGTATGAATGTTTAATGTAATCTTCGTTGTTTGTTTGCGCAATAATTAAACAAGCTATTCGGCGTCTGTTTGCCACCACAGACGCCGAATAGCTTGTTTAATTATTAGATGAATGCAATGGTAAATGTACGTTTATAGGCTAGAGACAATTGAGTAAGGCTAAAGTGAGAGAGCATAATGTATTAAGTTTGCTAAAAGTACACCTGAAGTTTTTAAATATAAACTAAATCTTGAAATATGTTTTTTCGTCATAAACCGCTTATGAATTCATTGACCGTTTCGTTGATATTCAATTTCACCGATCACTGGGTAGATTTTCTGCACAGTTTTTATTCATCGACCGGAGATCCATTTTTGAACACATTCTCTAAGTTTACAGTCGCAACTTTTATTCTAATAAGTCTTTGTCAAAATTTTCAAGTTTTTTTTTTTAAAGTACCTAGAAAATAGGCTTATCACCTGTAGTAGATACTACCTACTACAGGTGATAAGCCTATTTTCTTTTAATTAAAAGTAAAAATATGATTTTTTTAGAGTTCTGACTACGGAACAGACGGGTTGACTATAACAAGGAACCACAGTTTGGCCATGTCCGTCTGTCCGTCCGTCTGCGGCTTTGCTCAGTAACCCTTACTACTAGGAAGCTGTAATTTGGCATGAGTATATTACTATAAATCAATCACGCCGAGAAAACGGTCAGATATAATTTATTTTTTAATGTTTTTTTTTATAGGTATAGCTATGGTGTGCGGCTTTGTTGGATAGCTTGTATATAATAATCCTGCGCCACCCGCATCCAGCAGACTCCCGCGACCTTTTACCAGGTATATATACCTATAAGTTATCCTATAACTCCTGTACTATAAACGAGATGCTAATCCGCGATGCCAATAGTTCGAGTGTGAAGTGTGTACAGTTACTAGTAAAAAAAGTACCTATACTGAATATAAAGTATTCTGCATAAATATATAATTTCGCCCATGTACCACTCCGGCATGGTACGAGTACCTACCTACTTTCTATTTTTATGCGATCGTGCTTCTTTTTCATTTTGTTCACTTTGATCAGTCACAACAAAGCATTTGTTTCTTTATCAGAGTCGATGATATCTGCCGGGGACTTTGTGTAGACGATTTCTGCTTATCAACAAGCTAATTCAAAATATGTACAAGGATTCCATAGGAACGTAGCACGCAATATGATACTGTTATTTAAGATTATTATATCGAAAATTTAACGTTATCAACACGTAAAGCCTAGGGTCTATATTGGAATCCATAACTTTTTGTCCTATTTTTGTATTCCATACCGCTCTCTGCCATATCGCTTGCACTAACATTGTTAGTATTTATGATTAGCCTAATACATTTTGGATGAAATTTAATTGTCCTACTGTTTTATTCCCTAATACTATTAGTCATAATACTCATAATAATGATGTAAACTAACGCCCATTTAATCAGAAATCAGAAATGAGAGAAGATGTTAACAAAAAAGTGTTGCGTGTGTCACAATCAACCGCTGTAATGCTGCCGCTGTAATGATGCCGCTGTGATGATGCCGCTGTAATGTTTTGTAACTAACACGTATGGGTCCAAAAACCTGAAATAAATATTGAATTTAATTGAATTGAGTTGGTCCTCGAGGACAACCACGACCAGGTTCTCGAGTGGCGACCACGTACCGGAAGGCGCGGCGTGGGTAGGCCCCCGACAAGGTGGACTGATGACCTGGTAAAGGTTGCGGGAGTCCGCTGGATGCGGGTGGCGCAGGCAGGACCGGTCGCTTTGGCACTCTTTGGGGGAAGCCTATGTCCAGCAGTGGACGTCTTTCGGCTGATATGATGATGATGATGAGTTTGTCCTAAATTAAAGTATCCTACGTATGGATGTTATGGAACTAAGTATTATTTAGTAAAAAAAAATCGTTTCTGGCGGGAAGGGTCACAGTTCAACCTAACACTCCTTATGTTATGGAACATGAATGTTATGACTAATCAACATTATGAAAAAGTCTAATATAGGGTAAAACTGTTATAGCAAGTGACTTTAGGACAAACGCTAGTAGGGATTGCAATGGTCACTCGTTTACATATATCTAACTACGTTCAACATTGAAACCGGGTTAATAAAGGATCGATATTAGACTCTTTGCTCCGAGCGAAGCTAACTTGACAAATAACACTGTATTGAAATCGATGTCTACGGGTTTATAAAAATAGCATCAGAAGCTGACAACGTGAGGAAGGTACATCCGTATTGGATTGAAGTCAAATTTATATTTGCTGTGCGCACTCTAGCTCTGACACGTTAGCACTGGTACGGGTGGAAGCGGACGCATGCGACAAATGAAAACTTGATAATAATTCAAACGTTTAGTTAAAAAGACCCTCTTCAATTGTAATCAATGAACACAATGTTAGGTATCGGGAGGAACGGGACAAATTGACCTTTGACGCGGTCCGTAAGATATTTACGGACCGTCGCATTTGAATACACGGTCTATTTTAAACAGAGACCCAAAACCGGGACACATGTTTGACGTATTGAAATGATATGAGAATCGTCATTGTTTTTCGCGCTCCCTCTTGCGCTAGCGTATAGCAAAGTGTGTAGGTATGTGATCGTGATACACTTATCAGTGTACAAAATTTTCATGATGAAATTGAGGCCCTTTTACCGGAAATGTTTTCTTAGGACTATAATCACACTGATATTATAAATGTGAAAGTTCGTATATGTTGTCAGAGAGACATAATAAGAAATCATTGAAGTAAATTGTATTTATAAGAGATATTACAACTTCAATAAAGCGATGCGGAACATCACCAATTTCCACGCATATTCAATCCGTAGCAGGTCATTCTCCAGATTTTTGTCGGCCTCTTAAACTCCGTCAAACCATATGTAACGTACAAAACATTTTGATGGAGTTAAGGTGACCCGCAGACCAAATTTGAGAATAACCGATTGGATAAAGTCGTGCGTATAGCGGCAATGACAACCAGTATATTGTTGGTGGCAAATATTACCAAAAACTACTGAACCGATTTTGATGAAACTTACTAATATTGTAGTTTAGTTAGACCTCAGAATAGGACAAAGCGTGGCATTTTTTAGAGGTGATATAAGGTTTAAATGGGAAATAATTTATTTTTTAAGATAGTGACTTGAAACCGTGTAAAATGGTTCCATATTAAAATGAAAGTAAAATAAATTCAGCGTTTTATAACGTTCATCTTAAGGTATTAAAACTTGCTTGAAAGTTTGTATGTAAAAAATCCAGACTGAAGAACTCCACAATAGATGCCGCTACCGGTCTTATCCGATACTATTAAACGAGCAATATTTGTATATACTGTGTGACTATGATGATGAATATAACATTATTGTTCATACCCGTTGTAAAAAAGATCTGAAATTGTATACCTAAGTATTAACACGTTCAATGGCCCGGCAGACTACTAAGCGAGAAAAAAAGACTTCGTACTCCTATTTAAAAAGTCTTGTTTACAATTGTTTCTCTGAGGCCTCAATGGAAAGAAATACGAAAATCTTTCAGCGGAAGCCATGTGGTCGCTGTCTAACACACACACATTTCACCGCTGCGTAAGTCCGACTCGATCTTGGCCAGTTTTATCCCCTAATTAATAACTAGCTTCCGCCTGCGACTTTGTTTTCGTGGACCCGGAATAAAGCTATCCTATATTTTAAACCAGGCTATAAAATATCTTCGTGCTAAATGTCATCCAAATCGGTTGTGCCGTTTAAGCGTTATTGAGTAACAAACATCCAAACACCCAAACGTCCAAACATCCAATCTATCGCATTTATAATTTGAATCATCATCATTATCATATCAGCCGAAAGACGTCTGCTGCTGGACATAGGCCTCCCCCAAAGAGTGCCACAATGACCGGTCCTGCGCCACCCGCATCCAGCGGACTCCCGCAACCTTTACCAGGTCATCAGTCCACCTTGTGGGGGGCCTACCCACGCTGCGCCTTCCGGTACGTGGTCGCCACTCGAGAACTTTTCCGCCCCAACGGCCATCGGTTCTACGTGCAATTTTAATAGGATTATAAAATGTGTAAAAGCTCTAACCCGCAGCTCCATACAAACTTTCACCCCCCCATTTCCCGCGCCTTATAGGGGATGATTTCCGGGATAAAAACTATCCTATCTCCTTCCCCGGGACTCAAACTATCTCTATACCAAAATTCATCTAATTCGGTTCAGCGGTTTAAGCTTGAAGAGGTAACAGACAGACAGACAGACAGACACACTTTCGCATTTATAATATTAGTATGGATATGGATTAGTAGTATTAGTAGTATTTAAATGTTCACTTTGTTGCTAAACTTCAGCACAATTCTATCCCTGTAGCGAAAATCGTGATTAAACCTTATTCATTAAACTTAAAATGCCTGCTAGAGTCGAGCGAGTCGTGTCCCTGGAAATTTTACAAATCCTAATAATATTATGAATGCGAAAATTTGGACCTCAATCACGCAAAACGGCTAAGCGGCAAAAATAATTTTGGTATAAGTACATTTAAGAAGATAAGATAAGATAAGATAGTTATTTATTAACGCCACAATAAACGATTACACAAAACATATTAAAAGCAAGCGACGCTAAAAGGAGCCCACTCAGCATATTGCCACGACAAGCCGTGGCGCTGATTTTCAGTGGTTAAAAACTACTATAATAAACATAAAACTAAAACTAAACGAATGACGAATCAACTAAACGATCAGCTAAACCTTTCAAACGTACCGTCATGTTGCTAATTTCCGACCGCTACCCAACCAATTACACGGGAAGAAAAGAAGTACAAAGGAAAAGGAGATTATAATTATGTACATATTGAATATTGAACAACAGGTAAGATTTATGAATTTAATGCCAGTCCTAAAAGAACATTGAAAGTGAGAGCGTATTAGATGTATATTTACACATATGTAAAGATATTTATTCAGCTTCGCCTAATTGAATGTTTAAAAAATGAGGTCTCCATTTAAATTAAAACCCGTTAATTATTTTAAACCCACGGAGCGGCGGAGGCAGGCCCCGTAGCATGGATGGCGTTATCACGCGATAAGTGACAGGATAGGCGCGTCGTCTCGTTCTATCGAACGGTGTCAGCCAGGGACGGAAGCTCTCTCCTGTCACTTATCGCGTGATAACGCCATCCATGCTACGGGGCCAGGTCGTTATATAGTCAGGTTGTTGTATAGGTAGGCAGGTCGTAGGTAGTCATCCTACTAATATTATAAATGCGAAAGTTTAGATGTTTGGATGTTTGGATGTTTGTTACTCAATCACGCTTAAACGGCTTTATTGATTTAGATGAAATTTTGCACGAAGATAGTTTATAGCCTGGATTAAAATATAGGATAGTTTTTATCCCGGGTCCACGCAGACGACGTCGCGGGCGGAAGCTAGTATAGTATATAACCTGGATTAACATACGAGTATACAATACTTTTTATTCCGGTAATCATCGTCTAAGGGGGCGAAATGAGGGGCGAAAGTTTTTAAGGAGCTACGATAGATTAGATTAGATTTCTTATTTTATCGTAAAAAATTACATTACAGATTTGCATACATGTCAAAAAAATATGATTTTTTATCACGATCGTCAAAAACAGAGAATAGTTAAGATATAATATTAAGACAATGTCAACCAATGTAAGAACACAATAACAAGGAAATAGAAAAAATAAACCAAAAGCAAAAGACTACAAATATATCAACCTCTAGGTATCCTTTTACAATATTTAGTGCATCAGAAAATACGTGACAATACATTTAATGTCAAATCATATTCAAACAAATTTAAGTAATAATAATAATCCTTCCAAAAGTCCGGGACCCCATGGTCCTGAGATATGGAAAAAACATACAAATAATAATAATAATAAAGCCTTTTTATTGCCAGTTTTTAAATTGCAAATTTATATATTATATATGTTTATTTTTTTTTCTTATTTCTTGCTAACATATTTACTGGGCAGCCCATTTTTGGGCGAAGGCCTCCTCCAATTTATGCCATTATTTCCTTTCTCTGGCTAGTCGGCACCATGTTGGTCCTGCGACCTGAACCAAGTCGTCGCTCCATCTTCGTCGTGGGCGGCCACGGGGGCGCCTGTCTTCACGTGGCCACCAGTGGAGCACTCTCTCGCTCCAGCGACCATCCTGTGTGCGTGCCACATGTCCAGACCATCTCCACTTTGTTCTGCAAGCGACCTCAGCAATGTCCTTTAAATCTGTTCGTGTTCTGATGTCGCTGCACCGCACTCTATCTTTGAGTTTTAGGCCCAACATGCTCCTCTCTATCGACCTCTGGAAGACTCGGAGAACAAATTTAAATAGGTAACAATAATAATTTTACATGTCAAGTCAAGACTCATATACTCTTTAACTGAGTTTAGATTTTCCAATAAAAGGTATTTAAGGCGGCGTCTAAATTCTTCGTCAGATGGTTCCTGTCTAAGATCAGTGGGCAGTCGCTCGTAGTAGGTAGGCCCAATGACGCGGGTTCTTGCCTGCAAGTGCCATGCGACGGGGAACTGTTCTCAAACGCCCAGTGCGGCGGAGTGTTTTGCCAATCGCATTTACGGTATCGAAAGAAGAAAGATTGTTCCTTACGAACATTATAATTTCGAATACATAGAGTGAGTAGTGCGTCATAATACCGTGCATTGGAAAGTAGCCTCTACACGAAGTCCTCGATTTTGCCCCAATCATCGCACGTACGGCACGTTTCTGCAATAGTAGCACTCTGTTGGCATCCGTTGAGTTTCCCCAAATGAGCGAACCGTATGACATCAGCGATTGGAAATGAGCAAAATAAACCTGCTTCATGGCAGCGTCGGATATTAAAGGTTTTAGCTTACACAAAGCAAAGACTGCACTACTCAATCTATCGCATAGTTACGGCCGTGCCGCTGTTTTGCTCGACTTGGCGGGGGCACTACTGTGCCCCCAGATAACGCAGTCACCTTAGCCATAACTCATTAGTTTGGTTGATGGGTACTATATAGTAGGTACCAAGCAAGAAAAATGCCACACGACACGTTTTATCCATGGCCATAGACACAGTCAGTTCATAACGAAGAAGTGAATGTAAATGAAAATGAAATGTATTGACACTCTAAAATTTATTTTGATAAAAGCTTAATCTAGAAAGAGTCTCGTATCTTTTATGTTAATCCAAAATAACCAGCAGGCAAACAGGTAAGTCGGACCTCATAAGTAAGTTCTGGTCCTAATTAAAGCGGCTCCATCCGATGCTTCAATAAAATTAGCGTTATTTGAGTTTGAGCAGACTGGGTAAGACGGCCAATTATGTTGGATTTAAGTAACGTCAGTTTTCCTCGAAGTCGAACAAAGGGCAAGCAGACGTAAGCGCTCAACACGGATTGAAATTGCACCCCGTCTCCCGCACACTTGAGGTATGCCCAGACCCTTTAAATTGCCATAAGCCTATATTTATTGTGTTCTCTGATGTTCATATTTCAAAAGCATAATATATTAACATTTATACACATATTATAAACACGAAAATAGTACGTTTAACCGTATATCAATCAACAACCAACTGCCAGGGCAAAGAGTACAGAGATAGTTGGAAGTTCTGGAAATAATATACATAGAAGGTACCTATCTGAGATTCATTGCCTATTGCTCCGGGGTAAGTACAGTTAGTTATTAGTAGTAGTTAGTTCGATTTCATTAAATGCCACATATGAATATGGTTTATTTTGACATGAAATATCAGCTTCACATCTTAAATACTCCTGTTCGATAATATCTGGCCTGAGACATTACCATTTACTAAAAAAAAAACATAAGTACCTAAGTTCTCAGCCCTTAGCCATAAAGCACTATAACGAAGAACATATTCACGAAATAAGGTACCCTCGCAGTATTTACAGTTTACCTCCATGCAACGGCATGTGGCTCGCTCCGTGCCTTCACCAAGAGATACGTGTACCCAATTCTAATACAATTAGTTATCCGTAGGTACCATTGGTCTCCCTTCCCAGGCGTAGTGCAGATAACGTAGGTATCTAGATGACATGACATAAAGAGCCTGAGAACATCTGGCGTAAACAAATGCAATTTCAGTTTGAAACAAAATAACTTAAATACTATTTAGATGTACACTGATGAAAGTAGTGAAAATATTATAAATTGTCTTATAACATATGTCTTGGTGCTTTTACTTAAAGCTAAAACCCTTCTTTTTACAGTAGTTCTATTTCCCGCTTCGCGTGCGGTGGTTTATTTGCTTTTTCGGCGAACATTGCATTTAATTCAACCTCAAACTTTACAAGAGCAAATAGCTTTTGAACACAAAATCCGTTCCAATCCAATTAGCGATCTAGAACGAAAAAGTAGCCGCATTGAAAGCAACTGATTTATTTATAATGCTCTCATGGGCATGGAACGGGTCGCGTTTTGAGTAAACTGTGTTTTTACCGAAGCTCATCATTTTTGTTTCGAATAGTAGAGGGAAAAGATCCACCATAGCTTTTTCCATATTTGCGATATTGTCGCCTCCAAAGTCCATCTTACGACAAGATATAGGTACTAATAAATTAATTATACAGGAATAATGGTGGCGAGTTGATGAATGAGTGATTTTTACTAAAGCTTTAATTTCACCTGCAACTGTACGTATCAAATGTTACGCACAAAAACCTTATAATTGTGATGCTCAAAAGTAATCAAAACAGGTACAGTTTGTTTGGAAGTTTATGTTTAAAGATACCCATTTTCAGTGTACTCTTATTTTAATTTGTAGGATATATTTTAATTTGAGTGGAGTGGCACATGGAAATGATGAGAGTTTCAAGTTTCGTTTTGGGATAGCACACACGGAACTTAAAACAGTGGCCAAAAAGGGCAAATTCACTGCTCTGATAATGATGACGATGCCATAAGTTGCAAAGATATAATTTGGCGATCTGAGTTATTCAAATTACTTTCAAAATTCATTGTTAGTTTCAAAGAACGGCCATTATCTAAAAAAAACTTGGGGTAAATTATTAAATCGTAAACTTTTCTCATCAGGGACGCCTGAACATCGTTATCTCGATATTTTAATATTTTTAATAATTTCTATCGCGATTACAAATCAAACCTCCGTTGTGAAGCTAGCGGTAAAGCTCCCGCTAATATAAAGCCTTAAGCATGGTCTCAGCTTGTTTTTACTAAGTGTTACAGCACAGCCTACTCACAATGATGTAAGGTACTTAGTAGTTGCAACGTAAGCCGTCCACCTTACGTCGCCCACATGCAATTACGGTGCCCCCTGTCTTGAGTATTTTTTAGCCAACCCATTCGATATAAAATAGTTTAATCCGTTAATCTGATGGGTGAAGGTCGTGCCTGTATTCGTATATCCGACAAATCCGTGACATTCGGTTTTGTAGCTACACACATAAGGAAAAAGTCCCAATTGCCTAAAAGTTTACACCGTAAGTAGTATTAGTTAGTAAGAAAAAAAACGATATTTAAGTTAGTCGATGTCTGCACTCCCAACCTGTCATAAAATTTTGCACTTTCAATTCCGATGTCTGCTCAAAATGCTCAATTGTGTAGGTGTCAAAGTGTTAGGTACTAAAATAACACAATAAAATATTGTGCCATTCGTATTAAACAGAAAATTCACATTGCACCATATAGCGCAATTAAAAGCAAAAGAGCTTTAATACTATCCAAATTACTACAATTGCCGACGTCACTCGAGTTCAGAAAGTTGGTCTGAATATTAGCAGGGGATTATAGATAGGCCAAGATAAACTAGGACAACTTGATATGAACCTTATGTCGCCCGCTCAAAGTTTAATAACGTGTATGTTTACCTTCGGACGTAAGGTATCCCCGTGATACGTGTCACGTAGTTTCACGCAGCGAGCGCTGCGGGCTCAACTGACACGTTCTGACATGGAATCCACTGACCGTAAAGGCGGTAAATCGCTGCCCAAATCTTCTCCCGTCCTCAATTTTATGGACAACGTCGAAGGGAAATGTAATTGTTAACAGATATACGTATCGGACGGTCGGGTTTACTACTGGCCAACACTTAAGAGTTACGGCTCGTTCCGACAGCTGCCATTACCGGCAGATATCCCCGACGGCACAGTGCTCGCATTCTAGCTACTGAGACAAAGGTTTGCCTTTCTCACGCATATAAAAATTAGTACCTACTTGTATACTTGCGCTTAAATAAAGTGCCAAATTTGCCTACAATTATACGTAATATTTTCAATAAAAAAAAATCCGCCCAACTTTCCAAACACATAAATGGAGCTCACTTTCACCAATGTCCCAACGCTTGTATCAAAAGTTTGCACGGTCTCAGGAACAAACTAGTACAGTGGACGTCTTAAATTTTTACAAATTACCATGAACTGTCTGGAGGGTTATACCTTACCTAGCTTTAAAAGTTTAACCTCCGTAAAATTAAAAAAATGCGTGTTTAATCCTCTATTTCTCTATCATGCGAATCATTGTTGCACGTGATACTTCACTTCACACAGAGCGAGCAATTTCGCGAACAAAATTTATTGTTGCTACAGGAAGTAACATCGATTTCACTGTCATTGTCAAGATGAAACAAATTTCTGTCAAAAATTTCATTTTTGGAACAAGCTTTTATTGCCAATACTTTTCTGTATACCATCTTCAACTACTCATTGAGACGATTCTAACGAGCCCAAACTCAACGGGGTTACGTCGGTTAGGTACTGAATTCCCATGGCCACCTTCTGTCTCCATCATCATCATCGTCGATGGTACCATAATATTGAATTGTCATCCAAACTATACTTATACCCAAAATTTAAGCTCAATCTGTCAACGGGCAGTGGGTCAAATTTAACTTGCAAGATTTTATTACAGACAGACAGACAGATAGACAGACAGAAAACGGGACAGGTGAAACGAAATAAAAACTTGTAATAAAATATAATATATTTTTCACAAAAATGTCCGTCAAAGTTGGTTTAATTGGTTAAAAATCAGGACGTGAAAGTGCAATTTAGTTTATTAAATAATTGGTCAAAAGTTTTTAAATAAAAAACCTTGCCGGCTCGATTTTATTCGACATAAATGTTGCATACAAATTATTTGTCGAGGTATACACTTTTCAAAAAGTTAAAACGGCCATATAAAAAAAAGACAGGCCCTAAACGGCCAACACGGATGATCAGTAGCTGTGACTTATCGCGACTTTTTAGTCGTCTCAAATAACTTATGGCGTTTTCGTAAGAAAAATACACATCTAACTTATGTATTATATTTTTTTTTTCATATTTTTAAAATACACGTATCAAAAATTAGAGGGGGGATTTTAGTGACTTTCGAGGAGATTATCTCCGACTCTATTCATCAAAAAAAATGCTTAGAAACCTAATATTTATCTTGAAAGGCCTATCGATTGATGTGCCACACGATGGGCTTGCAATGAAAAAAAAAAATTTGACTTTCAGTTTTATGTATGGAGTGCACCGTACAAAAAATTTTTTTTTTAGTAATTTAGTTACAAAACTATGTAGCGGTTAACAAAATACACCTATCCTGAAAATTTTATTCAAATACACCTTATAGTTTATGAGTAAAATGCCTGTGACATACGGACAGACAGACAGACAGACTGACAGACATGACGGATCTATAAGGGTTCCGTTTTTTGCCATTTGGCTACGGAACCCTAAAAAGGCAAAGCCAAAAGATAAATATCTAAAGGCGTACACAACAACACAATTTCATGCAGAGGCAAGAAGAAAAGCATGTAATGTAACTATATTTTTGTTTTCTTGCACAATTTTTGAGAAAAGCACTAAGTATGTTTTTGTCGGCCGGAAGCACATTTGCTTCTACCCTTGCTTCGACAAAAATGTACTGTTTCTATTCTATCTGATTTTATTATGAATGCATTTATAATACAGTAGCGGTGCGGCAGGCCTTCTACTCCGCACCGTTAGATTATTTATTATTATTATTTATTTATTAAGCTATCTACAAAGTTACATTTAAAACAAAAGGCCTGCAAAACTGTTTAATACATAATTGTCTGTAGGAAGACTTTTATAACAGCAATTTTACAATAAATACCAAGGTTAGTTCAACACTTATACTACCAACCCCTCTCTACAAATGATATTTATAGGCTAAAAAGTATTGAGTCACGTGATATGCATGCCGGAGTGTCAATGCGACGGCCGCGATACGGTCAAGCCATACTTTTAGCCGAGCTGTAGAACTAGTGCCGCTGTGAGCTGTAGAACTCGCGAGCCTGACTATCTAAAAATATATAAATTTGAATTTCGAAACAGTGACTGAAAAAAAAAGAATGCCGTCCGAATTAAAAATGTAGCCGGGTAAAAATACGTCTAGGTATATACTAAGTTTACGTATTAATTTGTACTATGCCTACAAAATATGTAAAGACCCTTCCGGCAGTAAATCTAACTTTCAAACCGGCATATATCCCATGTTATACAACTGATGGCAATAGTCGGACGACAGCGTTCAGCTCCAATTTCAGACACTAGGCGTGTGAATACTCGTAAGACGTTATCTAAAGAAAAGGACGTCAGCGTCGAATGATTCGTAATTGCACGCCGGGTGTCCTCTGCTGGCCTCCCGATTTGTTGCATTTGTTTTACGGGTTAAGACTTGTTAAAAAGTGTTTGACCTTTAGTTACGGGACTGCGGTCTAACCAACATAATCACTGTACCTTTACATGCATCAATATGACACGAGTATCTCCCCAATCTTATCTCAAATAAAAAGATTGTCTTAAAAGTATTATCACAGCAGTAGTTTTCTTAGCTAACAAAGAGTTTTCTTTAATTAAAAAGTTGGACTTAGCTGTAGCCGTTAAGCGGTAGTTTACAAATAAGGCATCCTATTCCTACCGCATAATGCAGCTGAGGGCTATGCATTATTCATATAGTTGCCGGTTACCTAATAAATATTCCGTGTTTCTACCGTTAGGTTGACTATAAAAAGGAATCCACGCGCAGGGCCTTCGGTTTGAGAGTTTTGATGGCTCCTTAAGTTTTAGGGGAACGAAATAGCGCCACTATATCATGATAAGCACATAATTACCTATGCTGAACCTCACCACCCTATACAACATTCATGCGGCCAACAGAATATTTAGATGCAACGTAGATAAAAACGTTCACGTTTGATTTTACCGCGATACGAGTATTTACCAGTATTCTTCTTCTACCTAACTCTACCTTGAAAATGGATGGATTAGAAAAAAATACGTAGAGAGTTAAGAAATAAGTCCGTGATTTAATTGATCCTATTTTGTAACGAAAATTATCTGGTCCATAATTTACACTTATAATAAATCACTGAATTAAAAAAAGAATCAGCCACTATCATTCCAAACATTATTCTGTCACGAAGGATCTTAGCTTCCCATGAACGGATGAACATGAAACTTTTTTTAGTAAATTATTATTAAAGCTTCCGCTTAGGATAGTTTTTGTCCGACTGCAATGACTAATTAATTTTCCGAAACCGACTTTCACAAAACGATACTGGGGACTAATATGCGCTACATTCGTATTAAGGTGTAGGTATAATTTCAATAAATGTATACAAAATAACGTCAAATTTGATCAGCTTGATCCAATACATAATTATGGGGCAGTCGTATTTATCAGCAATGACGTTTAGAATGCCGTTGGGGCTATGTCTGACTCGTCCAAGCAGGGATGCTATTCGCTTTCTCATAATAGCTGGAAACCGTCGGTGCGAGCCTCACAGAACATTCCAGAGGCACTGCACCTACTGGACAAGCCCAACAGCATTCTAAACGCATTGTTGTAGGGCGCTCGAGCAAAAGCTCTGACAGTATGCTTTAAACACATGAGCGAATCAACAAGCAACAGGAGGCCCTGAACAATGCTGCAGCGGCTCACACTTAGAGCTTATTCGAGGAACTGGTTGGGCCCGGCTCACAGTTACCCCTCCAATTGAAAACCCTGTGGTTACTATAGATTTAACCAATGATTCTGCCATACCAAGGTTAGCAAATTGCAGTGGTAATAAACTAAAGAAGTATGTCAAACTGAACAGAATCATAAGAGTTATGAAAACAAAATAAATTGCTTGTCTAGAAATTGAGATTTTGCAAAATTAATGTTAATTTAGTTGATAAATTGGATACTCAGTTACAAAATAGTAGATTAAAAATATGAAATTGACACGCAGGAATTAAAATTTAAAATTCAGAGCTTAAAGGATTCAATTTAATTTCAAAAAATGAATGAGAGTTCAAAAAAGTGATCAGTGTATATTCATTAGCCATGGATGATTGAATATCACAAATTAATTATAATTCAGAGCGGTTTGAATCGCTAAACAATGGCCAGTCTTGTCTTGTGTTATGTAAACAAGTGAGTGGTCATTCGTCCACTGGTGTATCAAACTCGAACCTGTGCGCCAGTTTACCACCACAGGAAATTAATAATAAAACCTCCATCCACACTACACCTAAGTGCACACTTAGACCTAATGCAATAGGGATGATGACTAAGTTTTTTTTATGATGTCATTCGAACCAGTTTTTGGAGAGGAATAAATGTTTGTATCGGACCAACTACAATTAAAGAACATAAATACCAAAAAAATCGAGACAAGAATTGACGTCGCTGGCGGCAGCGCAAAACGCTTCATACTGATAGACACAAGTATGACGTCACAATTGTACAAAGTAGCTGTATCGTTGTATGGAAAATCCGGTAAATTGTTGTTTCGGTCGCGAAATACTGCGAATAAGTACATACATAGTTCTCATACGATTTTGTTTCTATAAAAGAAGCATGAGAGGAGGCATGTGCCCAGCAGTGGGACGTATATAGGCTGATTTTTTATTTTTATTTTTAAAAGCGTTTATAATTTACACTTTATTACGATAATTTGATGGTTTACTATCCATTTAGCATCACTGCGTTATTAATTTGAACATGCGGCATCATGCCTATTATGTACTGTGATGAAATTGGAAGTAATACGGCCACATTTCAAACCATCATTACCTTCCAATTATTGTAAGAGACTAATAGCTCTGTTGCTATCATATTTACTTGACATTTCAGCCAAGAATTTGGCACATAACTCAGCTCCTATTGCGCATTTTGGAAAATTCAACAAGAAGTATCAGATTGTTGAGTCTTTTCAAATCTGGTAATCTCAACCACGTATTTATAGAGCCTACTTAAGTGACTGCTAGTAGCTCAACCTGTATAGATAACACTTTCACTAATATTTCTCCTAGTAACAAAAGTGTAATCAGCAAATTAGAATCTTATCACTCAGGCCAACTCATGGTATTTGAGACATTAAGGAAAAATATCGTGAAAAAACAAATAACTTTTGTACCAGTAACCACAGATCGTGTGGAAAGAATGAAACAAAGTCTAGCTCAGGCGCTACCTTTCTGTCTTCCGACATGAGTCCTAATAACATGTACAATTAATTCTTCCATACTTTTATGGCACTTTATAACGCGGTATTTACTCTCAAATCGGCCGTGGTTAGTAGTGCACCAGTTTTTAGTGAGTGGGCTACTGCGGACTTACATAAACGCAGACAAGTACTGTATGCCTTGTATGATGAACGGCGGTTTAATACGAGTGATGAATTTAAAGAACATGTCAAGCAATATTCGAAGCAATTTAAAATAGATTGCCATGTAGCCAAGCGTAATGATTTCTCTCAGAAAATAAAAATAGGTCTGACATTATTAAAACAACCTGAAAAGTAAACGATATGATACAGAGACAGAATATAATGGAAAAATAAACCATCTTCGTCTGTAGCCCCCGACAGGATTCGAACCTGCGACCTTTCTATTAACGCTAGACTGCTCTACCAACTGATACAGAGAGGGCGCTAGTCTTAGCGGGAATATAGTGGAAAAAATATACAACATGCGTCACTGTCCTCGTAGCTCAGTTGGTAGAGCAGTCTAGCGTTAATAGAAAGGTCGCAGGTTCGAATCCTGTCGGGGGCTACAGACGAAGATGGTTTACTTTTCCATTATATTCTGTCTCTGTATCATATCGTTTATAAAATGATCGGGGTAACTTCCTCGTTAAAAATAACACGAAACATAAATATTTAATAAAATAATTTGTTTCGTGAAAAGGGTAACCTGACAAGTAATTAATATGGAGACTGGTAGATCGAAGAACACACCGAATGATCTTAAGAGTCCGCAGTAAGCTCGATTCTCTATACAAACGTAGTTACGCTCTCATTTTAAAACTACGTGTTGGATTGTAACGAAACTGTGCATGTACAATGAAATGAGGTATATGCAGGTCTGTAATTAGTTTATGTGGCTTCAGATACCATAGTAAAAAAATACAGCGTATTTAAGTTTTTCATACAAAACTTGTTTTGCTGTAAGTATTTAGTTTGTTTTATAAACTAGAACCATATAAACTAATTACAGACATAGATATACCTCATGTCATTGTAAATGCAACGTTTCGTCACAATCCAACACGCAGTTTTAAAATGAGAGCGTAACTACGTTTGTATGGGAAGGTGAAATTCGGGCGAGCTTACTGCGGACTTTTAAACTAAAAATTGATGGCAGAATTGTAGATTCTAGTTTGAAAGTAGCTACTGAATTTGAATATTTATTTACTGAGATACCAGTCTCCACAACTATGTATTTAAATTCATCACCTTCCTCTGTCATTACATTGTTGAAAGAAAACGCCCCAAAATGTAATATTAACCTTAATTTTGAACACGTTAGTTTCTCAGATGTAGTAAAGGCGTTTAAATCAATTAATGTCAAAAAAACTAGTAACCTCTGGGGAGTTTGTGTTCATGCGCTCAAATCCCTAATAGAAATCATAGCGCCTGATAGTTGGCAGTTATATTTAACAACAGTGTTGATTGCGGTGAGTTTCCTGGTCTAATGAAACATAGTAAAATCACTACGTTATTCAAATCAGATAGCACTTCTGACCCCACTAACTTCAGACCAATATCTTTGCTCCCAACATTAAGCAAAATTTTTGAAAAATTAGTTTAGTCGCAACTAATAAAACGTTTTAATATAAGCAATTTGAAGCATAACATGCAATTTGGATTTACCCGGGGTCGCTCGACAACCGACGCTGGTGTCGAGCTAATTAAACACATTTTAGATGCCTGGGAGGAATCACGAGATGCTTTAGGTATCTTCTGTGATTTATCCAAGGCCTTCGACTGCGTTTGTCATGAGACATTGATCAGGAAACTTGACTACTATGGAGTTAGGGGATCAGCACTGAATTTACTGTCTTACTTACATGGTAGAATACAAAGGGTCGAAGTGAATGGGTCATTGGTCTCGATGGGTGTACCGCAGGGATCAATATGGGCCTTTCCTGTTCCTTATCTACATAACTGACTTGCCATACCTCGTAAAGACCCACCATGATATAGTATTGTTTGCAGATGACGTCTCATTTATTTTCAAACTCATAAGATAGCAACAAGCTTGCAATGATGTAAACAATGCTATTCCTAAAGTAGTCAATTGGTTTAATGTTGTTAAATGAGAAAAAAACTAAATGTATTTAATTTGTCACGAATCACGCCAAGCATGAGCAAGGAAGTGTCTTTATGTAAGATGAAGAATTGGAACTAGTTGATAGTACAGCTTTTCTTGGATTAGATTCCAAGCTTCAATGGGGTTCCCACATTGCTAATCTCTCAAATAGACTGAGTTCTGCAGCATTTGCAGTGAGCAAGATCCGTCATTTAACAGACGTGAAAACAACCCGATTAGTATATTTTAGCTACTTCCATAGCATTTATGTCATCACAATTTACCGGTATTTACGCCTCCATACATATGTATACAGGTTGTCCCAAAACTTTGCCACACAGAGGGAAAGTACCTTAAATGTTGAAGATAGGAAATTTTACTGAAAGAAGAGTTCTTTTCATTGTACAGCAACTAGAGGCCCCGCACCGTGCCTCCCACGCAAAAATTGTCCATGGCAATTGATTGCAAAACCTTTTATTGCGCGTATTCCCAATTTGACGAATTTAGCGTTTGTAAGGGTGGCCACAGCGGGATGAAATTTCATGGGAGAGGGATATTGTGCATATTGTTTATCACATCATACAAGACTCGAAAAACAAATGCCATCCGATTTCAATGATTTTAAGTGAATTTTTCCTAAGTTCTCGTCCATCACCATTTTTTTACGGCTTCCAACTCTGACGGATCTATAACCGCCCGGCCGGGAAGGATGGCTTTTATTTTCCAGGGTCTGTATGTGATGGAGAACAAGCATGCCAATTTTCAAGCGGTTGCCTAACATTTTTTTTTTTTTTTCTTTGCTCGCCTACAGGGCTCCGGTCACACTAGGAGGGATGGCATAAAAGTTTCATTATATAAACAGCGTACACACTTTCAAGCAATTTTTTTTTTTACCACTCCCCTCCTATTTCCGAACCAGTTACAGTTGGCTCATTTCGGGTAGCACAGGGCGGTTCCACATCACTTCGGGAGCTCAAATACTGCTCATCCGGTTGCCTTTCCAACATACAATTACGCGTCATTGCTTTAACTACGAGAAAATACGATGAAAAACAATTACGCACACATTTGTATATCGCACTTTAATAGCAACTTGTTTCTATAACTCTAACGTTTTATATGGAAAGTCCTCGTGAAATTTTTCATATAAAATGATATGAGTAACAAGTTGTTATTATATGTATGCTCATGCGACGTGATGGCGTCCTTTTTTACAAGCTTGACCAAACATGAAAAATGCATTGTAAGATTTACGAGCATTTTATGCTCAGATTCCGGGGCAGGCCACCAAAAATGTAATTTGTCTGGGGGGCTTTTCTGGCTTTGAGAAGCGATCTGCGGAACGGATAGGACGCGTCCAGTGCCGAGGCCCGTGCTCCGCGCGCCACGTGCGAGTTGTGCGCCACTTGCCTGAATTTGATGGACCACTTAACCCTTAATGTTGGGTTCAAACATTATTAAACTGACATACCCATCATCAAAGTATATTCTTGTTCAATGTACAATTTTGCAGTTAAGGATTAAGGATAATTCCGGAAATATTCCCCGACGGGAGTGAAATAGGAGGTAGAAGTTTCTATGGGAGAGCGATAATAAGGACTACGCCTGCCAGAATTGAATAGTAAATATCCTCTGAGCTAATCAACGAGTTCTATTTAGACGAAGTCGCCAGCAAAAACTAGGTCCAAAACAATATTAATATTCTCGAATTCTTTACATGTATTATTAGGTTCTATTACCAAATACGTTTGTCACGTGGACAACAAATTGAATAAATCAGGTATTTTCATGCTCGTGTGGTGTGATCCAATCGGGCTATTCCGATTTGTTCCCGCCTTTTTGTTACCCCTGGGAACAAATGGGCATAAATAGTCCCATCTGTTACCACTAGGGACAACTGGGAAAAAAACATTCCCATTTGGCCCCAGTGGTCACAAATAGGAATGAACATTCGTATATGTGACTACTTTTAAACAGAATTCGGATACATACATTGCTCAGGTATATTACCTAAAATTGGTCTTCCAAAGTAGGTATACTTAATAAATTATTAATTTAAAAGTTTTTTTTTATGTTTAACCATTTTGGTCAAAATGGGCGGTAACAACAGGAAATTTGTGACCACTGGGGACAAATGGGAATGATTATATTCCAGTTGTCCCCAGTGGTAACAGATGGGATTATTTATGCCCAGTTGTTCCGACGACTAACAAAAAGGCGGGAACAAATGGGAATAGGTCATCTAATCTATGATTACGCTGCATTATCAGTAGGAAAATGCGGCATTATCCCCTAACATAAATAAACAAGCGGAACTCATCAAAATGTTTATTATCCAATCTGCGCCTCTCGGCAACCACAGCCGTACATTAAGGTCATGTTTTCGCCAACACCAGTAATCAGTCTTGATCTCCCGAACTCATTGCCAGAGGAAAAGATCCTTGCAAGAAATAGAAGTACTTCTTTCAAGTAGGCCTGTCCTTAAAACCTCTTGATGCCTACTTTTATATTTCGGTACCTACGCGAGTTTAATTTAGGTGTTGTTTTAAAATTAGATGTTTTACGATCCGCAGCTTCGTAAGCAAATTACAAAGTAAAACGTGATTTTATTCCGCAACAAAATAAATTGTCCAACCGTGTGCGTAGTGTAATTTTATTATCTTAGCAACCAAGGCACTGAAATAATAAGTCAACTCGGTTAACTTTAGTAAGTAAGCCAAATTAAAATGAATGTAATTAGGTATATCTGCAGATATAGGGTCCACTCCACACCACGTTCTTAGATATGGTGATATGTTTGATAGGAACTCCCTGCAATGTAAACGAAAGCGATTTCCCTAGCGCCTCGCCACTGCGTGCCTAGTTCGACCCCCGCGCCACGTGGCGTGACAATTTATAGCCTAGCCAGTTCGTGCAGAACTGTACCTTTAAGACTCTTAAATGGAAGCCATTTCAACAGTTCCCGAGTAACCTTGAGTAAACAAACCGAAACTAACAAATTTCTGTCAACCAATAAAAGTTCAAACATCCTGAATAAATAACAGAAACGCATTTTGAACACGATTATAAAATGTAAAATAAAATACTTACCTAATATTACGACCAGAATCGGAAGTAGAAAAAAAAATGTTGAAATTTAAGTTAACCTTATATAGCCATTTGACCTTAGGATGTTTCTACATCGCAGCTAAGATAAGCAGGCTCTTACCATACAAGTTTTTTAGTATCGCTGTTGGGAAAGTAACCTTATAGCAATATAGTCGCCGTCAAGACATTTTAGTATGTAAGTAGGGTACCTTTCTGTATAATATATAATTTTTTGACTTCACTTACCGAACACACGTTAACTATAGTATTATTTATAAAATGTAACTTAGTGCCTTCAGCACTCTTTTCTTATTAAGTATATAGGAATGAAAAAGACTACTCTAACTTTGTAGTTAGAGTAGTCTTTTTAAGTAGGGAATAAAAATTATGTTTTCGATGTCTTCAGTTTTCCTTCTCGCCCAACTGTTACAAATTTGCTAATTATCGTTAAAATAATGTTTCTACCACTGGCTAGATTACGATAGTGTTTTTTTTTGCCGTGAAAAATCTGGGCTCTGGTTATTAGGATATTACCAATAAAGATTTTATACCTGTTTGAAAAAAAAGTGTAGGTACATTACGTTCCTTTTAAAATTGACTAAGAAGAAAATAATTGCACTCCTGAAGAAGTGGCGTGAAAAGCAAAAGAACTAACGGAAAACTTTCTGCCAGAAAAGTAAAAAAATAGTAATCATGAATGCATACATCCTATACTACTCGTATTAAACGAGCTATATTTGTAAACCCGTTCTCGAAACCGGCTCTAACGATTTCGATGAAAATGGGGTTTAAGGTGCCGAGTAATCGATCTAGCTTAGGGCACACTTCTGTCAAATTCGTATTCTCTCCTAAAAACACGATAAACACCCAGTTAAGATCAGACGCTTAGGTACTAATTAATAATTAAGCACGTAATTACAATAAACCCTAAAGATTTTTAATAACTTACGGCCGTATTCATAAACGTTCTACAAGCCTATTTTAACTAAAATGGCGTTCAAATTCGTCACTTTGACATTTGCGTTCGTCAGAAAGGGAGTACTTAACATACGATCAGCACGAATTATGTAGAGAGGCACCCAGAAATATAATTAGAACCTCATATCAATTTTTAAAAGGTACGATCGGCGGCAGGTCTGTGAATTTTTCGCGATCGGCTAAAATTAATTGCAATTTATGGTAGCTATTGGTAAGTTTGTAAAGAGACGCCAACTACTTTCCGCACCGAGTAACAATAGCTTGTCCTATGATTAAGTTTCGAGGAAATCTTTTTTGTGTGGGTGAGCACAATAAGTTCAACAATATGTAGGTACCTTCAAGGATACATGTGTGAAGAAAAGAATATACGTCGTAGGTTAAACTGGGGGGTTTCGTCGTTATTATTTATCTCTGTAACATATTTGTAGATATGCTATTTAAATCCTTTTATTTTACCCACTTGGCGAAGCCGCCGTTGCGATTGTAAATTGATTAGACACCTAAGAAGCTCCCTCAGGATGGGTCCTGTTGGAGCCAGTTCTTGATGGTTAAAGAATGGCGGAATATGGCGCTCTAAGTGCTCCTTCTTATTGTTATTTATTGTTGGGACCTACAATGGGAAAAGTATTATTGCTGCCTCCATAATACCTATACTGAAATGTTATACAATGCCACTCCACGATTATGTCATACCACTTTATATATAGGTAAAAGGCGGAACATTTTCGTTCAATGACGCTCAGAACAAACTATGTTTTGCCATAACCTGTTTTTTTTGTTAATGCAAAATAAGCCCGAATACTTATTTGGGGTCTTTAAAGTTGTTACAAAAACTGACACACATCGTATAATGTAAAATTCTTCAAAGTAAACTACGACGCAATTCCAAGCCTGTTTCATCTAAGCACACAAAGGCAAAATTGTCCTTGCGTAAATTAGGGAGTGATCTCAAATCATCGCCTGAATGTGACAAATCTCATAAAGTCGAATGGGATTTTTTTGTTCAAAGATTGTGGCTAACAATAAAAAAGATTTATATAAAACGTACATGTGTGATTTAGGGATTTGTTAAGGTACTAGAGCCTCGCACGTTTCAAAATATTCGAAAGAAACAAATTAAAGTCCCTACATATTGTTGTGTTGTGATGCCTGATAGATTTGGAATTTGAGATATTAGGTACTAAATGAATCGCAACGTGCCGTGACTGGTTCAGCCGACCATTATGTGAACAAAAGAATGGCCCTTTCACAACTATTCACCTGCGGAAACAAATCTTGCTCAATCGTTTAGTAACGATTAGCCACGAGATTCAACTTACAGGTTTTAAGGCGCCAATTAATACTACTTAGATTTCTGCACCAGACTCAAACATTGAAGAATCCGTGATCTAAATTGAGCCAAAATAATGTCTAAAAGAACTGGGGCAAAAGTGGAATCATTACAAATTCCTCGCGGTAATAGACGGTGGGCTGAATATGACTGCGTTATGAATGAGATTACGGCCTATATAGGCTTAGTAATTTGAATTACCCATGGACGGGAACGATCGACGCATTTGTAATGAAGTCTATTGATATTCCAAAAGAGCCTTGAATGGAATAAAAATTGGCATCGGTGCGTATGAGGAGTGCGGTTGAACAGGCCGAGACGGGTAAGCTCCCCATAAACCGAATTCGTACCGTTGTGGGTAATAGGGTAGGATTTAGCCCATGGAAAAAAGATTACGCACCGGGTCAGGCGGACCTTTTCAGTTCCCCCAAATTAAACAGTCATCCCAGTTGTGTTCATACACTTCATACACATAACTGGGCTATACAGGGGACGGACTGAAAAACAAAAAAATATGATTCCTCGTAACCACTCAATAAATACAGCACAGTAAATGTACCGGTACTTGCTCCATTGATAAGTATCCCCGAGTCTCAATAAAATGAAAGATGCAATAAAAGTTAACAAGTACATACTAAACTCTCACTTTGTATTGTCTGAGATGATATTGATTATTCTTTAAAAGATATTTCCAGTCCCGCCATAATTTATTTCTCGGGTGCACTAAACGGACTTAGAAACTGCGTTCGTAACAAGACTAGGTATTATTTCCTTAGTAAAAAAAATACTACGATCGTTTTTTGTTCAGACAATAACCGGCAGTTTACTGTTTTGTATTGTTTTGAAAGCAGTTCAATATCAAGAAATTGTGATCTTGCTAATAATCCAAGAGTTCCTGTTGTAAAAAGATCAAATTATGTTCATATGACAAAAGTTAATGTTTATATCTACAAAACGAGGCTAACTGGGAGAAATTTTCTATTGAAATTAGTAGATTGGTAGTTCATTATTGCCCAACGTGATTTATTATATTGTAAATAACTAGTGAGGGGCTGCGAAGGATCCTTTATCAAATAAATGATTACTTTATAAGCCAAACAATAAAATATAATAAAAATTAGGAATGTTTACTTAAATTCGTAGTTAGACAACTATAGGTAGGTATTGTTTTCTAATTGTCCGGCTAGACTATGGTATTTAAGACCGCGAAGAAAGTGAAGATAACAGTATCAATTTAAAACAATATATTTATCTATACTAATATTATAGAAAGACGCCTTGACCTGAATAAAAACACATACATCAGCTTCGTGGACCTGGAAAAGGCATTTGAAAATGTTGAATGCAACCAACTCGTCGACCTTTTGAAACGGAAAAATATAGACTGGAAAGACAGGAGAATAATCTTGAAAATGTACAAGAACCAACAGACAGAAGTGACAATGGACGACATAACAAAAACTGCGAAAATTAAGAAAGGAGTGAGACAAGGTAGCAGCCTGTCGCCATTATTATTTAATTTATATATAGAATTAAGAAGCTATGCGGGCAACCAAAGAATGCACTCAAGGAATAAGCTTCAATGGAAACCACGTACACTGGATACGTTTCGCCGATGAAATTGCTCTGGTTGCGGAAACAGAGGAAGCACTGGAGTGCAATATGCGAAAAATGGACGATTTTTTTTGGAAATACAGCCTTAAAATGAACGTAAAAAAGACAAGTCATGGTTACCCACAAAACACAGTCTCCCAAAGTAAACATCATATCACGGCACACTGAACTCGGTACAATTAGAGCAAGTAAAGTAATTCTAGTATCTGGGAAGTATTACAGAAGAGCAAGACAGAAGTGAAAAGGAGATAAAAACAAAAATTGCTAAATGCATCGGTCACATTATTATCCTGGAAGGCAAAATTTAAGGAACAAGAGGGAGTGAAAGGCCCAGAATACCATACATGACACAGATGAAGGAATGGTGCTGTGCTGTCGCCACACATACCAAGTAGTAAAGACGAGAGCCCAAGATTTCAAAAATTCTTTTACATGCGTGTAGAATGGACTTTCTGTATAGTTACCTATTACTTATTAGCTGTATTGAATCCCGCGTGTTTACCTGGCGAAGCCACGCAGGCAGCTGGTTAATTATATAAGGGGTTAAATATAATGACCACCAAAAAATGCTTTGATACCCTAAGCTCTCTTACCAAAAAAAAACACTGAACACCAAAAAAAAAAAATTCTACCATTACAATAGTGTACTATTGTAATGGTATAATTTTTTTTATCGGAACACGTCTTTATTACTATAGGAGTAGGGAAGTGTTACGATAGAATTGACTACTTTGGCTGCTACTAACTATGTGATGCTGACTGTATTAGCTGTTTTAGTAACGACTGCACATTAAATTGTATTCAAAGACCAAGTTTAGTAAATGATCACCAAATCTTAGCGAGCAAATTAATACAATATTTCTACCTAAATAACCCACTATGATTGCCATAAATTGTATGCATATTACCAAATAAAGTATAATGATGCCATTTTTACAAGTTTTTATTTACAAGTGCTACCAAAACCTACCCCTAGAGTGTATATAAAAGCGGAGCCAAAAGCTCGCGAAGGAGGTCCTAAGTTGAACGGGGTGCAGGAGGCCGAAGCGAAGCGAGTAGGGGAAGGTGGCGAGCGTAGCGAGCCGGCGACCTCCCGAGCGGTGCGTAGGTCGAGTGTAAGATGTTATAATTTGGGTTATTATTTCACATTAAAATGGAGATTACATTTTGGTGATCATTTACTATTTTTGGGTTAGCAATGATTTATTAGGATAGCATTTTCTTTACTAGGATAGTAAGATGTTATAATTTGGGTTATTATTTCACATTAAAATGGAGTTCAAATTTGGCTGATCATTTACTATTTTCGGCAGTAAAAAGTGTTTTTTGGCGTTATATTTTACTATATCTGGTGATCCGTTAAACATATGCCATTATAAATTAGGTTTCAATAAGTATTGCTGAGTTAAAGGTCCTCCTCATTCCGAAACCTATCGCAACCGAGTAATCCATTTCTGCCTTGAAAACCAGAATAGCAAAACAGTCTGCCGTTATCGACACAAGAATCCCTACATACTGTACCCTGTAGTTCTATTACTGATTTCAAGTCACACTTTAATTTTAGCATTAAGAGGAAACACAACGGCCGTTTTTCCATAGAAATATTATTAATACCTATTTCTCAATTATCTCGACCTTTTTGTTTCCTCAGATTTAAAAGGTGTAGTCTCACTTAATGTATTCAAATCTAAATGAGTGCTCCTCATTTTCGAACACTACCCTCTATAAGAATAGATAAGTACCTGAAGCGAGCACACACTAAATAAGTGAACGATGCCTGTGTCTCTTTTAAACCTACTGTAGATGTATGTTCCCATGTAAGTAACTTGAATTGTCTTTTTTTTAGATTAAATGCCTTTAAACTGACATAAGAGTTGTAAACTGCGTTTAATGGAATGATTACTTAATCATTCCATTAAACGCAGTTTACATCCTCAGGGTACTTACCCAGAGGATGTACTATCAAAGCCAGGCCGTTTCACCAAAAAACAGATCTTGTCCCCGCCCTTGGAACTACATAGTACCTATATACTAACCCTAGTCAAGTAAGCATTCATATGCAAATAAATCAAACATATTTGTCATTCCCGAAAGTAAAGAACTAAGTAAATTTCTGCTTGTGGGATAGCGTGTCTTTCTCTAGCGGGAACATGAAAGATTAATTAGCACCTAAATATCTATATGTTCTGAAAGAATGATGTATCCAAATGCCCTAGCAAGGTTTCAATCTATATAAATGATTCCCAATTTCTATTGATCTGATATTGCCTATACCCCTAAATATTTTACATTCTTCCTGGGACGTGCCAAATGGCTGCAAGTACAAAAGTTTTGCTATAACACAATACCCCAAGGAAAATAAAGTCCTTTGGGCAAACAAAACAAAAATAATACAATTTATACGAATCCGTATCGACCGACCGTACCTAACGTGACAGTTGAGAATGGAATAACAAAAAATATATTCTGCGGGAACGCTGCTTTCCAACCAACCACTTTCTTCTATCCTACGTCGCGCCCTAAACTGCAATATATCTCTTTTTATCAATAACAATACATCTATGAAAATGACGACCATTTACAACTGTCAAATTCTCAGCCTGTTTTTTCGGTTGTAGTATAGTATAGGCACATTATACACGGTGGAAACGATAAGTGATGTCACTCGATTATTTCTAAACTATACAAGATATCGAAAAACTGGTTACTGATCCTGAAAGTGCTTTACGAGCTCTATCAAACGGTATAATAATAGGTTACATAATAAACTGAATCTATCCGAAAATTCAATGTTTAGCTTCCATACATTTAGTTCAGCCACATGGCACTCATCTCTTGATAATACCATAGCAAGTAAAGCCATGAAGCCATGTGAAGTGGAAACACGTGTATCTACAGAAGTGTATCTACCATCTATCGCAATTATTAATACAGATAAAATACAAATCTAGTTATTAATAAGTGCATAATATCTTTTCAAGTACCTACTTAAATGATAAAATAGTATCTCTGTGGCTGTACTAAAACGTATGGAAGCTGGAAATATTGAATTTTCGGATCGATCCAGTTTATTCTATAACCTATTATGGATACCGATTGATAGAGCTCGTGAAGCACTTTCAGGGTCAGTAACCAGTTTTTCGATATCTTGTATAGTTTAGAAATAAACGAGTGAGATCACTTATCGTTTCCACACTGTATATGTTATGTATGTAGTCATAAATCGGATGTGTTAGGTGGTTATCATAAACGCATTTATATACTCACGGGCAAATCATAGCTTAGTCTCGGGCTTCATCCTTTTATACTTGGGCGGAAATGGACTATATAAGGTCTTCGTTGATATTGCGTTTTTATTCCTTTGAAAGTACGAGTACCTACTTACTTTTCGTTAAGCAGAGTTTTCTATAATTGTTTAGGAGTGAAAGTTGCAATAACGCGACATCTCGTCCTTGTTTAATTGACGGGATGTTTACAATAACAACATGGCGGGCTTATGGCGGTTGAAACTTACAGAAAAACATTTCATATGACGGGAGGTCTCAACCAGCTAAGTCAGTAAATGTTGTTTTTGTAAACACGCCCTTCAATTAAATACCGCTTCCAACCTTACTCCTACGTGAAATATTTTGAGTGTCCAGAAAATAATATCGAATAACAATGCCCGATTTAATATTAAAAACAATTTCCTTTGTTATGTAAAGAAATAGTACATTGTTGATGAATGATGAGGTCGGGATAAAAGCAACTCGTAGATAAGTAGGTAGGTTTTGACAAAATAGCGCAGCTGAGTCCGAGTATAGATATACGAATACGTATCCGCGAATTGCCAAACTTACCAAGGCATATAGTTAAAGCAATGACGCGTATTTGCAGTGTCCGAGAGGCAACCGGTTCCACAGGGCGGTTCCACAACACTTCGGCAGCTCAAATACCGCGAGCCATCCAGTTCCACAGGGCGGTTCCACAACACTTCGGGAGCTCAAATACAGCGAGCTATCCGGTTCCACAGGGCGGTTCCACAACACTTGGGGAGCTCAAATACAGCGAGCCATCCGGTTCCACAGGGCGGTTCCACAACACTTCGGCAGCTCAAATACCGCGAGCCATCCGGTTCCACAGGGCGGTTCCACAACACTTCGGGAGCTCAAATACAGCGAGCTATCCGGTTCCACAGGGCGGTTCCACAACACTTGGGGAGCTCAAATACAGCGAGCCATCCGGTTCCACAGGGCGGGCGGTTACACAACGCTTCGGGAGCTCAAATACCGCGAGCCATCCGGTTCCACAGGGCGGTTGCACAACACTTGGGGAGCTCAAATACAGCGAGCCATCCGGTTCCACAGGGCGGGCGGTTACACAACGCTTCGGGAGCTCAAATACAGCGAGCCATCCGGTTCCACAGGGCGGTTCCACAACACTTCGGAAGCTCAAATACAGCGAGCCATCCGGTTCCGCAGGGCGGTTCCACAACACTTCGGGAGTTCAAATACCGCGAGCCATCCGGTTCCACAGGGCGGTTCCACAACACTTCGGGAGCTCAAATACTGCGAGCCATCCGGTTCCACAGGGCGGTTCCACAACACTTCGGGAGCTCAAATACAGCGAGCCATCCGGTTCCGCAGGGCGGTTCCACAACACTTTGGGAGCTCAAATACAGCGAGCCATTCGGTTGCCTCTTGGACACTGCAACTACGCGTCATTGCTCTGAATAATATATGTACTAAGTATACTGCATTTCTCCAACATTACGAGGATTACCTATTAGTAAGTAATTTTTTTAATAATACAATACCATAAAATAGCGTCTTTGTAAATTGCCCCTCGTCCTAATTATTATTTTTAAAGTAAAGTCTGACCAGAATTATATGATCATGCGCCATGTTGCGGAATTCATTGGAACTAATTTCTTACACTGGCAATAATTTTAATGACAAGTTGTCACTGTTGTCGGTGTCATTGAGGCGGTTTAAGCCTGCAACACACTGGCGCGGCCTGGCCGCGGCGGTCTATTGACAAAGTAAATTTGACAGCTAATGACAAGTACTATTGTACTTGTCATTAGCTGTCAAATTTACTATGGTCCGCCACCGCAGGCCGCGCCAGTGTGTTGCAGGCCTTACTTGAATAATAGTAAAGTCTTGAATATTAAATGAAATATGAAATAATGCCCAAAACTATTCATAGTCAAGAGCGAAACATTGCAAATAATGTATATAATAAACTGCTAGAAATATAACGCTTAGGACATTAAACTACATATTTCGCTAGGAAACATTTCCAAATTAACATCAGAACTGACAGGTAAACAAATCAAGATATCATTATGGTCTGGTTATTAAGAATTGGTTATTGTAGTGTTATGTTATACTATCGACAGCACAGCTAACTGACCATCAGTGCACCTTAAGTGCATTGTAATAAGGTTCTATATAAACACAGGATGGTCACTTAAGAGTGTTGTCGTCTATACAAGCGAGGAAATACCCACAGTAAAATATGAGTTTGTGTTTGAATATTTATTATGGGCTTTGGAGACGATCAATCTTAGTCACTGACAATGTACCAAGCGTACCTAGGTTTTGGAATATACCTAGTGACACCACGCTCATCTGACATGATACAACTAAATTAAATATAATAATCATTAGTAAACTTTTGAGGTAAATCAGACCCATCTATTACGTGAATTACGAGAGAAGGTCGTTCCTTCTCAGGTTTTAGGTCGCCAAAGAAAAATAAACCGAAAACAAAAAGAAGACACAATTAGACGATTTTAACCTAACCTACATTGATTACGGTGAATAAAAGTAAGTCAATATAACGAGTTACCAATTCACATTATTCAGACTATCCTGAATAGTTGCCATATAAATAAAAATAATAGCGCCATTTTGACAATTATCATATATATTTCTGGTCAAGCTTTACAAGGCATTCGTAATGCCGTTTTCACAAAAAAATACTCGAGCATATTCAGTTTTTGACATTTAAAACCACTGGAACACCACCACCACCCCCACCACTGGACTGGAATGCATTTTAGTTTATTACCATGTATTTTTTGTCGTAACTGATTAAAATTTTCAATATGAATCTATTTGAGACATAATGCAAATGTTAATTAAGACTAACATTTTATATTTCAATATTTAGGATAGCTACTACTTACATGCGGCGTTTGAATTTGTGAGTTTTGTGACCCTGTATAACACACGCGACCTTTATGTCTATTGATTGATTCAACATGGCCGTGTCGTGCGAGAAAGATTTTAGGCTTAGGCCCTTGAGATTCAAATCAACTATGGGCTCCTTCTGTAATGTGAGTAAAAAACAGCATGTTAAGGAGAAAGAAAGTTTAGTAGTGCAAAAACTATCGGCTGTGTGTTGTTTACAGCATTTTTATTATGTAGACAGAGCAATAGAGCCTACATATATGTAGTAAATTTCTAGCTCACTGCAATAAGTATATTTCTTTTAGACAATGATTCCCGGTAGATAAGAAATTTTCTTCCACCATACATTTTGATATATATATATATATATATATATATATACATATTTATAACGAAGGTATAAATCCTTTTTGAGCAATTCTAGAAAAGTTTGTACAAAGTTAGCACGTCAGTTAAGAGTGACACGTAATTTTCTTTTTCTGTTGTTATTTTTTATTAGTAATAATAACTTTAATGCTATTTTAAATCGACTTTAAAATAAGGAGGAGGTAGTTTTATTTTTTTATCGATTGTTATCCCAGAACTCCGTCATTTATGAACCGGTTCGTTTTTCCCATTTGAAATTATATGGTTCCAGATCGGTCCCATTGTTTTCAAAATACCAGTTCGATAATGGGATACATGTGGAATTGTGGGAACCCCTAAATTTTATTAGGCACGCGTGAAGTGATTTCGGCATTTTATATTATAACTCGTGTACTCGGAAACCACAAATTTGGTGAAGTGGAACTCATGATGAAGGCCACGGATGACTTATGGAACTCCTCAATGATGCACGATACATCACATATTCTGATATGATTTCGTTTAAGCAACTATATAATGACGTACCATAGGTGATACTGAGAACCTTGAGGAATCGACGGAACTCACACACAAATTAATAAAAACTGCTGCGAGAAAATAGTAAAAACAAAGATTATCCATCCAATATTAATAATAAGTTCCACGGCGAAAGGATTGCGGCCTGTGGCGGCATGTTTTTTTTAAATAAACTGTTTGACACAGATACAGTTACACTGTCAATATTTACACCAATAATTAAACACCACTGCCATCCTCGCTATCATCTATAAGCGCGTCCAAACGGCCGAGCGCGGCGGACAGCATACGGGGCATATGATAGAGCAAGATAGACAACAGTCTATCCCGCTCAATCTCATAGCTTATGCCTTGTATGCAGCCAACCACGCTAGAACGTTTGGACGCGGCTATATAGAGGGTTAGATGTGTTTATTTGTTAATGATAGTGAATTGTGGAATAAAAATGCCTAACGTTGGATTCTGTTTTCTGATTAGTCGATTTTAAGGTCTATCTGTATTCTGATTAGTTGATAGCAAATGCGAATAGTTTTTAAGAGTTGGGATTGGTGGACTTAATACGGTAAAGTGTTTTGATTGTTCAAATCAAAATGTTTTAAAAATCATAAATATAATGTATACATATTTTCCCTAGGGACTAAATGTACTACTCTAGCCCCGCTTCCTGAGCCTAATATGACACTTTTCGAGCATGATAAGTATTTTTTTTTAATTGGTCCTCAATTGATAGAGGAATCGGTGGACATACATAAAAAAATGTAAACAGTTGAACATACCTAGCCCATCTTCTTTTGAAGTCAGCCGGCGACATGAATACGAAAAACCAAACCAGGCTTGGTTATCTTTACTAAGGAAACAGAGAATCACATTTCTTAGCCACTAACTCGACCGCAATTGAGATGAGCAACTTGATCCAAGCGGGGCGTGATTTTTCTATTTCTGTTCTGCCACTGCCTTGAAGGCTGTGCCAAGAACGCTTGTTTCTTGCGCCCTTTAATACGTACGAGAATTGTTCTCTGTACTAACATTGTAATTCAGCAAGGCCTGTGTGTTAAGTTATAGTATTTAGGGGGTAGATAAAAGTTACCCGGAACCATGGTTCTTGCGAAGCGCGGGCGAACCCGCGCGGGGAGCTAGTAGTGAAGGGCTTTATATTAAGTTAATTTGCCGACAATATTCCAAGTAAAATAATGTTTTTCGATACAGCCTCAAAGCCTTCTAGAAAAGTTAACTTTTAATATTTTTATTTCGAATCGATCTTATCCCAAACTAAGGGTTATTATAACCCATAAATGTCTAATAATCACACCCGCAGCGCATCTCATGATACCAATATTTGATATCCACTCTGCTAGGGGCGCTACCAGCTATCAAATGTCAATTACACATTTCGTAATGATGAAAAACATGAGACGTTGGCAATAGTAAACAACGTCTAGATAGAAGCTAAATACTCATCCTCTTAGCGTTATTCCCGGTTGTGCCAATGAGTTTTCTGAACTTATGTACGGAATATTTACCGTTAGCTTTTCGGTGAAAGGAAACGTGATGAAAACCGGTGTAATCCAAATAAGGTCTTGTTTTCCCTCTGGGCTGGAAGTTCAGATGGCAGTCGCTTTCGCAAAACTAGTACCTATGTCAAAGCGGACCCCGGGCTCTTCTAGGGCACATCCGGGAATAACGCTAGGCCTACGTGAATATTATGAAAAAATAAACTTAAGGACTGATGTTTTAAATAATATACTGGCTAAAAAATCGTCCGTGCAATCAATTAATAAACTCGTCTAGCTCACGCATGACTTGGTGCTGATTACGTCAATCTTTATATAACAAACATCAAAGTTAGTTTTAAACAAAAGAGTTAAGGTGTTGTGTAGAAGCCTAAACCTTGTTTCAACTTTCTATGGATAAAATGTTTACCTATTATGAATGAAGGTAAGCCGATTACGAAAATCGTTCGAACAAAAATGTTAAGGGTTTAAGGGACGGGTGCGAGACACGCATTATTTGCCAGTTTACATATGTATTGAACCGAGCCTAAATAAACTCCGCAGAAACACAAACTTACTCCCTCCCTGCCAGTAAGTTGGGTGACACTAGTTAAATAGGTTGATGAGTTTGTACTATCCGTAAAGCTTTGTCAGTAAAACGACCTGCCTTCTGAATTCTTATGAGGGTTACTACCATTCAAATTTTAGCAATGAAAGCTCAAGGATGATCATTTCATGTCAGACGACGAACAAAGGTTTTCGGTTAAATGCGAGCTTTACAAAACTTTAGCTTACTAATTCCTCGTTTTTATCGGTGCGAAATTAAACCGGTCGTAAAATTTTACTGCCGTAGATTATAAATTATATGCGTATATGTAAACTATTGGCAAACAAATTTTGCGACCTAAAAGTTATTCACATATTCAAAGCCCGGTGACTTGTATGAAACTGAATTCACATGGGCGTCGTCGGCAGCGAATGTCTTAAAAAGTACAACGCTTTTGTTAAGTTAGTTACAGTGAAAGCGATCCTCGCAAACCTTAGATAAATGTGCTTTGCATTTATAGAAAAGTCGAATCCGTAAGAATGCCTGTAGATATCTTTTACAGGCGTATTGTACCAGCTTTATTTACAACTAGCTGTACAGTCGAGTTCATAAATATATGTACACTTTTTTACCTAATCGAACGCGTTTGCATACTAATTGCTAGCGGCCGCATTCGAGTTGGTAAAAAAGTGTACATATATTGGAGAACTCGACTGTACCTGCGACTTCGTTCGATATTTAAATGAGTAAGAAAGGGACAAAACTCGTTTTATTTAACACAGGTATTTTAAGTATTATGATGAATAAGGGGGTAAAACTTTAGTAGATGTTTGTGACAATAGATCCAACAGGTAGGCCACAGGCTGCAGCATATAATGTTTATTGATCTTCTTCTCTACATATTTTGAACACTGTTTTATATTAAATAAATAAAAACGTGATAACTTAAATGATCTTGAGTCACTGGTAGAGATGTGTTTAGGAATTATTCAAAGATAATCCTTTCGAGTACCCATTGACCGGTAAGTGTTTACGCGAAACAAAAGATCTCTTTTTAATTAGACAACCATTGACTTACTATTATACTACGGTATAGACTGGCAACCCAGAACATTTTTCTAGGCGTCTTTCTTCCAATCAGGCCGCCATCTTGGAAAACCAAAGAGTATGTAAACGTGCAGTAGATGCGACAATTTTCTGAGTTCGGATTCAGTTATGGCCATAGCGTGATTTAATACACTCGTATAAAAAAACTACTTACTGATTTAATCACCGACATTTGTAAATTTTTGATACTGGATATCATTATAGTTCCCGAGGATGCACTGTTTTGATGCAATTTGTCTCAGCGATTTGTGTCAGATTTGATGACAAAGTCCTATTAAATTTTGATAGCAATCGCAGCAAGACAAAAAAACTAAATTACGACCATTTTCAGTTTCAGTTAGATCCATACAAATTTTAAGGTCCCACGGGATCCTCAGGTATATATTTTGAAAGTAATTAGAAATGAATATACTAACAATTATAGTCTCCTAAATTGCTAATGGGTTCATATTCGGAGACGATACTCGCGTCACGTACATTATTTATATAAGAGAACTGACCTAGGATTTAAATAAGTACAACTTAAGATCTAAATAGCAACTAAACCAAACGGTACCAATAAAATTATTCATAAAAACGATTAAATAAAAATAAAAAATGGTTGCTGCTATTTTGGCGCAAAAATTAAGATCCGTAAATCTTCAAATCAGTAAGTCTAGTAAGTTTAATGTTCTACTAATAAGGCAAAATAGTCTTGTCACTTCTACATTTTTACTCTTTGAAATAATGGCCGCCATCGGCGCGTATCTTATAAATTACAGAAAAAATCATGTTATTTAAAAAATCTGTGAATTTGCCGATGAAAAGTGATCCCCGTACTTTTACTATCGTTGGGTTTGTTGTTGGTGCAATAGCGCAATGCAAAAGAAGGCATTCTTTAAAGTTTTGAGTTAAAATTGCACTCGAACCGACCGCCATCACTGCCCGCCACAGACTAAACCAAGATACTCTCATGAGAGTATGTTGATATGCGCAAACTCATGCTAGGTAATGTCTATACTCTAGTAACATAACTCAATGTAGACAACAGACGTCCACCTAACCTAACTAACCTAGGTAAGTTCTACAACCATAACGCGAGTCCGAGTCCCTTTCTATTAAAGGTAATTTTTCAAAATATTTAAGTAATATGTTTCTTTTTTTCATATTGCAATGTTTCAAATCGCACTATCACATTCTTCCAAATCTTGTGTATGTTCCCGCCATTGCCAACTTAATGAATGTGTGTTGCAGACTTTATGATAAAAGTATTTTCCTGTATCCAATAGCTGAATGTCAACTTGAAGGCGCAAAGTACGAAGTTATAATACCGCCTTAATTTTGACGCGCTTGATACTTAATATTTATAAAAGGCCCGTTCTATACTGATTTAATACACACTGTTTCTTGCTGATAAATATAAATACTGACAAACCAGCACGGCTATCACAAGACGGCACGCGAGCTCTCTCGTTTTTTCTCGAACTATCCGTCTCCCTCTTATTAGACAACTTAGAGAGAGAGATATAAATCGAGAGAGCTCGCGCACCGTCTTGTGATAGCTGTGCAGTATCGTGACAAATACTCAGCGTGTAATCTTCCAGAAACTCAAGTAGACCTTAAGGCTGAAAGCGAGACCAGCGCTAGCCATGCCGTTAAAAAAAAAAGGACGAGTCAGACTTGACGTTCGACGTTATTTTGTTGAAATTTGTTGATACATATATTGAAATTACGCATCAATACGAATTTAGCGCATATAAGTTTCCATATCAGAATCGATTATTTTTTTATGGTTTAGAATTTAATATGCGCTTTGTGAAGGTCTATCACAACACCGGATCGAAATGATTACTGTTGGATAGATATGGCAAGCCCGCCATTTTAACGTCACTGACAGTTGACAGATATGGCGGCTACGATTTCAAGCAGAAGAAATGAATAATTTAATGAGGTCAAATATTTCCGAAAATTAATTAATCGTCGCAGTCGGATAAAAACTAGCCTAAACGGACGCTAGAGTAATAATGTACTTATAAAAAAAGTTACATGTTTTTCCGTTCATGGGAAGCTGAGATCACGCGGGACATAGCAATGCTTAGTTTGATACTGGCTGGGTTCCTCTTTTAATTTAGAGATTTATTATAAGTGAGAGATGAGAGATAATCTTTGTAAAAGGTTATTGACGACAACTCTTCAGTTACTCATTATTGTAGCGACTCTCGGGTCACGTTATACTACGAGTCCCTACTCGTCACCTTACCAATGGTTAATTTTATTAAGTACCTACAAACACGTTGTAAATCGCATATTGTATCTCCCTCGCTACCACGCGTTCTCATGCCCTAATGTGGTTGTGTTTATACCGTGCTACAGGTTCTCTGCCATTCTAAGTATCCATAGAGACATAATATACTGATATTAATGGCACTTTTTGACTTTGTAAACAATAATAGGTGTTTTTCGAGCGACAATAAATCTGCATAGTCTTTGGCAGATTAGAAGTCAATACAGTCTCATGTGACACAATAAAGTCATATAGGTAGTACGAGAATACAAGATTGACTTCTATTTTATTTGCCGGATGGCGTGGAAAAGTCGAACCAAATTTACCTGCCTTTTTTCTAGGATTGTTGTATATACGGAGCTCAAATATCTTAAAATAAAAGACAATCTGTTTGAAAGCACTGATAAAGTAAAGTCGAGGAATGAAAAGGTTGACCACTTTTCGGTCTTATTTCAAAGCCATTAAGGTCCAAAAGTGGTCAACCTTTTCATTCCGCGACTGTACCTACCTTAAGACAAACAATTTTATCAAACACATTTATCGGGCCAGGTCGCTTGCAACAAAACTCTTCACGATTACCTTGATTGTGAGTCTGTGCGAAAATGAAACAGATAGGTAGATCGTTTTTAGAGAAGAGCTACAATTGATTATCAAAGTTATTTCATTATTTCCGGCTTGAATTCGCCAAGGTAATCGTTACCCACCATAATTATTAGATACCTAATAGGTACAGTCAGCGTCATATATAATTTATTTAAACTTTATTGCACAGTAACAAGATACAAGTACAAAAGGCGAACTTAATGCCATGACATTCTCTACCAGTCAACCACTTTTTGGAATGGTTTGATACTAATGACCTGAAGCTGAACAGTAATAAAACAAAAATTCTACTGTTCAAAACAACCTCAAGATTTAAGAGTAAGTTGCTGATCTCACTACAGGGCACTGAAATAGAACAGGTGGAAATGGCCAAATTTCTTGGTATTAATATAGACTCCAGTCTAAATTGGAAGGCTGAAGTGTCTGCAGTTGTGAATGCTGTTAGTTCTGCGTGTTATGCTCTCAGAAGTCTTAGGGATGAGCTAAAGTTGACGCAGCTAAGAATGGTATACTTTGCTTTAGTCGAGTCCAAAATACGCTACAGTATTAAATTATGGGGACACAGCTACAAGTATGAAGCCCAAGCCGCCTTTGTAGCCCAAAAAAGGGCAATAAGAATTATGGCCAAAATCTCACAACAAACATCCTGTAGGCCATACTTTAAAGACTACAAAATCCTAACTGTTCCCTGCTTATACATTTTGGTAGTGTTGTCAGACCTCGTGAAATACTTAAATAAATTAGAGACACCAGATCAGAGAGAAAGGCGTCTGGCAACTAGACGAAAGGATTTACCACAATCTCTTGACACTAGGCTCCAGGTTGTCAAACATTCGGCAGCCTATCAGGGCATTATGCTCTTTAACAGATTGCCAACTGAGCTGAAGTCGATCACCAATAGCTTAATTTTTAAAAATAAATTGAGAGTTTTCTTGCAGGAAAAGTGCTATTATTCCGTTGAGGAATATTGCGAGCAAGCCTGAAACGTTCAAATTTATATAAATAATGATAATGATTATGATTATGATTGTGAATTTTGATAATGTTACATTGTGATTTCGATATTTATATTTCGTATGTTTTTTTTATTTTTATTTTGATGATTTTTAAATGTTTTAGAATAATTGATATTATTTACTTATAATTATTCCTTATTTTTTAATGACTAGATTATGACGATGTTTTTTACTTTATGTTTTTGATTATTTTTTATCGTATTTTTGGAGATTTTTTTGCTAAATGTTTTTGACCTTATATTTTTAATTTATATATACATTTATTAATATATTTTTTTTATATGATAATTAGTGTTTGTCTTTTTAGAATGTTTATGTTATTTTCGGTTAGTTGACTCGTGTTTTTGATTTGAATGATTTGATAATTTAGGTTTAATTTTGTATGTTGTTAAATGAATTTCAAACACAACTCACGTTGTTATTGAATAAAGAATATATTTGGTAGCAACCAAATAATTCGCAACAAGTCTTTATTACTGTAGGATGTGTTACGATATATTAGGCTACTTTGGCTGGTACTAACTATAATATGACGCTGACTATACAACCGATGTACGGATGGTGATGATGTTGTTGACAACCGAGTCGATAATGTCAGAGATAACCTGACGCATGTGTTATACAATTTATACATGCCATGGCAAACCAAGAGAGCAACAATCTGTTTCCACGCGATTTTATGTTTTTATATAAAATATAAAGTCATTCAGGATTCATAGTTTAGCAAGAAGTACCTAGAGTAGATTACCCAGTATATAGAGTCCCCAGTAACTCTTATGTCAGGAAAAGGTCAGTCCTCTATCACACTACTTTCAATGTCACAATGTTCCGACCGACCTCACAACTTGATTAGCCACTTCCTCGCTCTCCGGTCTGACGTATCAGTATCATCTGCCAATGATTGGCGTCCGTTTGTGTGTCGCATTCCGTTTATAATTGCATAAAGTTAAGGTAGTTATTATTGGAAGTAATGTATTTTTTTTTCTAGTTATTAATACATTAGCTTCCAACCGCGGCTTCGTCTGCGTGGATCCTAGATAAAAAATATCATATCCAGGCTGTAAACTATCTTCGTGCAAAATTTTATAAAAATCTGCTTGCTTTCCGCCCTCCCGCCCCTATAGATAGGGTGTAATATGTACTAATATAATCCCCATTTTAATAATTTTATATCTTAAATTTCTCTGCCTAACTTATTGAAGTCGTTGTCGTTGTATCACCACATTACGAACTCTGGTTTTTCTTTCAAGTAGTAAATGATTAATATTCCGATTTAAATGTTTAACTAAGTACTTACTAGAACTACAACCCATAACAACTTCTACTCCCCTTTTCAGCAAGGGATGATTTCTGGGATGAAAGCTATCGTGTGTCCTTCCCAGGGTCTCAACCTATCCATATCAAATTTCTTCTGAATCGGTTCAGCAGTTTAAGCAAAAAAAGGTAACAGACGGGCAGACTGAGTTACTTCCGCACTTAAAGTATAGTATATTGTATGAATTCCTCAAAATTGACAGAATGGAAATGTTAATATAGTGTTATAAACTCATTATGCCGTCCGAAAAGCGCGATTAAATCTGTCGGGTACCACTTGCAGGATCACCATTTTCAAGCGTTTCAACTTCTGTTCTTAATGGGGCTGCAACAATTTGTCAAGAAAGCTGATGAGCGGTCTGATAACTAACAAAAAGGTCCACAAAGTAAATCCACTCAGTCATGGGCTAAATGAATGGAACGTCGTCGTCGATGTAACAATCTGAGCTCTTACCTTAATCCGTGGCAGGGAATCCCTAACGACCCGTTGGCGGCGTGACGACGGTGAACCGACCGCCGTGCGCTCTTCCTCGATTCAATTAAAAAAAACATATCCCCGCAAACATGGCTACGACAGTTATTACCTTGATTCGGACGTAAACTGGAGGTCCGCTGCGGACTCCTCTGCGCGCTAAATGTCGGATCTAACGACGCCAGAATGAAATGACCCGAGAGCTATCATCAGGTGGTTTAAAAGCAATTTACCGTGTCTACTCGATTACCCCCGCCATTCTCTACGTAAATCAAACCACTTAAACATCTAGTATACTTATAAGTAAGTAGCAGGTATTATTTGTGTGGGCTTCCGCGACCGACATCGACATTAGCAGTGGGTTACGACGGCCCAGCTCTTTTATTTCCCCTTTTTCTTTACAAATGGGAATTCGTTCCCTCATTATTAGATGTCCGTCCTGCCCATGTATATATACGGATGTGGGTAAATTCACAAGTTTCTTGTTTATTTCACAGTTGTAAATATGAAAAGTTTCATCAATTGACTAATTTTACTGTGTTGTAAGTTACTGTAGGTATTTAGTCTTAACATGAGAGGACAAGTAAAACCGTTTTTAAACTGTGCGTGTGGGTTCAGGCTAAAATATGATACTTTATCATCATCATCATCATCATATCAGCTGAAAGACGTCCACTGCTGGACATAGGCCTCCCCCAAAGAGTGCCAAAGTGACCGATCCCGCGGCACCCGCATCCAGAGGACTCCCGCAACCTTTACCAGGTCATCAGTCCACCTTGTGGGGGGGCCTACCCACGCCGCGCCTTCCGGTACGTGGTCGCCACTCGAGAACCTGTCCGCCCCAACGGCCATGAGTTCTAAGTGCTGTGTGCCCAGCCCACTGCCACTTAAGTTTAGCGATTCGGAGGGCTATATCGGTTACCTTGGTTCTGCTGCGGATAGCCTCATTTCTGATGCGATCACGCAGAGAAACTCCCAACATGGCCCTCTCCATTGCCCTTTGGGTGACTTTGAGCCTTCTTACGAGGCCCATAGTAAGCGACCACGTTTCAGTGCCATATGTCATCACTTGGCAACACACACTGGTCAAAGACTCTGGTCTTCAGACACTGCGGAATATTGGACGAAAGTGCCGTAGCTTCCCGATTGCTGCCCAGCCGAGTCGGATTCGACGATTGACCTCTTTCTCGAAGTTGGACCTACCTAACTGATACGTCATAATATGAGCTATTGGTGGGGTCCCTTTGTATTATTATATATTGGGATTATATCCATAAACTGAAGGGTCACCAACGTAACAGCGTAACTAATAATTCGTTAAAAATCGCTGTAAACTGCATAATATATGGCAATAATGTACATATCATCATCCTCTTAACGTTATTCCCGGTTGTGTCCTAAAGGAGCCAGACGTCCACTTTGACATCTAATCCGGAGATTTGGCATAGGTACTAGTTTTACGAAAGCGACTGCCATCTGACCTTCCAACCCAGAGGGAAAACAAGACCTTACTGGGATTAGACCGGCTTCCTCACGATGTTTTCCTTCACCGAATTTTATTAAATAGTCCGTACCTGAATTCCGAAAAACTCATTGGTACGAGCCGGGATTCGAACCCACGACCGCCGCTTGACAGCCGCGTGCCTGAACCACTAGGCTATCGTAGCTATCGAGAAACCTTTAGTCAAGGGCAATTAAAAAGTGTACCTATACAGTATGTACAAACTTTATTCATAAAATTTGCATGTTCTAAATGTAGGTAACCTATTTTTGTAAATAATCTTCTCCTAATAAAAAAGTAAAGGAAATTGTGTCAATCCATTACAGATGCACAGCTTTTTTTTTGTGACTGGCGATCAGGGATTGATCAGACGATCAATCGTATGCGAAGCGCCAAAAAAGGCGTGTAATAAACGTCAATAGCAGAACATACGAGTAATGTAGGTACACGAGCCACGACCGTAATACATCGTATTACGGTCGTGGCCATTCGAAATTAAATTCGAGTAGGTACGTCATGAATAAACATGAGTAAAGAAACGTAGTAGGTACGTTTTCTTTCTTACGAAACAGTTATAGAAGCAAATTGAATTGTCTATTGAATGATCGCTTGGCAACAAAGGAGTAATACAAATATGAATAAAAAATGTTGGTATTGTACAGAAACGTAATACCGTTTGATATTCCGAGTTCAGCGTAATACTTCTATTTAAATACACAATATTATGCACAGTCCTTTAATCATACGCGTGTGTACTTGAGTCGCGTATGATGTTCCTACAAATAGAACCCTACTTAAAGAAGTCGTTGCTGCTCTATCAGGGTATATTTTACTCACGTCGAATCTACAAGATCATTTCTCTTTAATGAACCTAGCCCTCAGCTGTGGAAAGGCCCCTCGGGCCGGGCCCGAGTAGTACGAGGCCTGCACTGAAAGTATCGGGAATCTAATACTTACGAACTTATTTTTGACACATGTTATACATTTTTATAATCTCTGAAGTTTCATTATATTAACACACTGGCCACATAGAAAAAAAAAACAATGGTTCGGTTTCAATTGTTTTTTCAAATCATTGAATCGCTGCTGAAGATGGAATTGCCCCGTGAAAATTTAAGAGCTATGATTTATTACGACTTTAAAAGTGGATTAACACAAAAACAATGAAGAGACCGGATGATTGCTGCCTCTAGTAATGAAGCACCTTCAAAGACGACAATATACAGGTGGTATTCAGAATTTCATCGTGGCCGAGTATCCCTCACGGACGACGCGCGTGAAGGTCGACCAAAATCAGCAGTTACGCAAGAAAATGTCCACCTGGTGCGTCAGCTGATAAAAGAAGGCATGTGACATATCGGGAAATTCAGGAGCCTTTGGGGATTGGAATGAGTCAGATACAAATTATTTTACAGGAAGAATTAGGCGTTCGAAAGTTGTTTTCCCGTTGGATCCCTCACTTATTGTCTGACGAGCAGAAGACGATCAATTGGTGCCGCAAAACATTGAATAAATTCAACGGAGGAAACTCTAATGCAGTTTTTATTGTCGTATCAGGTGAGGAGTCGTAGGTATACGCATTTGAGCCTGAAGCTAAAAACCAATCTCGAGAATGGGTTTACGAAGACGAGCTCAAGCCGACAAAGGTTATTCGCTCTCGCAGCACGGCCAAGAAGGTACGTTTGTCTCCAAATCAGGTCACGTGGTTACTATTCCTCATGAAGATCGTAGAACGGTCAATGCCGATTGGTATACAATTATTTGTTTGCCGAGTGTCTTTGCTGAACTTCGGAAAAAAAACCCTAGTCGCAGCATCATTCCTTCACCATGACAATGCCAGCCCTCACATCGCTCGGAAAACAAATGAGTATCTGGAAGTTGAAAAGGTCGAACTACTGGACCATCCTCCATACAGCCCCGACCTAAGTCCCAACGACTTTTTCTCATTTCTCAAAATCAAGTATAAGTTGCGTGTTCACCGGTTTCAGACACCGGCAATACCGGCATGGCAGAAGCAGTGGAGGCTTTTAAAATGGGCATTTCAGCGTGCAATAAGTGTTTTAACGACTGGTTTGAACATTATATTGAACATTATATTGTCAATTTGGGGTAATATGATATAAATTATGATGCATTATTTGACATAGAGGTGATTGAAGATCACAATACATTTTTTATTTTATTTCTTTTGACATAGATACCTAAGATTATAAACTGTATTTTAATAAAATTTTATAATTGCATGCATTTGACATACTAAAGTAGCTATCTTGGTTTAGGTATGTATTTCATCTCTAACTAAATCATTGTACGTCGTAAGATATATTACAGAGAACTATGTAATTTATTTGTAACATCTGTATAAACTACCTGTAGTATACACAATAAATGAATAAAATAAAAAAAAACGCTTGGAAAAGTGCATAAAATACTCAGGAGAATACTTTGCAAAACAATGAAAAAAATATTTTTATTCAATTTAACTGCATATTTTTTTCTATTCCCGAAACTTTCAGTTTGACCCTCGTAATGGCGCTTTGTCTGTGGCATGACCCGCCGGGCCCGCTCTGTCCGTGTATATACTTGTCGTAAGATACTTATCAGTGAAACGTATATTTGTCTCGTTTTAACCTATTAAATCGTGTTGTGTACGAAGCAAGGCAGCTAGCAAGCGAACATTGGAATACGTAACGCGGGAAAAAAGTCGTTATTTCGTCAGTCATAAACTGGTAGTGTGACGGGCGGGTACAAGATGTGTTGTTTTGTTTATAATTTAACAATCGAAGCGTGTTTATTAGAAAAAACGAGTGGAAATCTGTTGAAATATAAGTAAACTTTTGTTTTTATTGAGTTTGAGTGTGCTTAAACCTGTGAAGAAAACAACAAGTCATAGCCAGAACGTTCCTGAATGCACGATTTCTTGTTCTTTTCTAATGTTTTAGGTACTATTTATCAAACTGGCCAAGTCAAATCTAACCTACTTTAAGATCTCACATTTATAAATAACAGAAATTGTTATAGGTATCCAATAAAGCAAAGAAATAGAGTTTAATACTTGTTCATAATGTTATATTGTTCCTATAAATACATATTTGGATTTTGCATACAACTTGGCACTCCTTTAGATCTCCATTCTTTTTGCGGCGAAGCCCACAGCCAAGCATAATTTTTGTATTGAACTTGGCTCTCCTGTTTTACATGTATGTTTTTGGTGGGATAAAATCTGTCTCGACACACCTAAGACCTGTCTCTAGTGTAACCTGCCCCCAAGCTTCCTAGCAACTTTTACAGTCGAGAAATAAGAAACTGAAGTAGAGGCATCTTGGCACCCATATAACGTAAAATACGAATGGCCCGTCGAAATAATAAATACAACCGAGTAATAAGATTAGGGGTTCACAACGTTCCCTAAAACTATAATAGGCTGGTCGGAGGTGCAACAAAATGACTATTATATTGATTTAAACTTTCACGATTCTCACACATTATTTATACTAAACGGGACTTAATTGCGTATAATTAACTTAAATAAAATAAGTTAATTATACGCGATTAAGTCCCGTTTAGTATAAATAAAATGACTATTATTTTATTTCTATAGTTCTGGAGTATTTTCTCTCATCCATGAGAGGAGGCCTGTGCCCAGCAGTGGGCAGTGGGTATATAGGCTGATTTATTATTATTACGGTCGGCACGTTACGTCATTAGTGATTACCCCTCACTTGAACGTACCATTTTTTTTTAAATATTCCAAATCATTTGGTTTCTACTCTGATTATACTTCGATAAGTGGTCAGAAATCCATAAAATTGATGAATTTACTTACAACAGAAAAAAAACATGATATGAAAAAAAAACATTCCTATAAACTACAATAATTGTACAATCAAATCTAACTAACTATGAATCCGCGTTTTCCGCGCCGTGGTTTAAAATCAGCATTGATATAGATTCGATTTATCATTCACCGTTTATACCGCTAAATACGACAAAAGATACATCTTCGCCTCATCACTGCAGCCCCCCTATTTTGTAACCGGTTTTAAGCTCACCCACAAATATATCTTGACACCGCAATGCGTAGTAACTAAGCGTAGGTAGAGGTCTAGTTTCGTGACGGGTGACCGGCGGGGTGAGCGGCGGGTGGTGTCAAAAACAGGTTCTAGTTTCTCGGCAACAATAAGCTTAGATAATTGGAGCCCAGGCTTACAATAGTTCACCTACCTGAGGCGATTTGTCGGTTAGGATTGTGAATATATTCCTGCTGCCGTCCTGGTGTCGTGCCCGGACAAACACATGGCTTTACGTCGTCCTAGCGACTGGAAATAATTACTTTCCCCTGCTAACCTAACCTTTGATCGATCATGCATGGCTATGCCCGTGAAATACTAACAACTGTACAGCAATTACGTAGTATTATTTGTGTTGATCAAAAGAGACCATAGTCACGAGTATCTTCAAACTATAAAAGTTATTACTCGTATACTTACTACAATTATAAGCAGAACTAAACACATAATTGCGAACACCGTAATAGCTACGGCGCCTGGAATCGTGGTTTTACAAATTGGCCTGACAGTAACTGCTCTACGAGGGCTGCCTTTTAAGTTCTGTCGTTTGCAAACCTCCCGTGATTGCATAAAAAAGAACTAGTGTCACGTTAAAATATTTGAATTTAGAATTCGAAAACAAAAGAATGACTCGAAATCGGCCCAACCGTTTTAGTACAGCGTTCGTTCAAAGTTGACAAGTCAGTTGTGAAAATGGAAATTTCGAAGGAAAATTTACGTGCGATAATTTTTTACAACTTCAAAAGGGGCTTAACGCGACTTCAGTGCTTCGAAGAGTTGACTACGGTTTTCAATGATAAAGCACCATGCCTTCGGACTGTGGAACGCTGGTATTTAGAATTTCAACGTGGTTGCTCTAGTCTTGGTGATAGACATCGTGAAGGTCGACCAAAAACAGCCGTAACCCAGGAGAACATTGATGCTGTACGGCAACTGATCATCGAAGATCGCCATGCGACATACCGTGAGATAGAAGCTTCCTTAAGTATTTCAGGGACCAGTGTTCACAGTATTTTGCATGATCACTTAGGCGTAAAAAAGTTGATCTCACGCTGGATACCACATTTACTCAGTGAAGACCAAAAAACGGCTCGCGTTCGATGGTGTCGCAAAACTCTGCGGCAATTCAACCGAGGAAACTCGAAACATGTTTACGACATTATCAGTGGTGACGAATCTTGGATATATGCCTACGATCCCGATTCTAAACAGCAGTCGACTGTTTGGGTGTTCCAAGGTGAGCCAAAACCGACCAAAGTAATACGCTCACGGAGCACATCGAAAAAAATGGTCGCCACGTTTGTGGCGAAAAGTGGCCACGTTGCCACCATCGTGCTCGAGGATCGTAAAACGGTTAATGCTGACTGGTATACCACTGTCTGTTTACCAGAAGTCATCGGCGAGTTTCGAAAAAATAACCCAAGACGTCGTATAAGAACTGCACCACGATAATGCGAGCTCGCACACCGCCCGGCAAACTATTGCGTTTTTAAAAGAGCAAAACGTCGAAATTCTGGAACACCCGCCGTACAGTCCAGACTTAAGCCCTAACGATTTTTTTACTTTTCCAAAAATCAAGCAACGACTTCGTGGTCAACGGCACCAGACGCCTGAAGAAGCGGTTGAGGCATACAAAACGGCCATTTTGGAGACCCCGACTTCGGACTGGAATAAGTGTTTCGAAAACTGGTTCGATCGAATAAAAAAGTGTATTACATATCACGGTGATTACTTTGAAAAACAATAAATACCATTTAACACTTAAATTGTCTTTAGTTTTTCCAAACGACACAACTTAAAAGGCAGCCCTCGTAAATGTTTATTTAACACATTTTAGTATTTTAATTTATTTTTATACTTACACCTCTCCGTTGTCGACCTAAAGTTGCTGACGCCGCAGTGGACGCTGTCAACCACTGGGCACACGTCCCGCCCTGTCTTGCGGTGTCTCGCCTGTGCGAGTGCCAATAATCACCGCTAAACCCCCAAGATCGATAGTGGCCTCTACATCTATCTATGTGTTACCATGCTATTACTCAAGGTTTAGATTACTAAGTGATCTGACTTAAATACTGTTTGTTTGAAAATTATGTTAGTCCCTGTTACGCCATTGAACACAAAATTGATTTAAACAAAACATGACGCATCGTGGGCAGTGGCACAGAATAAGTAATAGTACTACGTACAGAAGGTTCTCTGTTAACAAACTCCCTGTTTAGGTACGCCAAACGTGCCTAAATGTTGTTATCTCTTTCTATCGCATTCAACGTGCTCTTTCGGAGGCGGAGCCTTAGAGCTAGGGTTGCCGGCAGCTTGACCTATTAAATTATACGTTAGTAGTAAGAGTAAGTAGTAGTTAGTTTAGTTTTAGTTTAGCGCGTGCTCGCGTGGCTAGTAGTAGATACTATGACTTATGCTGTGCTATCTATGCAATTTTTAGCTATTATGGTTCTTCATTCATTGACAAAATTGAGCGTGAACAATGTGTTATCTTATAATTTCAACAAAATTGATATGGTACCTATGCAAAAATAGACTTCAATGTTCATCTGTAGTAATTTACCTAGCTACCTTGGGTATATAAGATACATACAAGTAGTACCTGCAATACGAACAGTACAGAATCACACATTTCCTTAGCTTTCCGTATCCTTCTCCAACCGTCCCGACGGCAGCTAGAGAAACGAATGTTCGGAATATTTGTCATTGTTCTTACAACCCGCTACGATCCAGTATATTTTAGCTTTTTATGATTTAGGCATTTTTACGAGGCGAATGACGATTCAAAGCGTTCCGTAACAGTCTAACAGTGCGCGGCAACCACTGATAGACCGTTTAAAAACGGCCGGCCGGCGTGTACTTGTAGCGGGGCGAGGAATTCAAAAAGTGAACCGCCCTTGAAAGTGGCGACTCGCTATTCACATTGCACCAGGAAGCATGTCGAATGCATGCATATTTCAAATGCTGATAGTCGTATTTTGAATACTAAATTTGTTCATGCGGCGTCATATACTCGTAAGCGTTCTGAACTAACCAGCTGCAAATATTATATTTACCTATGCTTAAGTTTAGCAACGGCGAATCACATTTTTAATTATTGAAGTGAAACTTCTTTAGCGACGCTGAGCACTTTTTGGGATGGGGAAAAATTGTTAAATACGCGACGTCCTAACATTGTAGGCGCTTTGGTACCACTACTGTAAGTCTATTATATAAATTATTAAATAAATAAATTAGACGCAGGGGGAGAGAGGGGGGAGGAAGGGATTTTTTTTGCAAAATTAAAATTATTCAAGTTTTCACTTCTGCCGGCACTCCCGGAGTGCAAACCGGTCTTTTTTTAATGTTTAGTGATGATAAAGATACCATGTCGCCTTTATTGCAGCACACACAAGTCGCAACACTTTCATTGAAAAAGACAGACTCACAGATTCATCATTCAAGGCATTGGGATTTTTATTATTTATTTTCTTTCCGGAATACCTAATATTTATTATAAAAATGGCGTAACTGCAGTTGATAGTGCAGTGCGTATCCAGACTTTCCTAAAACTTATCTCTATTCGGTTGGCAACTTTCGGTTTGGTTCTATTTTGTAATGTAAAATGTTTACTACAAGTTTAACAACAACTGTAGATACAAATACGAGATCTGGCAATGACATTGACGCGGATACGTTGGACTATCTAATTATTTCCTTTTTATACCGGTCTACAGGATTCTGTAACTTAGCTATTATTTATACCGGTCTACAGGATTCTGTAACTTAGCTATTATTTAGAGTACGACGGAGAACAGCACAACAAATGATCATATTTAATAATCATTGCAGTATGCAGTCCAAAAATCCAAAATATTGGTTATATTCATCTGTCGAAGTCACAACAACAGTTATTTTTGGTGCGAAGGCAAGTTATCTATTAATTCTGGTTTACAAGTTGCAGATTGACGAAGTAGGTCTTATATGAACAGTGAACAGAGCATTCGACTAAATAACGCTGGTATGCGAACGTGGTATCTAATCAATTGAGTTGCTTAGCTTATTATGCGACCATAAAATATTTTTATGAAAGGACATCTACATGTTTGTTTATCGGCGATGGGCCGCCCTCACCTCGCCCGTAATGCGATACCGGAAAGCTCCTACACGTAAAAACCACGAATATATTCGAGGGTGATTTTCCTGCGTCTATCTTTTGTTCTTGAGAGTCCAGCCGCTGGGCCATTTTCCGGGGTTCCTTAGGAGCTGCTTTCATTAGACAATTTATATACTAATTATAATATTTGTGTGCCCACTTTGTGAAGTTACCAACACTGGTGGCGATTGTCGAGGTGCGTGAAGGTCGACGTTATATTAAGGTAGTTCGATTTCCATACAAAGCATCTTTTGACATTCGCAGGCTAACAGCGTGATATTTTTAGAAACGTAAGTAACAAAGATTCATAAATTGGCTTTCCATTTGCGCGAATCCCCTTTCCTAGAATAAATTTAAATAATTTGGGAAATTAGTCAGCGACCTGATACTTTGGGAAAACGATTTTACTCAAATTATTCTAGTTCATACAAGTTTATTCTAGGAAAGGGGAGATTTCGCGCAAATAGAAAACCAATTTATGAAAGCTTGTTGCATAAAATATCACGCCGATAGCCTTGCGAATGTCAAAAGACGTTTTGTTTGGAAATCTAACCACATTAATTTCTAATACACAGTGAATAAACTAAATAACTAAATTAACTAAATTTTCCGCATATTCGTGGTCTGCGGTCCCCCGGGAACCGTTTTTCCCAGTTTGTATTTGTAGGCGTATTCCCGGAAGTCTCCCCTGTCTACTATAAATTTTGAAATTAATCTCCTCACTGGGCTTTGCGTGACTAAAATGATGGAACGATAGTCACAAATTGTTTTGTATGAGGACATATGTATTAAGTACTAGCCTCCGCCCGCGACTTCATCTGCGTGGATTCGGGATCAAGACTATCATATATTTTAACCCAGGCTATAAACTAACTTAAAATCGGTTGAGCCGTTTAAGCGTGATTGAGTAACAAACATCCAAACACCCAAACGTCCATACATCCAATATATCGCATTTATAATTTGAATCATCATCATCATCATATCAGCCGAAAGACGTCCACTGCTGGACATAGGCCTCCCCCAAAGAGTGCCACAATGACCGGTCCTGCGCCACCCGCATCCAGCGGACTCCCGCGACCTTTACCAGGTCATCAGCCACCTTGTGGGGGGCCTACCCATTGCACGCTGCGCCTTCCGGTACGTGGTCGCCACTCGAGAACCTTTCGGCCCCCCAACGGCCATCGGTTCTACGTGCAATTTTAATAGGATTATAATATGTGTAAAAGCTCTAACCAGTAAATACAAATGACGTAATTAGCGAACTGGATCAAAACAGAGAGACGAAACCTGATTTGGTAAATTGTCACTTGAGCAAAGAAGCGCAAGGGGCGATCTCGGATGGCGCGGTGCGTAGGTAAAGGGCCACCAACCATCCATTTCATAATGAAGGCTGTACAAATTCATTCCTTTTTCCTCTATTTAGTTGCCCCAGCCGGAACGCCGGTGGCGTGCGGTTTAACGGGTATAAGTACCCACCGCGTACTTTTATTTTTTCCGGAAACTGTAGAGCTACTTGTGCTCGTGGAAAATATATCCAAAACCGCTATTTACTTCCAGCATTTAATAGAGTTTCCTTGCGTGGAACGATCATACTGCGCTTCTTACTAGATATAATGAACGTTATGCTATAACAACAATACCAATACTTTATAAGGAATAACGGTCAATTGACATAATATTCAAAATATATAACGTTTTTTTCTATAACACTCATATTGACTAATTTCAGTTCGTATAACATACATAACGTATAACGATAATATATTTTCGTACAACATACAATGCGTGTAACAATCAGCATAAGTAACACAAAGTATATTTCCTTAAAGGTTTATAATATAGAATATTAGGTTAGGCCAGCTAGAAAAAGGGGGTTGGGGGCGTGCACAGTAAAAAAAAAACAACAATCGTAACAATTGTATTATTTGTAGGTTAGGTTAGAGTTAGCTTCTGTCCCTTAGAGCGGAAAGCGTTAGGTTTGGGTTTGGTTAAAATATTTGGCGTGTTTGTTTCAAAAAACATATTTAATTCCATCTTCAAATGTATATTACAAACGTTTACTGCTATTTAATTTATTGATTGTAGGCGATTCTATACGAGCATTATACTTTTTGATGTTAGATTAATTGAATAATAAATGTTTTAAACCTTAGGTGTTATGAATATTATACGCTTTAATCGATATATCAATTGATCGTATATCTAAACAACGTTATAATTTACGAAAATATATATTCTGAAAATATACCTTTCGTTCATTATATGCAGTGAACGTTATACTAAACAAGCTTATACAAAGTGAGCGTATATATTATGAGTTTATGACTGTTACATGATAAGTTCTTATAGCTCGTATTACTTACCCGGGAAAATTCGTTTTCTCAGTATTTTCACCTGAGCTGAGCTCGGTCGCCCAGGGACACATCATAAATTATCGTTCATACAACTTATTATCTCCAAGCTCACGTCAAGTAGGCAAGAGTCACTTAGCTTAAATAGGTAAGAAATAGCGGCGAAACAATAATATTCATAAGTAAAAATGCCTTATTTCAAGAGAATCTGGATGCTATTATCGGATCTGTCAGTCGCACATTAATCCAAGCACCTTGTCGACGGCTCAACTTGCCACCGTACCATTAGGCAGTTTCCTTGTACAGTCACTTCGAGTTATGGATGGTTAAACCTAATAAATGGCAAAATATATCTTATCCGGAACTCAAGGCTCAAACATCAGTACCTTTCCAGCAGCCCTAGCATAAAAAAACCGGTCAAGTGCGAGTATATTCCGTACTAACTTTCATACACTATACATTCATGACCCGGCATTATTTTGAAAAGAAGCTTAGCAACACTGTCCGAGTCAGAGTCCAGTATGCCGACTCATACACAGACGCAGGAGTGACCATCCGACACACGAATAACCGCAGGTCCATAGTTGAGTTGAGGGTTAAAGGCCGAGCCAGACCGCCTGCGTGCGCAGCACACCACTACGTTGGAATGTATGAATCTTCATACGACATGACACACCGGATGCGTCTGCGTAGACGTGCACGCACATGCAACGCGTGCGCACGCAACGCAGCTCCTGGCAGACAAACAGGATGCGTGCTGCGTGCATGCGTACACCGCGCGCGTTTTAATTATTTTCACCATTAGAAAAACCAACTTCATTTCGTTTCTGTGACCAAGACCAGGCGCGCCTTTTATTTGTTCGCTATTATTGTAATTTAGTCTCAACGTGTTAGATGATTGCGTGATATCATAAAATGGAACTTTTTTTTACGTTTTTTGTTATTGGCCCCGAAAACCGCATCCGCATTCGCGGATGTGGGCCCCCAAATATCCGCATCCGCATCCCTGCTACCTAACGCGCGTTCAAAACGTTACGTGATTACCCCTCTGGTAAGTATGTTTGTTTTTCAGTGATAATTCTTTATCAAGTAAACTAATTTCGATATTTTTTTTATTAGCTAGAAAGCACTTTCAGAATACTTTCATACGAAGTTGAAGGAAAAAATTTTACACTAAGTATTAATTTACAAACTGAGTTAACAAATGTAGGGGGTCTCGTTTTACATTTTCGGTAATATTTACTACAGTTCATATTATTAACCATATATTTATATTTTCAAATTTTTCGTTTGGTTAACTTTGGAAATAAGGGGGGGTGACGGTATTTTTTCAACACATTGCTTTATATATCAATATTTTGGCACTGTAGAAAAAAAAGAAAAACTGTTTTAGAATTCATTCATTTCATAATTCATTTATTACGAGTATTAAAAACGTATTTTACAGTATGATGTCTTAACACTAAAATATGTACAATTGAAGCCCTTTTCATATGATACCCCACTCGGCCTACTTACTTACTATTTTTTGGAATTTTGGACCCCTCTTATCCGTCCTTTTTATAGAAACTAAAAACATATTAATAAAAAAATATTTTCCATAAACACACAGCACACAGTTGTGCTAGATAACATGTACAACGTTATCATTAATACGCTAAGGGACGCGGCAAGAAGGTCAAGTAAGGAGAGGAGGACTGGTACACGTGACAGGCAAGTGGTGGGATGGAATAGGCATGTAGCTAGCGCACACAGGGATGCCAGAGATAAGTTTTTAGTATGGGTAGCGGCAAACAAGCCTAAACAGGGTCCTGTTTTTCAGGAGATGTGTGAAACCAGAAAGCTTTTTAAGTCCAAGCTGAAATGGTGCCAAGACAAGCAGGAGCAAATAAAAAGCGATATTCTCGCCTCAAACCGAACAGCTAAGGACTTTAAAGCTTTCTGGAAAAACACAAACAAAATGAATATTAAGGCTGGTGTCCCTGTGAGCGTGGAGGGGGAGTGTGACAGGAAAAACATCGCCGATAAGTTCAGTAGGTTCTTTGCGGTAAACCCGCTACTGAAATCGAGCAGGGGTGAGTTGTTTGATGCCCAGACTGTCATGGACGAGAGCACTCTGCGATTTTCAGCCAGGGAGGTTGAGAAATTGATTAAATTCATGCAAAGGGGCAAGTCGCCGGGGCATGACGGTCTGAGCATTGAGCACCTAAAACATGCGGGGGTTCACCTGCCGCGTATACTGGCCATGTTTTTCACACTCTGCCTCAGGCATGCCTTCCTTCCCCAACAGCTCACACGCACAGTGGTGATCCCACTTGTAAAAAATAAGACAGGAGACCTATCGAAGATGGAAAAGTATAGGCCCATCTCACTGGCAACGGTGCTTGCTTAATGCACAACTTTGCAAATATATTAAGCTGCATGACGCTCAATTCGGCTTCAGGCCAGGCTTGTCGACAGAGAGTGCAATCTTGTGCCTTAAGCAAGCTGTCAGGTACTACAAGGATAGAAACACACCTGTATATGCGTGCTTTCTGGACTTGTCCAAAGCTTTTGACCTGGTTGTTTACGATATACTGTGGGAGAAACTGGAAAGAACTGGCCTACCCAGAGAATGCGTCTCGTTGTTAAAATATTGGTATAACAACCAGGTCAACCAGGTGAGATGGGCGGGAGCCGTTTCGGAGGAGTATAGTTTACAGTGTGGGGTGAGGCAGGGGGGGGTTGACATCCCCGATCCTGTTCAACTTATATGTGAACGAGTTGATTGAGGGTCTTAGCAGGACACGAGTCGGATGTCATATAGGTGAAACTTGTTTCAATAATATAAGTTATGCTGATGACATGGTCCTGCTGGGACCGTCAATCGACTCGATTACTCAACTTGTCAGGAAGTGTGAGGCCTACGCCCAACAGCATGGTCTAAAGTATAACGCTAACAAAAGCGAAGTGCTCATTTTTAAGGCACGGAATTATAACGTCACCACGCTGCCGAGGATCATGCTGGGGGGTGTGCCCCTTAACATAGTTCAGAAATTTAAATATTTAGGTCACATGATCACTGTAGATCTCAATGATGATGCGGACATAGAAAGAGAAAGGAGGGCGATGGCAGTGCGTGGCAATATGCTCGCCCGCAGGTTTGCACGTTGTAACACACAGGTTAAACTGACGCTGTTCAAAGCATATTGTCATACCTTTTACACGTGCAGCCTGTGGGTGAGATTCTCACAAAGGGCATATAATACGGTGCGTATACAGAACAACAACGTCCTCAGATTGCTGTTGAGGCTGCCGAAACACTGCAGTGCGTCTGGCATGTTCGCCGAGGCGCGGATGGACGACTTCTATGCCATCAGAAGGAAAAGAATAGCCTCACTGCTAAGGCGTGTGCGAGGCAGCAGCAACGGCATGCTGAGGATGTTGGCCGAGCGTCTCGACTGCCCGCTCATTAAATACTGGGTCGATGTGGCTATTGGGAGGGCTAAGTAGGGCAATTGGGCAAGCCTCGCCCCTAATATGCCGTCAATGTTGTTTTTATGTTTTTATTTTTATTTTTAAACTTTTTAAATTTTTCACTTATGTAAATTAACATAGATTGTAACAAAATATGGATTTTATATGGTCCGAAATAAACGATTTTTATTTTTTATTTTTATTTATTTTTTATTTTAAACGTGGATTAGTTATTTTTTCAACTACCAATTCCAAATTCCAGTTCCTGAGATATTTAACTTTGTGACAGACAGACAGACGGACGGATTCCATAAGGGTTCCGTTGTTACCTTTTTGGTCCGGAACCCTAAAAGCGGAGCTTTGTTGTCCGTCTGTCTGTCAAGACCTCTTATCTCGGGAATGCCTGGAGGTATCGAGCTCAAATTAAAACTCTTTAATGTTACGAGACTGATATTTTGCATCAAGATAGATAATTTAATTAGTTATCAAGTCGTATTAAAAAAATATTTTTTACTTTTACGGTTACTGTATAAAAATAATTTATAAGAAGAGAGAGCTTTGTTTCAGCGCGTCCATATACATGTATTCAATGGAACACCTGAATTTCTACAATGAAACAGGAGTGAGTACCTACTCCACACTGGAAAAGTGTTATTAGTTTGCATTTAATCAAGTTTTGCATTGTTATAATAAATGGGTCATTCAATATCGATTAATTTAATAAAATGTTCTACATCGCTGTCATTGTTGCACACACACTGTTTCATTGTATGCTATGTCATTGTGAACAAACTAGGTTTTTTTTTGATTATCACTGAATAATGGCACACATAAAGTAAGTTTGACACGTTTGACTCATTACATGCCTCCATAGACGCTTTGGGACGTACGGAATCGAAAAATTGACAAAGAACAAATATTTATTTTATAATTATTTTATTTTGCTTTGATATGTTTTTAGAAAATTGTTTGTTATGACTTTTTCTTCCTTGTGTCGCGTGCAAAAACAGAGCACGTACGAGGTTTTCTCAGGTCGTCCAAATACAGGACCATCTAGCAACATCTGGTTGTGGAAATATTGAGTTGCTTCACTTTGCACCAAAGTTTCAATGGTGACCCTACAGGGACAAATCTGAAAACTATATATACATACACTTGTAATGCAAAATACTGCAAAATACTTATTACCAACTGCCCCGATAAGCAAGCGCTTTGTGTTAAAATATGTATCCATTATCGATTTGTTTAAATGTGCCGACTGCATACTGCCTATGCTATTGAGTATGAATCAAGTTTGATCGCATAAAACACATTCCATGTAAAAAAGAGGCCAAGTCTAGGAACTCCACCGTAAAAAGTTGTGTGATATTTCGTAGAGCCAAGTCGCAGGCATTCTTATTAATCTTTATTTGCTAGCTGGGAAGTGGCATTTGGGACTTGCTCATTTTTAAATCAATATTATCCAAATCGATTGAAGCATATTGCGCAGTTTAATAAAACAACCACCATCGGATATTTCAACTGAGTAAATAACATTCAAAACTTGAGCGGCTTGGCGTTAAGTGGCGTATAGAGTGCTCAGATCGTTTAAATTCCGTTTCCATTACAGCGGATTCAGCCAACAAATGTTACAGATGAGAATGGCCGACTAAGAATAACGGATATCACAGTATTGTCTTAAACGGTTAACAAGCAACTTAATTAAGTAGGTAGTGAAGTCCGTTAATATTACACTCAAAAAATCGACGCAAACTCTTTGAACACAAAATTACCGATGAACATTATTGTTGCCCTACTTGCAACAATTAATCATTATTGACATCGTTAATTTATAATAACACGATTAAACTTCGACATTTGTTTTTATTACGTTAGTTCAATGTTTACAAACTTCACGTATTTATAAACAGTACAAAAACTTAAAGTATAAATTTTACGAGTAAGGCATATTTAAAATTACAGAAATACCGCACTGCAATATCTTCATTTTACCCAGTTGTAACCTAGTCCATTGTAATAAAACCAGTCCGGAGATGCTGCTATTGTCCATTTTAGTACAAAAATGTTCGATTTACGAGAACTTCTCGTTGAGAAAATCTTAAAACAATATGAATTTCTATCAGAGGTCTTTCGGGAATAGAATTTCTAATGTCGCGTGGGTATGTCAGCTTTGGGTATACGGCACTTTATTTGATGAGGATTCACTTTTTACGTACTATATTCATATTCCTATCTCCTACTTGTTCACCTATCTAACCCTTAAGAATAGTAAAGTTACTTCCACAACTTCCTTCGTCCTATAATAAAAATATGAGGTATAAAGGTCCGTTATTGCCATAAAATTGTTTTATTGAATCTTTATTGCAAGGTAGGTACTTATTGGTTTTATTTTTGTGTCCCTTGGAGTTCTCACAATTCGTAACGTTGGTTTCAGAACTGAATTTGTTGAAGAATTCACCGTTGTGCTTTCTACTGAAATATTTTGCCATGTGGCAGCGGTTTAAAGTATTATCAAATCGAAAAGAGGTACTCGCAGGAATATCTAACCACTGTAAGAAAATGTATTTGTTGAGAAAAGTTCAAGAAATACATTGTGAGCTGTGTTGCTGGCTTATCTAGCAGCTTGTTTCCTTGCGTCGCGGCGTTGGAGGTTGAGACATAAAAGTGACACTACGTCCCGTAACCACGAAAGGATACAAGCCACGTTTCCCTTTGTGGGTAATTATGAGGACTACGACGAAGTTTCACCATTTAATTGTTGTTCACGACATGTTATTAAGTCAAAAAGTTTCAACAAACTCTGCCTGGTTATATGCATTGTTACTCATCTCATGTCAGCCTTATCAATCGTCGAATAATACAAGTCTCAGGAATATTTCCAATTTGACATACAAAATCAAAACGGACCCCGGGCTCCTTTAGGGCACAACCGGGAATAACGTTAGGAGGATATATATTTACAAGCAGGTATGTAATTATGTATATCGTCGTCTAGTACCCATAGTACATACAAACTTTGCTTAGTTTGGGGCTAGGTTGATTTGTGTAAGATCCCCTATTATTTATTCAATTAGTTGTATATTTGATTTAATCTCAAACAAGAGTACATCTGAATTTATTATTTATTCATTGTAATCACTACTGCAGTGTGCTTTTCGACCCAAAAAAATTACATTATCTTTCTATTAGACTAATCTATTGCTTGTATCATTACAAATGCGGGACGAGATGTCCCCCGTGCAGAATCTATTTTTATTTTTGATTTCCATTTCTAGGTTGAAGTATCTCTGGATGAGTGGAATAGATTCCTTATAAGTACCTATGTATGTATGTAGAATGTAAACAAAATAGACGTTATACAACCAATTACAAGGAATCTATCCTACTCATCCCTATTCTACTTCGACCTAGAAATGGAAATTCCTAGGCATATACATACATATACGACGACTAGGCATACACATACACATACATATATTACGACCGCTTTAGCCTAGTTGGTAGTGACCCTGCCTACGAAGCAAGAGGTCCCGGGTTCGAATCCCGGTAAGTGCATTTATTTGTGTGATGAGCACAATAATATTTGTTCCTGAGTCATGGATGAATTCTATGTATTTAAGTATTTATATCTTTATATAAGTATGTTTATCGTCGTCTAGTACCCATAGTACAAGCTTTGCTTAGTTTGGGACTAGGTCGATTTGTGTAAGATTGTCCGCAAATATTTATTTATTTATTAGATTTAGATGAATTCTGGTGATTTTAAAACACAAGTGGAAAAACGGACCCCGGGCCCGGGCCCGGGGGTTAGGGCACAACCGGGATGTAGTGGTTATATATGCTCAAAAATAAATAGATTTATGCCAAAAGCTTTAGTAATGCAGAAAAGATGCATAAGGGCCATTTTCGCATTGGGGCCGCGTGAATCGTGTAAACCCGTCTTTAAACGTCCGAAGCTTATGTCACTACCATCCTTATACGAGTATATCTACGAAACAGCAGTTTTTGTGCATAAAAAAAAAGGATTAAATAAAAATTGTGACGTGATAGCGTACGGGAGCCGCATGACAGTCTAGATCAAGACAGACGGATTTATTATTTGTACCTAAAGCTCGACTTACGCACACAACTCGCAGCCCCTACCTTATGTGTATTAAGATACACTATACAACAAACTTCCCAGTGACATTAAGAAACTTCCCACTAAAATGTTCAAAAAGAAGCTTTATGCCTGGCTGTGTAAACTGTGTGTATACTCTATTAAAGACTTTCTCACACTGTACTGGTGCTATAGTACTGGTGTATATTACTATAAATTTTCACAGAATTGGTTATCAGAAACTTTTGCGATTATAATAGGTAGATAAAAGTTGCGAATAAATATATGCCCGTGTGGTGTCGGGTTAGAATTTCACCACCCCCTTTCTTCCCGTGGCGGTCGTAGAAGTCGACTAAGGGAACAGAGTTGAAGTGTGATGTCGGCGATAGGCTAGCAACCTATTGCTGCAATATCACATTTTGTCGATCTTTTATACCCACACGTATGCTAAAAGTGGCGCTGGAACGTAAGTTTCATGTTTCAAGCCTAACCCCTTTTGCGAATAAAGGCGTCAATGTATTTATGTATCTATGTATCAGGGATGTCACGAATGTCAGTTCTGTTACATTAAATATTCTAATGCGAATATTAAGGAAGTACCTACACTTATAACACAAAATAACCCAAAAGACTTCAAACACTATTGGAAACACACAAACTAATTGTAGTAATTGTTTATTTACGTAAGCGCAACCACTGACTGATGATGGTATCAAAACAAAACAAGAAAAAACGAATCAAGCAATCACAAGTCACCAGTCCCAATTAAAAGGTGCTTTCTATTGGTCATAAATAATCACGTGATGCATGCGCGAGTCGATATACCTACGGCTCGGCGGCAGGCGGCCGGCGCCGGCGAAACACGCCACGACTGTCACATATAAAACGAAAAATGTTAATGCGAATATTTACAATGATGCGAATCCGAATGCGAATATTTACAATGATGCGAATGCGAATGCGAATATTCGTAACATCCCTAGTATGTATATATCGTAGATACAGTATTTAATGCCCGAAAGGGATGGTGGTAAATTAACCTGAATACATTGAGAACTATGATTTAGTCGTCCGTTTTAATTAATGCTTGACAGCTGATGACAAACAAAAAAGCCTATCTATGCGCGCTGAGGGACAGGAGATTCGACATTGTATCTCGTTCCCACGTGTGGTTTTGTCTATGGTTACATCTTTGTCACACATGTGTGTATCTGTGCACGAGTCCCTCTGTTGCGGCTCGATTGCGGTCGAGCGGTCATGGCGCCTTCTACGCCTGTCACTTGTCCACGGCTTCGGAAACAGCATTCAGACACGTTGTTAAATAGATAAACAAATCCCACTTTGAAAAAAATGCAAGCGGTAATCAATTAAGTATTTATATAATAAGATAAGACTGCGGAAACCCGCGGGGTCCCTTATACTCGCACAGATAAAATGAATAGTCTCCTTCTGGCTAATTATACTTTCGTATAATATTTTTTATACGAATCCTTTCTCAATTAGAACCTAGAATCGTTAATAACCTACTCCAAAAGTGAATTAAAAAAACATTACATGCTAGATGCTCTGTGAGCCCTCGAAACCTGACTTAAAAAAACAAGTTTCTGTCAAAAATTGATTTATTGGTACAAGGTTTTATTGCCGACTGTTCTTTTCTGTATACCATCATCAACTACTCATTGGGACGATTCTAACGAGCCCAAACTCAACCGGGTTACCTCGGTTATGTGCTAAATTCCCATGGCCACCTTCTGTCTCCATCATCAGATCAGCTCGATGGTACCATAATATTAAATTGTCATCCAAACTATACTTATACCCAACATTTCGGCTCAATCGGTCACCGGGAAGTGGGTCAAATTTAACATGCAAGATTTGATTACAGACAGACAACGGGACAGGTGAAACTAAACAAGCGCCTGTCAAAAATTTCATTTTCGGTACTAGCTTTTATTGCCATACTGTACTTTGCTGGATACCATCAATACCTACTCGTTGAGACGATTCTAACGAGCCCAAACTCGATGGGGTTATGTGGTTTTATTAAGGAGTTCCTATTCTTCACTAAAACCCATTGATCATACCTATAATATACCAAGGCTATGGCGACTGGTAAACTATTCGTTCCTAGGATAAATAATTACTATGGGGACAGAAGTCTCAAAAAGCGTATCCCATACCTACTGAATAGTTTGCCTGAAACCATTAGACTTGAAAAACATAAGAACAAATTCAAGAGACTATTAAAAACGCATTAACTAGATGTACTTATTTAACACCAAGAAAGTTTAGTATTTATAACTGATTTATGGACAGTATATTATATGTTATTTATATTAATGTATGTCTAACCTAGAGACTGCCGTTCCCCCAGTCAAACGGTTACTACAGTTTTGTGGGGCTATGTTAATTTTTAGTATTAATAAATTGTACTTATTAAATAAATAAATAATTAAAAAAATATATATATGGCCACCTTCCAGCTCCATCATCAGATCAGCTCCACGTCATCACAATATTGCATTGTCATGCGATTTGCATATTCGTGCAAAATTTCAGCTCAATCGGAAACCGGGTGGATCAAATTTAACTTGCAAGATTTGATTACAGACAACGGACAGGTGAAAGTAAATAAAAGCTTGTAATAAAAGCTTGTAACAATGAAAAACCGAATTGACACAAAAAAAACGGCCAAGTGCGAGTCAGACTCGCGCAACGAGGGTTCCGTACAAACCTATGTCAAGCAAAAGTTGTAGTATGTTTATTACTAAATGAAAATGGAATCCGTAACATTACAATGAGGAAAGCTGGGGGAGCATAAATTTAAACAGGGTCACTATCAATTTAGAAATCATAAAAAAATATATATATTACCACACCACTTATTTTATAATATAACTGAAATACCTACACTAGATTTGCAGCAGCCTGGCAAAACTTATTTTATCATAGTTGTTTATTTACAAAGTTTTTAGTCACTATCTTTTTATAAATCCGGTTCAAAAATACTAATTAACTGTTCTGTTAAATTTGAAAAATTTGAATGGTGACTGAAAAAGGTATGAATAGTACCACATTGAACATTGAAGTTCGAAAAAACGTTATCTATAGTTGACTACTTCGTGTAGTGCTACTAGGATTTGGGCTTAAAATCACTAAATCTCATAATGCCTTATTTGCCAATACTCCCTATTTTCAAATTACCATGAGCTCATAAAACCTAAATGTCAAATTGTAACATTCTTAAAATGAACGAAATTAATTATGACTTTGACTTAAAACGGCATGTTCTCTAAATGCCTGAAGATCGAAATGCACAATGCTTCAATTACCGAATGGCAGAAATGACAAAATATCAAAACAACTCAACCTCAAAATACCTAAATTTAGGCATTTTTCCCAAAAATGCCTAATTTTTTTTACGAGTGTTTATTTGATATTATCTACCGATCTTTTACCTCCATCAATCTGCCGCTCTTCTAAAGTCGAGTGTCCACAGAGATTTTGACGAGAGATGGGATGGTTGACTTATACATGCGTGTATCACGAGTAAAAAAATTGTCCACAAACGTGGTAATTTCTAGTTCCTGTTCAATGTGCCCCGCTCTACCCTACATTTTCCCTTTATTCCCATTTGGTAGCCAAATTTGGTAGCCAGCTACCAAATGGGAATATTTTTCCCACTTGGTGAAATTCATTCCCATTTCGAAGCTGGCTACGAGATGGGATGGGATTCATTCATGTAGTATAAATTTAGGTATTTTGAGGTTCGGTTATTTTAAGCATATGTTGTTTTGCCATAATGCTGTTTTGAAGTTTAGGTATTATTAGCCTAAGGTATTTTGAACATCGGCGATATTAAGGTTTCGGTTGATTGAGAAAAAAATTTAGGCATTCTGCAATTTAGGTATTTTGAGACCATGGAGTTTTGAGATCTGGGAGTATTGATAATGAGGTGAAGTGAGATTTTGTGATTTTAAGCCCAAAGCCTACTAGTGCTAGTGCTTATTAACGGAAACATGTTTATGGATGAAATATATGTGGAAATTCCATTTTGGGGATTCATTCTAAAATCGATATTGAAGTCTCCCACAACAATCAAACGGGAACACGGGGTATACCCATTGGGGTTGCTGCCGTATATTGTTGAATTTATGCATTCGATTGCAACATTAATTTGACATTGTGATGACCTAATACAGTTATCACTCTGACATCAAACATTTCAAAATGCAAGCATTCACAATGGCCGTTTGCAGTACCTGGGTTATTTAAAAAATATCTTGTACATGATGCATCTGTGATGGCATCCTTTAGATTGCGACGTACATAAGCGATAGATCCCCAACCTGGATTTGCATTAGATATAGCTGGACCATCTACTCTGCACACCTTCTTAAGTGGATTACTTTAATTGCTGTTTCTTTTTATTGCGTTGATATAAAATAAAACTAAGTTCACGGGAAGTACCTACCTTTAGGTTTTGATACCCTTGAGATCACCTACTCAGTTTTAAATTATACGACTTATATTGCTATTTCTTATGATTGCATGGACATAAAAGTTTCATTTTGCTACAGCAGAAAGGTATTATGGACCTGAGTATTTGATATGAATTTCAATTTAATACCTCTACGCGTTTACGATCAAAATGGTAGTAGTAGTTTAAAATGAAAAAAAAAAAAAAATTGTATGATTTTACTAAAAATGTCTAGTTTTCGTAATTTTTCCTTTGTCTGTGCTATATGAAGTTTCTTCGTGCCAAGTTTCAAGTTTCTGTGTTAACGGGAAGTACCCTTTAGGTTTTGAGTTTCTTGCGAGTACTCAGTTTCAAAATATGCGACTAAAAGTGCTATTTCTTTTGATTGCGCTGACATAAAAGTTTGGTTTTGCTACATCTTAAAGGTCCTATAGCCTTGAGTATTTGACATGAATTTCAATTTAATACCTCCACACTTTTACGAGGAAAAAGGAATTAAGTTTAAAAAATTTAAAAATATTTTTTTTATGATGTTACTAAAAATGTCTACTTTTCGTAATTTTTCTTTTGTCTGTGCTATATGAAGTTTTTTTGTGCCAAGTTTCAAGTTTCTGTGTTAACGGGAAGTACCCTTTAGGTTTTTAGTTTCTTGCGAGTACTCAGTTTCAAAATATGCGACTAAAATTGCTATTTCTTTTGATTGCGTTGACATAAAAGTTTGGTTTTGCTACATCTTAAAGGTCCTATAGTCAGTATTTGACATGAATTTCAATTTAATACCTGCACACTTTTACGAGGAAAAAGGTATTCAGTTTAAAATTTTAAAAAATATTTTTTTGTATGATTTTACTAAAAGTGTCTACTTTTCTTAATTTTTCCTTTGTATGTGCTATATGACGTTGCTTCGTGCCAAATTTCAAGTTTCTGAGTTCACGGGAAGTACCCCGTAGGTTTTGCGAGTGTCGAAAAACTCTAAAATTTGCAGCATAAACGACTGTATCTTTTGATTGCGTTGGCTTTTAAGTTTGATTTTTTCACAGCTTCAAGGGACAATAGACCTGACATTTGATATAAATTTTAGCTTGATACCTTCACGCGTTCCTGAGAAAAATGGTCTTGACAGACAGACAGACGGACAACAAAGTGATCCTATAAGGGTTCCGTTTTTTCCTTTTGAGGAACGGAACCCTAAAAACTAGATATTATTGAACCTGCTCACAACATTTCAGGAGAATCGGTTGTGAAATGCGACCTGTAGAGGACAGCCGGACTTCTGGACACCCGTACCTACATACGATAGATTGTTGACCCAAGCTGAAATGGAGAACTTCGTTCGCTTCGCTCGCTCGTTCAATTAAGATGTTGCTTTCGGACTTGACTAAACGCTTAATAGTTTTTTCTCAAACATGCAATGAAATATTGACGTTGTGTTCTTCATAATGGGCTTCAAAGTGTCACGTTCCGGGCGCGGCTAGACGAGAGACCCGTAATGGCATTTCATACAAAATTGGATGGTCTTTTTTAATTTCCATTCCACAATTTGAGTCGGAGCAAAAAAAATTGAAGATGATTCCATAGTTATCCGCAGTTATTCTATATCGCTCCCAGTGTTTAAAAATTCTTGAATTCGGAAAAAAATATAATTTGAAGTTATGATCTATAAGTTTGTAATGAATTTTGACATCAATATCCTAGCTTTCAATATCTTGGTAGACCACTGGGCAAGTGGGCACTTATATCACAGTGATTAATAGTGTCTTTGTTTTCCATAAACATCTAGATTTTTTTACATTTTGTAAAATTTTTTGTATTTAAAATGAAAAATAATGTTGATAGTATTCCAGTTAAGTAAAAGAAGCCAAGTAATGCAAAGTAAAAAAAAAACTTATTTTTTTTTGCTTGATTGGATTCCGTGATTTGGAAGGCACGCTAAGCAGTTGATCCCGGCTGCTGTCTATGACAGTAGTCGTCAAGCCGAGTTAGAGGCCTTCGGGCGGCTTAAGAACTTCTAACAGTCGAGTTGCCCACTCACTTGACATAGGGGGGACAACTGTTACTCGCGTCCGCAGGAGCTACCTACCACAACCCTGCACGTGTCCCCTGGGTGGTACTAAAGAGTGACAAACTTTAAAAGGCCAAAATAATGTATGCCATACGATTAAATAAATACTGATTGGCTTAATGATGAACTGTTTCATTTTTTGCTCCTATTACAGGCCACAACCTGTATATGATATAATATAACAGTGCTAAAAATATTTGATACGTCCTCAAAGTTATACAAAAAAACCATAATTGTTTTAGAGTGCCTCGTTTTGATATAATATTGGAGGTGACTGTATAACTTTACTTACTTTTCAAACTCAATGTTGACGACGTTATCTTTATTAATTCATGTAAAATGTTATCAAAAGTGAATAGTTTTACTAAATTAAACGTTTCTATATCATATCCAAAAGGAAATAGTCAATTAATTAACAAAAAGGGTTTAATTTGTTTATTCAAGTATATTATTCATTTGCCGAGAATTAAAAAAAAGTTGTACTTTCTGCACAACCCGGTTAATTTAAGAATGCACCGTGTTCATGCACCTTGCTGCAAGGTGCTATTGTGGCTTCATCGGGATATATCCATAAAACATGAGTGCCGTAATGTTATCAAACACGCGTGTTTAACCCTTAAATGCATGATTTTTTGTATAACTTTTTAATAAATTGCAATAGATGTGTCATGTTGTATAGATTGAGGGAAAAATAAAGAAAAAAATCATAGTATTTAAAAAAACATATACAATATACGATGCATATATACATCATTATGCATTTAAGGGTTAATACCCAGGTTATGAACCTATTTGCTCGTAACGTACCTAGTTACGAGCAAATGTGTTGAAAATCTAGTTTTTATCCTCGTTGACTTTAATGTTTGAGTTAAGACTTCGTACACCAAACTAAAATCACATACTTTTTACTATGGAGGTCCCAATTCAACATTTTGCAACTGTTTAGACAACTAAAATAAATTCGACCAATCACGTGACGCCCTTACTGAACTATAATGAATTTGATGACCAATAGGAGAAATTAAAAGACATCAACGACAAAAAAGAAAAAGCCGTTGGCTGCGCTTTGTTTCAGCAGATTTTCAATAGATACCAAGTTTGTTTAATTAGTTCAGTTGACTCGTACAAAAAGTACTGTATAGAATAGTTATACAGAGTGTTTTTTTTAAATGGGACAGTATGGGGAAATCCGAATCTAAAGGAGATAGAGGAAAAGTGTCCAAGGAGACATTAGGTGTTTTTTTATGTAAACAAATTTGGCTCATTAAAATTTTTGGTCAAGCGTGAGTTGTTCTTAAAAAATTATAAAGTTGGTCAATTTTTTTTTTGACGCGGGTCGGCTCTGTTTCATGTAAGGATTATTTCATTGTATGGAAAGAAAAAAATCTGAACAGCAGAAGTTGGTCAAATTTAATGAAAACTAATCTTCATACAATTGCAGTATTCGCCTTTTAATATTGTTGCAAGTGCCTAGTGTAAAAAAATATTTAAAATTATTCTATTTTTAAATTTCGATAATCGATAAGAGCTCCAGATGATTCAAGAGAAGAACATTTTTTTTAATCTTCGTAAACATCATGGCACGCGATAGTCTTGAAATTATAAAAAAAAGAATTCAAATTTGGAACGTAAGTTATTTCTGCAGCTGTGATTTTGTTTCCAATCAGTTCATGCTTGTAATTTTATTCATCATGGCGTTTTTCTTATGGTTACCTTAAGGGTCGAATTTATGAATCCCGATACAACTCCGTACAAGAATTAAAAGATGCTGTTTACAACACTTTAAACACAATTCACCATAAGTCTCTGTTAAATGCAACTAGAAGTGTCTTGAAGCGTGCTCGTACCTGCATAAGACAAGACGGCGGCCACATCGAACATTTACTCAAGTAATAAACCAACTGTATGAAGATTAGTTTTCATTAAATTTGACCAACTTCTGCTGTTCAGATTTTTTTCTTTCCATACAATGAAATAATCCTTACATGAAACAGAGCCGACCCGCGTCAAAAAAAAAATTGACCAACTTTATAATTTTTTAAGAACAACTCACGCTTGACCAAAAAATTTAATGAGTCAACTTTGTTTACATAAAAAAACACCTAATGTCTCCTTGGACACTTTTCCTCTATCTCCTTTAGATTCGGATTTCCCCATACTGTCCCATTTAAAAAAAACACTCTGTATAATTAGCTTTTCAAGTCTCGTACGTTAATTAGGCCACTATGGCCTAAACGTGGTACTCGACTGAAAAAGCATACATTATACGATACGACCTATAAATATGTCCGCTTTAAACCGCAAGTTGATTCATTGTATATCGAATGCATCAAATACTATTATACAATAATATCACCCCTTTGGCCTTGAGATTTGTATTTTTACCTTAGGTATTAATGTATCCAAAGATAAAGTATACTGTAACTTTACTCATGAAAAATGTACGTATAATGCTGGTTTCAATAATTTAATAATGATTTCTGAAAATCATTAATAATACGATAAGTACGGTATGGTAGTGTAATATTATTAATGCCCTCGTAACGTCGCTTCAACTCATACGTACATCTACGATAAACACAAGGACAATGAGTTCGTGCGACAATCGTATTTTTTGGTGGGGGCAATAAAAAGAGAAAGCAAAACTGATAATGATGCGAGAGTAGCACAAAGAACTACTACGCAGTTTGTCGGGACGCACCCTACGTGGGAATCCAGCCGGTGACCCTCCGTCGTAATAGGCATTTTAGGGTCCGAGAATAGGGGAGTTTGATGCGAGGGTTGTTTGGCGTGCACTCGCTAGTTTTGCATCCAATTTTTGAAGACCGACAATTTTAACTGAAGTTCAATCGTCCAATATGCGAACACGAATTATACATTATGCAACGAGTAATACACAAGATTTTTCGATGACCGTAAAATGTACATAAGTATATTTCTCACAGAACCTTATGGGCGGTTGAAAAAATACGGTTGAACAAAATCAAACCTAAAAATGTATCCGTAAATGCCAATTCATAAGTATGACTTTAGTAGCGTTACGGAAAATAGCAAATCAAAAAAGAAGCAAACACCGCAAAAAACTCGTTGTCTTGTTATTTATCTTAAAGGACAACATAATGAGGACACGAACATAACACTCTATTTATTGATCTGATATCTTAACAGCATACGCATCAGGTACGAGTATACATATAATCGCCCAAAACCGAATATAATCCTTTGATTAACTTGTATAACCCTTACACGTAGTGAGAAACCAGTCACCACAAGCAGCAGCCGTTCATAAGTATCACACCTACTTATATCTACTTGAGATTATTTGAGTTTGATGAATTGCATCAAAAAAGTCCATTAAAAAAATCGAATGTTAGTTTTATACAAAGTCAGCTTCATTAAATAATCTCAACCATAGGTACCGCTAACAATGCTTCCCTCAACCATGTGTTGTTGCGACTCGATCAAAGATGCCGCCCTAAAAGCCTTTAGGCAAGCATGCAAGCACGACATGTTCCATTATCTTTTGTACGCCTAACGCCGAAGTTACAATACAATCGTAAAACTACCTAATGTTACTTTGGCCCGCTGATCGTTAAGCCCATCAAGGGCAAAAATTTAAGTTATACCGTTTATTAACATCGTGAACTGTAAAGGGCAAAATTAGTCCATCCATGTGGCGTTCGCATTATAGGTAGCTATATACAAACTGTCATCAAAAGAGGTAGAATTCGGATGAGAATTGAGAACCAATTATTGAAAGGGTACTTTGATATTACATTAATTACCATTTTTATTTCATACAGGTATAAGTATATCAACGATATAATATTACAACACATCAGTATACATAAGACACAACATTAATATTGGTGGAGCACAAACACGTAGGTCCGTATATTTTCGATATACCAATTTTCCCGAACGGACGGAAAATATTTTACTTAGGTGCTCACACAATCAGTGCATGATTGGATTCAACCGCGCCTGGGAAACTGATTTATTTTCCGATTGGTACTTTCGTATTATAAGTACCTACTTATATTACACCTACCTAGGTAGTTTTCTCGATAAGTTTTGATAAAACGATTCGAGAACGTAGAAAGCTCGATAACAAGTTACTAGTAAGTTATGCTAGCAAGCACCTGACATGCGCTGAATGTTAATGTATAGCACCTTGCAATGCAGACGAGAAAAGAGACGTGCTCGATCATATCTGTTTTTGGTTCGATGATACAAGTAAAATGTCTTTGGTGCATAACCAACGCGTAGCAATTATATCTTGCGGGATCAGAACGCGTTTTTGAGCTTAATAAGATAATTATATTAGAGCAAAAACCTTTACACTTCGTTGTCTGTCTATCAAGTTTCTTTTTCTCAGGAACGCGTAGAGGTATCAAGTCGAAATAAATCCTATACTGAGTATACGCAGCACTTGCAGAAAATTATCTTGTGAAATTTTCAAACTTCTAAGTTAACGCAAGCAAAAGATATCGCTGGATACTTCTCAATGACTTAGAATCTTAAAATTTGGTAAAAAGCAAGCTAGAGAACAAGCTCAAGTATGGGAAAAAGTATGTATACCTTATTTTTTGTTATATCACAACCAATATACCTTCAAGCTTCAAGTAATGGTGGGTCCAAATTTTAAAGTGATTCTAAGTAACATGTGGGGAATCGTAGGATAGGACTTAATTAGCACAAGCTAAAACAGATCTATAATAATTCTTACGAAGTAGTTTTCGAATTATTACTAAAATATTTATTTATTTAGAGAACCAACAGCTAGCTATATTCACACATTTATGGTTGGCAGTGGATGTTGTTTATTTTTTAAGTTTACAAAGCGAGTACCTATACGGTGCTTTACATACCTCCAAGTTTGTACTGAACCCTCGGTGCGCGAGCCCGACGCGCACTTGACTGGTTTTGAAATATGATCATTAACCGCAATAAGAAGGAACGATTGCATTGATATCGGAACTGTAAGTCAGTAACCGCCTCACGTAAACCGATTCCGCAGGACCCTTTATTGTTGTGTTCTAAGTTCTTACAATATACCTAATTGAAGTAAAGACCAGAGAATTGTGTTTCGCCTTAAATTTCGAAATTAGTAGTAGACGCCTGAGCTGAAGCTTACGTAAGCTTAGATCACAAAGTAGGTAGGTATGTACCTATATCGTGAAGACGAAACCACCTACCTGGCTCGCAGGTATTATCATGATTCATGATATAATAGTAGGTGACCTCGTGGTACCCGTGGCGTTGCGTCTAAAATATCCGTAGGTAACGTGAGTTACTTTTTCCACAATACTACGAGTAGAAGGTGTTCATAGGAACTATGTAGACAAACCTGTGGCAATAGAGTTCTTTGGACACTGTGGATTTACCTAGTTATGTTATTATAATGGTAAATTATCTTTACCTGCCGTAATAACTATAGGTACTAAGAGCTTATTTATCTGTCATAAGCATTGTAAATACTGTTATTTTTTACACTCACAAAATAATTTCAAGTAGGTAGTTTTTCCTATGCTGTTGCAATAAAATAAATAATAGGTACAGTCAAGTGCAAAAATATGTATTTATCGATAACATCCTCTCATAAATAAGTACCAAAACCTTATATTTATGAGTAGGTTGTATGCACCCATATTTTTACACTTGACTGTACTGACCAAATATCAAAATTCCTAAGTAAATAAATTTCGCTCTGCCAAATCTTGATTAAAATAAACAAACAATCGCAAATTGCTCTAGATTACGATTAAAAGTTAAACTTGAGAAAACACTCCTAGGGTAGATAATGAGAAAATACGACCTACCTTCGAAAACGGCACGCATGTCGTTCACGATTTTCTTTCATTTTGCATTAAGTATTGAAATGAGGCGCGTAAAGTTTGGCCGTACACATGGCAGGCTCAGCGCGGGCGAGCAGGCGTGTCGAGAGCGCGCGGTCGCCGTGGTGACTGCGGGCTCTGCCGAGGGAAGGGTGATCGCTGCTCGCCCCTCGCCGCGCGGCCCCATTCCTCGTTGACCAGCAACCCTGGACCCAACTTTTGTCACGAACTTGCACACTCGGTCATCGTGCTACGCCATCTCGGTTTTACGTGTGTAAGTGAAACGATCAGTAATTACTTATTACTTTAAAATTACGTCCTATTTAACCTAGATGTATGTACTAGCATACTCGCTACCTATACCTATATTCATTACCTTTATTCAAATTAATATCTCAAGTTTTTTTTATTATTATGCGTGTACCTAATACAGGTATAAACGTATTATTTTGTACTATGAGTACCTACAGATTCTTTTTCTTCTGATCGAATTGATAATATCAATTACTCGTAGTGGCGTCTGCTTAAATCCGTACTTAAATTGCAAGATATGAAAGTGTTCCTGTCTATCTTTGTTTTCGCTTAAAAGGGAATTTCCAAATTATTGTTTGTGTACACCCCATTAGCACGAGCCTTCAAACAAAAATTAACTAAGTGTCAGTTTTGTACCGACAACACATAAGTAAAGAAACGGAACAGAGACTACAGCCCTTATTAAGTACACTTTCCTAAATTTAGTCATCCTAATTAGAATGCTTAGGATAGGAAGGAGGCTCCTGATTACACTGTTCTAAATTTAGTCACTGATTCAGTCAGCAAGTACCTACTCAACGAGACATGTCCGCCCGCCGGCAGGTGTGCGAGGCGACTGACTGCACACTAAATGTTATTATACCTATCCTAACTAGGATGCTAAATCATTCAGCTTGTCAGAAACCATCCTTGCTCCTAATAAGGACATCCTAACTTGCTAAACGCGATTACACTTTACTAATTTAGGATTCTAAATCATTTAGAATCCTAATTTTAGGAAAGTGTAATAACCCTTTAAGCTTCATACAACCGCGCTGCGATAGGTACACTACTACAAGCGCAACGCGCGTGTATGCGTGAGCACCTCGTCTTCGTCACGTACGCAGCGAAACCGGTTTCTACTGGCTCACTAGGTGCTCAAGCGCAGGGTGGCAGTCGCGCATCGCGGTCGATTTCGACAATTTCGTCATTACGTTTTGAGCCTTTTGAGAGGTTATAGTGAAAAAAATGTGTAAATATGGTTTGCTGTACTGTGTGTATGAACAATCGCAGAAAAAACAAAGATATCATATTTATCTATCCCAAAGACTCAATTAGGTACCCAAGTAAAACCTTTATTAATTAATAAAGGTTTTACTTGGGTACCTAATTGAGTCTTAAATTAAACATAGTAGTTACCAACGTAAGTACCGTGTCTAATTTTATATATCTTTATGTGTTAGATCTATTTTTTAAAACAAGGTGGTGCATAAAGGTATTGACCGTATTTAGGTGTCGATTTTGGTTGTGTTTTGTAAGTAGTAAAGTGCACAGAATGAATAGGTATGTGCCTATCTCGTAAATGGTGTGTTATTGTATTATGGTAATAGCAAAAATAGGTACCTAAAGCTAGCTATGCGACAAAATAAAATCTTTAGAGTAAGTAATTTAAAATCAATAAATATTCAAAAAAAAACTAATCATTATCGTGTTTGTATCGTTTTATCCGCCCGCACCAACCCTACCAGATTAGGTATAAATTTTGCGTGCTCTTTAGAAGTGCTTTAGAAGCTTTGTCTCTGTTCCGTTTCTTTACTCATGTGCCGACAATTAAGTATTCAGTTTGTATCAAAATTAACTCAATATCAAGTTAATTTTTGTTTGACTACTCACGCTAATTTGGTGTAGGTACACAATTATTTTAAAATATACTTGAACTTTTATCACAGAAATTTGTATGGAAGTGCGATTCATTGAAGCAACCAAGAAAGGTATTACTATAGTAAATCCAAGAGAAAAATATTTATAAAACTAAGGTAGTACCACCTACTACATAATCTAGTTTTATCTCTTTCTCCGATACCCAAAGGTTGTCTGGAAGAGATCGCTCTTCAGCGATAAGACCACCTGTTGTCTACCTCTACCTACATGTTATTGTATTGTTTCTCTTTTTAACTGCTTTGTTTGTGTGAGGTGTGCAATAAAGAGTATTTGTATTGTATTGTTGTATTGTAGTGACAGTTTTTCAATAACCAACGTTGCATGTACACTGCACTGCACCTAGTCCTAATTAATAAGACATAAATAGCGCACGGAGCCCCGCGCTCAGCCCGCTGATTAGCTATCACACGGGCACCAGTCAAGCCCAGACTATCCCGTGATTTGCCGGGAATCCCCTTTGATTTTCCTTGCAATTTCCCGCTGTTTCGTTTTAGGGACGCTGGAACACTATTTAGAACGGGGTTATCTGTACTTAATTTATCCAGACGTGTTTAAGAAAGGTATTGTCTATAGCGGCATGTAGCATCAGCAAATTTTGAAGCGTTAGATTATTAAGCGAATCAGCGATCTAAATGAAAATTAAGCTTGCGATAGCACAAATGTACCACCAAGGTTTGTCTAATACGTGACTTATGGTTCATAACGGTAAAAATTTAACAGCTTCGCGGAACTTCTGAATTATTAAACATCAGGGTCGTTAGAAGGTAACTCAAACATATTTTGAGAATTTAATCGCTCTTACAAAGGTCAATCTGACACTTACATTTGGAATTCAAATTTGATATTGTAGCACTCGCGAGCACTCATTAACTCGGAGCGCAATGCGACATCGCAATCAAAATACGTTAATATCAAATTAAAATGTGAAATGTTAATGTCAGGTTGATCCCCAAGACACATCCGGTAGGTACGGTCGACGTCACCATACAAATGTTTACTTTAAACATTTGCACGTTATTCCTTATTAATAAGACGAAAATTGAATTTGACTTCGCAATATCAAAAATTAACATTACCAATTTAGAAACCAAAAACTTTTTTTCCTTCTTTCAATAATGATCACTCTTTGAAGCCCTCTTGCACGTAATGCCGGAATGAACGTGTCAATAATTGGAATGCGCCATGATATGAAGTGGTGTACCCTGAATTTAAGTATTTATAGTTAGCAGTAAACCAAGTATATGGAAAGTTACCACCACCACAGCGTGATATCAACTTTCAGCTCCGAGAAAATTGAAAACCACTCCAATTATCCAAGTTTCGCAAGAAGGAGAAGAGGCGTACATTCCGGGCTTTATTCTTGCGGGCAGGTTTTATCCTTTTAAAAATACTGGAAGCAAAAGGAAGCTCTGTAAAAACAAGAGAAATCTATTAAGTTTTCCGTTTCGCATTAGCTTTTTACCCCTCGCCTATAGGTATGAAAAGAGTGCCTTGCTTATTCCGCGGAATTGAATTTGTGCAGAATCAAATGTACTAAGTATCTTTTATTTAAAAACGGTATTTTATTTAAGGTGGGTTTCCATTGAGTAGAAAGATAAGTTTGCAATTTTTAATATTCTCACCATGATATCTGACTGGTTTATCCCAATATTTCTCTCATTCCGTCTGAGTACCGGGTTAGCATTATGAGTAGTCACTAGTCACCCTGACTAATATGTTGAAAGTCCTGGGTTCGAATCCCAGTCAGTGTAAATATAAGATGCCAATAATTTAGGTTCCAATACTTTTTAGACTGGGTGACTGGAATAAATGTCAATGTTATGATACTTGTTCGACGATTTTTTTTTTGATTCACTTGACATAAACTGTTAAATATATCAGTTTAATATACAGTTGATTGAGAATTTAAATGTATTCATTTTATAAAGAAAATGAAAACAATACCTTATTACGAGTTTTTATTTTGTATTTAAAGTTGATGGTTTTGGTGTAATGTAAAGACTCAAACAGTCTTGGTACATACATTATTAGCACCGTATATAAAAGCAATATAAGGGGTAATATTTGTGCCTGATTTTTTGAATATAATTATCAAGCATACATGTTGTTATTTAGTACCCTGCTATTTATCGAGCGAGATAGGTGTCTGCTTACTAGCATATGCTTGTTTGCCGCTACCGTGTTATAATATGCATTTTTCTCAAATAAATTGTCGTGAATGGTCATGATTCACGATAGTATATTTACATTGATGTTAATAATCATGTCTCAAACAGCCGATTTATTGCATGTAGCAAGAAATCATGTTTATAACAATGTTGACGGGTAGGCGGATAGTCAGAGTTCCTCACGGCTATATTGCGAAGGAACAGTTAAGTGTAGATTTGTAGTGTTAGATTTGGAGGAAAACCAGACCCCGTATCATGGTCGGTCTTATCTGATAGGTTAGAGCGTCCGTCACTGGCTGACACCGTTCGATAGAAGGAGACGACGCTCCTATCTTGTCACTTATCGCGTGATAAGGCCGACCATGATACGGGGTCAGGGTGAGCTCTTTTTATAATTACTTTCGATGCATCCTATGATGTTTGGTATTATTTACACGTGTGTTCATGCTGTGTCCATGTGTGCTTACACTGGTCGGACGATGATCGTTTATGATGTGATGTACGAGTATTTATGGGCGTCCAAAGGTATTATTCTCTTTGGGAGGCGTGACGGTATATCATGTATAAGAATAAGGTTTTCCTACTGGTCAAGTATATGCGATAACACAGTTCTTAGTTGTGGAGTTTTTTAGTGTGCGAGGATTATTAGTAACAAGTGTAACAATAGGGTCTCATGTTCGGTAGTCTTATACTCAGGCCATATCGTCAATAATCAAGGGTGCACACGGGTAATTATAACTGAAACAATAGCGTGTGAATTCGTACAGTATCGGTTGTGCGGTAAGGGATGTCTATAAGGGGAGGTTGGAGGACGAAAGTCCCCACATCTCATATGGACCAGCTCCATCCTCCACGCACGAGGCGGCAGCCCATATGTCAGATATAAAAAGGATTCCGCAAGCTATAAATGTAGGATTAAAGTTCCATATATGATAATACAGATACCTAAGCTAGAGTGCTATAGGTACTCATTCGCGGCCATGAGAGTGGCTTCGTGACAAACGGGTAGGCAACTCGCACGGAAGAAATCTATACAGACACACGACCATACAATTGTGTTAATTTTGGAAGCTTGTTGATAATCAATTATTTGTTTCCGTTTTACGATATTACATAAATTATGCTGCCCGTTCCTTCTATTCCATGAGACGAGGCCTGTGCCTAGCAGTGGGACGTATATAGGTTGTTTCATTGTTGCATTACACGACTTTTAATTAAACCGCTTTAGAAATGCGTACAGGAAGTGGTCCACACACAATCATTATTAAAATCAGTCAACAGAGTTCCCGCCCAAATCACCACACTAACGCTTTTAAAACGACTTCAATAGGAACTGACCGATTCTGTAAATGTATTATAATTTTTGGCTTTTGTTTACATACATACATCTAAATCAATCAAAGTCAAATCGTGAAATTGTCAACTGAGATCAAATTGGCATACTACACAGAACGCACCCTGCGCGCCGATTGGATGAACGAATTATTACGTTGGAACATGATTCCTTTTTTTTGACTGATCATTCTAGTACATTGCTTTGTTTGTTTATTTATTTGTTTTTCATTTGGCAGCGTTCTATTTCAGGATGCTGCGCGGGTTTTCTATTTCAGAGAGGTTTGCCCTTCGGGCAACTGAAGCCGCTTAACTAACCTAACCTACCTAATATTTGTGTATGCGTTCCGTAGCGTGCCAATTTAATTTAAGTTCACAACTGGACGATTTGACATTGATAGTTTAATAATTTTCCTTGTGTTTCATTCAATACTCTTGATTTTAAAAAGTTGAACCTTCTGTGCAGTTAAATAGATGACCATATTTGACCAAGTTTCAAAAAAGAATACCAGGCGGGTTATTTTTGACTTTCGAGCGATAGTGAATTGAAAAAAGCCCGCCAAGTGCGTGTCGGTCCCCGCGCAGTGTAGGATTCCGTACTTGCCTGTCTGTCTATGTTACATCGACCCGCGCGCGCCAACTAAACGGTGCAGTTGCGTCGGCCGAATTTGTAAGACATTTGGCCTTTCCAAGCACACTCTATTACTACTTGGTAACCAGTTATGCCTCCTGCCATGATTTTTTTCACATACCTAGTTCAGTAGTAACCATTTAGCCGGTAGGGTATACTTAACTCTAACAAAAATTAGGGCTTTATGGCCCAATATGACGCAAACGGATTACTGAGTTGAAGAATGGTTTTCAAAAACCCATAATATATTTTAACAAGCTATTTAACGTTACCCCACGCGGTTTAACGAAAAAAAAATACATCCTTACTTTATGTGAAGAGAGTACTTTAAAAAAAATCATAATATTCTAGCATTTTGTCGGCGTGATTGATTTATATGCATATGCCGAATTACGGCTTTCTGGTAGTAACCCGATTAGATAAGCCGCAGACGGAGAGACGGACGTGGCGAAACTATAAGGGTTCCTTGTTGACTACGGAACCCTAAAAAAATGTGGTATCGACCACTCGTATCACTCGTATTCAACTCCAACCGACTCTATCCACACTCCAACTCTATCCGTAGAAAGTTAGTGCCTATAATAATAATAATATACTTTATTGTGCACCACAAAGAGAAGAAAACTATAAACAAAACACAAAACTTTAATACAAAGCAACAACAGGCGGTCTTATCGCTAAAGAGCGACAACAGACAACCTTACCAATTATGAAACTACCATAGTATTTACATACTCGTATTTAATTTACGAGCGCTCTAAAATCAAAAATCGGCTGCCTTGGAGTTGTATATTTATTATTTTGTGACGTTTACTTCTTTCTTACCAACGATAAATCTTCAAAAAATTTCACTTGCACTTTCTACATACCTCTATGTGATGTGAGGTGGGTTTCATTAGTGATACGAGAGTATGTAGAAACTGTTTAAATACGGAGACACCTATGTTAACCTTTATTCGGGTTCGGGTATTGTAGCCGAGCAATGTTGTATTAGCACCGAGATAGGCATACATACTAAAATATTCCATCACAGCGGACAAAACGGAACAAACGTGCTTCCAATATAATTTGAATTCCAGTCATATTTCTTTTGCGCAACAACCATTGTTATTCACCGGTAATATTTTTATTATTCGAATATGTTGTAGGTATTTATGACAGCACCCATTCGCCTGGGTGGGCTTGTAGTGTGTACTAATTAGGTACATTGCTATCGTGCTAGCCAACAATACATTCACCTCATATTATTAATTTTTTTTTATATATTTTTATCATATTTTTCCGTTTACTCCTTTTCTATTAATGGTACCTAACTATGCATAGAAAATGTTGTTTACCTCTTCTTGTTATTTGTTGTTGTTCTGTATTGTTTTCATAAATTGAGGTATGCAATGAAGAGTATTTGTATTGTATTTTATTGTATTCATATACTTATAACACTGCTTAGTCGCAACTATAGGAGATTTATGTCCATGAAGCCGGTTATGGGAAAGATATCTTAATAATTCGCTACGCGCTACTTTAAATCGATTTTATCTATTGAGCAACAAAATAACAACGATTTTTTTGTGTTTCTCTTATGTGTTTTAACAATAAATATTTTTATTTAGAGTAGCTTAAAAGTTTTGTCTACATTTCTTCCCTTACAAAAATTCAGCCCAACTCTTTATTAGGGTTCCGCACCCAAAGGGTAAAAGCGGGACCCTATTACCAAGACTTCGCTGTCCGTCCGTCTGTCTGTCATCAGGCTTTATCTCAAGAACCGCGATAGCTAGAATGTTGAAATTTGATGATGTATTTCTGTTGCCGCTATAACAACAAATACTAAAAACAAAATAAAATAAATATTTAAGGGGGCCTCCCATACAATAAACTTTTTTTTTACTGTTTTTATAGATAATGGTACGGAACCCTTCGTGCGTAAGTCCGACTCGCACTTGGCTGGTTTTATTTTTTCTTCGCTTTCCATACAAATCGTAATTTGACATTCGCAGGCTAACGGCGTGATATTTAAAAAAACTTATTTATTTATTTATGCTTAAGGAGTACCAACAGCTGCAAAAACATGATAATAATATAAGTCTTACATAGTAATACAAAGCCAATTAAAGGAACTCACAGATAGACCACATATGTAACAAACTTTCTTAAATTGGATCCCATTTGCGCGAAATTCCCCCTTTCCTAGAATAAACTTGTATAAACTAGAATAATTTGAGAAATTTGTTTGGGATGTGAAACTGTGGGAAAACAATTTTTCCCATATTATTCTAGTGTATACTACTTAAAATATCACGCCGTTAGCCTGCGAATGTCAAATAACGTTTTGTGTGGAAAGCGAACCACCTTAAGCCGGTATTTTATGGCATAAAATGTTTTAAGCAGTGAAGTTTTTAAAGTAGTATTACTATGGAATAGTAGTTTATGCAACTGATACATAATCAGAGGCCTTAAAATATGAGTGTGGTTTTATACAATCACACGAGTGTTTTAAGGCCAAATTATGTACAGTTTCATACACTACTTTATCTACACACATATCAAAAGTACTCTAAGATGGGTTCAGAAGCCGTAGGAAATGACCTGCATTGGTACTATAGTGCTACCTGTAAAATATCTTTGTTGCAATCGTGGCTGCATTTACGATATCCGGCGGAGTGTGCATATCGTTCTCGGAGTCACTACTACTCATATTTTCAACTAAAATGTGAGTTACAAACAACTTTATACAATTCTACTTTCGTAACAACAAAGAAATGACAACAGTAATGGCGGCAATTCGATCCTACGTCAAGACGAATGTTTTTTTAAATCATAGACAAACGAATGAAGTCCCTATTCTCATGTCACTCGACATCAAATATCGTGCGGTTTATTTTAAAAAAACATACTGAATTGACGTTTCGCATCGATAACTGTTTTAATATCTATGAATACTAGAATAGAGACCCATATGAGTTTTGACAGCTGTTCTAAATTTAAACTCATAACCTTACAAAAATCTGTACTGTAATAACATTACAGTACAGATTTGTCATAATGCTGGTAATTTCCTACGGTTTCTGAACGCATTTAATAGCACTAATGATATGTGCGTAGATAAACGTACAATGCTGACTACAATCACCATAGTTAACACATATCGATCGAAATTTTATGAAGGCCAACGTATTAAATCCCTATACCACTGACAAACTAATTTGTTGATTACATTTACCGCAGCGTTACGGCACCAGTCCGTTCCAGTAGGTGTTGTGGATAAGTATAAAATTGTTGATTTGGATTAAGCTAATAATTACTTCTAAACGATACGTTGACATACATTTCTCTTCTGAAATGTACTTTTACTCTCGAGGCCCGGCTGTGGTGACAGAAAACGGGTGACATACTCGTAAATTACGAATTGAATTGGTATACTCCGAAATTAAACTCAAAACACGTAGAAAAATAATGTACATAGGTAACGCTGGCGAAAACCAATCATCAAAAGGTAAAGGCTCCTAATCCATCCGTTTAGAGTTAAGCCCACACACGGTGCTAAATTTCTTGCCCGATCGCTCACAGGCGCAGGTGCCCGGCCTATAAATTCTAACACGAAGGCATTTCGCTCCTTCGGCTATGGAATCTCCTCTGGTTCCTAATTTTGCCATTACGGTTTGGTAATATAAGTCATATCGTTAGATCAAGAGATATAACACTCTCCAGGTAAAGTGCAAAACAAGTCCGAATATTTATTGAGACTGAAGTGTCCTGTAAAACGTTCGTCACAAAGAACCCTGTCAATGTTTAACTTTGGTGTTAGATCTTATAATATCCATATTAGAACACAGCATTTTATGAAACACAATAGATACTCGTAACGGTAAGAAAACCTGAATTTTCTGACAAATATTATTCGTAAGAACGTAAAGTGTTTTTAAGTTAGATCTTGATAATAATTAGAATTCATTCATAATTAGTATATGAATAGTTTTAGAACCTCGGACTAATTCCTCAAGCAGACAATTAATTAATTATACACACCACTACCCACTTAGTAAGGCCTTTTGTGCTAGTACGCAATGGGAGTGGTAAATTAAAACCCTGAACAAGTTAGTGTCACATTGCATTCACGCCCAGGAAAAGTGCTGTCCACCTGTTCTGTTCCGGGATGCAAAGTAAACTTAAAATAAATAAATCGCCTGGTTAACATTTCGATACCGAATGTAATCTACTCATCTGCATCACAGTCGTTATTATTTTGATCAATCCTTTTAAATCAAATAATTAGCATCCGGCAGGAGTAGGCTTTGTGGAATAACCTAATGATAATGATGAGTTCATCATTAGGTTGTTACCAACTCCTCCGTCGGCCATCTTTAATTTTATTGTGGCCGCCGCCAATTCCTATCAAAAACTTAACCTAACCAAACCTAACAAGTACCTGAGAAAAATTTGGTGTTGAAAGTTTGATTTATTTATTTTAAGTTTACTTTACTTTATTTATTAAATGCCATGTATCCAAGCCTTATTTACTAATTGTTTCTAATGAAGTTTATGATTTGTGTCAGTAATTAAGTTATAAACTACTCTATGTACGGACTTGTGAATTCTTTTTCTTCCAATACATATATTTATGGTGCATATACATTTGCGTTTTATTAAGATAATTACGCTACATAATTAGTAAGAACTGCTAAGGTGATAAAAAATAATTTATTTACTTAATTACGGAAATCAAGTAAAGCGATTGATTGATAAAACCATTAATAACGTTAGATGTTTTGTAAATAAAGTATTCCATTTCAAAATGTAACGACCTTTTTATAAATCTCTTTTCTCTCATTCGCAAAAGACATATACCTGTTATCGCAATTTTAATTGCTAAGATAGAAGAACACGAGCAAACAGGAAGCATCGCCTCTAATTATAATTAAACTGTATTCTTAAGGAAGAGCGAAGTAGATTTCTCCCAAGTTTACTATTATTTTTAGTTGTGAAAGCTATTAACATAAAAATATTTCTTAAATTATGATCCAAACTCGTAACAAATAACAAACTTTTTTCTTACGGGGAAGTTTAAAGACCAATAATCAAAGGATCTGAGCAGAAGAGGCATTTAAAATATTTTTCATCTCTCGTACTCTGAAAGTAGGTTTTTGTTTATCTAAACAGCGGGTTGCAAGTGAGGCATGACACCCCTTAGGGCTGAAAAGTAATAAAAAATAAATAAGCAATCGCAGAAACCGGTACAGCCACAGTTTCAGAAAATTGTACTGATTTTTAAACTTGTTGACAATCTTGCGTTATTTTATAAAATATTGATTATAGATTAATTATTGGATGACTATTATTGCTATTTGAAGACTATTGAATAATTTTTAAGTGTTCGTAGTTCAATGTAACCGCTTCAGAACAGCGGCCTAAAGTTATAAAAAAAATAACTATGGCAAAAACCTATACTGCCACACTTCCATAAAATTGTGTTGATTTTTTAAATTTCCATTCCACAATTTGTGGCCGGTTCAGCCATGAAAATTCAAGTTTGATTTCTTGGAGTTTTATTTATTTATTTCATTGCATGTTTGAGAAAAGCACTATACATACCTCAGCGTGAAAAGGGGTTGCCAGCCTCATAACTATCCGACTTCGCTACGCTCGGCCGTCTATATGTACTCGGCCGGCAACCCCTTACTTGCCGGCCTTTGTAATAATGTACGGTCGAGGAAAATGAAGGTTTGGCACATGTCGACTCTATTTGAATGACGTTAAGGTCCAAAAGTGCTAAACATTCAAATTCCTCGACTGTACTATTGGTAAGATGGCAAAATATTACGAGAAGTCTTATTATTAACAAAATCTTGAATTTACAAATATTGCTTACTTAAAATAGCCTCAACAAATAGCGATACTAATGCATCCGCAGTAATGTTAATGTCCGACTCCGAAGATGTCGCGGTAATGTTCAGCAGTGCATTGACAGCACAATTATCAACATGAAATTATTCTGTCAATCTTCTTCGTTATGAATTAATTAAAAAAGCGGCCAAGTGCGTGTCGGACCACGCACAATGAAGGGTTCCGTGCCTATTAAAAAGGTCGTATCGTTAATGAAATCTTACGGCACTTACGTCCTTTTCTTTAAGGAATGCAGTTTTTTAGAAATATCTCAAAAACCTTGTTCAAAACAACTTTCGCTGAAAGAATTTAATAAGCCCTATGTCCATGATTTTTTTCATATTTTTAAAACACACGGTTCTAAAATTAGAGGGGGGGACACAATTTTAGTGACTTTCGGGGTGATTATCTCCGACTCTATTCACTTAATCAGAAAAATTGCTGAAAAATCTTATATTTATTTTAAAAGGCCTATCGATTGATGTGCCACACGTGGGGTTGCAATAAAAAAAATTGACTTTCAGACTTCTGTATGGAGTGCACCCCTAAAACAATTTTTTGTTTAGTAATTTAATTTCAAAACTATGTAGCGGCTAACAAAATACACGTATCCTCAAAATTTTATTCAAATACACCTTATAGTTTTCGAGTAAAATGCCTGTGACATACGGACGGACAGACAGACAGACAGACAGACAGACAGACATGACGAACCCATAAGGGTTCCGTTTTTTGCCATTTGGCTACGGAACCCTAAAAATAATTGCTTTTAATTAGCTCATAGAAATCTTTCTTTTGACGCCCATCACGGCTGATGTGCCCGTGAGATGTATCTGACTAGCCTTCACGTAGTTGACAGGCTTCTAGATTCTCACTAACACTTTGATAATTTAAAATATTCAACCATATTTAATCAACCATAGAAACAAGTCTCGACCTAAGTAGTTACAATTTTTGCAAAAAGCGGCTAATCTGGTGCGGTGCATAAACACGAAATATGATGCCCTAAATTATCAGAATTATCGAGATATGACATGACAACTTAATGCACCTGGTCTTTTTTTCAATTAATCTGCTTTTCGCCAAGCACCGAATTTCAAATAAATGCATTCTGGGAAAGGAGCATTCGATGCAAGTGCCTGAAAATAGCAGATATGCTTAGTTTGTAAATTTCGTAGACCAGCTACGGTAGTACTACACTATGGGGGCGTCCTCGTAGAGGCTGCATGGAAGTAGACTGGCTACGGTAGTACTATGGGGGCGTAGAGGCTGCATGGAAGGCAGAAACGCAGGCAAGCGCAGTCAACTTAATCTCTAATCAGAAGCGCACAGTCTAATCTTCATTATAAAGTAGGGCAAAATGGAGTGCTAAGTTTATAGGTCTAGTTCACTAAGACTAAACAACTAAAAATAATGAATATTAAAAGCAATGTCGGAGAGATTACTCACCTTCCTCTTGGATATCCATGTCACAAAAATAACCACCAATGCATAGACTTTTGAAAAATCACGATCAAAGACTTCCTGTCGAAAGAGACACACTGACAAGATCGGTCGCACTAATTACTATGCGTTCAATTTCTAGGTCGAACACGAAGTGATATCACAGCAAATACTGGACTCTTATATATATTAGAATAGGACATTTATTAGTCTATCGAGGGCTGTCATTGCTTACCGTCTGGGGGCCAAATAGTTTTTGGGACTTATCACATGTGGCCGTGCCACCGTCCATAGACTAGGTGCGCGTGAGTGACCTCACGCCATACAAAACCGATTCCTAAATAAATATGTTCACGAATGGACCCAACAAGCATTCGTAAATGGCTTTAAATGTAATTTGGACGCAACGTTGTGCTCTCCACAAACTCGGCAATCACGTTGATCCGCAGTTTACATTTGCTCAACAAATACAATAAAAAATAGGTCAAGTACGAGTAGGACTGGCACACAGAGGTCCGTACCACAGACGCAACCAAACGCCGATAGGTTGAATTGTGTATTGTTTTATTCCATTTTTTATCGTGGGAACTTTATGTTAATGGCGGTGTAACCATTATGATCGAAACTGCCTCTAGGTAGAAAATGGAAAAGGTAATTCCACAAATTTGCCTGGGCCAACCTCACCTTTTATATTGGCTTCCATTAACTGCTCTTGGAAAATTGCATCTAAAGCCGTGTCCGCTGCGCCAAAAAACTAACAAAATCTGTTACCAAAATATGTAAGAAAACATGTCGTGCCCGTCTATTGCGACTTTGGAGTGAACAATGTATTATTCGTCATAACATTTCACTTTTCTTTTGACAGCTGTCATCCCAGTACAATTTGCCATCTTTGATCATTGAATAAAATACAGCGTCTTTTCTTTATTCTACTCCATTGCAAATAATTATAAATTAAATAATGCCCTACCTAACAGTTCTTTACTCCAACTCAAAACATTCAAAAACAAGTAAGTCAATGCAAAAACATAACATTAAATGATAGACCCCCTCCCCCGCAGACGAACGCGGGGAATGTTTTCCATCCATGACGGAAAACATGTTTATGTGTTTTTAAACAAAAAATATTATGGCCACACCCCTTTTCTGTTCGAAAACATGTTAGATGTTTAAAAACATCGAAAACGCGGTGTAGCGGACCCGGCTTTAGTACCTTTATACTAATGTTATACAGACGAAAAGTCTGTGAGATTGTACTGTTTTAAGTTTGTATGTAATGGGTATTTTCCAGAACCGCATTATTTTATTTTATTTATTTCAAAAATTATTTTACAGTGCGTGGAATGGACTTTCTGGCTGGTTTAAGGGTATATTTTACCACGCGGGCTTGCTTGCGTACTTTGCAATACACGGGCGAAGCCGAAGGCAGCTAATGTAGGTATAATTAATTTAAGGTGACTTCTGGATTGGTCGATGTGATACTTTACGATATCAGCGGGCGTGGCATGGTTGCAATTGTATCACTTATCGCTGTGCAGTGGATAAGACATCCGTCTCGTTCTGACATGTAGGCGAGTGCGAGAGTGCTACACCCGCAGTCAATTAAATATTTAGGGACGATCCCAAACTTAGCAAAGCTTGTATGGGTACTAGACGCACAGTGTTCCCTTGGACCGCATTTTGAGACAGTCTAACTTTATTGGATGAATGAATAGAGAAAGATGTCACAAATTTAGGACAAAAACTCCCGCGCGGCACACTATCATAGTTTTGAAACGAATGCAATCTAAACTTTAAGTCCCGGAATCCTAAGATAATCATTATCTTTTTTTAATAAAAGAAACAACGCATATAAATCTTGATTTTGCACTGCGATGGAAAGGCTTAGTATAACGCTAAATTATAAACCACTAGCTTCGCCCGCGTGGTTATAGGAAAATGTAATATATTGAATTTTCCCGTGGAAATTAGACGTTTTCCCGCTGGAAAAAGTAGCACATGTCACTCTCCACCTTCTAAACTATCTCCATACAAAAAAACACATCAATACGACGCTCCGTTGCGACGCGAAAGAAGGACAAAAATACAAACACACACACTTTCGCATTTATAATATTAGTAAGGATTTGTGGCCAGGCTAGGGCTTCTCAGTTTCACAATAATCGCGAAAATGAAAAAATCGTAATTCTTTTTTTGTGACTAATTATGTCTTTAGTATTCGCAGTTTATTTTGGCTTTAAAACGTAGCCACAACAATGGACTACCACCACAAAAAAATCCGATTGCATATATTGCGGACTTCAGGAGATAACAACTATTTAAAAAATCCCGGTTACCGGGATTTTGACAAAATTTCAGTGATACTTTTTTAATTGGTTACTTATCGTCTTCTTCTATAAATGTGTCATTTTCGTTTGTAAGAATAGATATAAATTCACTTTCATCAGTTTCTGTACACGCTACGCTCTCATTGTCATTTTCCCCGTCATTATCTTTATTGAATTGTTATGGCATTAGCATTTCGATGACTGGAGGGGGTAAAGGCATACATTTTATGCTACTTTGACGTCTACTCAGCCTTATAAGTATGGGACACGACCGGATCGGACGATTCCAATGCTCTATGAAATAAGTCTTCCGTTGTGTGTTTGTGGTGGTAGTCCATTATTGTGGCTACTTTTTAAAGCCAAAATAAACTGCGAATAATAAAGACATGAGTCACAAAAAAAAATACGATTTTGTCATTTTCGCGATTATCTTGAAAATGAGAAGCCCTAGCCTGGCCACAAATGGTTTATAATATAGCGTTATACTAAGCCTTTCCATCGCAGTGCAAAATCAAGATTTATATACGTTGTATCTTTTATAAAAAAAAAAAGATTAAGTATCTTAAGATTCCGGGACTTAAAGTTTAGATTGCATTCGTTTCAAAAGTATGATAGTGAGCCGCGCGGGAGTTTTTGTCCTAAATTTGTGACATCTTTCTCTATTCAATCATCTAATAAAGTTAGACTGTCTCAAAATGAGGTCCAAGGGAACACTACGTGTACGATATACATACATAAATAGATAAATGGATAGAAAACATCCATGACTCAGGAAAAAATATTCATACTCGTCACACAAATAAATGCCCTTACCGGGATTCCAATCGGGGACCTCCGGCTTCGTAGGCAGGGTCTCCAACTACCTAGGCTATGGAGGTCGTCAAAAGCTGCTAAAAGCTAGCTTCAGAAGAAGTTAGTTGTCAGCTGTCAGTGACAACTGTCAGTCGAGTCAGTAACGAATCTTTACTGCGGGCCTAGATTTTTTTTTTAAAGGAGTGCTTCTTGACTGGCGCGAGGTTCGCGGAAGCGGGTCGGTACGAATGCAGTAGGTACTGCAAGCGCATCGCCCCGCTTCCGCGCATGATATTACTACTGCGCAAATGTAATACAGTAGGTATACCGACATATGAGTCAAATTACAAAATACCGCACACCGCAATGCCAAGTCAGTCGCCTTAACTACAAAATACAGCTATGTGATCAACGGACAGACAGACCGCGGAGCCTTAGGAATAAAGCTCCGTTGGAAACCTTTAGGTACGGTTACTGTACCCTAAAAACAGTACAAATAGGAATTAATTAATTTCCAACAGCAGATAAATGGAAGGAGAACGTTCTACGTTGCCTCTGATAATTTTTCGTTAATTAATTAATAGCTCTCTTTGGCCGATTCGAGATATAGGTTACGCATTCCCAATTTTATTTCAATATGTTTTCACGCGCGCCAACAGGTTAGCCTGTTAAGGTGCATTTTTATTGGTCGGTTAGTCCCGCATGCAGGGTGTGGGAGATTTTCAAAACGAATGCCCGCGATGTGTGAGTTGGGCTATAATAGCTACAGAGTGGTTGCCACACGACGGACACCAGCGCCAAGGTTGGCAGAGGAGATGGCGGGATAAGCTGGACGTTTTCAAAGCGACTGACTGGCCAGAATTGTCAATGAATCGGGATAGTTGGAAATTTAGAGGACAGGCCTTTGCCCAATACATAGGCTCAGAAAAAAATCGTAAGATGGTTGAATAAAACAAAATAAGTAATAAAAAATTAATATTGGTGATTATGGTTAGAAAAACAAATTGGAAAGTGTAATGTCTTATTTGAAACAGACCGGACAACGCGTTAAATTCACGGTTGCAACATAGAATGACCAAAAACGACAGGATAATTTAACAGAATATTTGATCGACAAGATCACAGCTATTGTGGCGCTGCCAAGTAGGTACCTACCGGTGGGTAAACTGTAATTAAATTAAATTCTCCAAAACAATCGCTCCAAAGGGGTTTTCTTGAAAGCTTTAACTGTTAATGAGCGTCACACACCACCAACCAGGATATACTCGAACTCGGCGTTTAAAGATTTATAATTATGAATGATTCGCACCAGTCTTTAATAAATTATAAAACTACACTTTATCCTTAGAACCAGTAACTCGCTTTTTGGTTTCTCTTGCAAGAAATTCGCTGCATCACTGTCAACCTAATATGTTATGTAAACGAAAATTACAAACAGTAGCACTGTGTTAAATTAGCGTTTGCCCTGAATAAGTATGTCTACCTTAAGTGTTTACATACCTGTACTGAATATCCCAATGTTTCAGAGCCAGTTATCGTTTGGGAGAGGGGTTCCTGTTATCCAAAATTGTTTAATAATACATTTTTTTTAATAAAACATCAATTTTAAAATAACATTGTTATATTAGCAAGAAAACTTGTACTACTATATTAACAAAATCTATTTAATTCTGTAAAATTTTACGGGAAATAAAAGGTAAGTATTTATTTATTATTTATTATCCTTTACAGTGTGCTTTTACCTCATGAGGTCCTCGAGACATTTTTGTTACGTATTGCAATTTTGTTACAATGTGTTTCATAACTCAATTTAGTCATTCATCAAAAAGATATTAAAATAACTGGAATGCGAAGCGACCAACAATAAACACCTATCCTATTCTATCATCGAACAGGTACTTATTCAATATGCGTTGGGTTGGGTTCAATCGGAAAAGTACATTTCGCACCTCAATTTGATTTAACAATGTGTCCTGTACTTTTTCCAACACACTAATGTGCGCGTGGAACCTATTAACAGGAATGCGAAACTTAAGCTTCAGATTGACCTCTCAATTTTTAGTACCTACAGTCGAAGTCAAATATTTGTATACATTTTCGTCTTAATATTACAATTTAATAAAGTGCAAAAGTGTAAACATATCTTTGACGTCAGCATCTGTACCTAATAAAAAAACCGGCCAAGAGCGTGTCGGGCCACGCTCAGTGTAGGGTTCCGTAGTTTTTCGTCCAGAAATTATTTTGTAATTTTTTTCAAAAACTATTCAACCTATCAAGTTCAAAATAATTTTCCTAGAAAGTTATTATAAAGTTCTACTTTTGAGATTTTTTTCATATTTTTAAAACTTATTGGTTCAAAAGTTAGAGGGGGGGGGACACATTTTTTTTACTTCTGTAGCGATTATCTCCGAAAATATTAACATTATCAAAAAATGATTTTGGCAAACCCCTATTTATTTTTAAATACCTATCCATCAATATATCACCCGTTAGGGTTGGAATGTAAAAAAAAAACACTCCCTACGTTACGTATAGGGGAGGTACCCTAATAAAATAAAATAAATCACTTTTTATTTTACCACTTTGTCGGCGTGATTGTGCTTACGATTACTGAGATTATCCGCGGACGGACGGACAGACAAAGCGAAACTATAATGGTTCATAGTCGACTACGGAACCCTAAAAATTAGAATGCGAAAGATGCTTTAAACGTGCAATTAAATAGTACTTACTTAATATAAAAGTGTAAATAGTTTTTTCCTTTTATCTATCTTAATGTTTCTCTCCGTCTGTGGCATCGGACACTTGAACACTTAGACTGATTAATTTAATAACAAGCTGGTTTTATCGAGATGGCTCTTGGTCGTTTTGTTGAAACTGCTTTATCTGTATCCGAGTCTAAGGGTGGGTTTTATCAAGAGATTAGCTGGTTAATGCAATCAGATTAAATTGCAATTGCAAAAGTTTTAAAACAAATAGGTCCATTTCGACACGTAATTAAATCCGTCCTCCGTAAAACACTGTCTCCAACCAAGAATGAAAATACAAGGTGCTTTCAAGAGACGTGTAGGTATTACTGAACGACTTTTACTAGTAGTTAAAGGGCAACCAAATAATTAACAACTTAGAAAAGTTGAAAACCCCTGACTTTTCATTTCATAGTTATCTATCTCAAAACCATTTAGCTAAGAACCATCTCGATCACGTCAGCACCCGGATAAAAATAACCGCATTAAAATCGGTCCATTCGTTTATTGGGAGCTATGAGGCCACAGACAGACACACAGATACATAGACACAGATACTCAGATACACAGACACACAAACTTATAACACCCTAACATCCCTATTTTTGCGTCAGGGGTTAAAAATGAGGCATCTAATTAGCCGGAAAGTTTCGGATGGCTACAAAATATCTGCACATAAGCTTGTGCACATATTCTGTAGCCATGAAAGCTGCTCGAAGCTGGTCGACTTGATTTGAAGCCACTTTTTAATAATCCTATGGCAGTGCTTGTTAGACTATTTTAAAATAAGATTCTTACAAAGGAAAGAAGTTCCGTTTCAGACATCGCTGCATAAGATTAGTATTTTCTATTCTAATGTTATTTTAAACGTGAAGTCTGTATGCAGTTTTGTTAATTTATTTAGAGGGGGTAACCTCCGGAACAATTCATCACATTTTAAAAATCCTTTGCAGGTGTATAGGTATAGAATAAATATATTTTTCAACACAACTGCTCGTAACGTACCTCTTATTGTGTCGCTTTTAGGCTTATAATCCTGGATATTAAACACGCGTGTTTAATATCCAGTTTGTACATTACGATACTTGTGTGTTATGGTTATATCACGATTATTAAGTCACGTTGGCACCTTGCAGCAAGACGTATGCATGCACACGGTGCATTCTTAAATTAACCGGGTTGTACTCGTACAGAATGTACAGTTTTTTTTTTTTATTCTCGGCAAATGGATTCTTACTCGACTAAACAAATTAAAATAAAAAGAAATAGTCAATTAATTAACAAATAAGATTTGTTAATTAATTGACTATTTCTTTTTGGATATGATATAGTAACTTTTAATTTAGTAAAACTATTCACTTTTGATAACATTTTACATGAATTAATAAGTATAAGTAACATTTTAAAACGAAAATATTTTTTTTATTTTGTATTGGCTGTTTAGAGATTTCATCTAATGCCGCGCAAACTTGACGAAAAAAAACTGTTGCGCGCCATTATAGGTTATTTCACAGATATTTGTAAACATTGTTAATGCGTGTTTGGTTATTAACAAAAATGTTGACTCGTGGTGACTAGAAAAGTGATAAAAAGAATGGACGCGACTGGAAATTCTTGGCGATGTATACAAATACATCTGAGTAAAAACCTGTTGCCATAAATAAGTAAAGAAAATAACTTGACAGGTCTATAAAATTTTCATCTTATGAAAAGGATTTTTTGTATGTATGTATGTAAATTATTTATTGTACATGGAACAGAACACAAAAACAAAACAATTATTACAGGAACAGATGATACATGTACAAAGGCGAGCTTATCCCTGAGAGGGATTTCTTCCAGCTAACCTTTGAGCAAATGAGTGGAAATTAGATACAGGCAAACCGAGACACATGTTATATAAAAAAATTAAAAAGATAAACAAAAAGAAATTGATCAATTGATTAATATACATACTATTAAATACTATTAAATATGTTAATAAACATACTATTAAATAGATAATATATATTAAATATAAAACGACAAACTAAATTATACATCAGTAAAAGTCTTAAAATGCTAATAATATACAGTTAAGGACAAGGATTTTTTCCTCGCAAAATGTGTTGAAAAACGTCGTATGAAACGCGTGAGCTTTGATAATTACATCCTCGGCTCTCTTATCACGCTCTCACCTGCGGCTCGCGTGATAATTCCGCCTCTGATGTAATTATCAACAAACCTCACTTGTATCACGATGTACTAATTCTCAAACATGCACATTGTATTCTTTATAATAGGCTCCGAAGTCTTCTCTCTCTCTCTTCTTCTATCTGTTATATTTAAGATTAGCAGTTAAGTTTGTGCTTAATATTTATATTTTTGTATTGAAATAAACAGTTAACTTTTTTTTAAGTGTCACGTTTCGAGACGAGTCGGGAGATCCGTAATGGAATTTCATACAAAATTGCAAGGAGACCTTCATTTGTTTCAGCATCAATTCGTGACCCAACATCGAGGCGTTCAGACATTAAAAGAAACTAGCAGTTTATATTTAAGTATTTCATTGCATGTTTGAGAAAAGCACTATACATACCTCGACGTGAAAAATCTCGCTACCCTCGTCCGTCTATACCTACTTGGCCGGCAATCCCTATTTTCGCGGCCTGTATAGTAATGTACTAATTTTATCTCGCGGCTCCGCTTGGGTTCTCTGTAATACGCGAGTGGAGCCGCGCGGACAGCTAGTTTAGGATAAAAATTTAAGAGCATAAGGGGAAACTTTGTGTCTTTGGCATAGTTCTATTACTTTGTTTGCGTTCCCTCATTATGTAGTTTGTGGGCTTCTCGAGTACCTCGTTTCATGTAGGACGTACATTGTAGTTCACATGTATTTTAACAACCCGTTTATACTTAAAAAGACCCAACAACCCTTCCCAAGTCAGGAATTATGTAGTTGTGTACAATTTACGTTAACAAATTTCATGACATTGTCGATCGATAATTTTATAAGTTTGCAAACGGTACTTATTCTAGTATATATTACAAATTTCAAATAACATGTTAAGCCTATCCCAACACTTCACTAACTAGGTACAGACTGTAAAGTGAAGTGTTCGAGCTACGCGGGCCTAGTGCTCAAAATGATCTACCCACGACTCCAATGTCAAGGGGATAAGGACTGTTTAGATAGTTTTGAGCGTGTTATTTTGCGTAGCTACTTCTGCTGCAGACCGTACTATGTGAGAGGGTGTTAGTTAAAATATACACTTCTTTAACACTTGTGTATAATATTTTACTAGGCCTTGAACAATCAAGAAGCGGGTTACGAGCGTTAAGTTAGTTTTGTTGCTATAATAAAAAGCATATGACGTGCGTATATCAGATAGGTTGCTATTTAAGCACACCCATATCGTGTGAGCCAGCAATAAATGAATGCCGCACAAAATAGTCGATACAACCGTCGGTATACGTAGAGCAGGTACCGCCACCGGCCTTTAATGTGACCTGGTAATCATTATTAACCTTTCGTATCCTAGTACCTGCTAGTGGCGGGCCGTCATCCAGAACTGGAGTCATTTGGGTTATTTATTATCGAAAATGGGCGCATACGGATAAGTTTCTCAATAGTCATAAATTAGGCGATCCGATGGAAATTGAATTCTATGGACGCCACATTACAAAGATTACCTGTGTGTTGAAACAATAAAAAATAAAAAACATCTATTCTAAACGAATGTCCATTTTAAATGACGGTATACCTTTTTTTCTGTATATTGGGAATAAAATGCATGCTTCTTTTTACAGAAAATCGTTTAATACACGTCTTTTTAAGCGACACAGTGGAAAATTGCCAAAGTAGAATATCATTTGTCAACGCCATTTGGTGACGTTTTCTGCCTTCGCTGAATGTTAATGGAATCATACCTTAGACGTCAGTCCACCGAGGGTATGCAATGAAGCTCAAACGGAATAATAAAATATCACAGGCGTGAGACGTTTCTTTGTACATATTATTATTGAATCAGTGGAAATTTGACGGCTGTTTCAAGTGAGCTTTCTCATAATACAGTTGACAACACAGGAGGTCAGTTAGCCAGAAACTAAGCCAGGCCAGGGCAGGCTCTTCCACCTTGGTAGTCATTCATCTAATCAGCTCTGTGATGAACCAAGCTAAGACAATTTACTGGGGTTAAACATGGACTTATAATTGTGCTACTACTTATCTGTTGAATTGCGTATATGGATCACAGGATCTCAATATATTTAAGGATTATTCTTTAATTGATTTTTAGACAAAAATCACGTTTCTTGCGTGATTTACAATGAGTTTTTTATCTCCATTTATGATTCAGAAGACAGCTTAGACACGGACGGACAGGAAGACAACGGAGTTTTAGTAATAGGGTCCGTAGGCAGGCACCTCTTAGGTGCTAAACTCTAAAAACGTACTTTCATTGAGACACTTCTATCCGGAGTAATTAATTAACAACTCTCATAAATTACGAAGGGGTAACTTTCGCAGAAACACGACCTTGCCTAATGCAATCAAAGTTTAAATTTCAAATTTTGTTAGCGGTCACGCCAAACTTACTTGTTAAAGATTGAATCTAAGCTAGATTGGTTTAGTTAAGTTAGGACACAGTTATTCCCCGTCGTCCCGGCTGCTGTGCTGTCCGTATGTACAGAGAAAAATAGTTATTTGTTATGCTCGGCTGGAAAGTTGTTGTTTGACGTGAGTGCTTTTATTTAAAGCTGAGCTAGCGAAGTATTGTAAGATTTAACCACGAGCGAAACGAGTGGTTCAAAATTACAGAACAAGACACTAGACGCTAAACAACTGCCCAGCGGTGCAAAACTTTTCACCTCTCATAAATATTGGTCATTGGTATGTATGGGTAAATGTAATGCAAGTCGTATAAAATGTATGTACTTATACAAATATTAGTTTAGAATTGTTCGTTTTTCCGTTCCTATTGCATTAAATTCGTATATATGTATGTCTCTAGCACACTGTCATCAAGTACACTGTCGTCAACAAGTAACATTTTTAGAGTTCCGTAGTCAACAAGGAACCCTTATAGTTTCGCCATGTCCGTCTGGCCGTCCGTCCGTCCGTTCGTCTTCTGCTTTGTGGTACCTCCCCTACACCTAAAGTGAGGATGTAATTTTTTTTCTCGTTAAAACCATAGTGTGGGATATCGTTGGATAGCTTGTTCAAAAATATTATGGGTTTTTTAAAACGATTTTTCAAATTAGTGATCCGTTTGCGAAATCTTGGGCTTCAAAGTCCAAATTTTTGTTCGAGTCATGTGCCAGTTTTTATATTGCTGTAGCTTTAGAACAAAACTAAAATGCCGTTTAAGGTGTTTAAATTAATTTCTCTTTATTTGTAATTTGTATTCGTAAGGAAGGAAGTGTTTTTTAGTTAGTACTAACGACGAGCATTTTAAGTTTTGTGAAATAGCTGTTAAAAGTATGTATACCTCTAATATCGAACCGTTAACTTATGCTAAGTCCCCACTAAGACCATTGTATGTCGTGTAGAGTAGACCATTAGGTATACAAAGGTCAATATTTAATGTTGGATGGAGTTCCAGTAACATATTATTAGTGCTTCTTACATAAATATTAGTTCTACATAGTAGAGCATATTGCTGAGGCCACGAAAGTATGGAAATATCCAAACCATCTCCGACGTACGTAGACGTAACGCCGAACATGCCGAGCAGTATACTTAGTGTAGCTTGAAGCAGAAAGACTAATCCGTACCAACGCCCGGTGTGATGTGAGGCTCTCACAAACGCTGTTCTAAAAAGGTCGTAAGAGACTTCTTTTGATATATTGCTTTAGCCTAATCCCATTTATAACACCTGTGTTTGTTTTGCAAAATAAATCATGTCATTAAATCATTTCATTTCAAGTCACACTACATAAAATACCAGAGCCAATCAGAACTTTCGACACTGTAAGCGCACCGCTTTACACACAGACTTCAATTGTATTTCGAAACAAAGGCTTACTATTCTGTGAAGGAGTTCCTATACGAACTCTTAATTAGACATGTAATGAATTTTTATCAAAAACGGCCCGCAAAGTGTACTTAACTCGCTACATATTGGAAGGGAAAGTGTATAGGTCAGATCTAAATGAAAAAATTAAAAACATTGCAGGCCGCCTGGAATATTGTATATAAATTCCTTTATTTGTCGGGTACCAAATTTTTTTTCAAGTAGAAACTGGCATATAAAAGACGGCACAGCTCGTATTCAGCCAATTCAACTCGTATTTTTCTGTTGCAAACACGACGTTTTTGTATGTGTCTCAAACAGTTTGCGTATTTTAGTGGAAAAATACACTTGCGATTCTGTTTAAAAAAAAAACGGCGGGAAATCGTAAATATATTCACGTTGTGCAACGATATTTAAAGTTTATATAAGTATTTTTTATTCCCCCATTTTATATTAGCCTCAACCGGAATGGCAATTGCAGGCTTCGTATTATAATTAAATGGACTCGCAAGCTCGTCCGTTTAAACAAATACTCAACCTGCAATTGCCTGCTTCCCGGCCACGGCAATAATTTACTATTAACTGTATTGTATTTTTTTTTATTTTATTCTTATGACATTTTCAATATTTCGATATTTATTTAATATTATTGTACCCGAATATTTATTTTATTTTATTTATTTATTTAAATCAATTGTTTTTGGTAATTGACAAAACTAATACACATAAAGATATATCATATCACATCGTACTGAGACGGTTCTCTATTGTAGGGGCAAAAATAATTTCCCAAAGTGTCACTTCCCAAAAAATTTTTCCCAAATATTCATTTGGCAAAAAATCACTAGTCAAATTATTGTTTCGCATTTTATCACTTGGCATTATCTCCTATGGCAAAATATTACTTCGCAAATTATTGTTTGGCAAAGTTTTATATAGTCAAGTTTTATGTAGTCAAACATATTATTTGGCATAACATTCGTTTTCCAAATTATTGCATGGCATACGATTTATATCCTAATTGTGTAGTGCATACCAAATATATTGGCAATTATTATAACCTAACCTAACCGCCAGTGTGTCGACGTCACCCCGCTTCGCGGGGTGCCTATTTCCGCTCTAAGGGACACAAGTGAACCCTAACCTAACCTACTTATAATTTTATTTCTCAAATTATTGTGTCTATTTTTGCCGTTGATGAAAGATGGCCGTTATTAAGTTAAAAAAAAACACGGTTTGTTTAACTTTTCTTATATCAAAATGTGTATTGATACAATATATATTAAAGTATGTTGTGTTTTGCATTTGTTTGTCTTTTCATTTTAGTTTGTAGTAAAAATAAAATATTTGCTAAAGTTATGCTATGTGAAGTGTGCGAAATGAAAATTTGAGCAAATGTTTTGTTTGGAAAACAATATTAGCCCAAACAAAGTGTTTGGCAAATAAACTTTTGTCTTAATAACATTTGACAAAGCAAAATGATGCCAGATGATATTTTGACCAAATGAACAATTTGCGAAACAAAAATGTGCTATTTGTTCGTTTGGGAAATGAAACTACTGCCATAAGTTTTGTGGGAAGTGAAATTTGGCGAAAAATATTTTGCCGAAACGGAGGTGAGACATTGGATTATATCATATACAATATTATGCTATAATCCCATCCTCATATACAACTTAAAAACTGTATATACATACAGTTTGTAAACAAAATATTTTATAATTTTTTTAAAAGACCCATAAAACTTACTACTTCGAAAGAAGTATTTTGCCGGGGTATTGTCTGTAATTAAGCGCCCGTATCTTAATTAAAAATCTTACTTGAGTAATTATTTCAACTAAAAATTAAGTCGTGGAGAAGGAATTATTGAAAACCCGGCAAAGTGCGTAGGCCACAATTAGAGTTCCGTAGTCACATATCATCACATATTACGCGAACGTAACTACCCATGGCTTATGCCATCCAGTGATCGCCACACAAACAAACAAAGTAATATTTTTACATCTGTTATCTGATGTAAAAATACTACTTTGTTTTTATCATCTGAGTAATTTTCAACGGAAATGTAGGTACGTGGCCTTTACAAAGTTTTTAAACTGTCGACTATCAAATATCTACATTCTACTCATCAACTTATGTTAGCTGTGATAATCTTCTTTTTCACTTTTGGGATGACAGGTAAGATCAACCCAAAATTTCTAAAATATTTATTCTTGCTTTTAATTTTCGTTTGCAACAGCGAGAGAATAAAGAGTACAAATTGATTGGAAGATGTTAGCTTGTCTTATTTTAGACAAGCTTCTGCCCGCGACTCCGTCCGCGTGGAGTTCGTTTATATCTCAGCTCGATATAAACTGCCACTCCGCATTTCACCCCCTTAGAGGATGATTTCCGGTATAAAAACTGTCCTATGTATGACCTACCCCTGGACTCAAACTATCTCTATACCAAATTTCATCTAAAAATCGGTTCAGTGGTTTAATCGTGAAGAGGGAACAGGCAGCCAGACAGAGAGACAGTCTTTCGCATTTATGATATTAGTATGGATTTCCTGGAGCTACCTCAACGCGTCGCTATTCAATATGATGATAGTACTATTTGCATAGTCAGCGTAGGAGCTAATATATTGCGTATAGCGGTTATCGGACGGAAGCGCGCGAAGGCATCCGCATACTCGATACCCACCACAGGCCCTACGCATCACTGCGTGCATGTGTAATGAGCAAGTATCTATTTATGTAAATACTCACAACACACGAATAGGTGAAAGCGATGTCCTGTCACACGCTACCTGGTACGTACTTTTTATGGAAGAACAATACAAACGTATATGTGTAATTGAGTCAGTCAACTTTTTCTTGTTGATATTCGGTCCCAGTAAGCCAGGAATAGTAACCAAGTTTCTAAGAGATATTGCCAATGCTTTCAATAACTTTTTGGAAAAGTACAGTCACTCACACCGCTGACATTGATTTAATATTTCTACTACACTATGAAAATCGAATTCTTTGACAGTGAATCAATGACTGATGACACATGATGATGTATGTACAAGCATGTCAATAGCTTAGCAAATATTTTGAACCACGTATGTCATTGGCAATTAGTTAAGGGCCCCTTTGGGGCCCAACTTAAGAATAAAGGTAGGAAAAAAAAAAAAAAAAAAAAAAAGCTTAGCAAATAGTTTGCGACTTTTCGCCCCCGTGCCGCACAAGCTAGCGAAAATCAAACGGTCGGCCTACGTCATCTTGTATATAACCATTTGCCGGCCAGTATCAGAGATCTTCCACACAAATGTTTAAAAATAGACTTAAAGATTTTTATGACAGAGATGAATTATTCATTAATAAATCAATATAACATAAATGCATTTATACTCTCATATAAGTAAATAAATAAGTAAATGTAATATTATGAATATTATACCAAAATTACGAATGTAATTATAACACTATGATGTGATGACGTGTAACGATGTTATTAAAAATATTTTTCCTTTACTTTACTTTAAATACCACGACACCACCTGACCCCGATCACCCAGGGGAACCTAGCGGCAATTATTTTATATTCAAGTAGGAGAAAATGATAATGTTCGGTTATGGCGCTTCGCCCGACGCTGCCGCGTCACGCTCGCTTCGCTCGCAAGCTCGCGCGCTGTAGGGTCTCAGTTCACCTAAGAGTGCTCCTCGCTTCGCTCGTCTACTCCAGGCAAAATACGGTTTTGAAAAACATTAATTTATAATAGCGTTTTTTTTTGTTGATTTCATTTGAAAATGTTATTCTAAGATGATTTAGTCAAGAATCCGACAAACTTTCCACCCGGAAGTAATTATGTAGATTTAAATGAAGCATGCATTATCTTTTTTTGTACGATTTATCTTGAATATTATAGAGCAAATGTAAATGAACCAAAATAAAGAAAAACATTTATTAATATTTTTACTGACTTTTTAGAAGCCAGTTAACTTATCATTTTTTCGATGTCTGAAATTTTGTCGGATTTTGTCGCTGGGTAACTATTTAATTGATAATATATCCGTTATACATAAAAAATAAGCTATTATAAATTACTTCCAAAATTGACATTTTTTCCATACAAGTTGTCAGTTCATTGCCTGGACTAGTCGTCGTACCTACACCGACCTGCCTTAGAGTCTATGAAAAATAGAAAATAATTAAAATGAAAAAATAATTCATTTTGTTTTTTTTTTCCCTGGGGGATCAGGCTAGGGGATTCTAGTGGACAACAGCTTAAATCCTAGGACTACTTAAGGCATGTATGTGATTTTGTATACACTCTTGCAATTCTCGTCTCATTTCTCAATTGCAATACTATATCTCACAAAGATATGATGACAAGTTTATAGTTTGAGAGGGCTATAATCTATTTCAGATTGGAAGTCCGGTGACAGCTGTTATCTCAGTACAGCTTAAGTCATCTTTGACGTTTGATGACATAAACTGTACTGAGATGACAGCTGTCAGCGGACTCTTCAAATCTGAAATAGATTATAGGGATGCTAAATATGACTAGACAACACTAGTAATTTATAAGATCCACTAACACAGCAAGAAAATGCCTCTCATTCATAACACAAAAATGGCAAATCAATGCTTATATTGATTTCAAAGTTTGCTTAGTACCTGGTTGATCCGTAGGCAGCAGTCTTTTTGAGTATTTACCCATCTGACTACTTGCCATGTGTATCACCACTTGTTTGTCACAGTGCCAAGTCTGGAGCATCCACAGCACAGGAAGTGACGCTGTATGGTTCACTTGCTGGTCACTGTACACCGGAACCGATGACTCAACTGCTACATGAGTACTTGACAACTCGAGGACACCCATGGAGTCTGGCACAGACCGCTGTAGGTGTAGTTGCTAGGCAGCTCCCATTGCACCTTGTTACATGACTCTTCTGACATCTGACTGCTGACCTGTGGACACTTAATGGAGATCGCCTCGGAACCAATTATTGATAAAACGCTTAATGCTCTGAAGTTACCGGCCGATTCATAACCACCACACCGATTGTGAGGTATTTGTCATGTTCGTTAACGCCGATACGAACATCAAACGTACAGACACGTACTCGTAGATAATTGAATAGGTTAGTGGTATTATGTCTTGACATTCAAACACAAGGGATATTGAGCCAAGAGGCGGCCATTTTCGCGCCTTGGAATCTGGCATAGTCTTTGGGGTAGTTTAATCATTATAATAAAAGTTGCTATTGGAATATAACTTTAAACTCTTTGACAATACTGATACTTAGTTTTGATTTTTTCTATCTACATTAATATAAAATCTAACAGGTGTTATTTTAAAATTATTATAAAATAGAAGCGTAAACGTCTGCTGTTCCTGTAATACGGTAAATAGTTATCTAATATGTATATAGTATCTAAGAACCTAATTAATGACCTATAGTCGAACTAGAGAACTCTCTCCATCTGCTTATCGTGAGGCAGGACGAATCATAAAATGGAAGATGCAGTTCAGCCGTGACTTCCGCATAAAAGTGATAGTCGTATATCATCTCACCTCACCCTTTTCTGAAACTTATTCCCTAGCCAATAAATTCCAAACGCACCAAAGTTTTTTGCAATTTCTGAGTACAGCATCTAATAATTAATCGCTCCACGAGAAACCGGGGTCATTTATTTAACAGCTATCGAACTAAATTGGAAAACGTGATTACTACCAGCTTTTTACTGAAATCCATCGTTTGTAATGAAAATTAATGCGCATAGTAGTAGGGTTAGAAAGAAAATGTATAGTAAGTATATCATGCTGCTTAGCCGAAAATCAAAATAATTTCAGTAGAAAATTGTACCCTAACTTTATCTCGTTGTATGTCTGTCCGTCTCGGCCCTACACGTTAACTACTTAGTCATCATCCTCCTAGCGTTATTCCCGGTTGTGCCCTAAAGATGCCCGGGGTCCGCTTTGACACCTAATCCCAAGATTTGACATAGCCACAGGAGCTAACTAGTAATACATACATATTCGTATTAGCAAACGCTTCGCCTATCACGTGCTCTCGGCTCAAAGTTGACAGCACCTTGTAAGGGAGACTCCGGGGTTTGAGGGCCTACCGCGAAACGAAAACGAACTTCGGTCGTGTATATCCCTCTCTGTCGCACTTGCTAGTTCGAGCGACAGAGACGGAGATACACTAACGAAGTTCGTATTCGTTTCGCGGTAATCGCGGTAGGCCCTCTGGTTAGTACGGCTCTCGCGAGATTTGCTTTGCGGTGAACGTCTAATTATATTATTGACCTTACTGTTGCGTCAGTTGGTTCTGTGTCAATAAATAAATTCCCGGTAATACTTCGTATTGTGCGGCTTGGAAGCTTACTTAACTTACATTTGTTAAAAGAAAATTAAAGAATAGTACATTCTGATAAAGTGAGCTATGTTGATCATTACTATCCGAGGCGGAAATAATAATTTTCATAACATGTAAATTTTAATAGGCTCCTAGGTTATTTTTTTCAATTATTGATTGCAACAGCATTTAGGTAGGTACTCACATATTGTGTTATACATCGCCAAGAACTTCTAGTGGCCTGAATTCTCTTTATCACTTTTCTTTTCACCTCGAGTCAACATTTTTGACCATAACCAAATCTGACGCATCAAGAATGTTTACAAATATTTCCGAAATTAAAATTACCTTTAATTGCGTTGCAACATTTTTTTTCGTTCTAGTTTACCTAGGTTTGTTTTAATGAAATTTCCAAACAGTCAATACAAAATAAAATAAATATTTTCGTATTCAATAAACATTGATGTAAAATGGTAAGTATTCAAAATAAGTAATTTTTGTAAATGTTTTTTTTTTCCATATATCTAAGAAGAAATAGTCAATTCATTCACAAAAGACATTGTTTAGTCGAGTAAGAAAAATCCATTTGCCGATAAATAATAAAAAAGTCAGCCAAGTGCGTGTCGGGCCACGCGCAGTGTAGGGTTCCGTAGTTGCCTGTGTTTCTTAGTTACATCGACACGCGCGCGCCAACTACCTCGCTAGTTATGCCTACTTAGCCGTGATAGTTTAAATTTTAAATTTATTATAAGTACTACTGCCACGATTTTTTCCACATTCCCAGCCATTTAGCACATGTCTCGAACAAAAAGCTTTAAAGCCCAATATCTCGCAAAGGAATCACTTATTCCAACGATACCCCACACTATGGGTTTAACAAGAAAAAACAGTTTTCTAGTAGTAATGATTACTGAGCTAAGCCGAAGACGGATGGACGGACAGACGGACATGGCGAAACTATAAGGGTTCCTTGTTGACTACGGAACCCTACAAAATTGACATCCTAGTTAATTTAAGAATGGACCGTGTTGCCTTGCCTTGCTGCAAGGTGCCAACTTGACTTATCTAATCGGTATATAACCAAAAGATACGCCGTAATGTTATAAAACACGCGTGTTTAACACCTAGGATTACGAGCCTAAAGACGACGTAATAAGAGGTACGTTACGAGCAAATGTGTTGAAAATAAAATAAATGATAATTCATCCTATACGTCCACTCTACTATATCCACTTGTAGGTGTATGTACAGTTATTTCAACATACACACAATACTTCCCGCCAGTCGTTCGATCCATAAAGCTTTCGTTAAATCACCTCTCAATGTTATATGTATTAATTAACTGAGTAGGTAATATCGCTTACTATGTAGACATATTTCATAGTAAAATGTAATGACAGCTTTCTTCAGTAAGTTTATAATTATTTTGTTGTAGTATTATAAGCTTTAATGAGGCAGTATGGCCCATGGTCTTAGCCTGTCCGTATGGACGAATTAAAAAAAAACTAAGCTTTAGGTTCCGTCCCTTGAATTTCGTCTTGCCGCGCAAATTATCACTTCTGCCGCCATTATCTACATAAACATCAAATCCTCCGTGGTGATGAACGTCGTACCTAATCTAATAATAGTAATAATATGCTCTCGTAAGTCGCAAGACCGCTTAGGTCTCATTTTTAATTCAGTCCCTTTTATCTTATTAATATTATGATATTCATATAATTTACTAGCTTCCGTCCGCGACTTCGTCTGCGTGGACTCGGGATAAAAACTATCCTTTATTTTAATCCAGGCTATAAGCTATCTTCGTGCTAAATTTCATCTACAACAGTTGAGCCTTTCAAGCGATTGAGTAACTCAAAACTCAAACTAAATTACTTTTTTCTAAATTGTGGATTATATCAATGTCTGGAAGAGCGAGACTTCTCAACACAGGTACATATATACCTAATGAGAGGCCTCAACCTTGCCCTGTCTGTAAACCACTGTGTTTTAAATCAATAAAATATTTTGTATTTGTACTGTATTTGTATAAACTCAAATGCTTTATTTGCCATATACAGGTTTCATTGCAAATATATCATGAATAAATTGTAAAGTAATTATAATTAAAAGATAATGAGCAAATATAAGTATATATGATTGTCATATTTTTACGATGTCATTAAACTCCATTAGATACATTAAAAAAAATATATGTATGGTCACAAGTCACAAATTAAAATAATAGCAGTGTAGTAATGTCAGCGAAAAAAATGTTTAAAATATGATATAAAACAAGCAAATTTTGACGACCAGTTAGCCTCGTGGGTAGTGACGCTGCCTACGAAGCTGAAGGTCCTGGGTTCGAATCCCGGTAAGTACAAATATTTGTGTGATGAGCATGCAGAATATTTGTTTCTGAGTCTTGGATGTTTTTCTATGTATTTAAGTATCTCTATCTATTAAATATATCGTTGTCTAGTACCCATAACACAAGCCTTATTGAGCTTACTATGTGACTAGGTCGATTTATGTAAGATTGTCCCCTAATATTTATTATTAAAAAAAAAAATAAGTCGCATTATAACGAACACAACATAAAGTATGTTTTTTTTTTTACTTGTATTTATTCAAAATATAAACTTATGCAAATACATTTATGCTGTATTCTTACTGAAGCCTCAATTAGGCTTATTTGCAAGAATCAGTTGCGACTTAATTAATTATATTATCCTACTATGTTTACTAATATTACCTTTCATTGTTATGAACATCTATGTAATGTTTTTTAAGTATTTTTTACATGCTTTTGGGTTCTCTGTTCCTTGTATTTTTATTAATATATACAATGGTAGGTAGTTGGTTAAGTATACGTATGAGGTAACATGAAATCTGAGGTACATTTGCCATTAGTGACATAGGCTACTTTTTGTCTCTTCCTAACCCCCCACTTACCTAAAATGGGGGGTGAAAGTTTGTATGGAGCTACGATTTAAACGAGTTCCACGCGAACGGAGTCGCGGGCAGAAGCTAGAATATATATATATATATTTCATATTTTATTCATATTAACAATTACAAAACACAGTACAAAGAATGCGCCAAACTGGAGTGACCAGTTTGTAGGCGCGTCCATTGAATGCGTGTTGAATGTTTTGTTTAGGTAAATATGGGGTGAAACGTATGTATCGAACCCACGACCATCGTTTGACAGCCGCAAGCCTCGTATTATTATAAAGAGGAAAAATCTGTCTGTTTATATGTATGTGGCTTGGGAGCGTATCTCCGGATCCACTCATCCGATTTACAAAAACCTTTCACTAGTGTTGAATGAATCTGTTCTGGATGATAACGACTTTATTCCGCGGCGGGGTTGCCTGCGTCCTTTACAATAAGCGCAAGGAGCCTCGCGGGATTTGCGACTCTATTTTTTTAAAGAAAATGTTATTTTTAGGTTTCCGTAGCCAAGTGGCAAAAAACGGAAACCTTATGGATTCGTCATGTCTGTCTGTCTGTCTGTCCGTCCGTATGTCACAGCCACTTTATTCCGAAACTATAAGAACTATGCTGCTGAAACTTGGTAAGTAGATTGTATTCTGTAAACCGCATTAAGATTTTCACACAAAAATTGAAAAAAAAACAAATAAATTTTGGGGGTTCCCCATACTTAGAACTGAACTCGATTTTTTTTTTCATCAAAGCCATACGTGGAGGGGTATCAATGGATAGGTCTTCAAAAATGATATTGAGGTTTCTAATTTTTTTTTTTTCTAAACTGAATAGATTGCGCGAGAGACACTTCCAAAGTGGTAAAATGTGTGCCCGTGAAAATCTTCGAATGCAGTTCTTATTTTTTCTAATAGCGGTCTCGTAACTGCTAATTGTATTGTTCCACCTTAATAAATTAAACCACGATTTCAAAAGATCCCAATCGTCGAATCGCATAATCAAGCGCCTTGTTTCATTTTATAATTTCGCTCAAATTATCTCATTTATGGAAAGCGCTTTTGTATAACCGAAAATAAAGTTAGAAGGGTTACTTGAAAAATGATTTTTTTGGATATTGGTCAAAATGCCAGTCAATGAGCGCTAAATTGAATGAAGTCCTGAACGGTTTCTGGACGCTACGCATGCAACTCCAAAGGAGTAATATGGGCGTTGCCAACCCTTGATATGTTTGAGGATTCGCCGTGTTGACAGCTGAAGGAACAAATTTCCTCGCTCTCAACACAACGCATCCTCGGGAGCTCTGGCGACCTTGCTCACCTCCAGGAACACAACACTACTACAGAGCGAGTAGTAGTGTTATTATGGCTGTGGTCTTCTGCAAGGCGGAGGTACTTCCCCAGTTGGGCTGCTCCAAATTCGAGCGGGATGACATTTCGCTGTGCCGTACCTCACCAAATTTCCGGCTATTCTCGCCCTCAGGTCGCACTTCTCAACCAATTCCCTATTGTTTATTATATTTAAAATAAATGGTCTTAATAGAATGGCGGAAATATGAGAGCTGAAAAAAAACAGACATTTCGAAAACTCACGGGGTCTATAGCTCACGGGGCTGCAAGTTTTTACAAGATTTTATTTAACTTGCAATGTTTGTTCGATAAAACCTTGAAAAAATAATTTTTCAGGGTACCTTCCCTACACCTAAAGCGGGTATGTAATTTTTTTCAAAAATATTATGGGTTTTCTACAACCATTTTGTCCAAGTCAAGTGTGTGTCCCCCCCCCCCCCCCTCCCGCCCCGCCTGCTGGCTAAATGGCTACTACTGGGGATGTGAAAAAAATCGTGGTAGTAGTACATATAATGAATTTAAAAAGTAAACTTTAACGGACAAGAAGGCATAAGTAGTTACCGAGTAATAGTCGACCAACTTAATTGTACTTGGAAAGGCCAATTTTCGTACAAATTCGGCTGACGCAACCGCATCGCACGTCGATATAACTAAGACAGCCACAGGCAACTACGGAACCCTACGCGTGGCGCGACACCCTCTTGGCCGATTTTAGTTTACTAAAAACCGGTTACATAATATAAGTTATTGAATACCAATGAATGTCATTTCACTTAAAAAATGCATTGCTCGTACTTGCATTAAATGTAATTCAATTTTTAATGGAATTACAAATGTAATTAATTACTCCCAACACTGCTATCCAGTTTCATACATTCTTTCACCTCACACTTCACACGATATACTTTTAAGATGGACATATAGGCTATATTATATCTGGTGGATTTGCCTGCTTCCTTTGCAATACGCGGACGAAGCGCGCGGGCACAATTTAATTTACGAGTGGGATTCGAATAGTGCAATACATATCAAGCTGCAATTACAATCAGAGGGCTTACCGTGCGGTTCGCTAAAATCGCCGGTATAAGTCGGACCGCCGATTAAGCGCGGTTGTTACCAATATGAGGGTCAAATGTTGTTAGAGGCGAGCGCACAGACCAGTATACAACGTTTTGTGAATAAATAAGCGCAGTAAGTACCCGCCGCATAGTACAGTCGAGGAATTTGAATGTTTAGCACTTTTGAACCTTAACGTCATTCAAATAGAGTTGACATGTGCCAAACCTTCATTTTCCTCGACCGTACATAGAACATAGGTACTAGACCGTATGTTCGGCAGGTCTACTTTGGTTCGTTTTTTATGGGTTATCAAATAATTCCCTTGAAAGAGAGAATGAATTCATCGAAATGCAAATAAACACATCTAAAGATTGAGACTACTGGCACTTTTTTCGAAAATGTAAATTCTTTAGTCATCCCTTTAAGTAGGTGAAGATCTAGTAACTGACTAATTAGTAATTTTTTATTGTTTATTAAGATTATATGTATTGTATTTTATGCAGCAGTAGGTATATTTATAAAGCAGTGGACATCCTTCGGCTGATATGATGATGATGATTAAGGCGAGTTGCTTCGGGGTTCTTCTAGGATATGTGATTTTGTAAACGGTTTTATTTTGAAAACCTACATATTAAAAATTAAAAAAACTGTAATATTATATTTAAGACCTTTATCTAGTTCCGTCGGAAGTCCGTTACATAATTGGATAAACTTTGATCGATAGAAAAAAATGCCAAACATACCTCTATTCTCATCTTAAAACTGACATTATTCCAATCTTACGTAACTTGATGAATAGAAAATTACACCAAAATAAGCGTCTATGATGATGTGAGCGATGTCAGTCATAATATTTTTAATTTATTAAGACATGTCTTTTTTCACCCAAAATCAACGAAATTATGGCACAATTCACTCCCGCTCCGTTCCCGCTGCAACGCGGCAGTCCCGAGCGGAACGCATTGGAGGACGGACGTACTCGCATTTTCGCAGCACAGCATTTGTTAAAAATGGGTAACAAAAAAATTAAAAAGAAGATATCGTCACTGGGGCTTCGGAAACTGAATAAGCAGAAAAGGTTAGTACATAAAAAAACGAATTCCCGTATTAAATACATCAACCACACACACACGCGCGCAGATTACACCGCGTACACTTCCACAGTTACACAGTATAGAGAAAAACAGTACGAGAAGTACTAAACATATTTTATACTATAATAATTATGTGATCAACATTACGAAATATTAAAAAAAAACCCTTGACACGACACTCACTAGTTGCCACTGAAAAATAATAATTACGAACAGTATACAGGGTGGAAATAGATTTTGGGTCAGTGAGGGCAGCTACCAGATCCCGTGTTGCTAAGTGAAAATGGTCTTAGGAGAGCTTCCTTCTATTTCAAATTAATGAAGATTGGCGTTTATAGATTTCGGAAAAAACATACAGGTTGCGAGAAAATGGTCATTTTGACAAACTTTTTTTTTTGATGCCAATCGATCCCATTCCAGTCCAGGATCAAAAGCTTGTATGGGGGAGATCTAGTTATTTTTCTCTCATCCAAACCAGAAGGTCGAACGGAGACAAAGACGTTCAATTCGCATTCCGTTGATATTCAATAGAATTGCAAAACGGCTCTAATCGACTGTCTTCAGTTATTTTCATTTCATCAAGTCTATTCCAGTAGGTCTTTGGTATTTTTTTATGCATCAAACGTAATCCAATATAGGACTGTCGCCCCAAAAGTTTGGCTTGCTCGCTCGATATGTTGTGCTCTTCACTCGCTGACAGACCAACTCGCGAAATTTGCATGAAAATTAATATTGTCAAAACGAATAATTGCCTGTCATCAATTAGTTATGTTTTTCGAAAGAACCCTGACAGACATGGGGTACAAAAGACTGGTTTTTCAAGCAGTAGCACATCTGAAGTCACCGCCTCATTTAAAGATATTTTTGAAAGGTTTAGCGTGAAACAAAAAGAAATAAAAATATTTCTGCTTCCTTTAACATTTATGTAATTCTAGTCAAAAAATCTGACAAATAATGCCTAGTAAATTATGAACACGTATTTTTTTTATAATTTCATTTTAAGTGTCGAATACAGCATCATTCTCGATGAAACACTGAATGAAATAGAGAATTATTAAAGTAGAAAGAATTAGTGACAGAATTATGAATGTGAATCTAGCTCGAGATAATCAACCTACCCTAAGTGTGGTCTCAGTTTATGCCTCTTAAGTTGGATGCGACAACAACGAAAAGGATTTAGTCTGGGGAAACCTAGAAGACCTGGAGCGTCGTTAGTGAGCTCAGAGGTGACTGACGTAGCCTATCTTTGCAGAGAATGTGCGACCACATTCCCTACAGGTCAGCACCCCTTCGACAAAATTGTAGTGGATGCCCGCTGGTGGTCGAGCCTGCAACTCCTCGCGCGAGTTCGTTGCGTCTTCGTTCTTGCTTCCACGTTATCCTTCACTGCATGCCTCCACTTTGAACGGTCTTGAACCAAAATCTCCCAGCGCGATGGTTCATTATCACATCTTCGCATGTGGCGCTTTTTAAGCACATCTTTATAGCGATACTGTACACCGATGGCGTGGTTCCTATAGCCGAACATTCGGCATTAGTGCAATCAGACTTAACATCATGGCAGGAGTCGTTGGAACGAAGAGGGTTGAGAATCAATAGAAAAAAGACCGAGTACATGTATTGTAATTTTTCCGGTAGCAACCCGGACGTCATCTCATGTCCATCCATTGAAAGCAGATGTCCATCGTAGCGCCTAAGGTCTGTGAAAAGAGAAAGACATACAAAACCGAATCCAGACAGCCTGGCTGAAATGGAGATCTCTGTCTGGCGTCCTATGTGATTCTCGCATGCCGGTCAAAATCAAAGGAAAAAAAAAGTGCAGTAAGACCAGCTCTACTTTACGGCTCAGAGTGCTGGCCCATGAGAAAAGCAGATACAAAGAAGATGCACGTCACAGAGATGAAGATGCGATCGTCAGGCGGAGTAATTACAATAGGTAAAATAAGAAATGAATATATCCGTGGCACTCTTAAAGTTGCTCCGATACACGAAAAACTCCGAGAGAATCGCTTACGCTGGTACATGTAATGAGACGAGAAGATGACCTTATGACAAAAGAGTACTGAATATAGAATACAGTACATTTAATGATAACCTCTACATCGGACTATAAGGAAGCTGTTTTGCACTCTAACAATCCAAAAGGTGTGCAAAACAGTGCATTAATATTGACGAAAGCTATGTAAATTTTTACCATAAAGTCGTGAAAAAAACTTCTGTTACCTCGGTATTTTTCTTCGTTATGAATTTACTCTGCAGATGTCACGAACAAAACAAAACAACCGCGAATACAAATTTAATTATTTCATAATCGGTTCAATAATAATCTGCTCATCCACATGGTATAGATAGTTAAAGCAATGGCGCGTAATTTCGGTGTCCGAGAGGCAACTGGATGACTCGCGGTATTTGAGCCCCTGATGCGTTGTGGAACTACTGTCCTGTGCAACTAGGACTGGAATGGAAATTAGAGGGGGGATGGAAAAAAAATGCCGCCAGGTATTATTCTATTTAGGCCAGCATGTCATTATATAAACACTTTCAGGCAACCGCTGTTTCATTCGTCTGCCTCGCAAAACAAAAAAAATCTACATTTTTTCTCTTTCCTCAGTCAAAGTTTGCAAAATTTGGGTTGCACAGGGCGGTTCCATAACACTTCAGGAGCTGTAATACCGCGAGCCATCCAGTTGCCTCTTGGACACTGCAACTACGCGTCATTGCTCTGAATAGTAGATATATTGCCAGTTTGCAGGCTCACGTGTTTTCTGTCCTATTTGCATAATAACATCCAGGCATTTAGTGAACATTATTATGGAAATCTGATTCAATCCAATTTCAGACAAGCAGCGGTTGATGCTATAATCGTATAATGTATATGAGGTGTTGAAATACCTAACGGGTGCGGGCTTATCGCGGTTTCTTATTTAACACGAAAAAAGGCTAATATTGCTACCTCCGTTCTGCTCTTTTTACTTGTCCGAGTGCTATTTCGCCACTTAGTCACATGTCTATCTGAAACTTTAACTATGTTTTCCTTAACTTCTTTTTCATTTTTAGAATTCACTATTAAATTTAGATTTACGATGTACAGTTTGCAAGACTGGACGATAGCAGCTGAAGGTCTTCCTACCCATTTATAGTAAAATATCTGAATAGTTTTCCTTTGAGCGTCTTTATCAGCCGTTCAACAATAGTAGCCTTTTTGACCGAATACGTAGAATAATGTTTAATGTATAATATTAAAAAAAAACTCAAATTCATTATAATAAAACTCCGTACCGAAGTCTGTTTGTAAATTAACTGGAATTCTTTAATATGATTTTATATTTTTTTCAAATGCGTTTTTGATCTCAGTTTTAGATTTTGATGGAACACACCACGCATATTTACTAAACGCATCAATTACAGCTAGACTAGAAGGTTTTAGCTGACTTCTTATTTAACACGAAATAATAATTTACTTTTAAAACAAAGTTTTAACCGACTTCAATTTAGTACTCCGCCAAGCCACGAGAACATTTCCACATTTCTTTTCCAATTTACCACATGAACTGATTTCCGAGAGCAAATGCGTTGATTATTAGAGAAAAAAAAAAGACCGGGTTGCACTCCGGGAGTGCCGGCAGAAGTGAAAACTCAATAACCTTGTAACAGTTTTTCCATCAGGTCACGTGACATCTTACGGTGTCACCCTAAAAATGAATTTGGCGCAAATTTATAAACAATTATCAATTATTTAGGCGGACGGCCCGCGGGCGCGTTGGGTGTGACGGGCCGCTGGCTCGCCGCCGACGGGCGGCGGCAAACACAATACCAATTTGTTTTTGCCATTGCCAAATATTTTTCAAAGCTTTATCTCTTAGGAATAACGTCTAAATTCGAACTATTCGAATTTGCACGAACAGCAGATGGCGGTGGCGACCACAATATCAATTTGTTTTTGCCGTTGGTAAATATTTTTCTAAGCTTTATCTCTTTAGGAATAACGCCCAAATTCGAACTATTCGAATTTTCTCAATAGCAAAACGGTGAAGGACGCGTTGGTATTATTACAAATTTATTTGCAGAATATTCTATTGCAAAAAGTGTTTAACGGCTTTATACTCTTACGAATAGCGTTCAGTTTTGAATGAAGTCGAATCGGCTAGCAGCAAAAAGTGACCTCCTTCACATCTGACGTCACAAAACTCTATCGCGTATTTAACAATTTTTCCCCATCCCAAAAAGTGCTCAGCGCCGCTAAAGAAGTTTTCACTTCAAAAAACCCAATCACTGTATGTAGCCCGATAATATTTGAGGAATTCCGTCGATTACCTTTGGCACTTCATTAGTTGCTATTTCAACGGAATCTTATGTATTACCCCTTTTCTGCAAATAAATCTTTATCTATCTATCTGTGACGTACTTTTGTGCTTTTAAGTACATCATTGAGGAATTCCATAAGTCATCTGTGGTCTTCATCATCAATTCCACTCCACCAAATTTATGATTTCCGGGTGTAAATACACAAGTTATAATAGAAAATACCAAAATCACTACACGCGTGCCTAATATAATTGCCTAATATAAGTTACCTTCCCTCCATTCCTCATAAATCCCATCATCCAACAAAATTTTTGACACAAACAAATAAAAAAAATTACGAATCGGCTCATCAATGACGGAGTTCTGAGTTAACAAACATTGAAAAAAAATATGATAAAAAAAGCAACCGAATTGAGTCAATTGAGTGTGCTCCTTCTTTTTTAGAAGTTGGTTAAAAAGGCAAAGGAGAGCTATGGTAGCCTAGTGGTTCAGGCATGCGGCTGTCAAGCGGCGGTCGTGGGTTCGAATCCCGGCTCGTACCAATGAGTTTTTCGAAACTTATGTACGGAATATTTACCGTTAGCTTTTCGGTGAAGGAAAACATTGTGAGGAAACCGGTCTAATCCCAATAAGGTCTAGTTTTCCTTCTGGGTTGGAAGGTCAGATGGCAGTCGCTTTCGTAAAACTAGTGCCTATGCCAAATCTTGGGATCAGATGTCAAAGCGGGCCCCGGGCTCCTTTATTGGACACTAACGGGAATAACGCTAGGAGGAGGGGACCATGATGGTTAAAAAGGCAAATATTGCCGTCTCCGTTCTGCTCTTTTACTTGTCCGAGTGCTATTTCGTCACTTCGTCACATGTCTATCTGACACTTTAATTTAAATAATTCTTTATCACTGACTATTTCATATTTGGTTATATGGTTATATTTTTCCTATCACGCGATATATACTTACACCGCATCTGTCAATTCCTTACAATTGTGAACATTATTTTCCACCTCAGCAGCTCAAACAAGCAGCTTTTGCTGCTAGAAAACTGCGCCAATAATGCAATTTTGCCACCAGAATAAGACAAAGTTATCTGAATTTAAAATCGCAAATTGTTATATCGCACTACTACAAATTCGAAATATTGGAATCTTACTCTTCTCAGTTACTTACATCATTATGTTGCGACAAACACAGAAAATAAAATATTAATTCAAATATAGACACGTCACAATTTGCCATACATTATGCCATGTGGGCCAAGCAACAATGTACCGTATTTATACCAATATATGTACCGTGATATCATCTACTCTATGATATCTGCATATCCTTCACCGTAGATATCTGAATATAAGTTTATTTTGTTTGCGGAAAACATGCGATGCCTTAATTTAGAATATTTCATGAAAGTTGTGCACTGAAATCTACTGGCTATGAAATCCCACCCGCCAAGCTCGATCGACAAACGAAATCGACAATGATTGAAATCGAAGTAAAACTGCATACTACAAGTCTTCAACGTGAAAGACACAGGTAGATAGATACCTATACCATATTTTTCCTGTCATATTGAAGACCACTGCCAGGATCACTATCCACAACTTATATTAAGTTTCTTAAGTCTTCATAATATATCTAACTAACAAACTTCTCTCCGTCAAAACATAGTACCTACAACAAAGTTAACAAAATTGTCAAAAAAACGAAATTGTGTATATAATAAGCTTAGGATTATTGCTTACTTTAGGTTTTGCTCCTTACATTTTATATCTTAACAACTGAAGCTTTACGCTAATTCAGAGATAAATACCTATCTTACACATACACGTGTATGTCTACACCAGAAGAAATGAGACGCAGAACGTAGATCAAATACCTGGAAAAAGTTACGAGCAACATACACTTAAATATCAAACGTTGAACAGCTTACGTGGGTATGTACTCGGCATTATGTAAATGTTTTCAAAATAATTACGTAATCATTAAAAGTCACATTAACTACTTGCACAATATTTCATCGAAAGCCTTATTTGTGCGACCTCCCGATGTTTAAACGTATAGCGCAAAGTTAAGGGTAAAAAGATTGAAAAGCCCTTTTGAACTTTTATGTCAAGTATGAACAAGATGAAACGGTTGATTTTCAACAGCAGAATAAAACGGAGTGAACTTCCGATAACGATTCTCGGTACCGGCTCCAATTCTTGGCGACAAAGCATATTTATGACTTTAATACGTGTGCCATCCTCGAAACTTCCAATAATAAAAACATATTTAGTTCAAGAGACACCGCTGGCCTGACGATAAGCAAAACGTTACGTAGCCCATGGATCCATGGGCTACGTAACTTTGTGGCTCCAGAGGAACCCCAACCGCGTCGCCTAATCTTTATTAATTTGAGGATTCGTTATGTGATATTTACTCGAGGGTATATTATAATATTTATAATCCAAACATTGTATTTTCTTTTATATTATACTTTACGTGCCTACTTGGAAAGTTTCAAAACAACACAGGTGAAATTAATAAAATAATAGCATAACATAAGACTTATTGATTTAATCCTCTCATACATAATTACCGAAACTTGAATCCGCTGGCATAAGAGCGATGGGACATATTTATTTTTACGAGTAAGTTGTATCCACGTATGCACCCATATTCTTACCCTTGACTGTAGCTAATAATAAAACTATTCGGTAAAATCCTAATCTCACTTGTTATATTAAAACATTGCATAAAATTTGTTTCTGAAGAAAACGTGTATTTTTCGTAATCAACAAAGCTAACGCCTAACTGCCCAATTAGAGCCACGTTATGTCCTGAGCAGAGGTTAGGTTGGAACGATTAGACCGAATTCACAGTCCATTCACACTGCCCATCTGAACAGGACAATAGTAATGCACACAGAGGAACGCTCACGTGCTATATTTATTTCTTTACATTGCATGGGGCAGACACATGCATATTATAGTATTTTATATTGCATGTAGATTAATCAGCTTTTGTTGGCAACATAGGCCCCACGCGCTCCGCCGTCGATTCAAATGCAAATTGAAAATCGACCCCCTTTCAACCTCCATCATTCCTCCTTTAAAAGTACGTACCCCCTCCTCTGCCTTCTTAATTACCGAATTCACGCCTGCGACAGAACCCGGTCAGTGTTTAATGCTTCCATTTTTTGCTCCTCAGTTAAATAAAAATGGAAACAATCATAATGGACTGGCTAGCCAGCAATTCGTTAATACACCAATAAAAACTAGATTTATTTTATATTAATAATATTATAAAGAGGAAAAGTCCGCGAGATTATAGCTATGTAAGTTTGTATGTTTTGGGTAATTTCCGGAACCGCTTATTATCCCATTTCAATAATTGTTTCACCTGTGTGTTTAATGGACTTTCTGAGAGATTAAAGGCTATATTTTACCCCGCGGGTTTCCCTGCGTTGTTTGCAATACGCGGGCGAAGCGGGCAGCTCGTATCTTGTAAGGCGATAACACTATATAATCGACAACCTTGAGCAATGCCCATGCTTTTTACGTCTTTAATACATACATAGTAGCCTTAAATAGCTTCTATTTTCCCAATGAATCTCGTCAAGGTTTGTTTTTGACGACGAAATAAGCAATAAGGTAGCAATAGGTGTGGTTATGAATAATACCCACTTATTACATTTTAAGAAGTTGGTAATGCGAGCATTGTGTGCCAAATGGAACAAACATACATACATACATATACGAGTATAACATATATATACATAAATGACATTTGTTGTTTGTATGAGACACGCGCGTAAAGATGATTTCCGGCTCGTGTCGAATTATACATATTATATTCACTCGTCGGAAATCACCTACTTTCCACACGTTTTCTTACAGATGCACTCGCTCTGACACTCCTCGCCTTTTATGGGTAAAAATAAACACGACAAGTCATTAGATGCCCGCACGGCGGGCCGGGCCGGGGCGGGGCGGGGTCGTGCGGGAAAGGATTTCGGGCCAATATTCCCACACGCGTGCGGGAAGGAGATTTCCATGACAATTATAACTTAACACTTTGATGGACACTATTCCAGACACAATAGAAATAACAATAGAATTACGCCTATAGGCGTCTACTGTCCATCAATGCATTAACTTTTTATGTACCATTATTTATTTCCTTGCACGATGCATTGTAAAATATTGTATGATAGACGTGTGGATAGGTATTTTTTTCCTAATTACCTACTTTATTTACTTTCCGCACTTGTATCATAAATAATTATTTTAAGTACTTACCAACGTCATCATGATGCAAGATAGTTAATTATTACATAATTTATCTGCCGTATATGATTTTAACTAGGGTAATTCGTTAATAATTAACTACAATCAATCCGTTTCATAAAAATATTAATAAAAAGTGCAAGAGTTGCTGCAAATATCTAAGTTGACATTACGTTGTCATTACTTAGCATTTTACTCATATACTCGTACCTATTACCTATACGACAAACTGATAAGAAAACTCAAACATAAGCGAGGAGTTTGTATACGACATTGAAAAACACCGATAAAATACAGATTGGCCACACATATTGCTGATTTTTGACAGGAGTAGGTACCACCTGGATAAAAAATGAAATTTACGCAAGTAGTTAGTAGCCAATGTACGGCTTATTCTGAGAAAATAATCTAGAGGTGCTCATTCACAAACACATAAAAAAAGTTTTTTTTTATTTGGTCTTTTTTTTTTCTTATGATAACTAGGTAGTTTTAGTTATTTGGGTGGCGATCCAAATCTATATGAAGAACATTATTTGAAAATTTTGCTTGAACATATATCCCTTCCCATTCTTTACCTACTGTAAGATGTACTCGCAAAAAAAAAAACCCGAGCCCATTTGATACAAGGGACTTACTATGGACATCCGACTATAGCCTTTAATTTTCTGTACTTATGGGATGTAGAGTTTTCTCAACGCTCGTTCTAAAAGTACCAATATCTCGCCTCATCTATGTCACGGGTATCTATATCTATGCCCGGCAAGTCCCTATTTAGCCCTGAGCTGTAAACCGCATATAATAAGGCAATAATGTACAATACGTCATGTATAGTCGGGACATTGTGTTGTTTGTTTATGAAAAAATTCTATGCTTTATAATAAATACCTATTCATCCATATCTGGTTCCAAGTACGTAGAAGACTCCGACTCTGATGTCGCTTTCAAGACCGCCGACCTCAATTATACAACGTTCGGTCTGAAATTCCTTGTTAAATCCAATTAAACTACCCAGTCTACGACGACCGCACACTATAAAATGTCAACAAACAATTTCAAGACTTTGTTTATAGAAATGCTAGACAATACGTCATAATTCTGAATTTCTGACATCGCTATAGGGTTGCTTTCGGCATATTAAATGTAGGTATTGTATATAATTTAATACCTAAGTAATATACATCTACCTATATCACTACATCTACTTCCCGTGTTCACATATTGTGCCTGTGCCCATCTTCAAATAAAATGTGTTTTAATTCTTCTTATTTCCATATAAGGTACCCATGAGTTTGTACATATAATGTTTCACGACGTGCTGAAGTTACTCCCCTAAGCCGGTGTAGTTTCTGTTCGCACGTTTCGTGTTGGACATGTTAGTTGTTAACTCGAACAATTAGAAATAAAGCTCCGCTTTGAATGCTAACTACGTGACACAATGTGTCGTAGAGCGAAGGAATTCCGTATTTTATTCGTTTTTTGCGCCTCTTGGGTTCTATCCATAGAAAAGGGATAAAATAGAGAGACTCACACACACATACACACATGTGTGAGAAAGATGTAAGCATAGACAATAAGCACAAGTGGGAACGAGATACAATGTCGTATACCTTGTCCCTCAGTTTTTTCTTTGTTTGTCACCAACTTTGTTTGCAGCCTGATAAAAAAGTTGTACTGACACTGACGTCACGGATATAAGACAACTAATTTAATAAGGGCATGAGATATCGAGGATAACACTAGTTCTGATCCTTCTCAATTTAGTGAGGTTAATACGGGTGTAGACTCGAAAATTATTATTACTCCAAAAGAAAGAAGGCAAAAAAATATGTCTAGTGACGAAAATCCCATTCAGATATCTCAAAGAATTACGAAGCTACAACCGTTTTAATATTGCTTGTAAGAGAGAGAAAACGCAAACAGTGTGTGACGTCACATTACACGAGGCTGCCGGGGGGCAGCGTCGACGGCGGCGCCGCACACGACGGGGCACGGCACGTTGCCGTCTATAGTGACGTCACAATCTACACTCGTCATCGATTCATATGAAGTTGCGTTTTGCGAAAAAGGGACAGAACATACCCCTTCTTAAAACTTTGGACACTCATAACTTCGTGATTACTTAACCTTTTGCGTTGATTTTTTCTCCATTTGACTACATTTTTAATCCTTTTTCGAGAAAATTGACATTATTGATTATTTTATTTAGTGTATACACCCCTATTCACCTCCATCCCTTTTGACCATTTGCTAGGACTCCATCACTCCATCCAACTCCATTCATTAAATCCTCAGCGCGAGCGCTCAGTTCCTCATGCGCCCACCGACAAAACTTTAAAAGTTCCATAGAAAAATAAAATCTGGTGACCTTGATATTGATTACATTCCTTTTTCTGAGATTACTTGTACTTACTAAAAACGTTGTTCTGCTCACTATATTGATTTAAACTTTCACGATTCTCACACATTATTTTTACTATTTACTTACCTCTCTGAGGTCTCCCGACGTTTCGGATGTGTCGCGACATCCATGTTCACGGGACATAAGTTTACGCGATTAAGTCCCGTTTAATAAAAATAACATTTCCTGTCTCTAGCCGAGTAACCTGTTTCTCAAAGGTCGGAAAATGAAAAAAGCGGCCAAGTGCGTGTCGGACCACGCACAACGAAGGGTTCCGTGCATATTAAAAAGGTCGTATCGTTACTGAAATCTTATGGCACTTACGTCCTTTTCTTTAAGGAAGGCAGTTTTTTAGAAATATCTCGAAAACCTTTGAACCGATCTTGTTCAAAACAATTTTCGCTGAAAGAATTTAATGAGCCCTATGTCCATGATTTTTTTAATATTTGAAAAATACACGGTTCAAAAGTTAGAGGGGGGGGCACAATTTTAGTGACTTTCGGGGCGATTATCTCCGACTCTATTCACTTAATCAAAAAAATTGCTGAGAAAAAGTTATATTTATTTTGAAAGGCCTAGCGATTGATGTACCACACGTGGGCTTGCAATGATGAAATTTTTTTTGACTTTCAGTTTTATGTATTGGAAGATACCCCTAAAAAAAATTTTTTTAGTAAATTACTAAAAAAATTACATTTAATTACAAAACTATGTAGCGGCTAACAAAATACACCTATCCTCAAAATTTTATTCAAATACACTTTATAGTTTTCGAGTTCAATGCCTGTGACATACGGACGGACAGACAGACAGACAGACATGAAGAATCCATAAGGGTTCCGTTTTTTGCCATTTGGCTACGGAACCCTTAAAATTACAGAAAAGTACAGTTGGCAATAAACGCTTGTACCAAAAATTTACCTTTTGATAGAAACTTACTTCAATGATTATACTAAACGGGCAACATTTTTACGCCAATGTGTGGCATGCAAGTATGTGCATCTTGCTCTAGCGTACAAAGTCAGCGTAAGACAGCAATACTTGCCGGCCAGAAATTGCAGGAAAATGTGGCCCGTTTAGAAGCCCCATTATATCAATTAGGTACGGTTTCTCTACGGAGGCCGGAAACTGATGCAAACCTCATAATGCCACTATTCATAGAGTACCCGGGATCAGTACACTCCGCAGCAAAATGAGTTAGTGTGCGTAAATATGTATAATACATAAATATACTTATAATACTCTTTGTTAATATTCATATTCATATTCATATTCATTTATTCATGTACCATGGTTTATATTGTGTGTTAAGAGGCTCCCATACGCCAATGACCTTCGATCTGAATCCCTTAGTTTTCTAATGTTTTTTGTAGCTTATTATATTAACAACAACGGCTTTAAGCAATATAGTATCCCATATTTACTTCAAACTTCATTGTTTTCGAGATATTTGGCATCAAAGTTGAACAATTTTAGGCCAAAAAACTGGTTTTCTGGCCATAACTTTTGTGTTAATTGGTTTAAAATTAAAACCCTCTGCCAGTTTTTAGATACGTCATAGACGAACCCAAATTTGTAGATTTCGTATATGTTAGATCTTTCACGTCAATAGAGATGCGAAATAAGTGTTTTTTTAGACAATGTTTAAAAAAATCATACAAAATTAAGTATTAATTTGTTTCAAAATCCGGTCTGTCAAAATAGAGATAAAAGATTGAAGAACCGATAGCCGTTTGATTTATGATTCTATCTGTAGTGCAAAAGTAGTAGATACGATTCAAAACTTGTCAAAAATCGATGAAAACCTCGGGTAGCCCCTTAATGGGGAAAATTATGAAATTTCGCAGAAGCTGGATATGTAGGTACCCACTGTGAAACCTCTGGAGACTTTGTATATTATACATATTGTTTGTTAACCATTCATTGAAATAATTAACTACTTATTTTGGTATCAACTTATTGTATTAAAAGTTGAACAACCCCCGACATTTTAATTTCAAAGTTCAATACCTGAAAACCCGCTAAACCGATTTGGTTGAAATTAAACGCAACTAAGATCCATCTCGATCACGTCAGCTTTCGGACACAAAGAACCTTATTAAAATCGGTCCATTCGTTATGCTACAGACAAAGACACACGCACACAGACACGTCCAACTTATAACACCCCTCTTTTAATGGTCCCCACCATGGTTAATTAAAAGGTCTTTAACGACAACCAAATATTTCGAATTATAGCTTCTAGCATCCTGTAGCTGGGACGGGAACGGGACACAGTTGCAAGACTTAACCGACTTACCGAAACTTTGAGCGACGCGCCTCCTGGCTGTTATTCGCAATGCTCCTGAGTCTACTGCGAGTTCATAACATTTGTTGAAAGTGCAAATACTCAGCAGATGTAATATTATTAGCAGTAATCAATTTGTACAAAACCCGTAATATAAATAATACGTGGTAAATTAGCTCTTGCCTGGGACTTCGTCCGCATACAACTCGTCAATTTATATCCCATACAAACTTCCACTGCAAACCATCTCCATACCTACAGAATGATAGATCTCTTGCAAAATGATTCAACAAATTTATAAATAAAAAAGCAGCCAAGTGCGTGTCGGACCACGCACAACGAAGGGTTCCGTGCCTATTAAAAAGGTCGTATCGTTACTAAAATCTTATGGCACTTACATCCTTTTCTTTAAGGAAGGCAGTTTTTTATAACTATCTCAAAAACCTTTGAACCGATCTTGTTCAAAATAATTTTCGCTGAAAGAATTTAATAAGCCCCATGTCCGTGATTTTTTTCATATTTTAAAAATACACGGTGCAAAAATTAGAGGGGGGGGACACAATTTTAGTGACTTTCGGGGCAATTATCTCCGACTCCATTCACTTAATCAAAAAAATTGCTGAGCAACCTTTTATTTATTTTGAAAGGCCTATCGATTGATGTACCACACGTGGGCTTGCAATGAAAAAATTTTTTTTGAGTTTTATGTAGGAGTGCACCCTTAAAAATTTTAGTGATTTAATTACAAAACTATGTACCTAGCGGCCAACAAAATACACCAATCCTCAAAATTTTATTCAAATACACCTTATAGTTTTCGAGTAAAATGCCTGTGACATACGGACGGACAGACAGACAGACAGACATGACGAATCCATAAGGGTTCCGTTTTTTGCCATTTGGCTACGGAACCCTAAAAAGTGCTTTCCCCTCACATTTATAATATTACTAACTAGCATGGGTTCGGGCCGAGCAATATCAAGAGCAAACTTGTGAAAAATAGGATTAAGTTATTTGACTTAGACATATGGCTCTCAAAAGGTTAATGGGATCAAGTTTTAATAATGAAAGTTCACTTAACTCGTTGGAACAAGTCGTGGCAGCTAAGCCAAGATGGCAATTGTTTTGCGGTTGTTGGCACCCCGCGCTCCGCTATACTCTTCACTACCTGCCTCGAGCCTTACCACTCAATCCTAGTATATCCTGACCCTGAGATTGGCAACAACTATGCACAAGCGTATAGGTTAGACATATACTGGTTATTTTGAGGCGAGGTGTCGGTCGTGAATACCAGCGCTAGCAGTGCCAGCTAAGGTGCAGAAAGCGGAGCCAGTATACCAAGTGAATATAAATCAGAATTTAGCGTCGCACTTTCCGTGCTAAACGATAAGTGCACAATCTCACTTCCTCCAAATGCATGATTGCGTACAGTTCACAAGCAAATACTAGGATTGATCTATTATGTGCAATATAATGTTAGTCTGTACTCATAAGCATCTTTGTCCGTTTGTGAACCGATTCAGATGGAAAGTTATGTTTTGAGTCTCCTGAAATCATCAATCAATCAATCAATCAATTATTTATTCTGCAAATAGGCCACAAGGGCACTTTTACATGTCAAACGGTAATTTACAATAAAATAGTAATCTTACACAATAATCATTTAAAATGATATATAAAAGGTTAACAAACTAAATGTCACTAAGTTAATGTAACAAAACAAAATTGCAAAATATGACCATTACATTCGATATAAGATCTGTATCCAGCATTAACAGAAGTTAATGATATTATTCAGTATTCCAGAGATGTATAAGGTCTCTGAGCGTCCAAATACAATTAATAATTATTCTAATATTCTAAGAGATGTATACGGTCTCCAAGCGTCTTCAAACAGGGTATGAAATGGTGGACAAAAGTTAGGAAATTATAAATGAACTAGCTTCTGCCCGCGACTCCGTCCGCGTGGAACTCGTTTATATCGCAGCTCCATACAAACTTTCACCCCCCATTTTACCCCCTTAGGGGATGATTTCGGGGATAAAAACTATCCTATGTCCTTCCCCGGGACTCAAACTATCTCCATACCAAATTTCATCGCAATCGGTTCAGCGGTTTAAGCGTGAAGAGGTAACAGACAGACAGACAGACAGACAGACACACTTTCGCATTTATAATATTAGTATGGATAGTATGGACTAGGTATAATGTTTGTAGTAAAACAGACATTTGGTAGGTACTAGGTATACTTACCTGTACTTCTCGTTCTAGGTAGGTACTAGGTAAGTATTGCGAACTTCTCGTAGCAAAGACAAGATTGTCGTGAGTCTCGGTCCTTAGAAGTAAGGCCGAACCATCAATCCTTCAAAGAATGAAATGTCGCGAAGCTTTTACTTCGTACCAACCACAAAGGACAGGAAACACAATCGTAATACAAAACAATGGCCCCTTTATATAATTGTTTTTTAACAACTCTAAAGCCTTATGCTTTGTGTGGGCACGTTTTTTTTTATTTCTGCTATCTGTTTCGTCTTCCTTCACGCGCAATTGTTAATTGTATTCGTAGATTGAGCCTTGTTACCCGACTGCCGAAGGAGGGTTATGTTTTTCGAGCGTATGTATGTATGTATGTATGTGACCTTATTCTTTGGCACGCCCTGCAGCCTAAACCGTTTGACGGATTTCAACATATGAGGAGTCGTTGGATTCCTCTTAATCGTGGGAGTGACATAGGCTATAAAATTTGAAAAAAGCAGTGTGGTTTTTTGAAAAATGTTTTAATTTTAGTTTAACTGACAATGCTCTGAAACCGTATTTAATAAAAACTATCTCATATCTAAGGTAAAGGCATTTGTTTGCATGAAGAGCACTAAACCCATTTGTTCCTGAGTCATGAATTGTTTACCCAATTTATTTATTTGTATATAACGTCATTATTTAAAGTGAACTGATTTGAAAGTTTTCCGTTTGCATTTTCAATCGAGCAGACTTCACATATGTAGTCAGATAACCAATCGAAAGCGGGTCTAGTTGAAGATCCTAACTAATGAAATTACCCAATGGGTGCACGATTATATTAAGTTATCGCGATAGAAAATAGTACTGAAAATTCCCCAAATCAGCCTTGTTGAAGACGTGCGTGCTTAAAATTTAGACGTAATTTATTTGGGTGTGTAAAATGCTTTTTATAAAAAAATGCATAATTTCATTTTCCATAACGAGCTGCATAAAAACAAAATGAATTAAAACTATTTGCATAATTGTATCGATTATAATTATCAATTTTCATAATTTCCAATTGTATAATGAACAAGCATTTTGTTTTTATGGCGACTGAACCTCACCCAATTTATCTATTACATATTACGAGCAAAGACAAAAACTACACTGATTATCCGTGCGGATAATATTGCCATGCATATTACATTAGATATTGTTTACGAAGCATGGAACGGATTATGCCTATAACTCGGATCAGTATTAGCAGTTCAATGAGTAGTGTTTAATTCCCTGTCTAATCCTATTGAAGGACGATGCAGTTGGATTCATTAGATGCAGTTGTCTTATTATATAGTTGTCTTATTATATAGTATAGTGACACAAGTGAGATATGTGATCACTACATCGGCGGAATTGTTTTGACCCAAGAAAGTTACTTATTATATTTACATTATTTTACAGTTTCGGTCCAGGATTTCGTTATAGGCAACGCACGTGTGGTTTATAAATTATATTATAGGTATTATTTGTAATATCGGTCATTATCTGTATATATTTCTTAAACGGTTCTTAGGCACAGTCACCTCGTTGCCTCGCCCGCATATCCCCATTAAGACAACTTAGCACCTTGCAGTAAGGTGTATTGCATGAACACGGTGCATTTTTTAAATTAACCGGGATGTACAGTTTTTTTTTATTTCCCTGCTATTGGTACTTAACAAATTAAACCGTTTTGTTAATTATTTAGTATTAATTGAACAGTTTACCTAATTGTATTTACTAATGAATTAATTGATTATTTCTTCTATACGTTTCATTCAGGAAAAGTGTTCATTTTTGATAACATTTTACTTACATGAATTCGCATTGACTACGAAAATATTGATTTAGTTTTGTATTGGCTCTTTAGAGATATCATCTAAGTCTCGCTCGAACACCTGCGGGCGCACCGTGAAAAAAAAAGTGATAAATAGAATCGACTCCGCTGGAAATTCTTTTTACTTACACATTTGCGAGGTCCAGTGACAGCCAGCCTTCCATCCCTATGGTCGGGTCCTATTCGGATTGATGGTGAATGACTTGGTTTCAGACATCAAGCATTCACAAAGTCGCTGCTGTACGCTGATGACCTGCACCTAATTTATGGGGTGGAGCGTAGGGATGATTGCAACTCTCTAAGCTTCTGTTCAATAATTAGAAGGGTTGCGTATGTGTATAGTCGTGCAGCTGCCCCCCTAATTGCACAGTATACGATGAGGTCATAGTTCGCGTCTCTTCAGTTAAAGATCTCGGTGTTGTCTTATATGTGCGCCTTACTTTTAATGAATATACACTATCTCTCGCGAACACTGCTTTTAAAAAACCTGGCTTTTTTATACGCAATGTCAAGGATTTCCACGATGTTGGGGCCATAAATATGGTTCTCAATGCCCTAGTAACAGCCAAGCTCGAGCAATCTTCGGTTGTATGGAACCCGCGTGAATCAACATACGTTTTATTTTTGGAGAATATTCAAACAGCTTTCCTGAGATTCTTATACAAAAAACGGTACGGTTGTCGACGACAGACTCACCAACTCACGAAAAAATAATAAATGTCTAGTACGAGTATGTAAAGTACTCATTGTGTAAGTAAATAAAGAATCCCGTAGCTAGAACCCCACTATGCATCAAGTCCCGACTACACTCGTTATATTTAGATCCCACTAGTTAGTGAATCAAATTTTGAATAAAAACAGGCTCAAAATTACGGAAATTCGTGTCAGCCGAGTCCTCTTGAGAAGGAAGCAACTAATGCGAATGAGTACATGAGAAGTATATGGAAATTAATAGGAAAGTGATAGGAATTAGGAAAGATTTTAGGGCAGTGTTAGGGTGTTTTTAAATAAGCCATTGTAAAGAAAGTAGTATCAAAGTTTGAATATATTTTTTATCCCTCAATTCCTCATAGATTCACAATTCACAAGAACAAGGTTTAATATAACTAGGTATTTCAAAAGGATGGCTTTGTCATACAGACATACCGAAACTATAAGGGTGCCTAGGGAATAGTTAGACTACAGAACTTGAAATGGATTTAAATCTATCGGTAGGTATTTATTTACTTACTGTTACACGGTGAGAAACCTGTGACTAGGCGCCTAAGTAGGTATTTATTTGAATGTCGTTGTTCATGCTGACTCTCACTTTAAGCGTTGAATATTACTCCAAATAGTTCAAAGATTAGAAGGCTCCTACTTGAAAACGATATTGCACCTTGACATTCTTCCAGGCGGTTTCATATTAGCAGATTCGCTGCCAAGAATCGCTACGCGCTACGCTCGTAACCGATTCTGTGGTTTTTCTCGTATGTAGCGGAAAGCGACTACGGCGTAGGCAACCTCTGGCATTGAAAGTGTTCTGTTTTAGGCGTTCAAATATTTTGCGTTGCTTTTTGAAGGCAGGACATTGTTAATGACGTTTTTTGCATTATATTTATTTATTTTAAAACACACATAAGCTCACAGTGTTTGACCAAAACGCTTACACGGTAACATATTATGTAACAATATACAAATTAAAAATCCATACTAATATTATAAATGGGAAAGTGTATGTGTGTGTTTGTTTGTCCGTCTTTCACGGCAAAACGGAGCGACGAATTGACGTGTTTTTTTTAAGTTAGTTGAAGGGATGGAGAGTGACAAAGGCTACTTTTTGTCTCTTTCTAACCCCCCACATCCCTAAAATGGGGGGTGAAAGTTTGTATGGAGCTACGATACAAACGAGTTCCACGCGGACGGAGTCGCGGACAGAAGCTAGTTTTAATATAAAAGATTCACATATCAAGAACAAATATTCAAATTATAACACCTACTTATAGGTAACACAGTTGAGTAGATATATTTAGTTGCAATGGAGAGGTGGATTAGTGGTATGCAGAAACTTGCTCATTCTGTCGGCAAAAATGACGGCATCCGTCCGGGGCCCGGATCAGCACATTATTCATGAGTAAAATGGCCCGGGAGGAGGGCGCGTTCGCGGCATGCATCGTGCGCGTCACGGGCCTCGCCATCTGGCGTCGGCCTGGCCGCGCAGGCCGCGCGCCGCCCAAGCTCGCACCCAGCGGACCGTAGGTTAGTGGCGGAACCGATACACTCGGCTAAGAACACCAAGGTTATCTATGCCGCCGTGGAGTAGGGAGTGGTAGTGAGCTATAAGAAGTAGCTTTCGCCTAAGCTTAATATTCAAAAGCGTTCAAGGAAGACAGTATATGAGACCCTAAGCGCTACACAATGAAAAAAGCGCGGTATTTAAAAACGCTCAATGAAAGTGCCTCCTTAAACACGCTACTGAAATTACATAGGGTTGTTTCGCCGGTTACGCGACCACCTTCGGTTGGCGACCACTTGACCGACTAGGCTTCTTTAACTAAAGATATTATAATTTCTACAAACCAATAAGATGAAGTATCAATTATAAACTGTTTTTGAATAGTTCCATTTTAAGTATATTATTACTTTTAAACCGACACCTTAATTCAAAACGAGAAAAACAAACTTGAATTTCACATGGCCTCCGTAACGTGTTGACGTGCAGTGAAACTGTAAAAAAATTACGAGTAGCACGACATTTGGCGCGCAAAGGTAAGTTATGTCACTTAATTTTAGTATTAAACTGAATTTTGTAGTTTCATTGCTTAAATGATTTAGTGACGGTAAGGATTTCGTTAATTTTCGGCATATTTTAAAAAGAGAATTCAGTAAAACGGGGTGGTCGGTAACCAGAGTTGTACAAAATACTTTTAAAAAAGTATTTAAATACAAAATACAAATACTTTTCTAATTTAGTATTTCAAATGCAAAATACAAAATACTTTTGCTTTTTGTATTTAAATACTAAACACAAAATACGTATTTTCAAAATACTTTATTCAAATAAAATACTTTCAAAAAGTAATCGAAACAAAATCGAAGTCAATCTCGGTAAAAAGCGAAGCGTAACGTCATGTTTCACAGATAATAACGTTCATTTTGTTTTAACTGTCATTTTGCACATTGACTTTCAAAGTTGCAGCGCCTCTAGTGGCCATTTGACGATTCGCTGACCACTTGAAAATTTGAGTGGTAAAGGTAACACTTTTGAAACTTAGCAGTAATAAAGTATTTTATATTTGACAAAATATGAAATACATTTCGAAAAGTATTTCAAATAAAATACAAAATACTTTAAAAAAAAAGTATTTAAGTACAAAATATAAAATACGTATTTTGTATTTGCATTTTAAATACAAGTATTTCAAATAAGCCACAACTCTGTCGGTAACCCAAACGAATAATTGCTTATTAGGTTAGATAGCGACCACATAGTTTTCTACGAATCCATGAATTGCCATTCCCGCCAAGGCCAAGCTATAGTTAGTGTTTTTCTCCAAAAAGACGAGGAAATCAATAAATATTTTCAATACAACCTGAAATTATCAAAACTAGCTCCCTTCCCTCCCTACTTATTTTTTAAAAGTGCACGGTCTGACTCATAATGCCAATTTCTGTCGAAATAATGTTTTAATACACAATACATCAAAATCAATTACCGTGATTGATTCAAATGGGTGATTATTAATTATGTTGGTATTTAAAATGAATGTATTTTTAATTAGATTTAAATCTAAATGACTTTCAGTTCATTTTGAATTCAGTTTTGTGAGTATTTTTTTTCCTATTTGAAACTATTTGAGACAATTTTAAATACGCCACTTCTGTGACTTGTAAAAATGAAGAGTAATGCCTATATCATTAAAAAAAATACGTGGAAATACTTCAGGCACGCTACAGTCGATGCAATTTGTCACACCAACTTGCTATGGTTGGAATAAAAAGTATGTATTGCAGTCTCACTTCACGTACAAGAGCGGAAAACAGGGCCACGATTCCATTTGTCTTATTTGACAGAACAGGTCATCCCTAGAATATTGCATTTGATTGATCTCTTTCATTCTGATTTTGGAGGACAGAACTTAAAAACCAGACATTGTTTTATCCTAACCTACACGTCTATCATGAGACGGCCGCGACATACTCTCGATTTTTCTCGCACTACCCTCTACCTCTTGTTCTAAGTGTTCTAATAAGAGAGAGACGGATAGTGCGAGATCGAGAGTATGTCGCGGCCGTCTTATGATAGACGTGCTGGAAATGTATTTCATAGGTATCCCCATCCCGCTTTATCTTACAGCTTCATATAGCACGTGCAGTCCGCAACGCAGTACCGTCTAGTGCTCGTTACAGGCTGTCAAAACAAAATTGACTTGACTTTGAAATAAAAACAGAAAATAGTGTTTGCTCTAGCGCATGTATTCCTATGTGATCTTAGAGGATTCTGATAGTGATTCTGATTTTATATGATTAATATTATATCAACTAGCACGACTCTCCGTAGTTATTCGTATTCAATCTACAACCGGTTAAAAATTTTTTACGAAATATGAGAATTACAGTGTAAAATATTAAAACAATATTCTTTATTATATATATTTTAATTTTAATTTATTTTAATGAAATTTGTGAGAAAAAAAACACTTGGCAGATCATGCAAATTCCTTGGTCCAGATATTTTCATGCAATTAGTCAGGACAACTCATTTGACAGTTGGATCAGCAGCGCAACATGCATCCAGGCGATAGCAATTAGTCAGCTTCTGATGAATTGGGACTGACAAATCATGACATGTATACACCCCATGACATTACGGCACTCGTGTGTTATGGGGTAGGTATACAGATTATGTGTTTTACCCCAATTTGTCAGTACAACATGTCGAAGTCATAATTGGGTGTAGCGTACAGATACAGATGTAACAATCCGACCACATGTGCATACAATTCTCAGTACAACTCGTTTGACAATTCGCACATTTCGCAATTTCACCATGCCGGTCTCGTATCGGTCTTCACAGTCAGCAAAAACAGACACCGTTTGCATACATAGCAATGTTTGAATCGTCTGAAATAGACGTAAAGGCCTATGATTGATACCCCATTATGGTTATATCCCGATTAAGTCACGTTGGCACCTTGCAGCAAGATGTATGCATGAACACGGCGCATTCTTAAATTAACCGGCTTTTACATTAATTAATACCTAAAGATAACATTTTAAAACGAAAATATTTATTTAATGGGGTGTATACATGTCATGATTTGCCAGCCCCAATTTATCCGAATCTGACTAATTGCTATCGTCTGGAGGCATGTTGGGCTGCTGATCCAACTGTCAAACGAGTTGTACTAAGAAATTAGATGCACATGTGGTCGGATTGTTACATCTGTATCTGTACGCTACACCCAATTATGACTTCGACATGTTGTACTGACAAATTGTGGTAAAATCACGTAATGTGTAGAGCCCATTATGTTGTATTGGCTGTTTAGAGATTTCATCTAAGTCTGGCTTAACACATGCGCGCGCACTACACAAACTTCACGAAAAAAAACTGTTGCGCGCCATTAATAGGTTATTTCACAAATATTTGTAAACATTGTTAATGCGTGTTAGGTTATTATCAAAAATTTTGACTCGTGGCGACTAGAAAAGTGATAAATAGAATGTACGCCACTGGAAATTCTTGGCGATGTACAATATGTGTAAAATTTTCATCTTATGAAAAGGATTTTTAACTCGCAAAATGTGTTGAAAAACGTCGTATGAAACGCGTGAGCTTTGATAATTACGTCCTCGGCTCTCTTATCATTATCACGCTCACCTGCAGCTCGCGTGAACAATTCCGCCTCTGATGTAATTATCAACATACCTCACTTGTATCACAATGTACTATTTCAAAGTTGGTCGCAAACCAGTTAAGAGGTGGTCGCAAACCGCCGAAAGCGGTCGCTATCTAGCGAATTCTCTATTTTGGAACCTTTTCTATATTTTTGACTAATCTATGGATGAATGTGCTATATTTTATTGTTGGTTTCGAAACTTGACTATACTCCGGGCCTATACGAATACCATCTATTATGCGTGTACATGTAATATGTATATATTTACTAATCTAAAGTGACCAACTCGGCTAAGTGGTCGCTAACCGGCGAACCGACCCTACTGTCTCTGGCCTCGCTCTGGCCCACAAGTGTTTTTAGAATAAAAAACTTGTTTTCGAATAGAAGAAGTGAAAACTAAATGGCGTTCTGTATAAGTATCATGAAACCATGCGCTACTGATACGACAGTACATTAATAGAAGTTTCGCGCAAATGCACTATTCAAGAGTACGGAAGACGTAATAGAGAACGATGACGACTATTCCTATGCATTTCATAGGAAAAAGCGCCGTCAGAGACTGATGGAAAACTAGACGACGTCCTAATCAAAATTTACATACGTAGCGAAGCACTTGCCTACCTACTCAAAACGCATAATCTCGATCACGTTATTAGGTGTCAAGGCGTGTAAGCACTTTGCTCAAGTGACTTGTGTATCGCTCGGATAAAAAGAAACTCCACTTTACTCCTGAGTGAGAAAAGCAATACTTTTTTCAGTTTATCGTAGCGCTGCTTTTAAATGCACGAAACGATTAATCTGAAAACGGTTTTAACGTAAGCAAGAGAATCGGGCTCGTTTGGGTACTTCGTTTCATTGGTATTTTTGTGTTCAGGCAATTTGCATTGTATGGTCTAAGTAGTACACGAGAGGTAAATACTGTGTTAACTCAGTATTTACCTATGTAACACAACAAAAGACAAAAACCTAAACCCGTTGAAGTACGGTTGAGGAAATATGGGCATGGTATTGTTAGTTATATGCTAAACATTAACTCTAGCTTCTTAGCTGTCATTTGGTGCAGAAAATCCTTTTTATGATAGGAACGACACGCGTGGCATAACATTATTTTCCACTTCAACGGGTTAGAATATATGCCTTTGGTCTTTGGTGGCATTTTTATACGAGAAACCCCGCTGCTCGATTCGATTCGCACTTGACCGAATTATTTCTGCACATCAAAAATAAATATACGCGAATGCAGGCTTTGGTAATCCATTATTGACGAGCGTTTGGATTCCACCGGGCTGATATTGATTACTCTCACGTGCAATGCAACTCGTCTCACGTGATCCAGTATATCTGACCGCCGAATACGCTTGGTATTTCACCATCATCATCATCATATAATTATCAGACGAAAGACGTCCACTGCTGGATGCACCTATTTATGATGAGATCCCGCAGAGAAACTCCCTCCCTCCCTCTCCACTGCCCGTTGGGTGACTTTGAGCCTTCTTATGAGGCCCATAATACCTGAGCGACCACGTTTCGGTGCCATACGTCATCACTGGCAACAGGCTGTGGGCATGTGGGCAAAGACTCTGTTCTTGAGAGACTGCGAAATATTGGACGAAAAGATGTGCCGTAGCTTCCCGAACGCTGCCTAGCCGAGTTGGATTCGACGAGTTGGATGGACCTACCTAACTGGACAGTCTGTCCTAGGTAATATATATAATCTTCTACAACTTCGAGCGCAAAGTGTCCGATTCTAATGGGAGTAGGTAGGTCAACTACAAAGACATCGATACGGCCATAGTTACAAAAATATGTATGTGATATGATAATGATATGACTTATTTATCTCACAATATACAACTTCCCTTAAAACTATAACACTTATTATACGTACACGACTGTATTGCCTTAAAAAACTTTAAGGTCGTGTATACATATTTTTGTAACTTTGGCCGTATCGGTCTCTTTGTAGTCGACTGTACTACATGAAATTTTGACATGATATTCGTCTTTTCCATGTTCATTCTTAGACCAACTCACTTGGTATTTAGGAATCCCGTTTTCAAGGCATATGTCCTAGACTAGATGCTACTGGTGAGGCGTGGCGGAATCAGTTGCGAATAGCATAGCTGTGCCATTTCAACCGGGCCGTCGCGGGTTTTTTCACTGTGGATTTCAGCACAGTTAAGGCCGAGACAGATCTAACGGACGTATGGGAACTGCAAGCTGACGGCGTGGACTCCGCCCGTTCCGATACAAGTTGCAGTTGGACTCTACACTTGTGTCGACACTTAGAACTTCATTTCACAATATTTAAGGCGCTGAACTAGGTCCACCTAAATAGGTAGCTAGCACGATAGGTTTAATGGTCAAGCTACATACCTAAACGAAATTTGTATAATTCAACTACACAGATACTACCTACTGTCTCGGTACAACGAACTCTCAGTTAATCCCCTCATTCCGTCATTACAATGGTAAATTTACTTTTTTTTCATTTATTGCTAAATTGAAAAAGTTTTACCTCGCAGAGAGTTCAGTTTGTGGAGTTTAGTTGTTTCCATGTGATAATACTGACACTACTACGCTACACTACTACTGGTACGTATGTACCTACCTACTCAATTTGACATGTAAAATAATGTATTTTATGAATAAAAATCTAAATCTGAATCTGAATATTTATAAATTACTAGCTTCTGTCCGCGACTTCGTCTGCGTTGACCCGGGATGAAAACTATCCTATATTTTAATCCAGGCTATAATGCCTATAATTCTTGCAAAATTTCATCCATATCGGTTGAGCCGTGCCGTTTAAACCGTGATTGAGTAACAAACAGCCAAACATCCAAACTTTCGCATTTATAATATTACGAGGGACACACCGAAATGATCGGCAATGGATAACTAAGGACTAAATTACCTGAAAATCTTCTTTTATGAAGTTAACATTGGAGTTTGGAAACCATAATGGCATTCAGATATTTATGTTTATTTTTCTTATTTTTACAAAAAATCTGTTTATGTTTGTATAGTCGGCAATGATCGAGATCTTGCACAGAAAAATCACTGAGTCAATAGTTTTTTCAAAACTATCATAGGGGATATTTCAAGATATTTTTTTTATGTTTTTTACTCCAATGCGTTTTAATCTAATCTAACCCAGTGACAATATCTCACTAGCATCTCATTATTTCCAGACATAGCTCTATCTTTTATAGGTAGACTAAAAATAGTGGTAACTCCAGAATAGGTACACCCCGGTAGTGGAAAAAAATGATATAGCATAATCCACATGTGGTATATACCACGACATTTCGTTATCTATAAGTATTCGAATGACTCTAAAAAGAACAGCATCGGCTAAAAAAAATGTAGTTTGAAAGCTAGTTTCCTTTTGCGTATCATATTTTATAGGAAGAAGAAATGCGACTTGTGTTGATTTTTGCTCACCTAGTCTACAAAAGTTGTGGTGAGAAACGTCAAAAGCCATTAATAATATATTTTTAGTTGCAAATTAAGAAACTATTACAATAAGCCTGAATTATCGCGGTATCCGGGACTGATCGAGGTTTGAACTTTTTAATACGGTCGAAAAGCACGAAAATTGGCCATAATTTCAATGTCTTCATTTCAACTTCAACTTTGAATAATCGACATAATAAAATGTTTTTCTCAAACATGCTCGGAAATGTACGCGTTAATATCACGAAATGAAGACGTGAAGTTTCTTGTTTATGGCTCCCTACATTACTTCTTGGCCTGACGCCATGAAGTAATGTATGAAAACCCTAAGTAAAACCATTATGGTCCGCTACTCTAACTTTTTAAATTTGCTTACTAATATTAAACTGACAAAGGAAAATTTACATACTGCCAACCACAACTAGACACTGTAAGCATACTTGCTTCATAAAAAAAATAAAAATAATCTATGGTACTATATTTTATGTGCGGTTAAACATGGTGCTCGAACGGCTTGTTCAAATGGCATGTTTAAAAAATAAAAAAAAACCGGCCAAGTGCGAGTCGGACTCGCGCACGAAGGGTTCCGTACCATTATATATAATAAAAACGAGCCCACATAGGACGATGGTAACTGAAGAAGGAGTTATAAAATCCAACTTCACAAGTGAAGTTAGAAAAAATATTATCTATTTGAGTACCACCGAGTACGCCCGGCTCTGCCGCGCGCCGACCACTATGCGAAAGCATTCGAGCTTAAACATTATTATTTATTTATTTATTTATTGTTATTAAGGATATTATGATTTTGACGACCGCTTTAGCCTAGTTGGTAGTGACCCTGCCTACGAAGCAAGAGGTCCTGGGTTCGAATCCCGGTAAGGGCATTTATTTGTGTGATGAGCACGAATATTTGTTTCTGAGTCATGGATGTTTTCTATGTATTTAAGTATTTATTTTATCTATATAATTATGTTAATCGTCGTCTAGTACCCATAGTACAAGCTTTGCTTAGTTTGGGACTAGGTCGATTTGTGTAAGATTGTCCCCAAATATTTATTTATTTATTTATTTATTTATGATTTTATATTACAATATTTTTACATGGTTCATTCACTTATATTTACTACCTCTTTTACACACCTAACAACGTTTCATAAGTAAGTTACAATAGAATTTGTACGAAACTATTACTTCTTCAAGTACATTTTATAAGTTGGTCGACTATTACTCGTAAACGTGTAAAGCCTACTTAGCTGTGATAGTTTTCCTTTTAACTTCGTTATATGTACTACCATTTTGCTAGCAGGGGGTGGGGACACTGGAGTCTAACAAAAATTAGCACTTTAAGGCTTAATATTTCACAAACGGATCGTTTAATCGAAAACTTGTTTTCATAAACCCCCAATATTTTTAAAAGACCTATCCAACGACACCCCACACTATGGGGTAGACGACAATAAAAAAAATCATCCCCACTTTACATGTAGGGGAGGTACCCTAAAAAAAAATGTTTTTCAAGATTTTATTTTACCACTTTGTCGGCATGACTAATATGTATATTCATGCCAAGTTACAGCTTTCTAGTACCAAGAGCCTCTGAGCTAAGCTGCGGACGGACGGACGGACGGACGGACGGACGGACATAGCGAAACTATAAGGGTTCCGTTTTTGCCATTCTGGCTCCGGAATCCTAAAAAGGCGCAAATTACCTATTATTTAATTGATTACCTAGTATTTATTTTTATTTTAATATTTCCTCACATCGTTTGAGAAAAGTACTATACAATCCTCGGCCGGAACAGGGATTGCTGGACTCGTTGTATTCGGCCTCGTCTACGACTCGGCCGTCTACCCTAATCTCGTCCAGCAATCCCTTACTTCACGGCCTCTGAAGTAATCTACTATTATGTTTAGCAAAAGAGCTCATATTAACATAAAGTATACTTAAAAAATCTTAAAACACCATAATTAAGTTACATCTTCGATCGGTTTTTTCTATTCTCGATCATTTCAGTGTGCCCCTCGTCCCTCGTAGTAGGATAGTAGAATAAGTATTGGCGATTCAGAATATGGAAATTTATAAAATATATCTTTTATTCGTCAATTTCGCGATGTCTACAGCTCACAGAGCCACTTGTTTTCATGATTAATTCAATACCTAATAATAGTAATAATTATCGTACTCAACTTGTATTTCTTTATATCGTAATTCAAAACGCTCGCAGAGTTTTATGCGACTGTACAATTTTACCGTTGGCCCGGTAAGTGAAGTGAATCATGAAGCCCCGTGGACGTCAGCTGTTGGTGGGTGGACCAACAGCAGCCACCCAAACACGTTAAAAAAACAAAATTTTGCCAGTTACCCCCGATTCACTTTATCATCAAATTATAGTTAAGCCAATATCATGAAGAAAAAAATCGTCAGCTGGCTGCACAGAGGCGGAAAACCCGTCAGCTGGTCACACGAAAATTATAAAATATATTCGTACTATAAACGCGCGTTTAAGCGACGGCGCGATATTTTGCCATGCATTTATAGCAGGCGTCAATCTGTTTAAAAGTGCATAGCAAAGTATAACCTGGTAAAAATGCCGCTACTATAATACTAGTGACTCTGTAAGCTACGCGCGAGCACGCATTTTGCAGTTGGACTCTACACTCGTGTCGACACTTAGCAGTTCATTTCACAATATTTACGCGTTGAACCACCTAGGTAGGTACATACCTAACCGAAATTTGTACAATTCAACTACTTAGATACCGACCTACTGTCTCGGTACAACGAACTCTCAGTTGATCCCCTCATGCCGTCATTACAAGTCATGTAAGTTTAATTTATTGCTCAATTGGTTTTTTTTTTCGAAATAGTGACTACAAAAGAAATCTATATAATTAACGAACCGGCTGCTCCCAAAATTTCACGAGAATCGGTTGAGAAATGCGACCTGCAGGGGAGAGTGGGGCAAGGCGGGGTGACGGGTTAGACGGGATAGCCGCCTTTTATGGCGACGCAACTGAGTAATCACTAATCAGAAACCCGCAATGCCCGATGATGCACCGCCATGATTTTAATCAGTTTGCACAGTGACCGGCGGGACAAAAGCTGCCATTATTTTTTTATTGCAGAAAACAGGTTTAACTATGTTACATTCCTAGATATTTTTGCGTGCATTTGGTTCGCGTTTGTTACCAGTACATTTGGAGTTCATTTATTAGAGATGCAACGGATATCCGGTCACTATCCGGTATCCGGCCTATCCAGCCACAATTTTAGTATCCGGCCGAATACCGAAGAGTGGCATAGTATCCGACCGGATACCGGATAGTATTTTATACCGAAAATACAACTTTTTTTCGGTATTTAAATGTAATGTGTAGGCCTAGAATATTACAATGGTAAAAAGAGAACTACAGTAGGTAAAACAAAGTTGAATAAATAACGAACAACAAAGTAATCAATTGTCAAAGTTAGTTTAAAAATTTGCGCATGTTTCTATCAAAGCCGGCCATAGCGAGTGACAAGTTGCAACCTACACAGAGCGCCGCGCACGGGTGCGGTCGAATTTGCTTCATTTTAGGCATGTAACTTTCGGCCGAATATCCGGCGGCCGGATAGCGGATATCCGGCCAGCTGCACCGCCGGATATTCGGTATCCGGCCAAACCACTATCCGTTGCATCTCTATAATTTATATTCCTATGGATCAACTATCGCTAATTCAGCTCGTTTGTGGTGCGCGTGCCGCGGCCGCTGCAGGAGACCATCGCATGTGCTGACTTCTGGCCGAAGGGTGTCGTGTTTCAACGGTTCCGGGGCAATCTGCCGAATCCTACACCGGAGATGATGATGCAACGGGGCCACGCCGTTTCGTCGCCTAAATAGTATTATTTGTTGTTTTTAGTTTCGTGACGCATTGGTTATTACTGTAATATCACGTAAATGTATTTATCAATAAATAAATAAATAAATAAATAACGCGAACAGATAAGGACTTGTCTTGGTTTCAAATACGGCATAGTTATTTTTTTAATAATTTGGCGAATTCCTTTAGACACGCGGGGGCAAGATGGGGTCTTGGGTAAAATGATACGAAAAGAAAAGGTTTACCAAAGCCAAAGCTAAATAAAGCTCGTTAATCGAAGTCAAGTAGCAATAAGTTGACAGGTAGCTTTTCGCCTATACGAACGATTTCCGGGCCAAGCTGAAGCATAGAACTTCGTTCGCTTCGCTCGCTCGTTCTATTAATAATCTAATCTGAGGGCCTACCGCGAAACGAAAACGAACTCCATTCGCGTATTTCCGTCTCTGTCGCACTTGCTAGTTCGAGCGAGCGAGAGGGAGATACACGAACGTTCGTTTTAGTTACGCGGTAGCCCCTCTGCTATCTGTGTAAAGAAATACGTCTCAGACCAGATGGTTCTGCGTGCCGAACTGCAATCTTATAAGAGAGAGCGAGTTACAAAGACAATGTAATTTATCTCGCTCTCTCTTGACTTTGCGCCACAGATCTCATATTCGTAGGAAACAGCCATGGAGACGTAGCGTATGTTTCAGAGCTGCCAACATGACTAAAATAAATAAAACTAACCATTCACGTTCCTACTTCAAGATTATGTTTTCTTATTTCATATTTAAGAAATAGCGTACGGTTGATGTGATTTCATCAGTTAATCATTTATTTTATTTGATTGTAGTATTTTCCAATCAAACGCAAAGTGCTATTTGGCCAAGATTCTTATTAGCAATGTCCTCGACTATTTGTGACTAATCTGTGGTTCTGTTTCGTTATTGTGAACGCAGTGCTAGTTTGTACTTTACTTGTAGAGTTTGCCAGCTGGGCGGTTCCGATACTTAATTTATACTTTACGGTTAATTTTACACTGCTAGTGAATTTCTTCGTTGCTGTTCGTATTATCAGTGACTAACACATCAACTGTAAGTACTAAATTAGACACTGGAACATTTGTTTCCCTGCTTGTGTACTCGAATCAATACCCTGACAGCCAGCGTAAAGTAACAGTAACATAATTATACGTTTCTAACCGTCTCTGAACAAGTCAAGGAGTTAAGAGTTCTAAAGCATTAGGATGAGATACTAAATACTGGCGGTCCATTAGGTATGGTCACAATATTTGTTGTGTTGTCTAGTGTCAATGTTACTTTTGCGAGACGTCAGTAATTCGATGTTTTCCAGGTCAATAAACTTTTTAAATGATATGCTATAGCTAAATAAGTCGGCAAGTTACCTTCATACTTAAATTTTCATAACATAATATCACTCATAGTGTATTGCTGTTTGATGTTGTCACTCATGGTAATTCATTTTGTGCTTAATCCCAGTTTCCTTTAACAGTAATGTTGGTAAACATCAAAGAGTAAAAATATATAAAAGAGGGCTACTGGTGTTTACAAGTGGGCTGACTTTCTACTAAAATAGCTAAAAACAAACTGGAGAAGTTTTATGCAATCCCTATAATTCAAGACTGTTTTATTATATAGTTTATACCTATCTTGTGTTATTTCTCACCAGTTCATGGCTTGTAGATGCAGGTCTGATAGAAATAGCACTTGATCAGGACAAATGGCAACAACTTGTGTCGGAGGCCAGGCTTCGCTTTGGATCCCTGAACTATGAAAGTTTTTATATAATATCAGGCGCCTTATTCATTTTCACATAATATCACACTGATATTTGCTCTCACCTAGTTTACTCGCAACTAGGCTAAACCATGTTGACCCAAGGACTAAGAAAGTATGATATATTACAGGGCTACTAATGAAATCCATAATTTTATTTGCCATAATATTTTTTTCTCAGAAACTCAACTCTTCAGGATTTTCTTAAAACATCCAGCCTAACCTTTAGCAACCCAACTCTAACCTACACAGTGTTCTATACAAAGTTTATATAATTGGTCCTGAAAGTGTTATGGTTGCAACAATTTACTTTTGTTGCAAATGATGATTGAAATGGGGATGGTTGAAGAAGGCAAATACTAGCATTTTGGCAAATGAAATTATAGATATTGAAAGTATCCATATATTACTGCATATTCTGTTCAATCTTGCGAATCCCCATGGCACACAGGGAAGTGGGGAGGATATTAAAACTTAGTTATGTCCAAATTCGGTAGTTTTCTTAGTTCTAGTCAGTTGCTCCCCGGGGAACCACCACATGCAAAGGTTGATGATGTTGAAAAATATTATTGTAAACATGTCAACACTTGCATGTGTTATTCCTAAAATGTCCATATTGCGAATGTTCTTTTTGCCTTGCCAAATGTGCTTTGCGAGTTATATTATTTTACAGTTGCGCATTTTCTATTTCCGATGATGCCTGAACTCAACACACCTGAAGTGCTTATAACTTTCTCATATTTTTTATATCTCTATGTTGCTTGAGATCTTCTAAAGCAGAGAATTTATCCGGTTTTGCTTACGGACTTGTTTTACACCCCCTGTTACATCTCCCTTGTAATTATGAAATGTTTCGTATTAAGAACCTAAACTGGCACCACACCAAACTTTATTTGAATTAGTACAGAAGTTTATGTGTGAAAAAGTAACAAGCTGGCGAACAGACATTTACTTTCTGATTTACCAGCATTATATAATTTAGTATGACATATATAATATCATGATGATGAAATTTATTTATGAATGTTATTTATATATAATACTTCTTCAAAATCTTGCTTTTTAAAAAACTGCTGTAATTTTTCTGCTAAACTGAGAAATATAATCAATGATTGAGTAAGCTTCACAATTTATTCAAGGTCATCATATCATATGTCACCATAGGAATATTATGACTAGATTTGCCCGAAACTCTGTTCATGTTGACTTCCGTTTGCTGGGCTTTTACTGGGATAAAAAGTATTATATATGTCCAGGCTATACTCTATTTGTATTATCCAATTAATCTTAAAGGTCCAGTCGTTTTTGCGTGATTTAGTTACAAACGTCTAAAGCAGTGGTTCTTAATCTTTTGTTAGGCATAAGCCACTTTCAGAATTTCAAAAATACCTCAGACCCCTGTTGAAGCAAAAGTTGAATAAAACTTATTCAAAGTATAACTTTCGCATTTATAATATTAGTAAGATTAATGAACTACATCTATTACACTACATCTATTTATGATAGATATTTAATTGAAAATTCGGGGAATGAAACTAGACAAGATTTCATCTAAATAACTCAGACAAAGCTAAATCGGTTCAGGTTAAAAGTATACTGCTAACACCGCGTTTAAAGGTCACAAAAAATCTGTCAATCAAAGTTATTTTCACATTTTTTAATTTCATTTGTTCGGTTTGTTCATACTGGATTCCTCCAATTCTTTGGCCGTTCAGGCAATCTTTATCTGGAATGACCTCAGTCTCTGTTAGGCATACTCAGAATTCTCTTTCAACCGCAAGTATCGTTATCATCACTTTCTTCTAAAGGCTCCTTTGACTATCTTCATGAGATTGACGATCTCCATGAGATCTTTGTTTTGGGTGCGTAACGATCGATATACAAACTTTTGATATATTTTCATTGGATATATGGATTAAAGGATATAATGCACTTTTAATATAACAACATTTGATATGTTCACATGTAATATAATTATCAACAGTTATAATGAACTTGTAATATAACAACTATTAATCTAACAGTCATAACGTATAACGTACATCGGATATAACTTTGTTCGATATAAAACTCAGTTGGTATAATGTACTATTGGCATAATCTGGAATACTTACTACTAAGTATTATTTCTTACATATTTTACTCTAAGGCAGGTTGGTGTATGTACGGCGACGAGTTACCACTGACACACAACAGTATAATAAGGTTAGAGCAGCTATAGGATGGGGGGGCTCGGGGGGCGAAACCCCCCGCAATAAGAAAACGACCAATAATGGTAACAATGGTATTATGTGTAGGTTAGTTTAGGGTTAGCTTGTGTCCCTTAGATCGGAAATAGGCACCCCGCGAAGCGGGGTGACGTCGACACGCTGGCGGTTAGGTTTAAGTTAGGTTAAAATAATTAACGTGTGTGAAAAAAAAATATCTTAAGAAATATTATACCACTAATACTTATATCCAATATACATTATATCCATGAAACGTTATATCAAAAATGTATTATACTATTAGAACATTATTCGCCATGAAATTATACTGATTGTTGTTATACCAAATGTTTATTATGTCCCTTGAGTGATTATATCCAATGAAATTATATTAAATGTTGTTATATCCAGTGAAAATATATCAATAGTTGTTATACCGATCATTACACACCCCTTTGTTTTGGGTACATTATACAGTACGTGTTTAAGTACCTATATGTTCATGTATGTGTCGGCGGCAGATCGTTAAATACGCCAGATCACGAAATTCCTAGGCATATCGTGAAACGGCGCCATTTCATGATATGCCTAAAAGTCGGCTAGGCTTATCACGATGTGCCTGATAAACAATACGGCAGATCGATTAGAGCAACGCATTCGTCGATATTCCTAGCTCTATACCGGGCACATCGTAAAATAGTTTCTTTCTTGGCCACTGGTGGCGCTGCACATGCGATGGCGGCCGTTTTTGTTGGGGGCTAATAATCAGGGCGGACAAAAATGGTTTGTCATAAGCGAACTCTGTCTTAGGTCGGTTAGGTTAGGGTTCACTTGTGTCCCTCAGACCAGAAATAGACACCCCGCGCAGCGGGGTGGCGTCGACTCGCTGGAGATTATCAGTCCGCACTTCTTATTTTTTTTTAATTTACCTAATTCAATTTTGGACACCCTACTTACGTATAACGGTGAGTATTGAACGATATGCCGGCGTTTCATGATATGCCTAGGAATTTCATGATCAGCCTAAACGTCACTGGCTTGGCCAAATCATGAAATGCCGGCGTTTCATGATTATGCCTAGGAATTTCATGATCTGCCTAAACGTCATTAGACAAATCGTTAAACGTTAAGTTTTGAACGATATGGCGGATGTCCTTTAGCCAAATCATGAAATGGCGGCGTTTCACGATATGCCTAGGAATTTCGTGATCTGGCGGATTTTACGATCGGCCGCCGACATATGCATTGTTATAATGATATGTGTATTGTATATATTTTTTTCCGCACCTCGACCATTGTTTTCCTGCACCACTACAGTTTCTGTTTGACCCAATGACTGATAGACAATGCCTTAAGGATGAAGTCCGCCAATGGTAGTTTATTTTATTTATTGAAAACACATAACAGATATAAAAACAGGAGGCCAATGATAGGTTCTCACAGATGGATATAAAGTATTTAATACCAAGCTTCTGCCCGCGACTCCGTCCGCGACTCCGTCCGCGAGAAACTCGTTTATATCGTAGTTCCATACAAACTTTCACCTCCCATTTCATCTTCGTAGGGGATGAATTCCGGGATGTAAACTATCCTGTGTGTATCGGGGAAGGCCCCGGGACTCAAACTATCTCTATACTTACCTAACAGAAATCATCTAATTCGGTTTCACGGATTAAGCGTGAAGAAGTTTAGGTAAATTACCTACGTAACATTATTGTCTATAAATTTTACGTACAAAGCCAATAGGCAGCCGGGTGATGTCACCCACCGCGCTTTGGGCATTGAATGTTTTTTTTCTAGTTTCCTAAATACACACCTTAGTCAACATAATTAACCATCTATTTAAGGAATGTTAGTCACTCTATTCTTCCACCTAAACTGAAAACTTCGTGATCACCCCTCTAATAGAGAAGCAGTATGTCTATCTGGCCTTGTCTAAGATGCACACAATGAGTGACTTAATTGTGTTCGCCACCTCACATAGTATACCTATATCTTCCAGTCCTTTCTTGGCTAAAAGTCTTTGACCTCGAGTAACCTGTGAACGGCTCAGTTTAGGGCTGTGAAAAAAACCTTGAAGAATTTCGAACCTTAAAGGAAGGTTTAGAACTGTATGGTTTAAGGAAAGTTGGGCTGATAAGGCTAAATGGTCTGATGCCTTGAGGCTTTGCAGCTAACAGCCGTCACCATGTCTCAGTCACTCACTCATCAATCAACCCAAAATTTTAGTCTTATTTCTGAGCTAGTTTCGGCTTTTACTGAACAAGCGAGCGAGCCAATGAAGTTCTCCGTTACAGCTTGGGCAAACATTATTCCGTCTTTCCTGCTGTTCTCGTTGGGCAGGTTAAATAATAGGAGTGTAGACTCGAAAATTATTGTTACTCCAAAAGAAAGAAGGCAAAAAAATATGCCTAGTGACGAAAATCCCATTCAGATATCTCAAAGAATTACGAAGCTACCGTTTTAATATTGCTTGTTAGAGAGAGAAAACGCTAACAGTGTGTGACGTCACAATATGCGAGGCTGCCGGGGGGCCGCTTCGACGGCGGCGCCGAACACGACGGGGCGCGGCACATTGCCGTCTATTAGTGACGTCACAATCTTCCAGCGTCATCGATTCATATGAAGTTGCGTTTTGCAAAAAGGGACAGAACATACCCCTTCTTAAAACGTTAGACAGTTATAACTTCGTGATTATTTAACCTTTTGCGTTGATCTTTTCTCCATTTGACTACATTTTAAATCTTTTTCGAGAAAATATGACATTTGTGATTATTTCATTTAGTGTCTACGTCTATTGTAGTACAGATTTTTTTTGCTTTTCATAGTTTGTTTTTTTTTAATAGTCAGGTTTGCGAGTTTTTCAGCTCACGGAGAAACGTCAAAGCTTTTTCTCCTCCAACGCTTTTAGTAGGCAAACAGATGAATATATTACTTATTCCAAGACAAAAATAACGACAATCATTTGTTCTTGTTGGTGTGGTGACCTCGGTAGGTGTGACCTTGCCTACGAAGCTGGAGATATTAGGGGGACAAATAAATAAATATTAGGGGACAATCTTATGCCGGCTGTACACATTGGGCCAACATTGGCGCGTGAGCAGGAGGCAGCTATGTAAACGAAAGAGATCGAATTATCCCGTCAGCCGTGTATAGTCAGGTGCCAGGTAATCTGGAATCAGGTGAGTCTGTACAGCACAAGCCAGGTCTCCGGGTCCTACACCTGACGAAGGAGCGTCGCAGCGGCTCCTGGCAACGGTGAGTGTCCTTTCAGCAGCTTCAAGGCTCTGTGTCGTTGTATAAGTTTATGTTTTAGCGCTAGCCTACTTTTCGTGTTTAAACTTACAGTCCACTTATTAACATTTTTTGGTTCTTCAAACCGGATTTTGAGAAGGCGGGCCTGTGGATATTTAGTTTTTTATCGTTTTCGAAGCAAATCCATCACATTTTGGTGTTAAATTGTCGTTTCGTATTCATATTTTTTCGTCCACCAAAATAGAGGGTAAGCTTATAAAATTTCGCATTCCACAGTTTCGTAGTTCTCTCGATAGATTAATTGGAACTTAAAAGTAATTAATTTTAATAACTGTTAAAAACTCATATTATTTGAGTTGTTTTAGATAAAAAATTAACGTATTTTAATAGTTTAACAATTATTCATGTGTCGTACTTTATAATCGTTGTTAACGTTTCGTTGTAGGCAATAGTAGTGTTAATCGGAACGCACCTTTGCCACAGAAATAAAATCACGAACTGTCAAGTGACGTTTTAGTTCACTTCACTCAGTCTATTTAACCTCAAAGTTGAGTGTTTATGTATGAAATATCTTGATTTCCAGCTTGTGTTTCGTGATAATTCTTTACAATGAGTGATAATGAGAATGGGAATGTATCCGCGGACGTTGATATGGCCCGTGTTGCAAGGGATTACGCGGTGATGCGACTTGAACACATATACGAGTCTAGTTTAGTCGGCTACATTGAACAAGATTTGTTTGACTTAGAAAGGGAATTCCATGACGCACAATTAAAAGTGTTGTTAGCCTTAGGTCCACAACAACGTTCGAGTGAATACGTAGTTTCGAAAGAATTTGAATTTAGATTAAAATCGGTACAAACTAGGTTACGAAAAAGTACACAGAACGTCGACGTTAAACCGGTAGAAGCGAACAATTCGTTAAGTACTGCTCACTTACCAAAAATAACGATTAAAATGTTTACAGGGAAGCTGGAGGATTGGGTCGGTTTTAAGGAATTGTTCGACTCATTAATTCATAGGCGGAACATATCTCATATCTAATGTCGAAAAATTGCACTATTTGTTGTCAAGTGTGGAAGGGTCCGCTTATGACTTAATCAAAGGTTTTCCGTTATCAGATGATAACTATATGAGTGCTTATGAAACACTTTGTAAGCATTATGATAAGAAGCGTCAGATTGCTATAGTTTATTATGAGAAGTTGCTAAATTGTGAACCAGTTAAAAATAAAACTGATTTGGACCGAGTATTCAGGACTTTCAGTGAAAATTTGAATATATTGTCGAAATTTAAATTGCCTGACAAGAACTTCATGCTTTATTATTTATTGTGGTCCAAATTGGATGTTTGTACCCGCGAAGCATTTGAACTACAACTTGACTCAAATATTGACATCCCGGACTTTGAAAATTTGCAATCATTCATTGAAAAAAGGAGTCAAGCACTAGAGAATTCAAATCCTAAGATAAGGGTATCGACCCCTACTAATAAAATTGTTAGTAAAAATAAATCTTCGCTTATTGTGCCTTCAGCACCAATGCCTATAGTGAGTTGTCCGATGTGTGCTGTTGTTGGGCATGAGTTGGGGAAATGCCCTAACTTTCTAAATTTGAAGCCATCTGAGAGATTTTTCAAGGTCAAGGAGAGTAGGCTCTGTATCCTATGTTTGAAGCCATCACACAGTATGAAAATGTGTAAGTCGAGTGTGTATTGTGAAAAATGCAATTGTCGTCATCACACCTTGCTCCACTTTGACAAAGTTGGTGAAGATGCTCAGGGGTCAAAGGACAATTCTCATATGACAACATTATCGGTTTCGTCTTTTAGTAACCAAGTGTTATTCTCTACTGCCATTGTTAGGGTGAAGGATAATCATGGACAGTTGGTACCAATACGGATTTTGATTGACTCGGGCAGTGCCTGCAATTTTCTTACATTGGCTGCAGCAAACCGGCTTGGATTACCATTAAGTGAGTGTCACGAAACCATCAATGGCATCGGAGGGACATCCACGGCCACACTTGGGACTGTTTCGTGTGAGATTTTTTCCTCTAGGGGAGGATCTTCAGATAGATTTGAAATTGAAGCATTTGTTTTGCCACAAATTTGCTCAGACATGCCATCAGGTCAAATTGATTCCTCGACCTGGGACCATCTTAGGAATTTGGTTCTTGCTGACCCACTTTTCTATGAATCAGGACCAATTGACATGTTAGTCAATGTCAGGTTTTTGTCGTCAGTGCTTCAACCTGGTCTTGTAAAGGGCGAGTCAGGTCAACCCATTGCCATCAATAATGTTTTCGGTTGGCTTATAATGGGTGAATGTGCTATTCATACTGACTATTTTCGTTGCCGTTCTCGAGACAATTCCAGGGTCGCTACCGCGGATTGTCATTTCGTTTCGTCGTTGTCTCCGGACATTAATAGTAAGCTGTTTGCGGAGATAAATAATGTCGTAACTCCTCAAACGGCTGCTTCGTCGAATAATTTGTCGTGTCATTTTTGTGACGGTTCTTGCCTCGTTAGCAAAGATTGTCTTCTCGCTTCGTCGTTGTCTCCGGGCAATAAAAGTAAGCAGTTTGCGGAGATAAACATTGTCGTAACTCCTCAAACAGCTGCTTCGTCGAATAATTTGTCGTGTCGTTTTCGTGATGGTTCTTGCCTCGTTAGCAAGGAGTGTCTTCTCGCTTCGTCGTTGTCTCCGGGCAATAAAAGTAAGCAGTTTGCGGAGATAAATATTGTCGTAACTCCTCAAACAGCTGCTTCGTCAAATAATTTGTCGTGTCGTTTTCGTGATGGTTCTTGCCTCTTTAGCAAGGATAGTCATCTCTTTTCGTCGTTGTCTCTGGACAGCAATATTCAGCGGTTTAGGGAGGTAGAAAATGTCATGACTCCTAAATCGGCTATCTCGTCGGAAGCTGATTTGTCGTGTGACAGCCTTATGGGTGCTGCATATTTTCGTGATCCTGAAGGGAGGATGGCTATGCCATTAACCTTCGACAACCCCCAGGATAAGCCCTGGTTTTCCAACTCGTCGGATTCCGACTTACACTCGGAACAATTTCGTATCTTTGAGGATGTTCAGTACGTCTCACTGAACATATTAGGTCTACGGTGGCTACCTAAACCTAACACACTCTCGTTCAAAACCACAAGCTTAGATTGTTGTTGTACCAAGTGCTCAATGCTTTCGTATACTGCGCGGATTTTCGATCCTTCGGGTTGCCTTTCGCCTGTCGTTTTCATGGCGAAATATGTAATGCAGCTTTTGTGGACCTCAGGACTGCACTGGGATGATCATGTCCCAGAACCTATCGCTGGAGAGTGGCTTAAATTAAATTCTCAGCTATCGTGCCTGAGCTCACTCTCTATCCCTCGCAGAATTATCGATTCATTTCGCCTTTGTCGCGCAACGTTTCGTGGCTTACTACCAGCTGATTTAGTGCGGTGTGAATCATGGTGGGCGGGACCCGCTTGGCTGTCGCGTCCCGAAGAAGATTGGCCCAGACATCTCACTCAAGGAGACGGAGCTGCACTCATGGAGGAAAAGGTTCAGACTTTATTCAGTGCTATGAATTCGGACTTCGAACAAATTTTGTCTCGTCTTTCGTCGTTTCGTCATATCGTCAATATGTTGGCGTATTGTTCTCGTTATCTTCATAACCTGACGAATCCCTCTCATAGAGTAAATAAAAGGACTCTATCGCTGGAGGAAACCAACTCTGTCGTTCGATTTCTCGTTAAACATGTCCAGAAGCATGTTTTCTCGACTGAAACTCGAATGATCAACAAAGGTGGAACCAACTCACTTCACAAACCTCTTCGCAAACTTTGTCCGCTCGTTGATGGAGAGGGTTTGTTGAGGGTGGGCGGTCGGCTGTCTCGTAGCGACACCTTCAACTACGACAGGAAACACCCTATGCTGTTGCCTCGTGAGCACAGACTGAAGGCGTTGGTAACCGAAGAATATCATCTTAGGTTCGCCCATCCGGGATTGCAAACACTACAGAACCTAATATCACAGAATTTCTGGAATTTATCATCGAAACGCGCTACCCATGTCGTCATTTCACCGTGTGTCAAATGCGTTAGGGTGCGCCCACAGATAGCACCACCCCCCATCATAGAAGTGTTGCCCAACTTTCGTATAAACCAATTGAAACAATTTTCGTCAGCTGCTGGCGACTATACTGATCGCGTTAATGCGTTGCTAGGTCGAGCAAGAGGCAGCACGCCACACAAGTCTTATATTAGTGTTTTTGTGTGTGCCCTCACTATGGTAGCACACTTAGTTTCGGAACTAACGTCTGACGCGTATATCGATGCACCTAGGCGGTTCATCGCTCGTCGAAGCCGCTGTTCGCGTTTGGTACTAGACCATAAGGTTCTGTTAATTAACGAACAGTGTAGCCCATTAAACTGGAACCTGGGCAGAATTGTTAAACTGCACCCAGATTTGGATGGTGTTTGTCGTGTCGTTACCATCCGCACAGCCACCGGCGAATATAAACGTCCGGTTGTGAAACCGTGCCCATTACCTTCTCGTCAATAGTTAACTTATGACTACAAGTCACTTAGCTTGGACTTCAGTCTTTTGTTTGTAGTTTTGGAACGAAGTTCAACCTTATGTGACACGATTAGTTTGTAGTATCGTATATTTTTTATTATTTTCGAAAATACCTTGTATTTTGGTGGGCGGAATGTTAAGTTTTCATTAAGTATTTTTAGTATGGCAACATTCTGTGCCTGCGTTTGACAGATGGAGTAACTGTCGATCCTCTTTCGCCTTTTTGTCGTTTTAAAAATACGGTTCGAAAATTTGATCTCCGCGCGAATAGTCGCGCTATTTTATAGGCATCTACCATTTTAAGCTATTTCTATTCATAAGTGCCTTGAAGAAGCCGGAGGATATCCCGTCAGCCGTGTATAGTCAGGTGCCAGGTAATCTGGAATCAGGTGAGTCTGTACAGCACAAGCCAGGTCTCCGGGTCCTACACCTGACGAAGGAGCGTCGCAGCGGCTCCTGGCAACGGTGAGTGTCCTTTCAGCAGCTTCAAGGCTCTGTGTCGTTGTATAAGTTTATGTTTTAGCGCTAGCCTACTTTTCGTGTTTAAACTTACAGTCCACTTATTAACAGTTGTGTTATAATATAGTATATAGTGACACAAGTGAGGTATGTGACCACTACATCGGCGGAATTGTTTTGACCCAAGAAAGTTACTTAGTATATTTACATTATTTTACAGTTACGGTCCAGGATTTCGTTATAGGCGACGCACGTGTGATGTATAAATCCATATATTATATTACATGTAATATCGGTCATTATCTGTATATATTTCTTAAACGGTTCTTAAGGCACAGTCACCACGTTGCCTCGCCCGCATATCTCCATTAAGACAACTTAGCACCTTGTAGTAAGGTGTATTGCATGAACACGGTGCATTTTTAGGGTTCCGTAGTCAACTAGGAACCCGTATAGTTTCGCCATGTCCGTCCGCCCGTCTTCGGCTTAGCTCATTACTACTAGAAAACTGTGATTCGGCATGGGTATATAAATCAATCATGCCGACAAAACAGTACAATAAAATTCGTACAACGTATTCGTACAAATTCGGCCGACGCAACCGCACCGCACGTCGATGTAACTAAGACAGACGGGCAACTACGGAACCCTACACTGCGCGTGGCCCGGGCCGGGTTTTTTTATAATTATACTAACTTCCCTCCCATTTCACCACCTTAGCCTCGTGATTTCCCAATTTTCACTATTACCTGTGTGTGTTTCTTGGGACATCCTTAAACAGTAGTCTTGAAAATAATTTGATGAAGTAGATTGCATTCACATTAGATTACCCTAACGTGTCGGTACTTGGCGTAATAAATGTGCCTACTTAATTATTTTTAACAACATTAATTTCAATCACATGAAAAAAGAAGCAAATCTCGCGGCCTGCAAATGAAACATTTTAATTGACAGCGCGGTGCGAGACGAGAACAACACTATCCAGCGCCGAGGCGAAAGAGAGGAACGGAGAGAGGGTCGATGTACTCTTGGCTCGTGATAGGTGTCGCGAACACAGATTAGGTTAGCTAGAAGTGAATCGCATAGTTAGGATACTCAACCAGTCTAAAATGTGCATTCACAGGCGTACGGCTTTTCGCAGCATACGTTAACGTATAGATTACGTTATTTTACGTTCATTGAACGAGCGATCGAAGCGAACCAAGTCCTCCGATTCAGCTTTTATATAAGTTTCTGTCAAAAAAATCATATTTGGTACAAGTTTTTATTGCCGACTGTACTTTTCTCAACATCATCAACTACTCATTGAGACGATTCTAACGAACCCAAACTCAACGGGGTTACGTCGCCTAAGTACTGAATTCCCATGGCCACCTTCTGTCTCCATCATCAGATCAGCTCGATGGTACCATAATATTGAATTGTCATCCAAACTATACTTATACCCAAAATTTCAGCTCAATCGGTCACCGGGAAGTGGGTCAAATTTAACTTGCAAGATTTGATTACAGACAGACAGAGACAAATCACGGGACACGTGAAACTAAATAAAAGCTTGCAAAAAAAGACTATACTCACAGCACCACTAGTTTAGTTGATGTCATTCATGTCATGTAGCAAGGAGTTGTCGTCACGTCATAGTCAACACGTATTCCCTAATGGGTGAGCATTAGGATTGCTCACCCATTAGGTACTAGGTACTTCCTGCATTTCTGCGTCAGGGTACGCACTGACGTCTATCCTCGATAATAACGACACGCTCATTTGTTACGGTACCGCTGCCGTAAAAACCTCGCGAGCACGGTTTTTATAAAAATACGTGGATGTGAGGTGGCGGGCGTACGCTATTTTTATTTTAGTATACGTAGGTCTTACGGGAGACAAGATACAATTGGACCCGTAAATGGCAGTGGGATGTTATTTTCACTAAGCCTAACAGCGATCACGCTTGTATGATAACATTGATAACTCAATCTGACTCGAAAAATCACTCCTGCCGGAGTCAAGTTTGACCTCAGCTTACGTAGTCGACTTCAAAGATATGTACGCATTTTTCGCCTTATTACAATGCAATAAAGTGCAAAAGTGTACACATATCTTTGCCGTCCACTGTACCTACATATGGAATAAATTGCTAATACCACGTATATGGAATAAATTGCTAATACCACGTATATGGAATAAATAGGTACTCTTGATGTGAATTTCCTAAATTGTGGGTTAATCCCTTACATTTAACTTCTTATTATCCTGTTTGTTCGAATCCGTCCAAAGGGACAAAATAATAAGGTGCGTTTGTCCCATTATCACAAATGCAAATGTCGAAGTGACAGATAAAGACAAAGTAATTTTATCGGCATTTTAGCTAATATAGGTTTTATGCGCGAGCATATTATATATTGGCCTATACGCATTCATTAGACTACGTCTTGAGGCAGCGCTTTGTGAATACATTGTAGAACACTTTTTTAAATGTCTATGTATAAGCCCTTCCGCAGAGGTGGCAGGAGAATAGTACATTAGGTAATGAGGCGGTGTTTAATCGAATCCTGCTATAGCCACGAATAAAAGTTTCTGTCATAAATTTCATTTTTGGTACAAGCTTTTATTGTCGACAGTACTTTTCTGTATACCATCATTAACTACCCATTGAGACGATTCTAACGAGCCCAAACTTAACGGGGTTACGTCGGTTAAGTGCTGAATTCCCATGGCCACCTTCTGTCTCCATCATCAGATCAGCTCGATGGTACCATAATATTGAATTGTCATCCAAACTATGCTTATACCCAAAATTTCAGCTCTATCGGTCACCGGGAAGTGGGTCAAATTTAACTTGCAAGATTTGATTACAGACAGACGGGACAGGTGAAACTAAATAAAAGCTTGTAAAATACGACAGCAAGTCTACTGCTCTCTGTAATATCGACACAGGACTGAGTTACAGTCACGTTACAATCCTAATCGCTGTTCAGATTCGACACGTCTAGAGATTACTGCATGCGCGAAGTGCAGTTTCTTTTACAACTCGCACATTCCAACTGCGGATGCAAGTGCAAGACACCACACCGACTTTTTCTGGAACTGGTGCCAATAATAGTACATTACTACAGAGGCCGGGAAGTAAGGGGTTGCCGGCCGAGTACATATAGACGGCCGAGCGTAGCGAGGTCGGATAGTTATGAGGCTGGCAACCTCTTTTCACGCCGAGATTTGTATAGTGCTTTTCTCAAACATGCAATGAAATAAATTTAAAAAGACTCCAAGAAATGTAACTTAAATTTTCATGGCCAAACGCCATGATTCTGTGCCACAAATTGCAGGCCTAGGCTTCCAATTTTGTATGAAATGCCATTACGGATCTCTCGTCTTGCTCCGCCCGAAACGTGACACTTCGAAGCCCATTATGAAGAACACAACGTCAATATTTCATTGCATGTTTGAAAAAAGAAATTTTTTGATACAGGTTGAATAGGTTGATGCGAACGTTTTGTTTTGAAATATTAAAAGTAAATTAAGTATCTCGAATAATAACAAAACTAAAAGCGTTTCTATTCCTGGCCAGATAGCGAACTCAATCTGCAGGACGAGCTTTATTGATTGACAATCGTTATAATCCAGTTCGTGTCGAAACTATTCACTTGATGAATGCGTCCATACGAGTAGATATAACCGTATTGGTTAGTATTTTCGCCGTGCTCTTTTTTTTTTTTTGTTTTTTATTTCGCGTATTCTTTACATACTATTAATATAATAAAGTAGTCTGGGAGGTCGTAAGTTTTGTATGGGGGTGATGTCTAAATTCCTATAAGAGAATGGGAAACCAGAAGGAAGCTCGTTGCACAACGCATGGCGTTGAGGTATGTTTTGCCTACTATGTACAGTGGCCATCTAATATGTCTGCGCACAGTATGCTTAAAATAGCTGAGCATGCACTCTAAAAGCTGGAAAATAGTGTTCAGATACTTATGAGCACATTGGTCGCACCGATATGTCTGATGGCGACTGTGCAATACAGAGGCGGACTGTTTAACCAAGGCAAAGGTTTCTCTATATTAAGCCCAGTGCCTCGCTCCAACGTAAAACGTAACGGTTAAATGTGAAGTTAACTCCAACAAAAAAGCTAATAATGCTTTGTAAAAAAACCGGCATAAAAAGCAGTATAGGCCGATACAGTTCACTTATCTTAACGTTCGTTACTATAAAATTAGAATTTAAACGGACGGATTCATCTACTCGTACGTCTCCGTTTATCTAGGATATCAAAGAGATATATTGTACTAGTTCCATTCGTTACTTATTAATTAACTACGCCTCCAACATAACACTATAATTGTTCTTTTTCGTAATAGTTACCTATCCTTGAAAATGCTTGATTATCAACGCTCGATTTTCTAATAGCTATTATACGAAACTATAGCTTCTGCCCGCGGCTCCGTCCCCGTGGAACTCGTTTATATCGTACCTCCATACGAACTTTCTCCCTGTTAGGAGATGATTTCCGGGATAAAAACTATCTATGTCCTGCCCCGGGACTCAAACTATCTGTATACCAAATTTCATCTAAATCAGTTCGGCCATAACTTTTGTGTTAATTAGTTTAAAATTAAAACAACTAGACACGTTTTTAGAGACGTCATAGACGAACCCAAATATGACGATTTCGTATCTAAATCTTTCACGTCAATAGAGATACGAAATAAGTGTTTTTTAGGCAATGTTTAAAAAAATCATACCAAATTAAGTATTTATTTCTTTCAAAATCCGGTAGACAAAAATGGAGATAAAAGATTGAAGAATCGATAGCCGTTTGACTTATAATTCTATCTGTAGTGCAAAAGTAGGAGATACGATTCAAAACTTGTCAAAAATCGATGAAAACCTCGGGTAGCCCCTTAAGCGTGAAGAGGTAACAGACAGACAGACAGGTTGGCAGACAGACACACTTTCGCATTTATAATATTAGTATGGATAAGGTGTAGATACGGATATATTTAGCTAATGTGCACTATACAAAGAGCTATAGCGGTTTGTTTGGCGGCATGCGCTATCGCATCAAATTAGAGAACGGGAAACGTCGTCGCTAGCCGGTCCATGAGTCACGGTGCGCCTACCTGCCCACGTGGGCTGTGTGCGTGTCCGGTGTTACAGTTGAGATAGTCCATTCAAAAAGCATATCTACCATCCATGGTAAAAGATTCAAAGTCCAATGGCAGTATTATGAATCACATTAAATAATTTCAGCTATACTTGACAGTCACGTCTAATGCCTACTGTGTCTTATGTCTGGCGGATAAGATTCTAAATAGTATTTTTGTGAGTCACGTACCTGTTGATCCAATGATGTAAAAGACCAATTTCTCAAAAACGGCTAAACAGATTTTTATGAAACATGGCTAAGAACACTCGGGATAAAATTATCTATGACACAAAAAAAACTAAACGAAAATCGGTTCATCCGTTTGGGAGCTGCGATACCACAGACAGAGACGTGTTAATAAAAATAGGCAACATGTTGGTCTATAATTTATGCTAATACCGTGTAATTATGTTAATCTAACCTTTTATTGCAAATACCGGGAGTGGCCTGGAATGGATCTCCGAATATCCATACTAATATTTATAAATGCGAAATTGTGTCTGTCTGTTACCTCTTAACGCTTAAACCGCTGAAGCGATTGAGATGAATTTTGGTATGGAGAATCCTGGGGAAGCACATAGGATAATCTATATCCCGAAAATCATCCCCTAAAGGGGTGAAAATTAGTTAGCTAGTTATGTTATATTTATGACTCTTAACAAATGATCGTCAATGACGATATCCAGTCAAGGAGTCAAGTGCAAAAATATGTATCGATAACATCCTCTCACAAATAAGTACCAAAACCTTAATCCGCTGACATAAAGAGATGGGACATATTTATGAGTAAGTTGTATGCACCCATATTTTTACACTTGACTGTAGGACACGGGGCACTTCATCATAGTATTTATTTTAGAAATTTATAAAACAACTTTCAATAAAACCTTATGCAAGTTATTATTAAGTACAAATGTATTCTTCTAAAATACGTTTGTAGTTGGTTTGGGTAACAATTACTAAACACATTAATGACCTATTATTCTTTTTTTATACTCGTCGACCTTAATGTTCGAATTAAGACTTCGTACACCAAACTTAAATCACATACTTTTAACTATGGAGCTCCCAACTCAACATTTCATAACTGCTGAGACAACTAAAATGAAATTGACCAATCACGTGGCGCCTTTACTGAACTATAATGTATTTGACCATTAGGACGCCGTCACGAGAAAGTCAAAAGGTAGTAGACATCAACGCACAAAAAAAGAAAAAGCCGTTGGTGGCACTTCGTTTCAGCAGGGCTTAGATTTTCAATAGATACCAAGTTTGTTTAATTAGTTCAATTGACTCGTAGAAAAAGTATTGTATACAATAGTTATATAACTAGCTTTTTAAGTCTCCTACCTTAATTAGGCCACTCAGCAAGCTTCGTGGCCTAAACGTGGTACTCGACTGAAAAAGCATACATTATATAACGATTGCCTAAAATACTATTTACTATGCGCTCGTAGTGTCCCAGGGCCTCCCCCACTTATGATCTACGGTTTCATTACTTGCATATACAGCCAGCATCCAGAACCAAACAGCAACTGCGACTGCGAAATTGAGTTAGATATGAAACGTATGGATCCACTTGTAACGGTTATTTGCGGAGTTATTTATTATTCATCTCTTTGAACGCTTTGCAAAGTCAGTCATTTCGTGTGCCAGTCGTATGTTTGATTTGCGTATGCACACGAATGACAGCGATGCAATCATTTCTTAGGGTTCCGTACCTCAAAAGGAAAAAGCGGAACCCTTATAGGATGACCTTATCGGTGCGGGCGAATATGATAGCTCGCAGGTTCGCTAAATGCCCCAAAGAGGTGAAAGTCACTCTGTTCAGGGCTTTCTGGGACTGCCTCGCTTCTGTAGCGCATCAGGGATGTTTGCGGAGGCGCGCGTCAGCTGTTTCCATGCGACCATGCGCGGACGCGCGGCATCCCTGTTGCGTGCGGGACACGGAACAGTCCCAATAGCATTCTTAAAAATCTTAAAATGATAGCGGATAAGCCTGACTGTGCTAATCCTGGTACACTGTGCGGGGCTGCACTCTCCCACCCTCTCTCTACATACGATGGTAGATGGTATTGATTATTAAAATTATTTTTAATTAATACGGAACTACTATCGTAATCTTTAATTATTATTTTTTATTCTATGTACCTAAATATGTATCCTAGTTACATGAAATAAATGATTTTGATTTGATTTGATAGAATCATTTTGTTGTCCGTCTGTCTGTCTGTCAACGTAAAAAATTTCCCTGTATTTGTAGTATAAGACTATATTACTTACCAAATTTCATAGTTCTAGGTCAACGAAAGTACCCTATACATTTTGATTCCCTTGAGTGTTGAAATATACGTTTTTTGCGGCATAAACGGTCGTATTTTTTTTTTCGTTTATTTACGTTTATTTATTTGTGTGGCAAGTCAAAAGTCAGATACAAAATCATAAATTAATCTCCTGGATTAATGCTCGCGAGATTAATTTATGATTTTGTATCTGACTTTTGACTTGCCATACGAATAAATAAACGTAAAAAAAAGATACGACCGTTTATGCCGCAAAAAACGTATATTTCAACACTCAAGGAAATCAAAATGTATAGGGTACTTTCGTTGACCTAGAACTATGAAATTTGGTAAGTAATATAGTCTTATACTACAAATACAGGGAAAAATCGGAATATTATACATTTGTAATTAAATCATAAAAAAATACAGTCTTTTTACGTAACCCTCGGTGTGCGAGTCCGACTCGCACTTGTCCGGTGTTTTGTTAATACTCAGGGACCACAAGCTCGCAGTGTCGTGTTTGATATCAAATGTTTGCTCTCTAAATGGAAATGAAAACGACCACGTTTCTTTTTGTTTCAGTTAGTTAATGTTTGAGCCTCTGCCAGCTGCGAGCCCGCCTCCAACTCCCGAAACAGGTAAATATGAATGTCGATTAGCTAACATTGTTACCACAATGAGCCGATTGCAACAATTACTTCATTTATTTTGCTGACCGTGCACTGCTTTGAATGCAGTAAGGTTAGACCTGGTAATGCTGTTTTTTGTGTAGTTGTTACGATAGTTTATGAGAATGCACGTTTATCTTGATACTTACACTAAATAAATGCAAAAATTGTACAACTATAATCAATCCTAATGTGTTACGTTTGTGAATTTATCCTTGATGGCCTTCTATGGAACCCCAAGGAATTGGACTAGTCATAAATAGTTTAGGCCTTGGTTGGTTTTGATACCTAGGGTACGCAGTCAAGTGCAAGTAGGTATATTGTATCGATTTAACCATCTCATAAATATGTACCGATACCTTAATGTTTTGGGACATATTTAGTGAGGACCAAATTCTTGGCTAGTAGTTAACCTGGTTAATCGGTAGTAGTTAAAAAATTCAGTGGTGACACAAACATTTACCATAGAATTGTAAAGCTAATTTTTGTGTCACAACGGAACTTTTTAACTACTACCGATTAACCAGGCTAACTACTGGCCAAGAATCTGGTCCTCACCCATTTATGAGTAAGTTGTATGCACTCATATGTTTACACTTGACTATACTATTACTTACACCTGTCAATTTTCTACCATCGTAGTACAATTTATAACCTTAAACATACCTGGGATAACTCGGGGCACTTATACTAAATTGACGTAGCAAAATATTTTATCGACAATTAAATATATCGATGTTACTGTCGACATCTAAATGTTCTAAAAAAATAATATATTTATACAAAATCGCTTTGTAGACAGACTGCAGTTAATAGAATATTCACTTGGGCGGCATGATTATTTTGGCTTGATATCAGGTGTGATATTGAACCTTTTTATAGTAATGGAGAATTTTCAATGAGCACAGGTATTATTACATATCGACATCTTTTTTATCGATATCAAATCCCTAGAACGTGCCCCGATTTATCACAGGTTTGACCATAAACTAGGTTATATAAAATATACCGAAAAGTTATAAATTCAATAACCGACATTTAGGGTAAATATTCACCAGAGATGTGCGATAGTGTTTGACTCCTCGTATAAGCATTCGAGCAGCACCTGTTAATCAACAGGCAGGTAAACAACAGCACCTTTAGTAGCAAAAAGCTCTTAAAAACATATATTTATCGAATAATAACATTTTACAGATCATTGGTAAAATAGCCGCTATGTAAAAAAATAGGTATGTCACAAGCTGCCTTTAACCCATTCGCCGCTACAGAAATAATGCGAGGTGGCACCCCTACGCCACTGTAGTCAGTCTTAAGGGGATGCTTTGATTCCAGTCGACCACGCCCCCTTGACAGAGACGCTTATGCCTTCCGCGCACGAGAAAAAGAGATGCGATCTTCTTCGGGAATGGCTTTTTTGGACAAATTTTGATAAATAGGTACCTAACTTACTGAAGTTTTATGTATATTTCACTAAGTGAGATTTTAGATGAGATAAAATACTATAGTATTAACTTGATTATGTCGTAAAATAATGTATTGTTTGAGTAGGCTGAGTAAAAAAACGAAAATTAATGGCCCAACTTTGGTTTTTTTTTCAATCGAGAAATTTTTAGGCAATCATGTATCGATTAAATCAGATAAACAACCATATAGTCAAGAATCATATATCTGAAAATTAGACCTTATTGTTTCATAATCTACTTAGTCAGAACGGCGCACAGTGGACGGGTCTCATACTAGCGGTTGGACATTTGAGTTCTAACTAAAGTTACTTGTTTTGAGTAAAAATCGGATAATATTGTAGTACAACGTATTGGTTTATTCGAATACGGCAGTATTTTTAAAATTACTTCGTTCGATATGATACAGCAGACCTTTAAAGTGGTATGATTCACCATTTGAAAAAAAACGTATTTCTATAATTGTCGTAATTTCTGGTCTATGGCCGGTAACAAACAATTATAATAAAAATAAATGAAAGAAGATACAGTGGAGTATTCGTTTTCATAATTTAGAATTATGAATTCGTGCGTTTGTCTTACACGGATTTTATAAATAGACATATACCGAAATGACAAAACTTTGAGTTTTGAATACGTTCTACAGCGAACTTCAAGTCGATACTAAAACCATCATGAAGTTCGTAGATTGGGCAACATGTTTTGTAAAAATTTGGCTTAGCCTAATCGAGCTCATTCGAAATAAATGAATTTATCAACAAAAAAACAAACTCCTTGGCATAAATCATAGCAACAAATCACAAGTAAGTGGCTTACCACTATTGCCGCTGTTGCTGTTGTGTTGTTGTTGGCTGTTCACTGTCTTTTTTTTCAAATTTAGTGCCGGATCGTACATTCGTTTCGATTCAGATGATACTACAGAATAATTAATAGTACCCAGAATAATTAAGGTGGTTCGCCGACCATACAAAATGTTTTTTAACGGCGTGATACTTTGGGAAAACGATTATTCTCAATGTATTCTAGTTTATATAAGTTTTCTCTAGGAAATGGGGGATTTCGCGCAAATGGTAAGCCAATTTATGAAAGATTGTTACACAAGTTTCTTAAAATATCACGCCGTTAATCTGCGAATGTCAAAAAACGTTTTGTATGGTCGACGAACCACCTTAATTAATTAATTTAAATTAATTGTATTAATTGGAAAATGTAGATTAAATATCCAAAAACAAGTACGTTCTGTAATGCATGCAGCATTTATATTTCCAGAATGTTATAGCATACTTAATAAATTAGACACAAATTAGTTCTTGCCATTTGAATGCGCCTGCTCCAGTGAAATAGCAATTGTGCACCTCAAGAACTTTATTCGTGTAGGCGTTTTATTGAGTGTAATAAATATAAATATATATCACACTTTCTTTTACCTTATTTAATTTATATTATTTAACATCTTGTATATATCACGCAACTTTAATTTCTTTGTAGTAGAAAAAAAAATGTTTTATATATTTTTTATTAAAGAAGATTCATTTTCATAAATATTTTAATCAATGAATTACAAAGAAAATAGTTGTCTAAACATCTGGTAAAAATATCAAAGTTAAATAGTGTGTGGTTACTAAAATATATACAAAATACTAAGCGTGATAACGCATGTCCAAGCGTTAGTATGGGCGGCACCCACTGTGCGGCGTTTCAAAGCACGCGATTATTTCCAATGCGCGTGTATTGTTATTGGACTTCGTATGAAGTCGGTGGCAGGTGGGTGGCAACGGTGCCAAACTTGAGTTCAAGTCAGTGGCGCCGTATGGGTAAAACGCATCGTGATTTTCCAAATTGAACAGTTCCGTTATTTGATATCGGTTATACATTTTTGATGCCATGATTACCCTATTTACCGTACGTAGATATTATATGGGTTATACGTTGTCTCTCCATTTAACACTGTTTTATTGTCTGTAATAGACTCAAAGGCCTATGATGAGATATAGATATACGTAGGTATGCTTACCTGTTATGGTTGATGTAAATTTGATTTCGCATCTATGAAATACGGTTTAGTTCGAACGCACAGTCCAGACTCGAAGAGGATATGGATGGTAAATTATTCGATGTGCAAACTGATGTACGAGTAGGTTTAATAACACATGAGTAGACCGAGATAGAGACTAGGTCCGCGTTCTGCCTCGTCGACAGCAAGCGAGCTTACCCGATACATTTCTCAATTCAGAGGTAAATTTCGGGAAACCATTTTCATATCATGGATATGAGATTTCCTTTGGTATTGCGCCTCAATCGGGTTATATCAAGCATTCAAAGATTTATTTGTCCAACATAGGTAGTTATTACGTATTGCATTTTTGAAGTGAAAACTTCTTTAGCGGCGCTGAGCACTTTTTGGGATGGGGAAAAATTGTTAAATACGCGACAGAGTTTTGTGACGTCAGATGTGAAGGAGGTCACTTTTTGCTGCTAGCCGATTCGACTTCATTCAAAACTGAACGCTATTCGTAAGAGTATAAAAAGCCGTTAAACACTTTTTGCAATAGCATATTCTGCAAATAAATTTGTAATTTTAACCAACGCGTCCATCACCGTTTTGCTATTGAGAAAATTCGAATAGTTCGAATTTGGGCGTTATTCCTAAAGAGATAAAGCTTAGAAAAATATTTACCAACGGCAAAAACAAATTGATATTTTGGTCGCCACCGCCGTCTGCTGTTCTTGCAAATTCGAATAGTTTGAATTTAGACGTTATTCCTAAAGAGATAAAGCTTTGAAAAATATTTGGCAATGGCAAAAACAAATTGGTATCGTGTTTGCCGCCGCCCGTCGGCGCGCCGACGGGCGAGCCGGCGGCCCGTCGCACCCAACGCGCCCGCGGCCCGTCCGCCTAAATAATTGATAATTGTTTATAAATTTGCGTCAAATTGTTTTTTAGGGTGACACCGTAAGATGTCACGTGACCTGATCGAAAAACTGTTACAATGTTATTGAGTTTTCACTTCTGCCGGCACTCCCGGAGTGCTACCCGGTCTTTTTTTCAGTATCACTATGTGGCGCCTTGCGGCTTACAAATATAGTTATACTTTTGTAACATGCTTCTGCATGCAGCATGCTTTACAAATAATTTACATTAGGTAGTCAACATTATTAAAAATATATACAAATTTAAGTTCCCAGTCCATTAAAATTAATCAACAAACAGAGCTCGGCACAAGACCGTTAATCGTTAATTAACGAAGTTAACATTTTGAGTAACGGATAAAAATTGTTAACGTACTCATTGACTTCCGTTAACCTTCCGTGAATCCGTTAAGGCCTGCGCAAACCGGCGGAGCGCAGCGCAGATCACTTTAAATTTATCAATGTATATTCTTTTCTATTTTAATTACATTAAGGTATACATTTGAATGCTCTGAGAAATCCCCCGTGTTGCTCCGAGGCACTCCGAGGTCAGTCTCAGAGCATTCAAATGTATACCTTAATGTAATTAAAATAGAAAAGAATATAGGTACCTACATTGATAAATTTGAAGTGATCTGCCCTGCGCTCCGCCTGTTTGCGCAGGCCTTTAATCGTTAATCAAGTATCTTCTATTTGCCAAAAGAACACAGTGCGGACGCGTTCTGACAAGTAGTAGTTTCGGGTTAGTCGTCGGTAGCCGGACGGCCCGTGCATGGCACGCTCCGGTGTTAGCCGGGCTCGGAACGGTCTAGTAGGCGTCACGTCATCTCATTAGTTATTCATATCAAGAATATTTTTTCATTGTGTCGGTACGGTTACGGTCAAGTACCTATAACCTATAATATTTTATTCCAAGGGCAAAGATATTTTCACACCTAAACGAACCTCGCTTTCAGGCGGAAACTTTTGTATATATTGATGTTTGTGACCCTTTATCTTAAACTCGACGATGTCTAACTTCCGTTAAGTCTTCCGAAATGTAACGCATCAACGTTTAAAGAAGTTAACTTTTTTATTAACAGATTAACGAAGTTAACTATTTGATTAACGGTGCCCAGCTCTGTCAACGATGCCCGGGCTTTAACCGCAGTTTCAATTCAACACTTAATTACAATTGCACTATCACTATATAAAAAGGTAACTAAGTATTTAATGAATGCGTAACGCAATTTAATAACCATTACCTACCTATATAAAACAAAAACGTAAATCGAACATACTTTGTTTAAACCGAGGTAAAACCCGTTTTGTTCCGTTATTTAAAAAACTGAGTTAAATGTAAAAGATGAAATAGGTCGTCTTTAAATTCAGGTTTATTTGAAGTTTTCAAAGAAATCTATATCTGCCTGATGTTATACATATTACAGGATTATGGTATGCACGTGAACGATATTCAAAGCGGGCTATGCAGGCATACTTTCCTGGCTGAATAGCGATCGAGAATGTTTCGGGATGCGGACCGAAGGGGCACAATACGGGGTGTAGGCACTAAATAAAATAATCAATAATGTTGTATTTTCTTCTCTCTAGTTTTTGAAACAATATAATGCGTCTGTTTATAATAATATTGTTTCAAAAAAATACGAATAGTAATCTTGAGGCTTTTCTGCAGGGAAATCAGTGCTTCGAAACATGATTAAGCAAATTTTGCTCGATAGAAAAAAATCACGAACATAGGTATAAAACACACAAAAATACACTTAAAATATTCGTAACAAATTATGCACAAAAGCTATAAATATTAAAATTGCTTCTAAAAATCGGCAATATCATGTTTAAGGGAAATCAGTGTTTACATTTTTATTTATTTAAACGGCCAAAAAATTAAGATTAAAAAACTTGATATCCGCGCTTCCGAGCACGCATTCCATCTCGCTCACGCTTATGCTCAGTGAGAGGGAGAGAAGACCATGAACCTACGGCGCCTTAAGAATTAATGTAGTACTTAAGAGGCTCCCATACGCCAATGACCTTCGATCTGAATCCCTTAGTTTTCTAATGTTTTTTGTAGCTTATTATATTAACAACAACGGCTTTAAGCAATATAGTATCCCATATTTACTTCAAACTTCATTGTTTTCGAGATATTTGGCATCAAAGTTGAACAATTTTAGGCCAAAAAACTGGTTTTCTGGCCATAACTTTTGTGTTAATTGGTTTAAAATTAAAACCCTCTGCCAGTTTTTAGAGACGTCATAGACGAACCCAAATTTGTAGATTTCGTATATGTTAGATCTTTCACGTCAATAGAGATGCGAAATAAGTGTTTTTTTAGACAATGTTTAAAAAAATCATACAAAATTAAGTATTAATTTGTTTCAAAATCCGGTCTGTCAAAATGGAGATAAAAGATTGAAGAACCGATAGCCGTTTGATTTATGATTCTATCTGTAGTGCAAAAGTAGTAGATACGATTCAAAACTTGTCAAAAATCGATGAAAACCTCGGGTAGCCCCTTAATGGAGAAAAAAGCAACGCAAGAGGTTCAATAATCACAAAGTTTTTTATGTGTCCAAAGTTTTAAGAAAGGGTATGTTCTGTCCATTGCCCACAGAACGTCATATGAAACCATTGTCTTATTCTATGACGCTCGAGGATCGTGACGTCACGTTTTGATAGCGTTTTCTTCTCTAACATGCAACACTAAAACTGTTGTAGCTGCGTAATTTCTTGAGATATTTGAATGGGATTGTCTTCACTAGGGTTAATTTTTTTGCCTTATTTCTTTTGAAGTAATAATATTTTTGAAGTGAAAACTTCTTTAGCGGAGTTTTTGGGATGGGCAAAAATTGAATGCATTGATGGACAGTAGACGCCTATAGGCGTAATTCTATTGTGTCTGGAGTAGTGTCCATCAACGTGTTAAACTCGCCACAGATTTCGATAAGTCACGTGACCGTAAGATTCGTAATTTTTTTTTTTTACTGAGAATATTCAAGTTTTTCTTCTGCCGGCACTCCCGGAGTGCAACCCGGTCTTTTTTTGAGGCTACACCCCTATCGGAGATCGTTTTGGTGCGTTCGTCATACTCACACTGCCAATATTGTGATACGCTGTGGTCACCTCAACTGTGTACGAGTACAAGGATATACTCGATTTAGTTTCTAAGCCATCATCAATCATAATCGTTCTTAGGATGCGACTGGCTTAGGTAGCCATGTCTCTCGAGTTGAAAATCGCATGGAACCCTAGAACGTTTAAATTTAGAGCAATGACGGGTAGTTGCAGTGTCCGAGAGGCAACCGGATGGCTCGCGGTATTTGTGGAACCGCTCTGTCTGTGCAACCCGAACTGAGCCAACTTGGACTGGGGCGGAAATAGAAAAATGTATGAAAAATTTCTACGAGTCAAGTGAACTAATTAAACAAACTTGGTATCTATTGAAAACCCCTGCTGAAACGAAGCGAAGCCAACGGCTTAGTATACGTTGATGTATTTTCCTCTGTAGCCAAGACGACGTTCTATTGGTCAAATTCATTATAGTTTTTCAGTTGAGTTAGGAGCTCCATAGGAAAAAAGTATGGGATTATATGTAGTTTGGTGTACTGAGTATAAAATAGTACATTGTTTAACGAGGGGCGTAAGTGGAATATTGCGAACAAGAGTCTATCAGAAGCTTTTGATGACTCGAGTTTGCAATATTCTTACGCCCGTGTTATACACAATGTTTTTCATCACATTTGCGAGGAAACAAATACATTTTAGTTGAAATTAATACAAATCGTAATAAAAACTGCAACATGTCAGTCGTTCATTTTGTTGAATTTGACGTGAGGCGCGTATGGCAAAGACCCTTCGGTATACAGCCACGATTCACATAGACACTAAATAACTACATATTAAATCAGTAAATAATTCAGTTAAACATGTTTAAGTAGTTTTTTAAGTTTAAATTTATTTATAAATACGTTTTCAGACATCGTATTTGATATAAAACCTCTTTGCTTTGTAACTGCCGCATGAGTGACAGATACAATTTAAGAAAAAAACCATTACGCCCGTGGGCGTAACACAGGCTATTACAGCTCTGTATGTCTGCGCATTATGAAGCCCTTTTCGAGCAAGTGTGATGAAAAAGATTTTTTTGTCGCGAGGCAGCCGATTGAAACAGCGGTTGCCTGAAAGTGTGTGCGTTTATCGCAACGTGTGTGAGCCAGCGGCGCTGCCACGAATATCGAAACTCGAAGTTCGTATACATGCATCCTGCATCCCTGTCACTCGAGTAATATAAGCGCGATAAAGATGGAGATATCCGAACTTCGAGTTCCGAAGTTTGTAGTTATAGCTTTGCTCTTTGATTTGGGTCCCAGAGGACAGTTATGTCAATGATGACGTCCGCGGGCTTCGTGCAGGTAGCCTGCTTTCGGATACTGAAACTACGCGACATTGCTTTAACTATTAGGGGAGTAACCGCCACAGCTTTTCCCATACAAGTGACACCTAGCTGTCTAGCATACGAAGTGTCAAATATATGAAGTCACAGCTTACCACATCTCTGGCAGATACCTACTGACCCTTTAAGGTGCAATTCCGTGCATCGCGGCTGATGCCGTATTAGGTAAGGAGACGATACAAAGGCCGACATCGGCCGAACTGCAGATAAATCTAGTGTGGAGTGACCTTGATTTGGTTGGAAGCCGTGCTTCCGACACGTATCCACACGGGCCGAATCACGCGTCGGCCTGCGTGCACGGAATTGCACCTTTACTGGTTGCAAAGATGATCGCAAGCCTTCGGTAGCATTGGAGGTCGCGCCGAATGAACTATAAATAAATAATAGGTAGAGGTATACATACATATATAAGTATATTACGACCCTGACTCGATTGATTATCTTTTCCTATTTAGTTTAGTGCTGTGGAAACGTGATTGGTATAGGCAATGTATACAATGAGAAAATAAATGAATAACGATGTTTCGATGTTTTAAGGGGGTGCACTGGAAATTATCGCGTGCTTTGAAACGCCGTTCTGTCTAGATTAAGAAACAATAAGGTCCGATTTTCAGATATGTGATTCTTGACTATATGATTGTTCATCTGATTTTATCGATACATGATTGCTTAAAATTTCCTCGATAGAAAAAATATCCAAAATTGGGTCTGTATTTTCCTTTTTTTACTCTGCCTACTCAAACGATACATTATTTTACGACACAATCAAGTTAATACTATAGTATTTTATCTCATCTAAAATCTCACTTTATGAAATTTAAATAAACTTCACTAAGTTAGGTATTTTTCGAAATTGTCCAAAAAAGCCATTCCCGAAGAGTGTTACATCTCTTTTCCTCGTGCGCGGAAGGCACCAGCGTGTCTCTGTCTAGGGGGCGTGTTCGACTCAAATCAAGGCATCCCCTTAACGTGGTCAGGCAGCGTGACACGCGATAAAACCTTTTGACAATTCAACAATAATGTTAGTGCCAGACAGCCCTCGCAACCGATACTCATTGTTTTGGTACACGAGGAACAGGCTACATTTTATGTGTGTGATTTTTGACGTGTGATTAGAAGTACCTACATAGGGTTTCTAAGAGATACCAGCAAAGTACTCTAATCTATCTCGAAGAGGGTTGAATGAAACCACATATCTACTAATCGGATGTAGGTATTCCATCAATAAGAAAAAGTTACCTACCTAATTTTTTTCTGTTCTGTCGAGTTTCATCTCTATTGTGAGATATTGTATAAAATATCATTGTAATGAAATCGGCCACCAATGTCTCCTATTTCAGTATATCTGTTACTTCAGTCAGAGGTAGATAAATAGCCCAATTCATTAGAGCCTTCCTAACTTTTTAGGGTTCCGTAGCCAAATGGCAAAAACGGAACCCTTATGGATTCGTCATGTCTGTCTGTCTGTCTGTCTGTCCGTCCGTATGTCACAGGCATTTTACTCGAAAACTATAAGGTGTATTTGAATAAAATTGTGAAGATAGGTGTATTTTGTTAGCCGCTACATAGTTTTGTAATTGAATTAGGGGTGCACTCCATACATAAAATGAAAGTAAAAAATAATAATATTGCAAGCCCACGTGTGGCACATCAATCGATAGGCCTTTCAAAATAAATATAAGGTCTCTCAGCAATTTTTTTGATTAAATGAGTTGTGTTTTTGATATAGAGTCGGAGATAATCGCCCCGAAAGTCACTAAATTGTGTAAGTAAATCCCTTTCATTTTTGAACCATGTATTTTAAAAATATGAAAAAAATCATGGACCTATGGGCTTATTAAATTCTTTTAGCGAAAATGGTTTTGAACAAGATCGGTTTGAGATATTTCTAAAAAACTGCCTTTTTTAAAGAAAAGGACGCGTAAGTGCCATAAGATTTCAGTAGCGATACGAACTTTTTAATAGGCACGGAACCCTTCGTTGTGCGTGGTCCGACACGCACTTGGCCGCTTTTTATATACAGAGCAGTGTGTCCGGTCAAGTTCGGAAGAGCTGAGCGATGCGTGTAGGTACTTCAACACATACCTACCTCGTATAGCTCTATTTCTCCATAACTTTTTCGCAGTACAATCACCGATATGAATACTGGTGACTGTACAACTGGGGGGCAGGGGATTTCCAGCTCGGGCCAAAATTCTTTCGCTTTTCTCAACCGATTCTAGTAAAATTTGTGAGTAGGTTCAATAATTATATCGATTTTGTGTCGAATTGAAATAAAAAAAGAATGGACAGGCGCATGACTTCTACAACTCACAGTGCTACTAATTTACATTATTTAACATGAATATTTTAAGTGAAAGCCTGAACAAAATCTGCGATAGGTAAGCGTGAAACTATCGTGATTTTAAGGCATTTCTTCAGAATACTCTATATTTAGATTAAATATGTAAGCCCCTTATAAGCGGACCCCGGGCTCCTTTAGGGGCACTACCGGGAATAACGCTAGGATGATGATGTAAGCCCCTTATTTAACTAAAACAAGTACTCGTAGTAACTAAAACTAATGAAATAGTCGAGGTTACTCCGATATCGACGCCACATCTCTGTGTGGGAACAAACTTTTTGTTCATTACATTATATCGCCGAGTACTCTATAAAGCCTTCGATGTTGACTTGGTTGTAGTTCAAACAAAAGCGCCCGGGGTATGTAATAATTCCCTGACAACTAAACTTGGCATTAGGCTCTTATATTATACCCATGTATAGATAGTTATGCCCTTATTCGTCAACGTGAAGCCTTAAGCTGGTTTTCCACCGGAGGGGCGAGACGAGACGATGCGAGAATTGAAATTCGTACGGGACACTACCTATTAGCACGGAGCGCGCGCGCGCGCGGTGGAAATAGGTAGTAAGTCCCATACGATTTCAATTCTAGCATCGTCTCGTTTCGTCTCGCCCCTCCTGTGGAAAACCAGCTTTAGAGTATAGATAGCTATAAGGTTGCCACTATTAGGGACGGAAAGGGTCCTATGCAGAATTAAGAACTGGTCTTAAAATGGCTGACGGCTTACCGTAAACAAACTCCTTAATTCGGGTGGGTATCTTTATTTGGCGCAACCTCACACGAACTCAGCTGCGGCAAATAAAAGAAACTGGAACTATGACAAGGACAACGAATGATATATCCCTTTTTGTCACGCTTATTGAGATTAGTATAGTACCATCTCGCTCGATCGTGGTATTATTACCATAGCTCCTCTGTAGATATCTATACTGTAAGCGTACAGCAAACCTATTTGAGCTTAAATGCCGTTATAATTAGTTTGTCTTTATCCGTCACTTTGACATGTGTGTTTGTGAGAAAAAGACAAAACAATTTTAGTCTAAGGTCTGATCTTTTTATTATTTACAAGTTTTTATTTAACTTGCCCTGTTAGTATGTGAGTATGGGACAAATCTTGCGAGTTAAATTTGACCCATATGTGAGTATGGGACAAATCTTGCGAGTTAAATTTGACCCATATGTGAGTATGGGACAAATCTTGCGAGTTAAATGTGACCCATTTCCCGGTGACCGATTGAGCTGAAATTTTGGGTATAAGTATAGTTTGGATGACAATTCAATATTATGGTACCATCGTGCTGATCTGATGATGGAGACAGAAGGTCGCCGGCCTCTTGAGTAAACCTAACTTCTACAGTTTTCTTATGATTACGACAGTTCATTTTCATTTATATATTCACGTATTTTATTTTTAGTTAGGCGGTCGTGGGTTCTAACCCGGCTCGTACCAATGAGTGTTTCGGAACTTATGTTGGTACGGATTATTTACTGTTAGCTGTTCGGTGAAGGAAAACTGTTTTCACACAAGTTTTCCCTCTGGGTTGGCAGGTGCAGGTCAGATGGTAGTCGCTTTCGTAAATCTAGGGCCTATGCCAAATCTTGGGATTAGATGTCAAAGCGGACCTCGGGCTCTTTTAGGGCACAACCGGGAATAACGCTAGGAGGATGACGTATTTTATTTAAAATAATCGTGTTGCCGGTAAAATCCTCGCCTTGTAGGTAACAACAGTGCATTCATCAATATTGTTGTATACATTACTGTTGGTTTAAAAAAATGCGACAAAGTGGACTTTTTCAGTGCGGGTCCCATTATGATACTCTGTTACGGCATTCCACGAAAAACAATCGAATACAAAATTGCTGGTTAGAAACAGTGAAAGATTAAAAGTACATTATTGCAGAGGCCGGGAAATAGCAATTCGTGGATGAGTTGATTTTGTCGGATGAAGCGAAGCTGAATCCGACGATAGCACAAAATAAGTAATAGTACTACGTACAGAAGCTTCTATGTTAACAAATTCCTTGTTTAGGTACGCTAAACGTGCCTAAATGTGTTTCTATCGCATGCAACGCGCTCTTTCGTAGGCGAAGCCTTAGAACTAGGGTTGCCGCCAGCTCAAACTATTAAATTATACGATTTATGTTGTACAGTAATGATTTTTAACTTGTTTAATTGGCGCTCGTCAGTAACGAGGAACTTCACGTACAATAATTTCTACAGTAAGGCGCACATTTCCGAGCATAATGGAGAAGATAATATTAATCAATAAAATAATAAGGACATTGTAAAACCGAAACATCAGTACTCTAATAAGATGTCATAATAAGACTAAGGACAGCTATTGTCGGTTGTAGAAAAGAAGAAACGACCCAAGTAATTTCGGAATTCAAAAAATCTACTGTCTACTTTCGACACTTGACTGGTACAGTTGTAAAGATAAATGTATACTAGTGATAGTTAGCTATGGAGTATCCTCGAATGAGTCACGCCGCACTCTGTGGTATACGTACTGTAACCTGATTTGTTTGCCGGAGCCAATGTCAACAGCTCGACACCAGCGCTTTTCTAATCGAAGTTCCTTAAGAGCTTTTCGCGGGAGAAAAGTACAGTTATATCTCGCTAGCCCCCGCCCTTGTATTACGAAGACCTCAAACGGAGCCGCGCGGTGAAATATAGCCTACTAACTTTTGCCCGCGACTCCGTGCGCAAGGAACTCCGCGTTTATATCGTAGCTCCACACAAACTTTCACCCCCCATTTCACCCCCTTAGGGGATAATTCCCGGGATAAACACTATCTTATGTGCTTCTCCGGGTTCAACCTATCTCCATAAAGTTCAGCGGTTTGAGGGGGTGCATTGGAAATTATCGCGTGCCTTGAAACGCCGTTCTGACTAGGTTAAGAAACAATAAGGTCTGATTTTCAGATATATGATTCTTGACTATATGATTGTTTATCTGATTTAATCGATACATGACTGCCTAAAGTTTCATCGATAGAAAAAAAAAACAAAGTTGGGTCTTTATTTTCCTTTTTTATTGAGCCTACTCAAGCAATGCATTATTTTACGACACAGTCATGTTAATACTATAGTATTTTATCTCATCTAAAATCTCACTTAATGAAATATTCTTACTTATACTTCACTAAGTTAGGTATAATTATTGAAATTTGTCCAAATACACCATTCCCGAACAGTGTTGCATCCTTTTTCTCGTGCGCGGAAGGCATAAGCGTGTCTCTGTCAAGGGGGCGTGGTTGACTCGAATCAAGGCATCCCCTTAAGCGTCCCCTTTATTACTTGTAATATTATGAGTGCAATATATATTTTGAGTTTGACGTATTAGATAGGCAGACACCCTTTCGCATTTATAATATTAGTATGGATATCCATCTTGAAGGTTCATTCCTTCGACTTTCTCCATCTATACACAAAGTTACAAAGCTACCAACTTCACCTCAATTACAATAGCATTACCTACTATGTTACTTGTGGCCCTGTGAGCTGTACAACTGTATTTTTTCTAAATACTGTTTTTGGTTTTAAAAACTGAATCGACAAAAAAAAACTATATAATTATTGGCCCTGCTCACAAGTTTTCACGAGCATCGGTTGAGAAGTACCTGTACAGGAGAACAGCTGGCCCGCCTGGCATCTGAACATGCGATAGAATTTTGGCCCATGCAGGAACAGAGAGCTGCGTTCGCTTCGCGCTCATTCAATTATAATTTGGCTGATCAGTTTTTAGGGTTCCGTAGTCAACAAGGAACCCTTATAGTTTCGCCATGTCCGTCCGTCTGTCTGTCCGTCTTCGGCTTAGCTCAGTAACCATAACTCCGAAAACTCTAATTCGGCATGGGTATATAAATCAACTAGCTGTTGCCCGCGACTTCGTCCGCGTAGAACTTGTTACCGTCTTAGAAAAATGATTGTAGGCGGAACCTTAATTATCGCCGACCCAAACAAAGTTCTACTATTAAAAGGGAAGATTTCCGAGATAAAACTATCCTAAATCCTTCCAAGGGTCTCAAATTATCTGTACCAAAAATTTCATCTAACAATGCGATGGGTTCATTAGTTTAAATTTAAATGGATAACTCCGTTTTTACAATTATAAATATCTCCACAGACGTTTATGCTTAATTGTATATTTTTTATAATGTATTAAAGAAAGCTACATTACTGGAAGTTTTTGCCTATCGCCGTCCAGAAGTTTTACTCACGTTAGTCCGGGCGACCTAGGTATAGTTTTGAAAGAAAACTTATCTAATGCTAAAAGACGTAGAACTTTCCATCTCCATCCGCCGTCCCCATTTGACGATGTTAGAGAGTAAATTATTAGATCATCCAAAACGATTTTTTTAAATTAACAAAATAATCCGCAGGTTAAATGAAACATTACCTTCTTTTCGGTTCTGGGAGCTGTTCTAACTTAACCTAACCTACCTTTCTGCTAGCAGCCGGATTATGTATTTTGACTAATAAATGGCTGGCCATCCTACTAATATTATAAATGCGAAAGTTTGGATGTTTAGATGTTTGTTACTCAATCACGCTTAAACAGCTCAACCGATTGGGATGAAATTTTGCATGATGATAAATTATAGCCTGAATTAAAATATAGGATAGTTTTTATCCCGGGTCCACGCAGAAGAAGTTGCGGGCGGAAGCTATTATAGTTTGTATGACCTAAGAATTCCCTCACTTCAAAATTTACTTGTTCCTCATACACACTTCCTACCCTTTCTAACATCATTAGAGGATGAATTTTAAGAAACGCTGTAATAAGTTTTCTACGGCCGTATTCATAAACGTCCTATATCTAAGCCTGTTTTAACTGAAATGGCGTTAAAATTCGTTTGTCCTTATCTGTCACTTTGACATTTGTGTTCGTAAGAAAGGGACAAATCACATTTTATTTAGCAGAGGCATTTTAAGTTTTATGGATAAAGGGGGTTAGTCTTTAACCGAAGTTACAGATCCCTTACTTTAAATTGTCTTGTTTTCCGTACAAACATCCAACTACTTTTAGCCCATTCAGGGGATGAACGTTTTTAACTCCTTATGGAATCAATTTCAATCAGTCTAAAACAGAAGTTACAATTCTCTTACTTTAAAAATGTCTTGCTCTCCATACAAACTTTGAACCCACTTCGACCCCTATAGGGGATGAATTTCAAAAAACTCTGAAATCAGTTTTGTATTCTTTTAACATACAGGCTAAGACCGAAGTTACAAATCTCTTACTATAACATTTTCTTGATCTCCATATAAACCTTGAATCCCGCTTTAACCCCCTTTAGGGTGGAACATTTCTAAAATGCTGAAAGTTTCTCTTCGAACCTTTAAACAACGTTTTAAGTCTCAAACTCAAAAAAGAGTGTTTCTCATCCAAACGTTGTACCCCATTTTAACCCCCTTTGGGATAGACGTTTCTAAAACACTGAAAGTTCTGTACTCGTTTATATTTTAATTAGTAATCTTTCTACAAAGTTGTTTGTCTCTAGCTCATAAACAACAAGGAAAACAAGTTATTCCATACAAACTATTCACCCCTTTTTAACCCCTTTAGGGGTGAACTTTTCCAGAACGCTTAGTTCTTTTTTTGTATTCAATTAAGTAATCTATCTACAAAGCTCCAAGTTTCTAGCTCAAAAGAAAAAGTTTCCCTCATACAAACTTTGCACCCCCATTTAACCCCCTTAGGGATGGAATTTCCAAAAATCCCGTCTTATCCCTTGCCTACGTCATAAAAGAAAGTTCTGGTGTAAATTTCAAGTTTCTAGCTCCAGTAGTTTCGGCTGTACGGTGATGAATCAGTCAGGAAGTCTTCTTTTAAACGAGTATATAAAGATTACGCTGACAAAACCGTACAATAAAATCTTGAAAAAAAATTTGTTTAGGGTACCTCCCCTACACCTAAAGCGGAGATGTAATTTTTTTTACGTCACACCTTGGCACAATGCGAGTTATACCGCACGCTGCGCGTACGGTAAAACTCGCATTGTGACCAGGTGAAGACGTAAAATCCCAGACTGTCTGTCTGTCAGTCTGCCGCAGAGACACACTTGTTTCATGTTTTATCTGTTCTTTGATTATTTTATTGTTTAATATGTGTGTCCTGTGTGTTTCTGAATAAATGTATCGTTCTTTCTTTCTAAAATTGAGTACTCACCACGGGCGGTAATTCTCAAATCAGTAATTCGTTTGCGAGATGCTTTAAAGCCCTAATTTTTGTTCGAGTCTTGTGTCGTGTCCCGATTGTTGCGGGATTTAAAAGTGATATAACCCTGTTATGACTTGGGTGTGATATCGATTGGACGCATGTAACCAGTTCATTAACCAGTCGATGTGACGGCCATGATTATATCACTGGGGCGCCGGACGCTCCACTATGGCCCAAAAGTCCGATCTAGCTGGACAAAAACGATCACCGCACTTCTACAAAAGTACTAGTTAAAACGATAGCATATACTCCCGAGGTCACGATTCCGTTGATAATTTTGTGTAAGTACCCTCCATTAATTTAATATTATCATTGAAGTGTCATTATGTGCGTTGTCGTGCTTATTAAAGTGAGTCACTTTCCGTATTCAATTGCAAGTATTTCTAGCTAGTTTTAAGATAAGTTTATAAGTTTTTAATCATGGATCGTGAAGTTGATGGTAAGTACTATGTTTTGTAAATATAACAATTGTAAACCAATTCGCTTTTGCTGAGAAAAATGCTAACGAACACAATTTATAAGGCATTTTTGTGCATATTTCAACTTTTTTAGACCAGAAACTATCTGTAATTCAATGTCCCACACCTGTATTTTTTTTGTGTGCTACTCTCATTCATATAGTATTGGTTTATGTAAATTTGAGACTGCGGACGGATGCGGAACCGCGTCATATTTATAGTTAACCTAAACCTAAGTTTTTCTTTCAGAAAACGTTATTAGTATACCGAGGAGAGATTTTTATTATACTTGGGTTAAATACCCAAAAACCGAAAGAAAAAATCGTTTGTTTGAGTTAATTTCGATCAAATTTCACTCGAATGCAGTCACGGAAGATTCTATACGAAATATCAAAATTAACATTTCCCGAATTTCTCAACACCTGGACAAAAAGTGGTTGGCTTGCGGAAGGACGATAGACCGTTTTGAGACAAAGTCGGGGGGTATTCATTGGCTGAATGGTGAAGACTAATCCTTACTTTTTTAGTTGATAATTGTAATAATGCTTCTTTTCGTTTAAAATTAAAAGCCAAAACCAAACTGAGCTTTACTGCCGTAGTAGTTCTTCTAACACAAAGGTCAAGATTCACTGGTTATTTAATTTTCTCATTAATAATAGAGAAGAAAGGTCATATAATAATAAATTTGCTTTATTTAGACAAATTATAAATAAATAAGTCCCTTGAAACTCATTAAGAGTATAATATAAATTTGTCCAGCTAGATCGGACTTTTGGGCCATAGTGCGCTCGCCGATCCATACAAACGGAGTTTGGTTCTCAATTTAAAATGACATGCTAGACAAGTTTTTGGTTGCTATAAATAATAGGGAAAAAATTGAGCAATTAGAGACTTCGTATGAAAAACGTTCTAGTCGTCGTTTTTTTCTATTTCAATTTCTAGCAACAGAAACTGTTTTCTGACCTAGATATGGCGGATCCCATTCTCAGTGTATGTAAACAGTTTCATGTTATTCCAGAAGTACTTACTAAGTTTGTATGAAGGGTCGACCGGGCTCTTAAATCTCCCAAAGTGTTCAAACCCCACGAACATAAATGAGCAAGGTTAAAGTGGTTGTTCTTTTGCTAACAAAAATTTCATTTAGTTTTATCAAGAACGCATATAATCTGTATGAAGTATTTAATCAAGTGAAAAATCTACTTTGAGTCTGCTCTTCCCCCATCGGGTTGCAAGCTACCTTTATTAGAAAATGTGCTATGTGGAAATGTACGTGACTACGAATATTTTATGCAACACTCCGAGAGCATAACATTTAGTCTATGTAGCTTAGTATAGCATGGCAGCTAGATTTTTGAAAAGGGGACACTATAACGAAATAGATAGTTAGCGTCTCCTGTGTCTTTAATTTAACTAGCCAATGACCTCTTTTTATTTCCGTATTACCGTGTGAAATTTTTACTCAAATTAGATTACATTAGGTTCCAATATTTTCAATTGAATATCTCGACTTGTGCAATATGTAAAATTCTACCGTGCTAATTTAATTAGGGACATAAATTTAATTAAACCATAATAATCTAAAGTTGTTGTGTACATTTATTATTATTTAAGGGAATAATATTTTTCAATGAATAGGCTTTTTCTACATCTAAGGTATGCTAGTTGGGTCTACTGCTAAAACATTCCACATAATAAAATAAGACAGTGAGTGATAGAGAAATATAGTTCACCACTTTAATTGACTTTCGCACGTTGTCTACCGAGTAACAAGTCACGCCCTCTTTAGGGAGTATTGACCTTTGCTATATTTCCGTTTTATTTCATAACTTATTTGTGAAGAGGTTAAAGCCTCTTAGATTAATTAAATGAGACGATTAATGAAGTATCGAGTCAATGAGAGTTCAGGTATAGTGAAAAAATGCGATTTCTCGTTAAACACAGTTGTCATAAGTAAGGTAAGTCCGAGTGCTCGACGCTGTACTAGTATGGCATGGGCACTCTATGACAAAGTAAAAGTCGAATGAAGAAAAATCCTCTCAGTTGGAATTTAACCCTTATAACTTTGATATAGAGCGAGTGCCCATGCCATTATACTAGTACTGCGTCGAGCACTCGGACGTTTACCTTAGTACATCATATCTCGACGGGATTAAACTAAGTTCAGCATGAAATTGATCAGACATCACGAGTGTTGTATTGTTTAGGCGTAGTTGTGTTAATGGAGTTAATTATGAAACATATGATTGATATGATTCACCGGTTTCTTTTCCTTAGAGTGGATACAGGTGGAGTAATACAGCTATCTGGTGGCATTTACAAAATACACCTGAACACGGAAGTCGGAAATCCATTCCAAAACTTTGTATATCATCACAGGGGCAACAAGATGAAATGCTACAAGAGGCTGACAAGACCTCATTTGGTGAAATTGATGTTATTTAAGCAGTTTTTTAAGAAAAACTATTTGTTCTAGCACATCAAATAAAATATATCTTAATATTCACCATATTTCAAAGACCGTAGACGGGCTCGATACATAATTTGACGAAATCGGCTCGATAGAAAATAATTGCAAAGATTGGTCTTAAAATCACATTAAACGGTTCTGTCTTTATTTTTTTGACGTATGGGTCTGCAATGAAAATCATGAAGTCAACATATTCATACCTAAACCGCCAGCGAGTCATATTTCACAAATAATCTACCCTTTTTTTATTTCAATATTTATGTACTATTATTTTCAAAAACCGGGCCGGCCAGTAACACTCGCTCTCGTTTACTCCGATACAAATAGACAGTGTGCGCGCTATCCAAAATCCTGGTGTTGAATTTTGGTGTTGACAGCGTCTTACTACGGCCCAATGTAATAATAATAGATACAAACGGTGTGTGATCATGATAACGTGTACAGTCAGCATCATATAGTTAGTAGCAGCCAAAGTAACCAAATATATCGGAACACGTCTTTATTACTATAGGAGTAAGGAAGTGTTACGATATATTTGGTATTTGGGTTTGGCTGCTACAAACTATGTGATGCTGACTGTACAACATCCTTGTATAACGTTATGTTTTGATGTTGCATGCAATCGCTTGCAGCCGATGGCCGTGCGGCCCGCGCCAGTTGCTGCTTGCGTGGTTTTGATCAATTAAACGTATGCTGCTGTGACCTTCATGCCTAGTAGGCGGATGACCGCGGTACGCGGATCGTTCTAATAACTTTCACCAACCATATAGCATTAGGTACTTCAAAACAAACATGATACAAAAAGCGCCGCCGAATTTTATCAATGTTACTGTAACTAATGTAGATTTTATATCCTTCGTGATCATAGTGTTCCTTAGTGTCGCGATTGCAAATCATATTCGTTATCATTTGTCATGTTACTCATGTTTGTGCATGTCGGTGGAAATGCCATTTGCATATTATGGGTTCTCAGTATTCGGGCTTTTTGTCCTATTAATCGAATACATTTTGGGTTTGTTTGCATAAGAAATAATGTCTAAAACTTGCTTTAGATTCTTTAGTTTTTTTTTTAAAGTCGTTGAGACAATGCAAATGCCCAAATTGAATTCAAATGTAATGCAAACAAGTACGTATATATAATAAATATAGGGCTAGACAGGGCGATGTACTGTCTGGTCTCAGTGAGCTGATGGCGTGACTGCGCGTGTCAGGTGGCGAGAGGAGCGCGCGGCGAGGCGGGGCGAAGCAAAGGGAGGGCTCTATATGGCAGATCCGGAGTCGACATGAAGGTGGATGCCGAAGTTAAGGACGCGCCCGCCGCGCCGGCCGTCACCCCCGGGACCTCCATCGCTAGTAATACAGATTCGCCTGTGTCATCTCTGGACGGTTTGTTGGTTTCAAACTAACCCCACTAACCCCGTGACTACCCCGCATGCCTCCCTCACACACGCCTCGTTCACCACTCACCTACCGATGCTTACACGCGACATACTCCAGTTTAACTCGCTTTTTACCATTTGTTTGTTTCGAAATTGCACTTCGTAAGATTCGTACATATTAAGGATTCGTGTTGATAGTAAATAGGCAAGTTAAGTATGTGATTCATGAGTATGTGACATACGTTATTTGTTGGTGTCAATGTGGTAACGGGTAATATAGAAACATACCTGTTCATTACAAGTGTTTCATCCAGATGTTCGCCTGTTTCTTTGTATCGCTTAAATGTTTGTAAACTACTAGAATAAAACATTTACGACGACGAAAAGAAATTAAAAAAAATATTCTAATGGCTGCTAGCTCCGACGGAGTCACGTGATTCATTGTTGCAGTCACGTGACTCGGTCAGTCGAGTTTTACAAGCAAGGGGTATACTTATCTCTGCAGCTTACTGTACATTACGGTACGGTATAGCAATTAATGGTACCCTGCTCCTATAATGAGTTTGACAACACAGTGTCATTGCATCAATCTGATTTATTGGCAAATTAGAATCAATGTTTTGCGTTGAATCTTTCGGTAGAAGCGACTACTTAAAACAGCCCTCAGTATATCTACTTCAAAAAATATACGGAACTTATAAGATGCAGATTCGCGCCTAAATCTTATTTTTGTGAATATTTTATGATTATTTCAAATATACTCGTATACGTGCTTTGCAATGTAATTTGACTCTTTTTTTCCAAATAATTACGAATCAAATGCTACGTTATTAATAATACAACTAACGAATATTTAACTATATCTTTTGGCACTGCCCATTAGCGCACGAGCTATGCTAACCGATAACAGTTTAAATTGAAACAATAAATTGATATTCATATCAACGAGACCGAACTCATTGTCGGATGCTCTACATTAATAGCGTGTATTTACGCTCAAAAGCAATCAAAACTTTCCAGTTTGTATAGGATTTCTACTCAAAGCGTGTCCGTTTTCTTTGTTCGTGAGTGTATATGTTGGATGTGTCACAGGTTTTCCAACATCGGAGACATCAGAGACGATCCCAACGCCCGACAGGGCGCTACTCGCCAAGCTGGAGGAGGCCAACAGAGCGATCGAGGCCGACGTCAAGAGCCTGGGCCTCAACACCGTGCACAGCCGGAAGAACTCGGACACCTCGCAGATATCATTGGCCTCTGGTAACTTTTACTCGTTTAACCTTTCGGCCTACGCAACCAACTTACGGTGGGTTGCACCAATTCACCAAACCGTCCGTAAGCGATGTTCGTCAAAATCTGATTGTGTGGATAGTTTGACTTTCTATGGGAAAACAGCTGCCGGTGCCTTATTTAACGTTGATCGTTCAGGGCCCTTCATGTGCAACCTAGGCAAACTTAAAAGTATTTTGTAAGAGGCATTAACTCGAAAGTCCCGAACATGGAAATTCGTCCAACTTCATCTCGATCGCTCAGATATGACGAGTGCGATAAAGGTGTTTGAACTTCAATTTTGTGGGCATAGCTGGGTCTGGCTACCGTATTACTCGGAGGTAAAAAAAGTATACAGCGTGTCTCTGACTTAGGGGCTTTAAATGCAAATGTCCATTACGGTCCTGAAACTGAACCACTTTTGTTCCGCAACTTTGTAAAATAACTATTATTTCTATCATTTATTCGTGTTTGAACTTTAACTGTACCATCAATGTATTGCAAACACGGCCTCATTATTTGACATCCATGACACTGACAAGTATGAAAACTAACTAATGGATGATGTACATTGAACATTTTATTTTATTTGTATGGAATAATGAAAATATAATGAGAACGTATTTTTGAAAAGTTGCAGAGCAAAAGTAGTTCCGTTTAAGGAGCATAATTGACATTTGCATTTATAGCCCCAAAGTCAGAGACACGCTGTATATTCCTTCCCATCAAGGTGGTCTACGGTAAATTTTTCGCAACTGGAACACTGATCGGCGAACCAAAAACTAAATATTATAAAAAATCGACGAAAAATTCGGCCTTTGCTATTGTTATCTTCCGCTAATATATATCACATCCATACTTGGATCCTGTTTCTCGTATAAGGCAATCATTAAATATGAATATAGGTCCTCCTTATTCCCATAGGAGTACCTACATTGTAATGTTGTATTCTATCTTGCCTATAAAGAGATAAAGTAAACGTCAGTTTATTCATAAGTAATTTAACTAGAATTTCCTGCCCCGAATAAATAAAACGTCTACTACTTACACAAGCATGTTTGTGTTCCATTATATCCGCTACGCTTAACAGTATCGTCTATCAGCATTAACTCCAATGTTTAATAAAATCGCGTGCTTTAAGGGACGTAATAAAATATAAGTGCTTTCGGCTTCGATCGATGGCCTTATTGTCTACATTTTTTCAAGTAAAATAATATTAATAATAGTAATATTATGGGGCCTGCGGGGCATCCTGCTCCGCCCACGGCTCCCGCTACCGGTGGTACAGTGCGCCGCATGCAGTGGTCACAATCGATCAACGAAAACTGCATGCGCGCCTACTATGGGGCGACAGAGGGAGGAACTAATCTGTCCGCGTACCGTGTCCGGATGAGAACCTCTTGAAGGCCGAGAAGGACAAAGCCAGCAAGTACCTAGACCTGGCTCACGAGGTAACCGCCATGTGGGATGTTGATTCGACGATCATCGTCCCGATAGTCGTTTCGGCGAACGGTTTAATTGCGAAGAGTCTCGACCATCACCTCAAGAGACTCTCGCTAGGCGGCTGGATCAAGGGTCAGATACAGGAGGCGGTACTCCTGGATACTGCGCGTATAGTCAGGAGGTTCCTGTCTCTGTCGCCCTGACCGCCGGTAGCTTAGGCCACGCCTCGCTACCGGCTGCACCCTAGGTTAGGTTTTTATAATGATTTTATGTTTTGTATGTATAGTTTTATATTTTACTTTTTAGATATAATTATTGTAAAAACCTAGTCTAAGACGAAATTAAAATAAAGAGAGTAATAATATAATATTATCATTTTGTATTAAATAATTTTGTATGAATAATTGTATTGTATATGATCCTTGTTGGTCGAAATAAAGTATTTGATTTGATTTGAAAATAAGATCTGAATCTCGGTACCCTTGCTAAGGATTCATTTAAAATTAATGTATTATGAAATCAAAGTAAACGGCTTCGCTATCGGTATCAAATCGAACGTATTTGTGTAAAGAATCTGTCTTAGTTACTGAAACGAAGATAAACGAGAAGACGCCAGAAAAACGAGACGTACCTAACTGTTCTCTTATCTGCTGTTTATCTTAGTTGGTGTTAGTCCAAGTCAGACGGCGCATCCAACCATGCCAGCACACATTACTAGTTAAAATACAAGTGAATTAGCGCCCATTGTAATTTTAATTTGTCGCAGAAACTGTGCACCGTTCTTTGACGATAAAGTACAGATATGGTTAGATTGGACGCATCATGTTGTCTAATAAAAATCAGTCGGCCCACGAGACTGTCTTCGAATTTTACCTCAGTAGGTTAATCGCAAATGACGCTGCAAAGTACGACGACAATGGTAAATACATATGTTACATATATTATTGTGATTTAAGTGAAGTTTCTATGAGGTTGTTTAGGTGTAGTGTTCGCAGTGAGTGAAGAATATCTACACACTGAAGACAGCTGTCTGCTCGGTAGATTTTTGCGCAAGGATATTGCGCAACTAACAGTGCAGTGACTGGATTAAAAGCGTTGACCAAGCCTACTGCATATTCTTTTGCTAATCACTCTAAAATATACCTTTTGTCATCGCTGAAGCAGTTATTTTCGTAGATGCAAAGTCACATGGCCCACTAACCGCGGCTGTGAGAATTCGGGTGTTATTCGACGATGAGTCATAAACTTGTTCTGTGCAAAAAGACCTTTTAATGTTTTAATGCTTGCAATAGTCGCAATATTACGTCATTGTCGAAATAGTTCCATTGTAACGCCGGTGGGTTCAATGCACGTTTACTGGGTTCAGTCGAGTTACCTGTTGGAATGTTAAAGCTGCAGTGACGTGTTAAAGGCGAAAGTAACTTTGTTACCCACTGATAATCAAGCGGTCATTCTAAACGGTTGATTGTTGCTATGCCTACGGGTCCGCTCGCGTTCAACAAAAAGCCTTCTGTTTCAACGGTTCCATCCATACACAGCCCTTACTTAAGAGGAAACACGACGGTCGTTTTTCCATAGAAACGTAGTCCCCTGTTTTCTCCCTGGATAATGGCAGTAAAGCAATATTTTTTTTTCCATAAATCTATGGCTACTATTGACATGTGCCTATGTTTTCCTTTTTTTCATAAATGTATTCTTAAAAGAGATATTAACCTTCAAAAACCTAAGAAAAATACCAGATTTTCCGCTGTGTTCAAACTTCCAGAAAACAATTTTGAGTAGATTATTAAAAAAAAGGAAAACATGTTCCTATGCCATTCTTTGATTTTTATTAATAAAAATAGTTAAATAGGTCAAGTTTTGGAGAAGAAATCAAGGGACTACGAAACGTTGATTTTATGTACTTTTCATAGGTATTTTTGGTCCAAGCTGCAGTTATCTCTATCGTGCTCTGCGGGGGGAGCAATACATTTTACAAATACCTATTTCTCAATTATCTCGCGCTTATAGTGTTTCCTCTTAATGTCTATTCTAGAAATTCAAGTTTCGCATATTACCTTCAACTTTACATAAAAATTAGCTTATTATAAGGCCTTAACAACCCACACAAGAATATGAACATAGTACCACATTCGTGTCACGATTGTGTTATGTTTTAGGCACCAGTTCCAGCTATGAGCCCGAGTCGCGAATCGGCGGCAATGGCGAGGAGGACCTGTGGAGCACGTGGGGCCGCATCGTCAACAACTGGGAGACGGAGTGGAAGCGGAAGAACCAGTTCATTAGGGACCTGGTGCGACAAGGCGTGCCCCACCACTTCAGGGGCATCGTCTGGCAGCTACTGGCTGGCGTGGACATCTCACCGGAGAAGAAGCTTTATGCTTCGTATATTAAGGTAATTTTTTAGTTGCACAACGACAACACTGTTAACTGACCATCCTGTGTTTATATAGAACCTTATTTCAATGCACTTAAGGTGCACCGATGGTCAGTTAGCTATGTTGTCGATAGTACCCCCCGTAGACGTCGCTATTTCATAACCTTGTTGCATGATTTCCAAAATAACTTTTCATAGAGAATTCAAAAGTATCAAATTTCGTTTAGAATTCTAATTGACATCACCTTATAGTCATCCTGCAGAGCTTCCTGTTACTTCTTGCCTGGATATGACACATGTAAATCATTATTTTTATTAATCTAACAAAATATTGTGATTTTCAGGCGAAGTCTGCTTGTGAGAAAGTGATTCGCAGAGACATTGCGCGCACTTACCCAGAGCACGATTTCTTCAAAGAAAAGGATGGCCTAGGCCAAGAATCCCTTTTCAACGTAATGAAAGCTTACTCGCTGCACGACCGTGAAGTGGGATACTGCCAAGGATCTGGGTTCATTGTTGGACTATTACTTATGCAAGTAAGAACAGTATTCTGGATTGTCTAAGCTTGTTTTAAAAGTAACCATACAAGAATAGTACATTGTTGTAATCGCTAGAAAGTAGGCAATAGATGGACGAGTGTGTTCGAGGTCCGAGCCGCAGGTGAGGACCTCGAAGGAGACGAGTCCATCTATTGCACTTTTGGCCGAGACATTACATAGTGCTTTTCACGCCTACTGCGAGGAAATTGCAAATTATTATAATTATAAGTCAAAATGAAGTACCTAATTAAAGATCACAAAATGAAACAGCAGCAGCAGCGCGCCGGGCCGACCGCGCACTGCCCTCAACACGCGAGCGGCGCGGGAGCGGGCGCGGGCGGGGTTGGGGGCAGTGGCGGGGGGAGCTGTGATTGTTCGAATCGCTGTTCAAACTGGACTACAAAAACATTGTCGGACAGTTTGAACTCATAGATGGCCTGTTCGTGCGACGTCCAACTAACCCCAGCTTTGAAGCCTGAATTCTAACCATCTTTTGCCACATTTCCGAGCAGTGGCGTGAAAAATTATATATTGCATCTCCTAATAAGAATAGCTAACTTCATGATATTTGCAATAAATCTTGAATATTTATTGAATATTTAAAATTATCCGTGTTCATAAAGTTGTATAGTCGTTCGGTTTGAGTTGTGTCCAATCTACTTAAAGGAACAGTGCCTTTGTTGACTGAAACCGCAAAACACCAAAATTACCATATTGTAAGAAGTCGTTACAGCCACCTAGAAAGTTCAATTGAATATCGACTCTATGTCCCTAAGTAATAGGTTACGAGTGCACTAATAGGAAAATGGCGGTCCAGGTGCCTTTGTACTTGTACCGATTCTCAGTGCTCAGGTAAACGTCAGAAACGTCACATTTCTATTAAAGCAATTTGAACTTTTGGCAAATGCCCTACACTTGAAAATCCAGTAAAATGTTAATGCATGCAGTTTTTATTTACGAAATGTGCTTATCTTTTATGACGGACTATAATGAGGTAGCAAACCCGCACAATGACTACAATGAGACAATGGATTGGACACAACTCAAACCGAACGACTATAACAACTCTTGGCACGCGAGTCATATGAGCGCTTTACAGACAATAAAATGTACAACTCGGTTACAATATCTGTGGACCTCGCTGGAATGTGAAGCCCCTCCCCCTTCTCTTTCGCCTTGCGCACCGCACCAGAGCGCCGACGTGACGTCATCGACGCCAGGTCCACAGATATTGTAACCGGGTTATACTCGTACTTGACTCGCTCATTACATTACAGATGCCAGAAGAAGAAGCGTTCGTGGTACTGGTAAAGATAATGCAGCAGCACCGCATGCGCGACATGTTCAAACCCAGCATGGCGGAGCTCGGGCTGTGCATGTTCCAGCTCGAGAACCTCGTTCAAGAACTGCTCCCGGACTTGCATGTCCACTTCCAATCACAGGTAGGAGCGCCCCGCCCGCACGTAAGAACTAAATTCTGTGATGGACGTATGACGATGTTGTGACCCACGTGCCGCCGCGCCGTGTATATGAGCAGGCTTGCGTTCGGATTTAGCCGAGCCGCGTCTACACGGACGGCTCGGCTCGCGTGGGTTCGTGCTACCCCGAGCCGTTTAAACGCACCTTTACAGCCACTAAACGCGACCGCTCCACCGCACATTAAGGGCGAGTTGCACCAAGCCGTCTGAATTCGTAAGCAGTGTTCCTTAAGGGGCTGACAAGACCTAATTTTGTTGAAATTGATGTTTTTAAGCAGTTTTTTAAGAAAAACTACTTGTTCTAGCACATCAAAAAAAAAATGTTAATATTCACCATATTTCAAAGCGCGTGGACGGGCTCGATACATAATTGGACGAAATCGGCTCGATAGAAAATAATTGCAAAGATTGGTCTTAAAATCATCTTAAACGGTTCTATGTCTTTATTCTTTTGACGTATGGGTCTGCAATTAAAAATATAAAGTCAACATATTCATACCTAAACCGCTAACGAGTCACATTTCTCAAATAATCCACACTTTTTTTTATTTCAAAATTTATGCACTATTATCTTCAAAAACCGGGCCGCCCAGTGACACTCGCTCTCGTTTACTCCGATACAAATAGACAGTGTGCGCGCTATCCCAAATCCTCAAGGCCATTTTGGTGTTGACAGCGCCTTGAGTCCGCAGTAAGCTCGATTCTCCATACAAACGTAGTTACGCTCTCATTTTAAAACTACGTGTTGGATTGTAACGAAACTTTGCATGTACAATGACATGAGGTATATCCAGGTCAGGGGTTGATTAGTTTATGTACCATTTACCCGTTCAGATACCATAGTAAAAAAAATACAGCCAATTTATTTATTTTTTTCATACCAAACTTGTTTTTGCTGTATTTCCATTGTTTTATAAACTGGAACCATATAAACTAATTACAGACATAGATATATTTCATGTCATTGTGTATGCAAAGTTGCGTCACAATCCAACGCGTGGTTTTAAAATGAGAGCGTAACTACGTTTGTATGGGAAGGTGAAATTCGGCCGAGCTTACTGCGGACTCTTAAAATCTGAATGTATGGAAAGTTTGACAAGTTTCCATGTAATGACAGCTGCCGGCGCCATATTTAACGTTGATCGGTCTAAAGCTCTAGTATAAGTTTTACCCAGGCATTGTAACCCCGTTCATTTTGCCGTAGCGGTTCGAGCCACACTTTAAGAGCCTAACCCATGATAAAGGTTACGCTCGCAAAAACAACGCTCTCTCTCTGGAGCATATCTCGGAGCGCAAACAGGGAACGAAATCCATTTACCGGTTAGAGAGCGCTCTCTCCGTGTACGCGGTGAATGACCGCTCGCTCGCTCGCAAGCTTCGCAAGCTTAATCTTATACCCCCACGTAAAATAAATTCTCCTCTCACATTATATGTAATGTAATAGGCACGGCACGTATTTACCTATCGTTGCGTGTATGGAAAAAGATTCAAATACTTATCGAATATCTATTCAAAGCCACCGGCGCGGGCGGCGCGACAGCGGTCAATGATCCCGTATCGAAACACCGAGTAACCGGTTAGAGAGCGCTCCGAAATAACGCTCCCAAATCAAATAGTTCGAACGTAACCTAAACACTTTAACCTAAATAAACCGGTAAATTTGTAACCGGGTTACAATCCCTGGTTTTACCGAAACAAAACGCTAGAAATGAGTGTTGATAGCCGGCCCGGTTGTGCAGGCTATTCGGTTTAACAAATGACTAATGAAAGAAAAAAATCACGACTACCCTAAACACAAGACTTGTGCCTAATTCAATTAAGAAAATTCCGGAAGCCATAACGAAAAGTACAGGCAAATATTGTAAGATGTCCTTTGTTATTTTAATGCAATAAAGGAAGAGCATATCTAATATTTTGCAGATAGCCCTGGTGACGAAGTTTCGAAAATATATATTGGGACCTAAATCTATGAGATCACAAAAAAAATATTTTTGTATCAAGGTGGGGTAAAATGTATAAAGTTGCCAAATTACACAAGTACTGTTTGTGTGTCTGTGTAACACATGCGTGCTGGTTGTGGGTCTATGTTGTGGCGTCTGAATGCGTACTCTTACAGTCATCTTGGGCCATTGTATGTCGCGTCTAAGCAAAACACTTCACTGTTACACTCGTCACACGTCAATGGGCTAATACGGCTATTTATTAATGAAAGATGAAAAATGTTATTCAACAAGTCGCGAAAACTATTATATCTATTTCTTTTATAATGCGAATGTGACGACTGTGAATACTTTTGAATCCCGTTTTCTAATCGGGATGTCTAATGTTAGTGCTTACGCTTACCGAGCCTCGGCAAGTCTGCCAAGATATAGAGACAAGAATACGATGATGTGATAATGATAACTCTTAAGGATAATTCCCACCAAACGGCACGCATCGCATCGGAACGGATTTTGCAATCTCTAAACGATATTAAATCATGTACACAGTATTTAAAGTCTATATGACAGAGCGGGCGTCTTCCGCGACACGCGATCGTAGCCGAAAGTATGCTGCGACGCGCGGCTTGGTAATATAGACTAAATACTGTGTACGGTCGAGGTCATAAATACGTTTACACTTTTGCACCTTATTGCCTTGTGATAAGGTGCAAAAGCGTAAACATATTTATGACCTCGACTGTACATGATTTAATATAGTTTCAAGATTGTAAAATCCGTTCCGATCCTATGCGATGCGCGCCGTTTGGTGGTCTCAAATAGAGTAAACGTCCATGAATCCTGTTATAACTAAAATGCCGTTAAAATTCGTTAACCCTTTTGTCACTTCGACATTTGTATTTTAGGGAAAGGGACAAAACATTTGTCAGGTTCTATGCTCTCTGCATCTTATTGACTTGCCCAGGCCCGATGAGTGATTTGACGTGAAAGATCTACAAACTACTACAAAGCACAGACTAAAGCCCGCTCCACACTATGGGCCATCACGGCCCATCATACAGGACGCGGTTATGCGGTAGAACGAGACGTAAATATGTCTTACTCCCTTTAACGCATAGTTGCGTCCTGTATAATGGGCCATGATGGCCCATAGTGTGGAGCGGGCTTTAGCGTTATGTTATAATAACCTGCAATGGCGACGCTATATGTGATTCTATCTTGGTAACTTTAGCTGCGACACTCGGTTATTAAAACATATTGGTCCTCCTTATGATAACTGTTCACACAATGACCAGTTTAGACCAAACATACATTTGTGCCTTGATCAAAATCAAAATCATTTTTTTTTATTGTTTGTTATATGTGGGTAATACAGGTGTTCAATAAATAATATAGTTCAGTATAAGCTGCCTCTACGGCTTACAATATTCCCAAAATAGATTATATCTCAAAAATTACATACATATCGAATAATTACTTAATTTAATGCTTAAAATTATATATACACCCATAAACTTGACGACTGTTTAGCCTATTGGGTAGTGACGCTGCCTACGAAGCTGAAGGTCCTGGGTTCGAATCCCGGTAAGAGAAAATATTTGTGTGATGACTGATGAGCATGATTATTTGTTTCTGAGTCTTGGATGTTTTCTATGTATTTAAGTATTTATGTCTAGAATTATTGAGCTTACTATGGGGCTAGCTCGATTTTTGTAAGATTGTCCCCTAATATTTATTTATTTATTTATAAAAACTATACAGAATATATAAAAAACAAACAAATACGATTGATTTCGCACCTAGAAAACATAACAGATTTTACGTCACACCTGGCCATAATGCGAGTTATACCGCACGCTGCGCATTGTGGCCAGGTGAAGACGTAAAATTGTGTACTCACCACGGGCGGTAATTCGTAAAGCCCCAGTTCGCATATTTATGGCCCTCACCTTCGGTTCGGGCCACAAACACCTGCGATCTGGGCCATTCACGAATTCACCGCCCTAGGTACGTAATGTACTATTTCGTTCGCTAGACCAAACTAATCTACAATTTTTATGTTTAATTTCAGAGCTTTAGCACATCGATATATGCGAGCAGCTGGTTTCTCACTCTTTTTACCACGACTCTATCGCTCCCGCTCGCCTGTCGTATAATGGACGTTTTCCTGTCGGAGGGTATAGAAATAGTTTTCAAAGTGGCGCTCGCTATGCTCACGCTCGGCAAAAACGACCTCCTTTCGCTTGACATGGAAAGCATTCTGAAGGTACGTACCAGTATTATTAGTACATTACTATAGAAGCCGGGAAACGAAGGGTTGCAGGCCAAGTACAAATAGCGAGGCCGGATAGGGATACGCGGCCGGCAACCCCGTTTCTCGCCGAGATTTGTATAGTGCTTTTCTCAAACTTGCAATTAAATAAAAATAAAAAGTAGTCAATTTGTTTTATAAATAATGCGTTTCTTCGTGCACCGCCTGCACCGCCGCCGCCGCGCCGCCAGCTGGCCCGAGCTCCCTCTCTCCGTTTAAAAACAAAAGAAGGTTGCTTTACAGGCCTAGGTGTGTAAGGCTGTATGAAATTCCTTTACATATCATCTTCACTCATCGCACCGGATACGTAGTATTTCCGAACCTAATTTGAAGTAAGTCACGTCAACATTTAATTGCAAGTTTGAGAAAAAATAGTACATTGCGGCGCCGTAGGTTCATGGTCTTCTCTCCCTCTCACTGAGCATACGCGTGAGCGAGATGGAAGTGCGTGCTCGGAAGCGCGGATATCAGGTTTTTTAATTTTAATTTTTTGGCCGTTTAAATAAATAAAAATGTAAACACTGATTTCCTTCAAACATGATATTGCCGATTTTTAGAAGCAATTTTAATATTTATAGCTTTTGTGCATAATTTGTTACAAATATTTTAAGTGTATTTTTGTGTGTTTTAGATCTATGTTCGTGATTTTTTTCTATCGAGCGTAATTTGCTTAATCATGTTTCGAAGCACTGATTTCCCTGCAAAAAAGCCTGAAGATTACTATTCGTATTTTTTTGAAACCATATTATAATAAACAGACGCATTATATTGTTTCAAAAACTCTGTTCGCTTAACTTCGCTGAACCTACGGCGCCTTAACGAGGGGCGTAAGTGGAATATTGCGTATAAGAGTCTATCAGAAGAATCTTTTGATGACTCGAGTTTGCAATATTTTTACGCCCGTGTTATACACAATGTTTTTCATCACATTTGCGAGGAAACAAATACATTTTAGATGAAATGAATACAAATCGTAATAAAATTGCAACATGTCAGTCGTCCATTTTGTTGAATTTGACGTGAGGCGCGTATGGCAAAGACCCTTCGGTATACAGCCACGATCTAAAAACACTTAAAAATATTTTACATAGACACTAAATAACAACATATTAAATCTGTAAATAATTCAGTTAAACATGTTTAAGTAGTTTTTTAGGTTTAAATTTATTTATAAATACGTTTTCAGACATCGTATTTCATATAAAACCTCTTTGCTTTGTAACTGCCGCAAGAGTGACAGATACAATTTAAGAAAAAAACCATTACGCCCGTGGGCGTAACACAGGCTATTACAGCTCTGTATGTCTGCGCATTATGAAGCCCTTTTCGAGCAAGTGGGATGAAAATATTTTTATGAAAAAAATTATCATATGCTACGTTTTGTTGCACACGACGACTTTTTCCAGCGATACAAACTGTATACTGTATATCGATATTGTATCGATTTTGTATCGCGTTTGTAGCGCTGGAAAAAGTGGTCGTGTCTAAGATTGAGAATGTCACTACCTGCAACTCCATACTTATTTCTATCATGGTGCCTTAATGTAACCTTAATGTATAAATTAACTAACCCCTTAACTGTACAATTTCAATTGTAAAAGTGTGTGTTCCTTTCAGTACATACAAAAGGAATTGCCAGCCAAAGCAGAGGCCGACCAGGACACATTCATGAATTTAGCTTACGCGATAAAGGTTAATCCGAAGAAAATGAAAAAGTTGGAGAAAGAATACACGGTTATAAAGACCAAAGAGCAAGGAGATATTGCCGTATTGCGGGTAAGTTCTGTAAGGTGTGCTTGGGATTAAATAGTACATTAATTACGCCTTATAATTTCTTCTAAAATAACCTACCTGACACTTTTCTCGCTAGGTTTTAAAATTGCTCCCCTCTATGCTCTATGAGGACATTGAGGGCATATTAAGAATATCCTGGATGTATTCTTTCTTTGATAGGGGTGTAGACACTAAATAAAATAATCAATAATGTCATATTTTCTCGAAAAAGAATTAACAATGTAGTCAAATGGAGAAAAAATCTACGCAAAAGGTTAAATAATCACGAAGTTACAAGTGTTGCAAAACGCAACTTTATATGAAACGATGGAAGATTGTGACGTCACTAATAGACGGCAACGTGCCGCGCCCCGTCGTGTGCGGCGCCGCCGTCGACGCGACCCCCCGGCAGCATCCTGTAATGTGACGTCACACACGTTTGCGTTTTCTCTCTCTAACAAGCAATATTAAAACGGTTGTAGCTTCGTAATTCTTTGAGATATCTGAATGGGATTTTCGTCACTAGGCATATTTTTTTGCCTTCTTTCTTTTGGAGTAATAGTAGATTACTGCAGAGGCCGTGAAGTAAGGGATTGCTGGACGAGATTGGGGTAGACGGCCGAGTCGTAGACGAGGCCGAATACAACGAGTCCAGCAATCCCTGTTCCGGCCGAGGATTGTATAGTACTTTTCTCAAACGATGTGAGGAAATATTAAAATTAAAATAAATACTAGATAATCAATTAAATAATAGGTCATTTGCGCCTTTTTTATTTTTTAAACATGCCATTTGAACAAGCCGTTCGAGCACCATGTTTAACCGCACATAAAGTATAGTACCATAGATTTTTTTTATTTTTTTTATGAAGCAAGTATGCTTACAGTGTCTAGCGGTGGTTGGCAGTATGTAAATTTTCCTTTGTCAGTTTAATATTAGTAAGCAAATTTAAAAAGTTAGAGTAGCGGACAATAATGGTTTTACTTAGGGTTTTCATACATTACTTCTTGGCCTAAGGCCAAGAAGTAATGTAGGGAGCCATAAACAAGAAACTTCACGTCTTCATTTCGTGATATTAACGCGTACATTTCCGAGCATGTTTGAGAAATAATAATTTTCGAGTCTACACCCCTATTCATTAATGTTTCTACTTTGCATAAACCCGCGAAAACTGTGAAGTCAAGCCCCTCAATGCCATAGACACATTAAGTTGACATGTGATAGTTAAATTTAACATGCGCTCATCTATAATTGTTTTTAAATGAACAATTTGCTGGCAGTGTCTGCGTCAAGAGAACCGTCTGCTAAAGCAGCGTGTGGAGCTCCTAGAGAAGGAGAGTTCCGCGCTAGCCGAGCGGCTGGTGCGCGGTCAGGTCGACCGAGCCGAAGGCGAGGAGGAGACGTTCGCACTGGCGCGCGAGGTGCAGGCGCTGCGGCGCGCCAACGTGGACGCGCAGCAACGGCTCGCGGTCATGCAGGACGAGATACGCTCGCTCGAGATGACCATAGCCGAGGTGAGTAATGTCAGGCGCCTCTACAGATAGATCGATCCACTCGCTCGGGATGACCATAGCCGAGGTGAGTAGTGTCAGGTGCCTCTACAGATAGTTCGATCCACTCGCTCGGGATGACCATAGCCGAGGTGAGTAATGTCAGGCGCCTCTACAGATAGTTCGATCCACTCGCTCGGGATGACCATAGCCGAGGTGAGTAATGTCAGGCGCCTCTACAGATAGTTCGATCCACTCGCTCGGGATGACCATAGCCGAGGTGAGTAGTGTCAGGTGCCTCTACAGATAGTTCGATCCACTCGCTCGGGATGACCATAGCCGAGGTGAGTAGTGTCAGGTGCCTCTACAGATAGTTCGATCCACTCGCTCGGGATGACCATAGCCGAGGTGAGTAGTGTCAGGTGCCTCTACAGGTAGTTCGATCCACTCGCTCGGGATGACCATAGCCGAGGTGAGTAGTGTCAGGTGCCTCTACAGATAGTTCGATCCACTCGCTCGGGATGACCATAGCCGAGGTGAGTAGTGACAGGTGCCTCTACAGATAGTTCGATCCACTCGCTCGGGATGACCATAGCCGAGGTGAGTAGTGTCAGGTGCCTCTACAGGTAGTTCGATCCACTCGCTCGGGATGACCATAGCCGAGGTGAGTAGTGTCAGGTGCCTCTACAGGTAGTTCGGTCCACTCGCTCGGGATGACCATAGCCGAGGTGAGTAGTGTCAGGTGCCTCTACAGGTAGTTCGATCCACTCGCTCGGGATGACCATAGCCGAGGTGAGTAATGTCAGGCGCCTCTACAGGTAGTTCGATCCACTCGCTCGGGATGACCATAGCCGAGGTGAGTAGTGTCAGGTGCCTCTACAGATAGTTCGATCCACTCGCTCGGGATGACCATAGCCGAGGTGAGTAGTGTCAGGTGCCTCTACAGGTAGTTCGATCCACTCGCTCGGGATGACCATAGCCGAGGTGAGTAGTGTCAGGTGCCTCTACAGGTAGTTCGATCCACTCGCTCGGGATGACCATAGCCGAGGTGAGTAGTGTCAGGTGCCTCTACAGATAGTTCGATCCACTCGCTCGGGATGACCATAGCCGAGGTGAGTAGTGTCAGGCGCCTCTACAGATAGTTCGATCCACTCGCTCGGGATGACCATAGCCGAGGTGAGTAGTGTCAGGTGCCTCTACAGATAGTTCGATCCACTCGCTCGGGATGACCATAGCCGAGGTGAGTAGTGTCAGGTGCCTCTACAGATAGTTCGATCCACTCGCTCGGGATGACCATAGCCGAGGTGAGTAGTGTCAGGTGCCTCTACAGGTAGTTCGATCCACTCGCTCGGGATGACCATAGCCGAGGTGAGTAGTGTCAGGTGCCTCTACAGATAGATCGATCCACTCGCTCGGGATGACTAAATATATTAGTAAAATTTAATATTTTATCGAAGTGCATCCAAAATACACGCACACAAACGCAAAACATAATGGCGGGCAACTCTGTACGTACACAACGTCAGCCGCACGAGGCCAATGACGGCCGTCTATGCGTGCCCGGATACGGCACACGGCAGATAGCGAAGTGAACCATTCACGCACACATGTACACAATCAACAGTTTATGAACGATATGGAAACATAATTTTCTTTACTATTATTTATACATAATTTCTATGTGGTGGAAAGAGTGTGATGCATTTGTAGACAGCTGGTTTATTCTAGTTTATAATAATATCATTTATGTAGGGCATGGCCAATCAAGAAGTTTGGAAAATTAGTATAGAACGTGGGCCCACTCAAGACGCCTAATTTTCAGCTTATTAGTCACAGAATTAATTTTACTTAGTTTTTATATTTTTTTGTGTATTTCGTATAAAAAGGGATACACAATTTATAAAAAAAATATCGTATATAAATCCTAGACCGCGTAATTAAACGACAGGAGTGTCGAAAGTGCAAAATGGCGAACTTGTATGTTCGATTCTTGCTTTTCGTCTTAGAAATTCTGAACCAATTTCTTCTAAAGTGTATAGTTTCTTGTATTAATTGTTTGCTTTGATGTCTCTAAAGGTTGGAAAATAAAACAAAAACCGGGTTCGTAAAACCATTTTTTTGTAAACTCGTAATTTCTTACGATAGGGACAGTTTCATACAAAATCTTGGAATCAAGAACCTATAAATAAATTATAAAAGAGGTATTAGCAATAATGTGTAGCGCAAAACATAGTTCATTTAACGAACTTTCGATAAAACCACGTTTGTAATACGTACTCAAGAACATGGCTAATTATTTCTTTAAAAACTGTGCCTCTCCGATCGTCATTATCATTGACGAAAAGTGCCGGCAGATTAGGGGTACAAGTGTGTGAGCCACTACGGCATACTAGCGGTATAAGTACGGGTACGGGACACGGCTCACGAAAGGTTAAGGGGCTACCCGAAGTTTTCATCGATTTTTGACAAGTTTTGAATCGTATCTCCTACTTTTGGACTACAGTTAAAAATAAAAATTAAACGGCTATCGGTTCTTCAATCTTTTATCTCCATTTTGGTCCACCGGATTTTGAAACAAATGTATACTTAATTTTTGTATGATTTTTTTAAACATTGTCTAAAAAAACACTTATTTTATATCTATTGACGTGAAAGATCTAACATATACGAAATCTACATATTTGGGTTCGTCTGTGACGTCTCTAAAAACTGGTCCAGGGTTTTCATTCTAAACCAATTGACACAAAAGTTATGGCCAGAAAACCAGTTTTTTGGCCTAAAATTGTTCAACTTTGATGCCAAATATCTCGAAAACAATGAACTTTGAAGTAAATATGGGATACTATATTGGTTAAAGCCGTTGTTGTTATTATATTAAGGTACAAAAAACATTAGAAAAATAAGGGATTCAGATCGAAGGTCATTGGCGTATGGGAGCCCCTTAATAAAAACATATTTTTACAAGCAAACCCTTGAGTGACCACTAGTAGTAGTTGAGTTTATCGATATAGGAACTCCCTACTGCTCAAACAATTTTGCCCCGCAGATTCCTATGTCTGCACATTGACTTAAGGTGTTACGTGTTAGTAACTCGAATTTTGTATTCGGCACACAGAACAACTCCCGGCAATCGTCGTTAGAGGGCACACAAGGCGCCGGCACCGAGGAGCTGGCGCGGTGTCTGCAGCGCGAGCTGGTGCGAGCTCGCCTCCACGCCGCGGAGCGGGAGGCGGCCGAGCGCGAGCTGGCAACGCGCGTCGACGAGCTCGAGAACGAGAACAAGAGCCTGCGCCGACAGCGGGTCGACAACAACGTCGCGCATCTCCAGGTCACTCTCTCTCTCACACACACACACACACACACACACACACACACACACACACACACACACACACACACACACACACACACACATTGTCACACAGAATAACTGCCGGCCATCATGGACTGGACTCATTGGAACGAACGTCTTAAGGTGGTTCGATTTCCATACAAAACGTTATTTGACATTCGCAGGCTAACAGAAAAATGGTTTTCCCAAAGTATGACGTCACAAACTAATATCTCAAATTATTCTAGTTTATACAAGTTCTTTCAAGGAAAGGGGGCATTTTGCGCAAATGGAAAGCAAGGTAATGAGAGTTAGTTAAATTGGTTTCTCAATAAATGCGTGATTTTTTAAGAAACCAATTAAACTAACATACTTTGCGAAAACCAGTTTTCTTAACGAGTAGTTGGTGACAGTGCAAAAAAGGTACAGTCTGCGAAAAAAAAAATGCCTTTGTTACGTGCCGTTTGACAAAATATGGTCGTCCCGCCATCTCCTTTTTGACAACCTTTTAGTATTCTTTTTTCCATACAGTTCAAAGTTGTAGATACGCATTGCCATCGCGATTTGTTCAAGAATTGTAACTATTCTAATTAGGATCACGCACAACCAGGAACCATACAATAATCATTATTACAAATGTTACAATACAATCTTTCTCTCCGCCACATTAGCGAAGTTAAGTTCCCGGAGTGTGACCGAAACGAATGTGTTTCAGGACGAGCTCATTGCCGTGAAGTTACGCGAAGCGGAGGCCAACTTATCCCTGAAGGATTTGCGTCAACGCGTCACGGAGCTGTCTGACTCTTGGCAGAGGTATCAGCAAGTAAGTAGCAGTATACGTATCACTGTGCTGAAGCCCATAGAATGCGAGCTCCTTTCAATTTTCTACCCAAACACGTGCCTAAAATCCGGTGTGCGCGTGTTCGAACTAAACGTCTGCCTGGCATCGTTTTGACACCCCGTCCCCAACCCGCTTAACACCCATTATATGGGGCCACTAAATACTTTGCGGCGCTACTTAGACTTCTATGAACTAAGAGCTACGGTAGCCTAGTGGTTCAGGCATGCGGCTGCCAAGCGGCGCACTATGGCCCAAAAGTCCGATCTAGCTGGACAAATTTATATTATACTCTTAATGAGTTTCAAGGGACTTATTTACTTATAATTTGTCTAAATAAAGCAAATTTATTATTATATGACCTTTCTTCTCTATTATTAATGAGAAAATTAAATAACCAGTGAATCTTGACCTTTGTGTTAGAAGAACTACTACGGCAGTAAAGCTCAGTTTGGTTTTGGCTTTTAATTTTAAACGAAAAGAAGCATTATTACAATTATCAACTAAAAAAGTAAGGATTAGTCTTCACCATTCAGCCAATGAATACCCCCCGACTTTGTCTCAAAACGGTCTATCGTCCTTCCGCAAGCCAACCACTTTTTGTCCAGGTGTTGAGAAATTCGGGAAATGTTAATTTTGATGTTTCGTATAGAATCTTCCGTGACTGCATTCGAGTGAAATTTGATCGAAATTACCTCAAACAAACGATTTTTTCTTTCGGTTTTTGGGTATTTAACCCAAGTATAATAAAAATCTCTCCTCGGTATACTAATAGCGTTTTCTGAAAGAAAAACTTAGGTTTAGGTTAACTATAAATATGACGCGGTTCCGCATCCGTCCGCAGTCTCAAATTTACATAAACCAATACTATATGAATGAGAGTAGCACACAAAAAAAATACAGGTGTGGGACATTGAATTACAGATAGTTTCTGGTCTAAAAAAGTTGAAATATGCACAAAAATGCCTTATAAATTGTGTTCGTTAGCATTTTTCTCAGCAAAAGCGAATTGGTTTACAATTGTTATATTTACAAAACATAGTACTTACCATCAACTTCACGATCCATGATTAAAAACTTATAAACTTATCTTAAAACTAGCTAGAAATACTTGCAATTGAATACGGAAAGTGACTCACTTTAATAAGCACGACAACGCTCATAATGACACTTCAATGATAATATTAAATTAATGGAGGGTACTTACACAAAATTATCAACGGAATCGTGACCTCGGGAGTATATGCTATCGTTTTAACTAGTACTTTTGTAGAAGTGCGGTGATCGTTTTTGTCCAGCTAGATCGGACTTTTGGGCCATAGTGCGGCGGTGGTGGGTTCGAATCCCGGCTCGTACCAATGAGTTTTTCAGAACTTATGTACGGAGTTTTTACCGTTAGCTTTTCGGTGAAGGAAAACATCGTGCGGAAACCGGTCTTATGCCAATAAGGTCTAGTTTTCCCTCTGGGTTGGAAGGTCAGATGGCAGTCGCTTTCGTAAAACTAGTGCCTATGCCAAATCTTGGGATTAGGTGTCAAAGCGGACCCCGGGCTCCTTTGGGAGCATTACCGGAAATAACGCTAGAAGGATGATGATATGTACGGTCGAGGAAATTGAATGTTTGGCACATGTCAACTCTATTAGAATGACGTTAAGGTCCAAAAGTGCTAAACATTCAATTTCCTCGACTGTACATTATTGCCATATATTATGCAGTTTACAGCGATTTAAACGCACTATCCGTATCTCTCTTATTAGAACACTCGGAACAAGAGGTATAGTGCGAGAAAAATAGAGAGTATGTCGCGGCCGTCTCATGATAGACGTGCAGGCGTTAACCTTTCTTCTGTGATGGGTTAACAAAATAGTGGGTTAAAGCCTTGGTCGTAGAGAATATAATTAAATAAATGCAAAAAGGCGACTAAAAATATGTATCCTAATCAAACACAGATGAAAGGTTAAGGAGATGCCTTGATTCGAGTTGACCACGCGACCTTGACTGAGACACGCGTATGCTTTCCGTGCACGAGAAAAAGAGATGCAACACTCTTCGGGAATGGCTCGTTTCGACAGATTTCGACAAATACCTAACTTAGTGACGTTTTATTTATATTTCATTAAGTGAGATTTTATATGAAGAAATACTATTGTATTAACTTGATCGTCTCGTGAAATAATGTATTGTTTGAGTAGCTGAGTAAAAAAAGGAAAATAAAGGCCCAACTTTGGATTTTTTTTCTAACGAGGAAATTTTAGGCAACCATGTATATATTAAATCAGATAAACAATCATATATCTGAAAATGAGACCTTATTGTTCATTAATCTATTCATAACAGCGTTTCAAAGCACGCGATAATTTCCTTCGCACCCCCTTAAATAGGGACTTGTCGGGCTATACGTTGTTTTTTTAACTGGATTCCAATATGCATAAACAGGAGCACAGACCAGAACCGACGGCAGCCCCGGTGCCATCCAACGTGGTCTCAGACATCATGGCGACGCCGAAGAAACTCCTCAGGGCGTGGGAGGGTCGCTCCGCGGACATGCAGAAGCTGGACGAGGAACTGATGAACACCAGGATACGCGAGGTCGAAGCACTCACGGAACTGAAGGAAGCTAGGCTCAAGGTATGTAGCTTTACCCTTTAGATGTTGAGGGCTTTGTAAGTGGGCCAATCAACTATTTAATGTGGTTATTCTGGGACGGGAGACAAAACTACAGTTTCTTAGAAAAAATATTACAATGGAGTTCTAATTATAACATGACTAGAAGATAGTCTATACAAAAACGGGTCGCGACTTGCCAAGAAAACCCCGCATTTGGTGACCCATAAATCGCCGTTTTAAAAAGTGACTCTGGCAACTATTGCCAAAAAATAGTTGATCCACCCAAGTGGGTTAGTCTCCGGAACCACCTGTCCGATTTCAACTAAAAGTTTCACTTGTATATGGAATGCAATTTCTGTTTGCCTGCGTGCTTTGCAATACGCAGGAGTCGCGTGGGCAGTTAGGTTAATATAAACAGGCGTGTAGATACTAAATAAAATAATCAATAATATCATATTTTCTCGAAAAAGGATTAAAAATGTAGTCAAATGGAGAAAAAGTCAATGCAAAAAGTTAAATAATCGAAGTTATAAGTGTCCAAAGTTTTAAGAAGGGGCGTGTTCTGTCCCTTTTTCGCAAAACGCAACTTTATAAGATACTTTAAGATTGTGACGTCACTAATAGACGGCAATGTGCCGCGCCCCGTCGTGTTCGGCGCCGCCGACGACGCGGCCCCCCGGCAGCTCGCGTATTGGGACTTCACACACCGTTTGCGTTTTCTCTCTCTAACAAGCAATACTAAAACGGTTGTAGCTTCGTAATTCTTCGAGATATCTGAATGGGATTCTCTTCACTAGGCATATTCTTTCTTTTGGAGTAATAACAATTTTCGAGTCTACACCCCTATTGCTAGCAACATAGCTCAGTGTAACTTCATTTACATGAATGTGTTGTTGCAGCTCATGGAGCTAGAGACGCAGGTGCACGTGTCGACCAACCAGCTCCGGCGGCAGGACGAGGAAGCGCGCGAGCTCCGAGAGAACCTCGACGCGGTGCTGCGCCGCGAGCGTACGCTGCAGGCGCGCCAGCGCGAGTTCCACCACAAGTACACCGACCTCGAGAGCAAGGTCAGTGACACACACACACACACTAACATGGGCCCAGCGACACCGGAAACACTGGCTGATTTTCTTTTCTTCTGTTATTGGCATTTCATTTACATCTACTATTCATCATCATCATTTATTTAAGAGCTTGGCTCTTGTCGGTGGAGTAATTTCCATTCTGTTCTATTCTCTGCCTTTTCCTTCAACTCTCTATTTTTCAATTCAACTTTAATGTTTTCCTATAGCTGCGCCATGTAAGCTCTTCGTGGTGTTCCTCTTTTTCTACATCTACTATTAACTAATATAAAATATAGAATTATACATATTATACTAGTGGTGTGCCTGCAGACTAGCAAAACTGTCTATTTTACAAAAAAAATGTTTTTGAATTTCGAAAAGGTGTCTCAATAAAAATCACTACATAGTATAAAACAAAGTCGCTTCCCGCTGTCTGTCCCTATGTATGCTTAGATCTTTAAAACTACGCAACGGATTTTGATGTGGTTTTTTTGAATAGATAGTGATTCAAGAGGAAGGTTTATATATATGATATAATACCCGTGCGAAGCCGGGGCGGGGCGCTAGTATTCTATAAACCGGAAACATGGAACTTCGCTTTCTCGCTCGTTCGATTAACTGATATGCTAGAATCTCATCGCAAATATGTTTCAAGCTCGAAAAAAATGCGTTAAAATTTTATTGAAACAGTAATGCAACAATAACGCATCAATCCCGTATAAAATTACACCAAAATAGCTAAATCACTGTATATGCTCCAATCATTTTTAAGGAGTTTTCTCAACAATCCTATAATTACCTTCGGAACTTCAACATCAGTTCCGCTTCAAAATCTGTATTTCTATGACCCCTATTTACTGTCACCTAAATATCACCGGACACTGTGGAGTACCTACATAAATGTGGAAATACATTGGTCATCTGTGGGTTTCATCAAAAGGGCCTTGTCACCAAATTTATGCTCTGGACCCAAAGGCTTGATTTACCTACTATAAATACCGAAATCGTCATATGTTAGTTCCCTAAATTCCTCATGGATCGCAACCTCAGATGTTCACCAAAATATGGATCTATCCTGCAGATACCTGCTTTCGAACAAAAAAATGGTATAACTAACTAGGTAAAGAATTATCGCCGAAAATACATAAAAAAACATACGAAAAATTAAAAAACATGAAGATGAACTGAGAATCGTCTTACTTCCATTGAAGTAAGGTAAAACAAATAACAACAGTGAGCACTTGAGTATTTGTATACTATTGACAACACAGCTAACTGACCATCCGTGCACTTTATGTGCATTGTAATAAGGTTCTATATAAATACAGGATGGTCAGTTAACTATGTTGGCGTTTGTACTCGACTGTCCAATATCTATACAGACAACCTTTCAAAAACATCTACACATGTGTCTTATGTCAGTGACAATAAAGTCCCTGTATAGATATTTTTGAAAGGTTGTCTGTGTAGATATTAGAGAACTCGACTGTACATGTGTTTTTACACACATTTACAGTCGAGTTCTCTAAATACTGAATAAAATAAATATCTCGCAGTACACCGCGGACAGTTTACCATGCAGAAGGCGAGGTATGCCCTCCCTACGAACACTTCCGGTTGAATGTCGACCTTTGCTTTACTATTCATTTATGATTTGTTATTATGTCTCTACTTTCCTTTCGGTAACAAAAAACTTACCTTTAATCCTGAGCTTCCTTTTGTTTAACCGAGACGGAAATTTCCCGCAGGAAGTTATTCGAGTTTCCTGTCCTTTTGTAGTCTGTCTACTTAATCCTACCTCTTTTACTATGTGCGCTCTGCTAGGGAAAACTCAATGTATCTTTGTATTAAATGAATGAACAATCGTATATTTTTATGTTTGTCTTAGAGTGTAATTTATGTTATCCTCTCCTGGAAATCGGCTCAACTGGTCCGTTCGTTCCCGCTGACCCACATATGGGTCAGCATTCCAGCCTCCCCGATTTTTGCGTCTGTTGGTTATAAATTATATTTTTAAGTAATTTAAACCATATTTACCACCACTTGGGCTAGGTTTAAACTACCGGGTTACCCACTGACCCATATGTGGGTCAGCGGGACACGAATGCCCTGACACATATGTGGGTCAGTGGGACCGGGGGACACGAAAAAACGCAAGTGTCGGGTTCTTATACCCTGACCGTCTCTGTCACATGACGGAAATATACCTACCCATACAATTTTGGACCGGAAGTGAAGGATTTTCAAACTTTCGGCCATACTTTTCTGTCTCAGCACAGCTTTCTCGACCTGCTGCCATGCATTATATCATGTTGTCATGACACGTAGGTGTATTGGGAGTGGGCTTACGGATTATAATGATATGGCAGCGGGTTTATCTCTGTATTCTACCTTACCTCTTCCCCTCCCAGCGACCGTAAGAGACATGTGGTATCATTTAGCCTTGTAATCGTAAAGAGAGTGAACCTAATTCTGTCAGTCCTAAGGCTCTAGTATAAGTTTTACCGAAACAAAACTTTACGATCGCGTTTGCGTTTTACCCTCAATTTGTATGGGATTTGACAGCTAAACCTGAACGCGGTCGTAACGTTTTGTTTCGGTAAAACGTATACTAGAACCTCTGAAATGGCCGGAAGTACTTGGCAGGCCGCTTCCAAATTAACTTTGACGCCTATTATGTATGTGTAATGCATGTGTAAACAAGTTTGGTATATGGAATGTTGTATGCTAACGAAATGTTATCTACTTCTAGGCCAAGTATGACTCGATGCAAGCAAACATCAGAAATATGGAGGACGCCCAAAGGATAGCGGAACTAGAATCGGAAGTTTCCGAGTATAAACTTAAGGTGAGTGGAGCGAGTTGAATTTTGCGGATCAAAGTTAGGAATAGTGAAACTAACGCTTTGTCGAACTTTCGCAGAATGAAGTGATGGCAACTGAGGGCGAGCTCCGGAATAATATGGATGACACCGAACGAGTTCGAGAGCTACAGGAACAAGTGGCGGAACTCAAAGCAGAGGTAAATAACTCGCCGATTCCATGCATAACCAATCATTATTCATATCACATGTATATTGTATTTGGAAATGTGTTTTAAAACAGCATAGCTTACTAAACTGCCTGACAAGTTAGTGGATTGTTTTTTTTTGTTGTCATTCGGTTCCGGTATCCAAGAGACACGATGGCTATAAAATGTAAATATTATGTTTATAATTGGCCACAGAAAGTCATTTTATTTATGACTAAAACGCAGTTTTAAGGAGTTAACGGATGCCAACGATAGCAACGACAATACGACATATAAGAAAAAGTTGATGGACCAATCTGCTTGTTAACCGACTTCAAAAAAAAAATAGGTGTTCAATTCCTCATAACTCCGTCATTTATAAGCTGAATCGTAATTTTTTTTTTTGTTTGTAAGTATACGTTTTCGGTATTTTCCATTATAAGTCGTGTAGTTGCACCCAAATATCACAAATGCGGTGAAGTGGTGCGACTGATGATGAAGACCACAGATGTGTCCTGGAACTCTCCCACAGATTCTGATACGATTCCGTTGAAATAGCAACTAAGTGTCAAAGGTCTCAGAATCACCTTTCTTGATGAATCGACGGAACTTCCCAAATATTATCGGCCCACATACAGCGACTTGGTTTTTTTCTGTAATAAATAAGCAATGTTCATCTGGTAAAGTGGAAGGAAAATGTGGAAATGTTCATGTTTCTTGGCGGAGTACTGAATTGAAGTCGGTTAAAACTTTGTTTCTATGTAAATTATTTTTCTTCAAGTCCTTGGACAAGTGTCAATCAGCCTAGTAAGTTATGTTGTTTACAAATTTACCTGAAGTCTAAATTAAGTTTCATATTACCAATGACATAACTAACAGCGCGCCTTGCTTCGCTTCACTAAACACATTTTTACCAGTTGGCGGACGACGATTGAGTTTACATGCATTCATAAACGCCCATCAAACCTATTTTAGTTAAAATGGCAATAAAATCCTTTTGCCTTTTTCTGTCACTTTGACCTTTGTCTTTTCGAGAAATAGGACACATTCTAGCTAACGGAGCCTTGTTAAGTTTTATGGATAAGAGGTTCTTCACGATACAATGTAAATACTATTCAAAACGATCGATTGATTCTCATGCCATGGAATGCTTCGAAATCTCAATTTCGTGACTCGCGCTTGCTGCGTTGGCTAAACGTTGTGTCACATTTAGCTTACAGGAGTTTGTTTACCTTCACGCATAAACTATTTTACTGATTGTTAAATTACTTGTATATCCTTCCATAAAACTCACCGGCAGCTGTCGCGAGTATGAGTGCGACAATTTGTCGTCAGCGTTTGTAAGGGATAGAGCTTGTTTATATTGCGTCGTACGGCGAATTCGACAGTCGGCGAAGGCATAAGAATAGCTTAGCCGCCGAATTCGCGGGCCATTCAAGAACAGATGGGCAGATATATTACATTCTCTGTAGTCTGCGCCGTCAACGCAGTGCGAGTGTTCGCACTGCGTTAACGGCGCAGACAACTAAAGGTCGACCGCTTAACTCAATATACAGCGTCGAGCACCAATACTACAGCATCGAGCACTCGGACATTTACCTCTTCTTCATATTTTTTGTTTGATTGACAAATAAAAAAATACGTGTTCAATATTTTTTGATAATCTAACCGACGGACTAAATAGAATTATATTTTTTTCCCTAAGAAAGTACCCAATTCAAGACGGTTTTAGTTTAACCGTTATTTGGTGTATTTCTTGGAGACTGTGTTTCTAAAATCAGCGATCGTCCTCATAAAACGGGTGGGGAACAACATGTCGCACCGCACGCTCTACGCTATCATAGAACGCGGCGACGCAGCTTAGCCATGGCCTTAAACCAGCACACTAAACTCTTCATAGACTCATTTGATTGACTTCGGAAAAAGGTATTGGGGAAAGGTTGCGGTATTTCGATTTATCCCAAGTCACAATTGTTTTGTACATACAGCTTTTTCTGTGTTTACGAAGTTTACGCTTCCAGTGATGTCTGATAATCTGTTTGGCACTGCACAGTTACCGACACCCACCACGACTCCGGACACTGAGCCCTGGAAATGGCTCGAGTAAGTCAAAAGTCATTTCAACGTTTTGTTTTTGTGGTAACATCCGCAGTAAGCTTCCGATTTTTAATTGTGTCGATTATTTGTTTATCTATAGCGTACTTATGTGTATTCGTTGTAAGAATGTTGTGGTAGATTTTGATGTCAGGTTTCGTAAACTGTGGTTGCGTACTTATTCAATGGTCAGTCGTATACGCCATGCGAAACCTTGTAGTATGTATGTATCTATATAATTACTAGTATGTGAGCTGTAGAACTCGCGATTCTGTTCATTCTTTTTTTTAATAACAGCCCAAAACTGAATCGACAATGGAATCCCATATAATTACCAAACCTGCTCACAAAATTTCACCAGAGTCGGTTGAGAAATGCGTCCTGAGGCTCTAGTGTAAGTTTTACCGAAACAAAACGTTACCATCGCGTTTGTGTTTTACCCTCAATTTGTATGGGATTTGACAGCTAAACGCAAACGCGGGCGTAACGTTTTGTTTCGGTAAAACTTATACTAGAGCCTCTGTAGGCGGTCCTAACAGATGGAGTTACGAAAGCATTATTGCCCAAGCTGATACGGAGAACAGTGTTCGCTTCGCTCGCTGGCCCAATAATAGGAAGCGAACATAAATATATCCGCAAATTAGATTTGGAACTAACTGATATTTAAAAAAAAAATACCTGATCAATTTCTGTAAACTTGTAACTGATACCCAGCAAAAATGACGCAAAAAATGGCAGTTTATGTCGCTTTGTGGCTCTGCTGAAGCTGTAAATCACCTCTACTCGTAAATTTCATAGACACCTAATAGGTAATTTAAATAACGCTGATATAGGCCGATCGTGCAACATAAATAATAATAACGTTTTAATATCTTCGCTTCGTGGTAGTTCACCGCCCACCATTATACATGTATCAATCAAATAATCTGTCTAATAATGCCATTAATAAAAGACGAATGTAGCCCTAAGTGCTAAATAATATATTTAATAAGTAGCGAAGTTCACAATTGCGATTCCGACTCGCATTTAGATATTGTTCTATACCTACTATCTATTTGCATGTTAACGTTAGCGCACTATACCATCTGCTTAACACGTATCGCACTTTTGTATGCAATAGTAACGCTTTGCCACCAGGTTTGCCTGACAACCACATATAAATAATCCCCCTGCCTAGCTGGCATGATTGGCGTAAAGTATTTGTCCTTCTCGCACATACGATTACATACTTGCCAGTAAGAGACTGAGAGAATGCTACCTATATGTAACGTTAAACTCTCGTGCTTTGTACACATATTTACATTATTATTAATTTACGAATAAAAGTAAAAAAATATCGCGTTACACCTGTGTAAAGTAATCTTGTATATCAATGATATATGTCCGACATAAACGCGATCAGCCACGTTTCAGTTTCACGTTGCCTAATCCTGACTGCTTCAAAGATAGACATTATACGCTTATGCAAATAAGCAATTAGTATAACACATTCACTTCCGATCCACAAAACACAATTGCTTTGTGTAGATCATAATGAGCACGTCGTACGAGTAGTTGTGCCGCTAACTGTAACCTATTGCATTCATTAATTCATTATTTTTAAAGAAACTAGATACTATTTAAATAGTGATAGGATGAGGAGCGTAAATCATATCATTGCTTGCTTGCTACATATCTGCTTGTTAATATTATCTACATACATATTAACATCGAAACGCCACTCGTTTTTAACTGGAAGTCCGGGGCGCCGCGCCCCGTACTCAGTCTGTCGGACCTGACCTATTTTCATAGGCTGAAGGTGAGTGTCCACTGGTGGTGCTTTAAAATCAAAAAGTTGAAATTTCATTGAGGCACCCTCTTATATTGCTCTGATATTACGTGAAAAAATAACGAATGTTTTTTTAGTTTTATATTTGGATAAAACAGTATGAAGAAATATATACTGTTTTTTTTTATTACATTTTTCTATTTTTTTTGAGCTACATTTGATAACAAGGAATAAACAATCCAGAAAATACGTTCACTAAATGTTCGACATTTATTTTTAATTGAATCAAATTTATAGTCGCTAAATCAGCGCCACAGTCCGTTTTTGCATATTAGCACAATAAAAATTCGGTAGCGACCCCTAAATCTTATCCAAAAATAAAAATAAAAAAACATTCGTTATTTTTTCACGTATCAAAACAATATAAGAGGGTGCCTCATTGAATTTTAAATTTTTCGGTTTTTAAGGACCACCCTAGTGTCCACCAGGTTTGTGCGAGGTAGCTGAGCGGTGTGCGAAGAAAAAACACCCATAAGAAGACAGACATGAGAGAGCGAGGCGATCCACCAATATCGCTAGGGATTTTGAAGTAGATACTTCTTTGCTCGCGTTCTTGTATAGGGGTACAGTTCAAAATGTATCACGTGACTTCCGGAATAACTTTTTGTAGAGAAGCCTAATCTGATTTCAAATAATTGTTTGTTACATGTTTTAATCCTTCTTTATTTGCCATTAGCTGCTAATCACAAAATGTTATTTAGTTTATGTGGCGGACATGAAAATAATGCTGAAATGACCGCCATTTTCAATGTATCGCGAGTCAAATGAGCTACGTCAGTCAATGTTGCCATATATACCGATTTATCTGTACTTATACAGATTTTAGCGAATTAATTCAGATATATGTATATTTTACGGGTACACTATGATAGCAGGCTTGGCCGGTTTTTTTTATTAGGGTTCCATAGCCAACAAAGAAGTATCCACTTAAACTTAATTAACGGTTGTATCTCCGACACAACCCGCTTCTTTTTTCGCCTCGCACTGCTCTGGTGCATAATAGATGATCAAAGAACTTCGCAAGTTAAGTTCGATCACTATTTTGTGAGTCACTTCCTTTTTCAGATATATATTATAACCAGGTAGTAGTCTTTCAACCTACAAGACATCTCGCACGAATTTTAAAGATTCGATTGTTCTACCTGGTTATAATTTACATCTGAAGAAGGAAGTGACGAAATAAAACTCACCATTACTGTTATTGTTACTCGCCTTTTTTGACTTTCTTATTTATGTATGTGTATTTACTAGAAGTAGGAAATGTATGTAATTTGAATATCTCAATATTTTAATTGAATAGTTATCCAGTAGAATTGGACTTGTGAAACAGAAAAGTTGAAGTTGAAGAAGGGTATGTCGATCTCAAGAGGTAATGCGGGCAGCGAGGTTGCCATTTTATTACATTTCGTTGTGGATAAGACATCGTCCCTCTCGCCCACAGCGATAAGTGATAAAACGTCACGTCGCATTTGCATAAGGCCATCGTTAATAATAGCGTAAGGCTCCTGATGCACTTGAGCCCCATATCCCTGAAAACGACATCGACACAATTAACCATCAGCTATTCGTCATTTATTCGTCTCGCATGCTATACCCATGCTTGTTGACCAGGTGTTTAAATCCCGTTTTTGTGTAGGTCATGAGGCTAGAGGCGTCCAAGGCGCGCTCGCTAGGCCTCAGCCACCAGTCGGTCATCAGGCGCAACATCTCCTTCGAGGACGACCCTTTAGACCTAGAGGAACTCAACAAAAATTGAAACTAAACTCACTACGAGCCTCCTTACCATTAATGTCTTCATGTAACCTACTGAAACAATGTTACTATATTATTTTCTGTGCACAGCTTACAAAGTACATTTTTGCAACAAAGTGTTTTTTGGTTAGTCAACTGTAAGAACGATGGACGGTCAGTTGTGAATATTTCAATTATTTTATTCATGCATCTTTTTGTAATATAACTTAATACCTTTTAATTTTGTTAGTCTGTGTTGCTACACCGAGTATCTACTCCCAGTGACAGTAATTATGTGTAGCATTATTTAAAAAAATGCACTGTTTGTGATGGGTGTATGATACTTCAGTGGTGAATTAACCAGTCGAAGAGACGAGACACGTTAAGACAATTTTGTCACAAACCCACAACCCACCATAAATTGTGCCATTTTTTTTATTTTTTTTTATTCTTCATTTCCTACCAGGTACGACCACCGACCATATTTACTTGTAGAACCAACAATGTAAGGCAAATTTTACATGTTCAGTGGACAATTGTCAAGTTGGTCAACAGGTTGGTTGGTTGTTGTGCATATTTGACATTTCCATATGTCATTTCAATCTCCGGGATATAAATAAATAATAGGACTGTGTACAACTACCGGAACGAAGGTTTCTAAGGTTCCGAAGATACGAGCCGGTGTTGCCCTGGTTATATTCATACTTGCTACGATACAATCATACTCCAATTCATAGTACTTATAAACAATGTTTTTCTGATAATTGATATCTATAACCAGTAACTTATAGGAAATCTTGAAGTAGGTACACTAGAACAGACGACACGGTCGTCATTATAGGTTCGAGTTATACAGGTAGTCAAGCCAAACAGTTTTCATATAGATTAGTAATAAACGGTAATAAAAAGAAGTATATATAAAATTGGTGGTACGTTATTAACACATTCACTGCCAAGAATCGCTACGCGCTACTACGCTCCTAGCTGATCGCGTGGAATTCCCGGTTATTAGGGGAAAACGCCTACGGCTTAGGCGCCCGCTAGGCATGGTGCCTGGCAGTGAATGTTTTAATTACATTTCGATATTGCTTATTTTTCAGCTTCATTTGCATTGAGAAACATAGCTCTATTTAACTATTACATGAAAGCAAGTTCAACGAAGCCAACTTTGAATATAAGTAGTACTGATTTGATATAAGTAGGTACTGATTTGATATAATACATGAATGCATCCCTAAAATCGTATTCCTTTACAAAATCATGAATCTACTTAACTTTCTATGTTTGTATTCAGTAAACATGGGTCGTCCGTCACCTATGTTTATAACTAGAAATATATGAATACCTTAATTATACTGTCAATTCAGTCTAAATTGTAACTACTTAGAGCCCACAATAAAATAATGTCGAAACATTGTTTAATGCTCCCAAAATAATCCTTAAAACAGTAGTATTTACTTAGGTTTACTATAGTCTTTAGAAGACCATATGATAACCAAATTTACTAGTATTACTTATATTTACTAATAACAATGTGTACGAACTGATGCTGGGCAGAAGACTTAACTTTGAGCCGCACGCAATAGTTTTGTTATTTGTGAAAACGAACGGCGAATGCCTGTCTGTAGGAGTCTAACTCTTCCATAGTTTCGAAAAACTCGTGTTGCCAACTACTTTGATGCACCGTAGATGTAATCTTTTTATAAGGTTGTAGTCGAAATAGTGTAGGTTAATTAGTAGCTAACTACTTAAACTACTGATCAGAAGGTAATATAATAAATGTTTTTGTACATGGTGAGTGTGAGCAAGCGAAATCAATTTACATAATACAGATATGCCAAATTGTTTGATCTCAATGCCCACGCTATCACGCAACGCAAGCGCGCGTACCCTAGCCCCTCGCGCATAACGGCAGTAGCCCTTTAATACAGCTTATTATGAGTATTATCTGTAATAATTACTTAAGTATGCTTTATAAATATTTATGTTGAGACATTCCAATAATAATATTATTTATTTTAAGAATTATGAATGTTGTGTCTGCCAAATCGTGGTGGACAATCGAATCATTGTATAGATGCATGCTTCATTTCCATCTTTCTTAAATTACCACATTCTTAAAATACAATTTCAGTAAACATCAATAAAATATGCCAGCTGAATATTTGTACACAGATATGAACATTTTATGATTTAAAAAATGTGGTATTTTAGAAACGAGCGTCTCCATATTTGAGGGGTTGAGACATGTAATTTTATCAGAAATGATGCAGGGATAGTTAGTCGAGTCTTACAGCAAATAACAGTACTTATTAGATGATTAGTTCGCACATTGTTTTCTATAATTTTAAGATAAAGTATTTCACTTGTATTAAGTTCGTGCTTCGGATGAATACTCATGTGCCGTTACGATACGCGACTTAACACTTTTATAGGGTTTTTGTTAGATGTCGTGATGTTTTTCGCGCCACTCGTGTAGCTGTGCTGCATCTGACGACTGCATTTCGGCAGCTCGTGACGTCTGGCGGGCCAGGTGAAGCGGGGGGTACACCGCTTATTAAACCTTTCTTATTGAGTCGTGAACGCGTGGACAGCAGTAACACTTCAACTCCCCTCGTATTGAGGATGGTGAATTAAGGAATGTGTAATACCTACTCATTTTCTGTTTATGCCTGACAACCCATGCTTGCTGGTCATTTCATGTCAGACGTCAATGTTAAATATTAGTGTTTTTGTGATATAATGAGTTAATGAGTATCATCAGTAGGTATTCAAATTCATTAATCGGGCAAGTAGGATAGGTATATAATTTAATGTTGTTTTTTTGTCGAAATAACTACTTAATGCCTCTAGCCTCCTTTATTTGACTGCACGGACATTTTGTATAGAATGTAAATAAAGGATAAGAGTTTTCACGGCACCCATACTCGTCAACCGTACTGAATCCGTGTATTTTTTTATAGTATTATTTAAAACTCATGACCCGTAGGTACATTGTAACTTTAAAGTCAACTCAGGGGACGTTTTGGCGTGCTACGACAACTCCGATCCCTATTTGTAATATGTTTCAAGGTATGCTTTATCAGAATATAAGCCCGATTTTGTAAAAAAAACTTACGACGCATTACTGCCCCATTTCTAACGTGAGTAGGTACGGCGATAAAAAACGTGGCCTAACTTTTAGGTCACTTCTTTTATAAAGCGACCATTGTTCTACCTAACTGACCCCTTTAGTTTAATTTTTACTATAATTATGAAGGGTGTCACAATACATATAGGCTTTATAATGTTTATTCAAGACCATGACTTATTATTTATATATTATTGTTGTATTATTTTAAGAGTAATTAATTGGTTATGAATGAAAATATTTTATTTTATATATTTATGTTGCAAAGTATGTAAAAAGCACACCAATTATTGTTGTATTAATTGAATATATCATTGTATCCTGCTACGGAAATTGCCCGAAATACGTTTATTTTTTACGATTTTAACTGTATAACAATGCTTTTAAAGTAACTGCTGAATAAGATGAAAAGCAATCGGTTAGATGCATGTGAAAGGCATGAAAAACTAAACCTGTCGTGGCTATCGTCAATAATTACCAACATAAGCAATAAACTTTTGAGATAATTATTAGATCTTGCCGGCAAATTATTGTATTTTCATATTGTGTATTAGCAACGATAAACAACTTTAATAAAATTAGAAAATAAATTACACTGTTTAAACTTCTGTTATTTGATTATTTTCTCCTCTGGCATTCCGTCGGTCTGGCCCCGTTTATGGTCACGCCTGTTTTTAGTTCACGTTGGACTATAATATACCTATTTCAACAGGCAACTTTCAGGATGTCACTACTTTAGATTGCACATAGTAGACCGTAAGCCCACTCCCAATGCACCTAAGTCTCAGGACAACATGATAAAATGCATAGCAGCAGGTCGAGAAAGTTATGCTGAGCAAGAAAAAAATAAAAAATAAATTTAAAATAGGCCGAAAGTTTTAAAATCCTTCACTTCCGGTCAAAATTTGTATAAGTAGGTAGGTATATTTACGTCATGTGACAAAAGTACCTTCATTGTAGAAGTAAACCTAAGTCGGTCAGTCCTGAAATGGGCGGAAGCACTTGGCAGGCGGTGCCAAAGTTAAGTTGGCAATTTTTTTTCTTGCTCAGCACAACTTTGTCTACCTGCTGCCATGCATTTTATCATGTCATGAGACGTAGTGTATTGGGAGTGGGCTTACGGTCTATAGGAGCCGGGATTATTTTGGGGGACTGCCTCGGAAGGAGGGTTACGTCTTTAGAGCGTACAGTCAGCATCAGTAAGTAAGCTGCTGCTGACTGTATGTATGTATATGGACTTGGCAATTGTAAACGTCGTTATTGGCCATGCCATACAGTGAACAAAAATTGTACACACGACCTAAATGTTAAGGCAATAGTCGTGTTTCGTGTATACTTTTTTTTGTAACTGGTCGAATCGGTCTACTTGTGGTCGACTGTACTTGGGAAGTTGTAGCTTCATGATGGGCCCCATTAGTCGAACCAGTTTGAGACTTTGCAAGTGTTGAATGATAAAGTTGGTATCCCACGGCGATGTTACGTTAAGGGTAAGTACCTCAAATACTGTTGATTGGATTGCTCATAACTGGCATTTTTTTTATAGGTAGCTTATTTTAAATTAAGTACATGGTTGGTTAAGGTACTATGCTACTTAAGAGGAATTGTGCCTTATCGGAGTTATCGGCCCTTCCCATTGGCATAATTTGTAAAAGTTCTCAAACATGCTATGAAATATTGACGTTGCGTTCTTCATAAGCGGCCTCGAAGTATTACTCCAGGCAAAATACGGTTTTGAAAAACATTAATTTATAATAGCGTTTATTTGTTGATTTCATTTGAAAATGTTATTCTAAGATGATTTAGTCAAGAATCCGACAAACTTTCCACCCGGAAGTAATTATGTAGATTTAAATGCAGCATGCATTATCTTTTTTTGTACGATTTATCTTGAATATTATAGAGCAAATGTAAATGAACCAAAATAAAGACAAAAACATTTATTAATATTTTTACTGACTTTTTAGAAGCCAGTTAACTTATCATTTTTTCGATGTCTGAAATTTTGTCGGATTTTGTCGCTGGGTAACTATTTAATTGATAATATATCCGTTATACATAAAAAATAAGCTATTATAAATTATTTCCAAAATTGACATTTTTTCCGATTTGTCTCATAAGATCCATCAACCAGATCCACTGTGTATCTACTGAGAA